>CM054806.1:32376478-33019918 GCA_028984105.1 Lavandula angustifolia | reverse complement strand
TTTTGATCAGGTTTATCATGTTCGCAAAATACTAATGTCACTGCATGCAAGTTCTATATATGATTTGACGTTTGGTTTGGTAGGAGGGTATCAAAATCACAAATCAGTATATTCATAATATTCTTTTGATTAAGAATATAATTAGAATCCAAATTTTAAAGTGATATTCATAAATTTTTCGAATTTTTAGCAATCCCCTAATACTTTGTGGATTTTAGTTCAAACCCCAAACTCGATTCTCAACAATTTTTCAAGAAAACCATCTTAAACCATTTTATTTTTGATAAATTGGCTTAAATAGTTAAAAATCTTTGCATCTTTAGCTAAATTGGTCCCTAATTTTTTCTTTTTAAGTTTTTTGCCCCGAAACTATTGAAATTTGGTGAAATTGGTTATACTCAACGATAATTTGAATTAATTATTAAAATATTCAAAGTGTTGTAAACATATTTTATATATATACTTACCATATATTGTGATGACCATGTAAACCCTAAAAGCCCATGAGCCCATCTTGTACTCTATAAATAGAGGTCTCCACCTTCATAATAATACACATCTCATTCCCGCTCTCTCTTTTATTCTCTTGTTCTATTTAGTTTATAACACGTTATCAGCACGATAGGCTCTTTTCAAAAGACGAGACGATATCCACGGAAGGTATAATACGTCTCTCCAATCTTTAATTATGGTTCTCGATTTATGCTTTCTTTGATGCTCGATTAATTTATTATGTGCTTGATTAGTCGACCGTATTGGTATTTGCAAATTCCAGTTCATATATGTGGAGTAGGAATATCAAGATATATTATAATATTCACCGTATATATACAAACGATATATATGCATCTGAAATCTTAATTTGTAGTTGAAATACAACTACATAAAATAAATATATTAGCTAATAACAACCTCGGTATGTTATAGATTTTTTTTTAACTATAGTATACATCACTAAAGCAAAGAAATATACCTATTTTGGCTTCGGGCAATGTTATTATAAAAAGTGTTTTCCTCGTAATTCTTCTTTTTCTAGATATCGTAAAGGTATAATTTTTATCATAATGAGGAAGAGAATTATTATATTATTCTTGCTTATTCAAGTTCTTTATGCGAAGTGTTCATCTATTAATCAATTGATGCTCCTGTAGTAGCACAATACCCTAATATTCCTGAAGAATATTACTTCACTTTTTGTTGCTCCATAAGTAGCACAATTGATATTCCTGGAGAATATCACATGCACTTAAAGAACAATTCATTTGTTGCATACTATATAATTTTATATCTATATATACATACAATATTAATTTGGTGCTCCTGAAGCAGCACACAATTAATATTCCTGAAGAATATTATGTACTTTTGATGAACAATTCATATAATGTCTTATTGATGGGCGAATCTTGGTTCTTGAATTGTTATTGTTGTTGCTCCCGAAGTAGCACAAATTATAAGCCAAAGAACATTATATGTTCCTAAAGAGCAATTGGGTTTCTAAAAAATATTAGTTTTTCACCTGAAGTGGTTTAATATTAGTGCTCATGAAGTAGCACAATTTGTATTCCTGAAGAATGCTACATGTTCTTGAAGAACAATTCAGGCTTTTAATTTTGACAAATGTTATATATTCATAACTCTAATTGTTGCTCTTGAAGTAGCACAATTAACTCTACATGTTCTTGGAACAACTAAAACTTGTCATTTTGAAATCATATATCACAATAATCATACTTTAATTGTTGCTCCTGAAGTAGCACAATTAATATTCTTGATGAATATTACATGTTCCTAAAGAACAATGAATATATAAAGGTATGTTGTAATTTAATGTATTACCTAATTACGTGGAGTGGTAGCAATAGCTCCTCTATGTTTGACAACTACATTTCCAATACCCATTGTTGCTTAATTTCTTTTCAAGAATAGATGTGAGATCCCGTAGATCTCAAAATTTGCAATTAATTGATTTCGCTTATCATGAAACTAAATTGTTGCTCTGGAAGTAGCATAATTACATTCCTGAAGAATGACCATATTGTGATAGTAACATTACTATCACATGTTTGTGGAAATGCTTCAAATAAGTATTTTTATATATTATTTATCTTTTGCTCCTGAAGTAGTATCATTTATATTCTAAAAGAATATTAAATGCTCTTAAAAAGCAACTCGTATTTTGAGTGATATATGTTTATTACTGAATGAAAAACATTATTTATGTCTAGTTGACATTAATGAAATCTTGATATCGATGTTCATCTGCCCATAAGAGACATGGGGGAAATATTAATAGAATGAAATGAAACATCCCAGCAGGATTACTATTAATTATTTGTCATTCCTAAAGCTCGATATGAGTAGATGCATCTTAAATTGTGAGATTTTAAAATCTAGTACATCGAATATCATTAAAGGCTCCCGAAGAGCTTGTATCATTCTATCAAATGATACTAAATCAATTATTTAGTTTGCCCTTACTTTAGTAAGTCTAGAAAAACTTACTAAGTTTTAAGGATATCCGCTACAATGGATACCATATTGAAATAATATAAGAAGGTTGTGATACATATTCTTGTATAAATTATTTTATATTTAGCCAGAAGCTAACAAAAGAAAAGTTATCACACTACCATTTTAAATATATTACACATTTATAAAAATAAGTGAGACAAACCATGTCATGAACCGGAATTTCAAAGGGCTTTATGCTTTGACATGAGAGGTTTGGACATTCAAGAGCAACTATCATGCGCAACATAATTGAAAATTTATCTGCGCGCAAATAGAAATCCTGAAGAATCTTTACATTGATTTTCATGAATGCTTGACTTTTAGAAGAAATGAAGCAATTGCTAGAACTAATAGTTCAAATAATAAAGAACTCAATTCCCTCAAGAAGAATTATCTTGAAAAAGCTAGCGAGTTTATTAAACTCTAAGTTCCTCCTGAAGAGGACTTATATTATATTACTTTGGAATTGAGATTCAACACTTAGTTGCTCATGTACATAATCAATGGTTTTGTACGTATAAAAACGAGTCTCACAAGAAGATTGTTATTATGATAAAATAATGTTCCCAACATTAGGTGGAACATATGTCACATTTGGATTCCTGAAGTAATCAATGTGAAATCTACATCCAACAAAAAGCACAAGAACAAACTAGTCACATTTGGATTCCAGAAGTAATCAATGTGAACAAGAAGTCAAAAGACTCACTTGCAAAAGATTGCGAATCAACTTCTTGATGCTTTAGTATGTATATAAAAGAAGTGACAATGTCATACATTTGCTGCAAATACCCCCAACAAGATTTCATGTCCCTGAAGGACAAGTACAAATGACAGCAAATGCATTAAAAGTTCGTCAAAAACATGGTCGATCAATTGGTTCTAAAAGAAATTTTGTGTCTAAGAAAATGGGCACAATATATGAACCAAACAATGACGATAATGATTAATTAATCAAATGAAGTTCCTGAAGAACTACAAGCGTCTGAAAATTACGAGATCTCAATATATTGGAGAGATCAAATATCGTCGTGGACGCACGACAATATTTTTGCCTTTTAATATGACTCTTGCAATGATAAACGAGGATCCTCAACGACGATCTATAAGAGATTGTCAAGATTGAAATAATTGGCCAAAGAGGAACGGAGTCATATAAGGTGAATTAATATTCCCTAGAAAGCCGAAAATATTTGGACCTATAGTTCCAAAATCCGGAAAATATATCCCCGAAGGATACAAATATGTCTTTGTTACAAAGAGAAATGAAAAATTACGAGATATAGGGCAATACTCGTAACACAATATTTCTCGCAAAGATCGGGAATCATTTATGAAAACTCTCCCATAATAGACGCCATTGTATTTAGAATTTGATTAATCTACTTATGTCACAAAAGGCTTGTTATGCGCCTTATGGATATAGTAAATACTATCAATGTGATTCACTAGATAGTGACATATATATGAAGATCCCTGAAGGATTTAAATTGCTCAAAGCATGTAAGTCAAAAAGATATTTTCAATTAGACTGTAAAACTGTCAGGGCTGAAATAGTACAGCCGTATATGATATAATAAGAAGGACGAGTATTCCTTGACCGAAGGGTACATAAATGATTACTTGAGTTTGATTAAAACTTCTGAAGATCATAATACTTATATGTATACTCCGTCCTAATGACTTACATCGAGCAAATCCTTATGGATTATTTTATTCATTGATATGTTGATTTTAATATCCAACTCATATCCTTGTCGGCATTAGGGGGAGATATGAAATATAAAGATTGAATGCCGCAAATATCTCGTTGGATTAATCATTTAGATTTACGCACTATGAACCAGAAGTTCATCAAATTATTTAGTGCAAAAGGAGTGATTAAAATCTCATGTACTTGTTGTATATGCACCATGAACGAACTGAAGTTCCTCATAGAAAATATAAATCAATTGAATTCTCATCAGCGCCAGAAGCGTGAGAGATTTATTGGTGCTAAGAGATAAGAAGTCCGCGGAATACAAAATTAGAAGACATCACTCCAAATTTCTCCTGAAGAGGATATGTGAATCATTATGTACAAAAGTACTTGATGAAATCAACTCATGCCTAAAGACGGAGCTCGAATCAAAATACTTGGGTTGAACTAATAATTGTCTCGACCTGTAGATCGAGCATCTCCCTGATGGAGTTACGCTAGCCGACCTACCTGAAAGGTCTTTCAAGATATTTTATTGTATCGCATCCACATGCCTATCTAATGGTTGATTCAATCACTTGAAGTGGATGAAAACTCCTTTAGACCTATAGAAGATAACAAAGATGTTTTAGGACCAAAAGTTCCTTACTTATGTACAATTGGAGAATTTGAAATGGTATTGACCATCCTTTGTTATTTTCGAGACAAATATGATATTGGTCTATTTATGAGAGTAATGGTATATTCCATGCTATTATCTATGATGATAATTAAAATTGTGTTGCACATATTAGTGTAAACCTTGAAGATTGTTACCTTGAGGGGGAGTAACGAATTGTAAATAATCCTGAAGATTAGACTGACTCCTAAAGGTCAAATGATCCTGAAGGTCAAATGGTTGTACTCTTTTTTTCCTTTCTAAGTTTTTTCCTAAAGGGTTTTCTTAGTTAAGGTTTTTAACGAGACATCCAATGCAACACACGAATAAATGAGTCATTGAGATTGATTCATAAAAGAGCCAATGCAACATATGATCTCCAAAAGAGTGGCGGCATCAACATCCAGCAAATTCGCTCAAGTGACAACCTAGCAGATTCTTTTACAAAGGCATTACCAACATTCAAGAAGTTGTTATACAAGATCGATATGCGCCGACTCAAGGATAAAAAATGACGATATTGAGGTGGAGCAGTTGTACTCTTTTTCCTTCGTCCAGATTTTATCCCAATGGGTTTTTCTGGCAAGGTTTTAACGAGGCAGCAGTTTCTTTTAGGGATGGTCAATCAAGGGGGAGTGTTGTAAACATATTATATATATATATATATACCTACCATATATTGTGATGACCATGTAAACCCTAAAAGCCCATGAGCCCATCTTGTACTCTATAAATAGAGGTCTCCACCTTCATAATAATACACATCTCATTCCCGCTCTCTCTTTTATTCTCTTGTTCTATTTAGTTTATAACACAAAGGTTAATTGTGGTATTGATATTTTCGATGACTGATTCTACCAAAACTCTCTCTAATTTTTTCTAAACAATTTAGGATAATTGAAAATAATAATCATATTTTACTCCTGAAAATTGTACCAAAAGATTTTATGGCAATCCGCTCGTTCCGGCTGCCAAAACCGCCAGCATCTGACCATAGCTTTTCCCCGTCGCCAGCATGTTGCCAGGAAAGTGAAATCATGAACGCAATTCAATTTACTTAAAAAGATAGGAATTCTTCGATTGGTGGTCCGCCACCACAAGAAGTTCCAGCGTTGGGCCTTCTCTCCTCAATATACACTTCCCTTCCATCCAATTGAATTGAGAAGCCTACGAGAATTATTTTAAAAAACAAGATGCAGAGATTTAATTCAAATTAATCATGAATAAAGTAGTATCCGATTTTCATCAAACATTGAGCTAAAGATTTAATCGCAAGAAATAGAGGAAGATGGGTCGGTTCGGCGACGACAGCGGGAATGAGATTTGGCAGCGGCGTGAGTTGGGAATTCAGCAGCGGCGGTGTTGAGGGGATTTGTCGGCGATGGACCAGGGGATGGGCGGCAACATGCCAGCGACGGGGAGGGGCTGTAGTTCAGACTCTGTCCGTGAGGGGTTTGGCAGCGGGAGCGAGCGGAATCGAGAGAGACGGTAAAATCTTCCGGTGAAATTTTCAGAATGGGTCAAATATGATTATTATGTCAATTATCCTAAATAGTTTAAAATAAATTATTTAGAAATTTTGGCTGAATTGGTCCTCGAAAATATTAATACCGAAATTAAATTTTTGAATATTTTATTAATTAATTCAAAGCATTGTTGACTAACGGTCGACCGACGAAAAATTTTAACTGAAGTACCAATTCTACAAAATTTTAATAATTTGAGGACCAATTTAGCTAAAAACTAGTGCTGCACCGGTGCTTCGCACGTATGATTTTACACATATATACTAATAAAAATACATATACAAATTGTTTACGTGATACACGTTCTTAATAGGAAGAAAAACAGTCGTTTAGCTTTTTTTAAGCTTACAAAAGTAATATGGAATTGATAGTAACTAATAATAAATTTAAATTAGCAAAATTAAATGATTAGCTATTGTTCAACAATATAAGAAAGATTGTATGTGATTGTTTGTTCTCTATTACAAAAAGGATGGAGGGGTACAAATTGGAAGTTAACTACTTGAATTATAGGTGACAAGGTTTCCTTCAAGATGAAGGTTGGGATAATAGTCATCTTCTTCATATCTTACTTCACCTGAGAAGCCTGTATACCAAGGAGAATCTCATATAGGCGAAGAATTGAAGTAGATTGTTGTCGTTGTCCCTCCTGCTTTCCTTCACCAGTTGTAATGTTGCTTCCCTCTTTGTCGCTTCTGTTTCTAGAAGCACCAGTACCATTTAGCGGCCGAAACCCGTCAATTCCTTGGTTATGGTCACTTCCAAGAAGAATAGCAAGAGCAATCTAAAGATAAATATCTAAAAATGCATGACAAGTAAACCAAGAATCACAGATTGGGAACAAATAATAAGACACTGCTTAATATAGATAGAAGAAAATGTATGTCACTCATAGTAGCCCAAGCTACAAAAATCTGCTAATCACTATAAAATACTCCAAATGCACCACTACCAACTTCCTTAATGATCTTGTATCTACATCAACCATAATGACAATTGGATTAAACATAAGATAATAGAAATATTACATAAATACAAGATTACAACAACATTACCTTTCCATTATTTTATTTTCATCAGCCATAAAGCAATTTTTGAATAAGCTAAATAACTGAAAATAGTAGAGTATGAATTCCCCAGTATGAATTCAGTACACGAATGTCACTTTTGACGGCATTCATAGCCTTATTTGTGTAGCAAGGCTAAATCAAATTTCCTGAGATGGGAAATGGTTTAGAAAACAGTAGAACATCTCCATAATAGTTCAAAAGACTGTCTGATACTTAATAGCCAGAGAACCATTCTAAGAACTATAGTATTCAATCATGACAAAGAAAAAGAAGAAATATTATAATGGGGAAGTATCACAAGAGCACAATAAATTGGAAATCAGTGATAAAAGAAGGTAGTAGAAAATATCTCAAAGTCGTTTCCACAAGGATCTCAAATGGACATTGTAGAGGCAATGCACAAAAATCCAGAATTGCACAAGACTAATTGCATAACATAAGCCAACACCACAACCAATCCTCTATATACTACTGCATGCAATTCATGATGATGCATATTCAGGGAGTAGAAGAAGTACCTAATTAATTACAAATCCTTTTAACATGTCAACAAAGTCTGCCTTTTTTCTTCATCAAACCTTTGAATTTCGCTCCTATTGTTTTCCTGCAATCACACCACCCTTTTGACATCAAGAAATTTAGATTAAAAAAGGACATGGAAGAATATGACCAAAATATGCTCGTCAAGAATGCTTCGTACCAATCTGTCTCTACTCTATTCCATTGTATCACTAAGCCATTCCAAGATAGAGACGAGATGTAGTTAAAGAAAACAATATATTTAGAGGCAGCATTCAGTTTTCTACATTACACGATGAATCTGGAAGGTAATGGAAAAATTGGTTGGCTTACCTTGAAATTTCAGTCGAGTAGTTGATGAAATTGGAAGAGAAATTCATTGATTTGATGATTTTGGCTTGTGGGTATCAATCAGTTAGTTACAACCTATTATGCGAGCCAGCGACAAGCCTCCCTTTAGTATCCATGCCCAGAAATCGAAGTTCCCTCCAACCTCAACTCACACAAGAAAATAGAATCAATAGAAAGAGAGGGGAAGGAGAGAGATATCAACATATTCTTCCCACAATGTACAAGTCAGCTTATTGCTGCTACAAACGAAACAAATGAGGTAGAGTGAACTTTAGGTAGATCAACTAAAACTCAACAAATCAAGCGACATATAAATCAAATGAAATAATATATTGTAGATCTTATTTCATAGAAACATACTTCTTACTGGTCGTAGAGATAGAATTCTGCAGGTTTTATGCACATCTCATTTCCCTGCATACCATATAGACAGTAATAATGATTTGCATGTAATCATCATGCAGATGCAACTGAGAAAATTAAGACTGGGAATGTAGTTGCATTATTGGATATGCTTTTACCCGAGATTCAAACCCCGAGTTAGTGTTAAACATCGTAATCAAATCAAAGAAATTATGTCATAGCAATAATTATTATTGAAGCAAACTTATCCAGCTCATCCCCACCAAATTTATCTCCTCTTGAAGCTTCTCATTCTGCTTTCTCTTCCATTCCTCCATTCTCTCTTTCCAAGCAACAGTTCCATACCCATACACAGCTAAGTCTTTCTTTGGATCCATCGGCCTAGGCGGAACTGCAGTTTCCCACACATTATTATTCTTAAACTTCTGATCAAGAAAAGGCTTTTTTTATGATCTATCTACCTCTTGGCCATAAGTGAGGAGAGGAATCTCTGAGTTAAGAGTTGACTCGTCCATCTCCGATTGGTTAGTGAAACCGGAAGACGTCCGGGCCAATGCCACCTTCGGGAGGGCGGAGCTCCGCCGCCAATGTGGTGGCTCTCACACTCATTGTAGTCAAACTCATGCTCCAAATCATCAAACTCGTCCTCATCTTCATCCCCATCCCCATCCACTCTGGGACTCCCTGCAAAAGCTCAGAATTAGTAAATCAAACTATTGTGAATTGATTTGGATTTGTGACAAGAGTAATCAAATTAAATACCCTTTATCCGGTTGAATATAGTCTTGCACTGAGGGCAAGATTGATTGCCTTCCCTCCTCTCGTATACATAGCAAGGGCGGCAAATGGGGAATGCACATTCATTGCAAGCAACGAAAGGCTCTCCATCCACACTGAACTCGATCTCATCTCCACAAATCTGACAAATCTGCCCGGTCAACTCTTTCACGGAAGTCACCTGCCAAAAAGGGGAAACAATAATTAATGAGTTTCTAGATCGAGAAAATTGTTGAATTTCCAGAATCCAATGAAACCCACTCAGATTTGTGGAAATAAGAACAAATCAATCTAGAAAAGCACAAAAGGAGCTAAGAGAAACTAAATAGGGGAAAAAGGTTATTAAACTCAATTCATCAACTGCAACCAAAATATGAGAGCCCAAGCTCTATCATTCGAGATAATATTTTCTTTTGCAACATCAACTGTTTATCTAACCAATTTTGAGTCAAGGGGCCACCCCATCTGCAATTTATAAAAAATGGAGAAACCTTGTTAGCTAATTAAAAAAAGTCCAAAAATAATAAATTAAGCATGATTGGCAACAATGTAACATCAAATTAATCTTTTGTCATTCCAAAAGGAGTAACATCGAAATATAGAAGTTGAAAAACAAAGTAATTTCTCTATGAAAAGATCTCGAAGATATAACAATTAGCACATGAACTTTCCCATAAGTATACTGCACAAGGTTCTAAACATACATAGTTATTGCAATATAGCAGTATACATTCACAATAGGCCCAAAATAAAATAAAAAACAAACAAAAAGAACGATAATAGTAATAAATTCAACAAAAACAAGAAATGCAAAAAGGAGGAAAAAGGCAAACCCATGTAAGTTTCCCATACGTGCCCAAGCAAGAAATGCAGGTCCGCCGAAGAAATCATCTAAATGATGCTTAGAAATATTAAACTCCTGGAATAGAAACCAAAATCAGAAATTCAGACAAAAGCTTCTAGAATAGAATTGAGTCATAGACTAACACAAACAAGTAAGAAAAATCAACACAACATAAATTTCATAAACCGGTGACGAACATTTAGATTATTAGGATTCCACTCATCAAGTTTTGTATGGGCTTTTTGTTTTTACTTCTCGTTTTCTATAGAAAAAGCAAAGACTGGAACCAGAAATAATTTAGACAAATGAGAAAACTGTTTGATGTTTATAGTGTGTACTTCGTGAGGCATTGAGTTAATTTCTAAACATATAGCAAGGCACTAATATAAGCAATGTGCTCCATGGAATGGAAACAACATAACCAACTATCAGACGAATAACATAAGTGGCGAAGTCCCAAAAGAAACAGCACATAATTTCTCAATAAGTTGAGCGGTCATTCTTTCAAATAACTTTATGAACTTCAAGGAGTATTTCACTACATCAGAAGATGAGAAACTTTAAAAATAAACATATTGTAAATCATTATTTTCCTATAATAAAAAAACTCAGTAAATCATTGTGAAAAACATACTGCAAAAACTTTTTGCCAGATAGCTTCCTGGCCTGTGAATGCCAGAGGAAGGTTAGTTCCTTGAAGTGCCATCCAATCAATCTCTTTTTCCCACCTTTCCCAATCCCACCAAACATAGGAATCTGTGGATAAATTCGACCCCGTTAAGATATTGACAGCAGCAATTATATTCTATAAAAAACCAAGAATGCATCTCGAATTCTCAACTGATAATTGAGTTTAAAATGAAAAGAGCAAGTGAAAACAAATCATGTATAAACACAACAAAAAGCTACTTGTTTACCTAAATGCATATGCGAAAACACAGAGAGACACCAATATATCAGTTAATA
Organism: Lavandula angustifolia; assembly: GCA_028984105.1. Lineage (NCBI taxonomy): Eukaryota > Viridiplantae > Streptophyta > Magnoliopsida > Lamiales > Lamiaceae > Lavandula > Lavandula angustifolia. Next base: position 33,008,631 of record CM054806.1, on the reverse strand, counting down.
TGGTCTAACAACTTCAACATCTATCTGATACATGATAACCAAAATGTCAGGGGCTAGAGACTCATAAAAGAATGAAGGAATAAAATAAATTCATACAGCTAGACGTGACAACATTCTTATAGTAGTTCAATGGCACTGGACGTTGAATCATCACACCCTCATCTTTCACTGGAGGGAGTAATTCTGGTGAGGGAACTGAACCGAGCTGAACACCGCCAGTCTTGCCCCAGGATACATGAGCACCACACCAGTACTTTAGATACCAGTGCAGTCCCGATGCGATTTCAACTGCTGTAGTTCCTTTTATCCTGGATTAGCCATTAGGATGGATGCAATGTGAAGCTGAAATGAATGAACCTCACGAAATGGTTTAGAATAATTAGACTGTACCTACATTTTTAGTCGGATCGCTATTTGAGCTCTTGTAGTTGCTGATTTGAAAGCAGCTACTTCCACCGCATGCATCCTAATTACATATAGTTTAAACATGAAATTTCAGAAGCTTCTAAAATAAAATATGTGGTAAAATAATTCAAGAAACTTTGCAAGTAGCTTTCGAATACGAACAGAAAACTCAAAAACAGAAACAAGAAAAGCAAAGAAACGCCTCTATTGTTTCAAGACATACCTGCACCAGGAACCAACCCCAAACACGAGAGGTTGCTACATCATTGCAACTCTTAATTCTCAAACAATAAAAAATAATTACAATGGTTTCCGTCGTACTTCCTAACTAAATTGTAAAAGAAAATAAGGATAACTTCAAGACTCCCAAGAAACAAGAGTTCCATAGATAACATAGTAATCTGAAAAAGCCTCACAGCAAAGCAAAGCAAGGAGTTTAATTTCTTTTCTCTCTACATATCTAATAGGAAATACAAAGTCCATCCCATCAAAATAAAGAAAATGTGTTTAAGAACAGTATAAAGCTAAGCTAAGGTTCTCATACCTGAATGGCAGTTGGGTAGGATGCATCCAATCATCAATATGATATACACAAAGTGGCTGTTCATAAGTAGAAATCACAGAAATTAGGCTATCAGTCAATTCCCGCGCAATAAACGATACAGATACAAATAAACACCAACCCAGACACCACACCGCCGCCAGCGAATGCCTAAGGCCGGATTCCCGACCACAAAAAACAAATTAAATCATGAATTCCATTTCAGAGACCAAAAGCAGAGGAAGAGATACAAACCCACAGTAAACCCACGATATAGATACAAATAAACACCAAACCAGACACCACACCGCCACCAGTGAACCCCTAACGCCGGATTCATGAGTACAAAAAGAAATTAAATCGTGAATCCCATCTCAGAGATCAAAAGCAGAGAAAGAGATGCAAACCCATGGTAAACCCGAAGCTGAAGGAAACACGAAAAGAACAACCTTTCCAGAAAAATTCGATTCGATTCGATTCGATCAATACAACCCATATTCTGGAACGCAACAACCGCGCGAAATCCTCTATTAGATAGGCGAACCGAAGACACTTCCGCAAGAAGAATACGAAAGCCAGCGAGAAATCGGGGCTGAAATTATGAGGTCGAGCTGAGTAGGATAGGAAGTTGTGGGCGGAGGCTAGACACTATAGCTTGATGGTAAGAAACTTGACGAATACGAAAACGAACTGCAGCCGGAGAAGAAGGGATTAAAGTCGCAAGGCTATGAGGAATGCGATGACGGTAGGGGAGTAGGGTACTGTTGAGCGCCGGCTAGATGGTACTGTAGCGCGATGGTAAGTCCGGGAACAGTTGAAAACCAGATGAGTTTTAGAGAAATAATAAAGATGTAAAGATTGAGGGTAATTTGCCTTTATTTTTTTATTATCTCTTTTTTTTTTCATTATTTCATTTGTCATCTTTTTTTCTGTTTTTTTAATATTTTTTCTCAATATTTTAGTTTTCATTTTTCGTTCATATATTTTAATTTTTTTTAATCTTCTCATATATTTTAATCTTCTCATATATTTTTATCTTATTTTTCTATTTTCATCCTTTCATTTTGTTTATTATATTTTGCAAAAAATAAGTGTAAAACTTAAAATTTATCTTATTGACTTCGAAGAATTAACAGATCAATGACCTTGAACCTAAAGATTAAAACTACAATATAGTAATGACCTTGAACCTAAACATTAAAATTAAACTGATATATTGAAATGAACCAATCCATTTAAAATTTGAATGAATGATTCCAAATCCGAATTTTATTTCAAGCTGTGAACAAAATTCTAAATTTTATTGTTTCTTTTTTCTTTTCTTTTCTTATTTTTATTTTATAATATAATATAATATAATATGTTTATTTTATTTTAGTTTTATTTATTTTGTCTTTTAATTTCTTTTGCTTTACGTTCTTTATTGTTTCTTTGTTTTATTAGTATTTTATTTATATTTGTTTTAATATATTATGTTTTTTATTTGGTTTCTTTCTATAATTTGATATTTTCAGTTTGTAACGTCTTTAATTTTTCACTTTTACTAGATAAATATATAATGAGAGATGCTAGTGTCCAATTAACTAATTTTGATCCGGTTCAGTAATTAAAAAATAAATAAATTAAAATTATCCTCCCATCTTTTGTCGTCTCCCCTCCCACTGCCCCTCCTCTCTCTCCCACCGTTCTCTCTCTCTTTTTCCACTTCTCTCTCTCTCTCACTGTTCTCTCTGTCTTCGCCCCCGTCTCCGTCGCCATCGCTCCTCGTGCTTCCGCCTCCGTAGTTCCAATATTATTACTTTAAAGTTTATTAGTCAACAACGGGAAAAAAGAATGCTTGTGTGTGTTTGAGAGAGAGAGAGAGAGAGAACTCACCATCAGGATCTGATGTATGACAATTGAAAGGAGAAAAACAAAAGGAGTAAATTACTTTGAATAATTTACAACTGCATGCATGCAGATTTATAGAGTCCTAAATAGCATATATATATATATATATATATACGTGCAGAAAACATGAATTTTCATGATAAATCAACCAAATCGATCGAGGATTAATTACACGTACCGTTGATCCAGTTTCGAAGGGGTTGGAAATGGTATCCAGTTCTGTATTTGAGCTGCACAGTACCAGCAGATTTTGATTGGAGGCTAGAGAAGACTACATGGGATGACTCGACGCCATTGTTGAGTAAACCTAGTGCTGCAAGAGCGAGAAAGAGCCAAAGGCCTAAGGAAAGCTTCATGCTTAGTGAGAGAGAGAGTTGCAGAGAGAGAAAGCAAGATGAAGTTTGTGTTGAGAGTGAAGGGAGAACAGTGGAATTTATAGGCAGAGAAATGATGTAATAAGAAAAGTCGGCGAGTTTTTTCGCATGAAAAAATGTGAAAAAAAAGAATCTGGATTTAGTATGGATAAGATCCACTATTTCTAGTCAAAAAATAAAAAAAATATAATTATAAGTTATACCTCAAAAATATAATAAAATCTGTTAAATTGGGATCACCTGATAAAGCACTAAATTTTAGTTTTATTTGGATAAAAGATCGATCAATCTAGAGAGAGAGAGAGGGAGGAGGAGGAGGAGGAGGAGGATGATTAATGGTGGAAAATTGAGATTTAGCCTACAAACACGTTCAACGTATTCTTGGTCTGTGTGATCGAATCTTAATCACTGACCGTATTAGTAACTAATTAATTTACTAATGTTTTACTAAGCCTCCATTAATTATGTGGTGTTGACTAACGGCTTTGTTACATTATTACATGTTTTGATAATCGTCACAAAATTCATTTTGTTGTCTATTTGTTTAATGAATGGAATAATTGTCCAGAGAATATAAATCATGTTAAGTGCACCATGTCTAACATGCGAAATTAATTTCGTTGTATATTTGTATATCAAATTCACGATGCAATTTTTGCATGAACAAAAAGGGATATAATACTATTGTAGGGTTCGATTTTAATTAGAGCTAAATAAGATATAAAAGAATAAGATCCGAATTGCAATCATCATCAACGTGACGTCGAATTCTATGGATCTTTTTGGAATAATTTTCCAAGATTTGAATTAAGATTTTGAAATCCGAAGTGAGAAAAGTTCAACTACGTGCCACTGATTAAGTGGCAATTTGTTTTAGTAATTACATGTGATTACAAATCCTAATTCAATAAAATCTAATTATGATTAGAAAATTGAAGAGTAAAAACACAAGTTTGGTATATCGATACTTTCATATGTTTGTAATTTTGGTATCTATACTAAAAAAATTGTAAATTTGGTGTTCAAACTTAGTTGATGGTTGCAACTTTGGTGCCTCACCATTATCTTTACTTTAAAGAAAGGGCATAATAGTAAACTTATAATAAATTTATTTTTATTTTTGTGTATAAATAAATAAAATAGAAAAATATCATTTATCCATCATGAAAATAGTAAGTTCTAAAATTTATATCAACACCAAATTAATCTTTCAATTTTATTTTAACTTATAATGTTTTTCTCATCCCAAACTCCCTTTATTGACTGTTACTACACCACTTAATTTTTTCCAAAGATTAAAGTACAATCGAAAGATTAACTTAGTATACAAGAGATATTAATTTAGAGTTTAAGTAATTTATTTTTTTTGAAAGATTAAGATAAAAATATATTAAATATTATAAAGTTCTCATAAATAATTTGTCTCTTTCTATTTTCACGGTGGATAAATTGTATTTTTTTATTTCATTTATTTATACACAAAAATAAAAATAACATTAATTAATATAAGTTTATTATTATGCCCTTTATTTAAAGTAAAGATAATGGTAAGGCACCAAAGTCCTTGCAACTATTAACTAAGTGTGGACACCAAATATGCAATTTTTTTAGTAAAGGCACACAAATTGCAAATATATGAAAGTATAGACACCAAACTTGTTTTTTACTCAAAATTGAACTGATACAACAAGAAAATAAAAAATAAAACTTAAAAGGATTGGGGTATTTTGGTGCTAGTGGCATATTTTGAATGTGCGGGTAAAACCAGATTTTTTGTAATGAGGAGTTTTTGATAAAAATAGCATTATGTTGAAAATTAATAATTTTGCCTAGTCAGCATATCTTCTGTAGTAATCGAGAGTTTTGGCCAGCAAGAAAATGAAATCCTCATTTCTGTTTCAACCCTACAAAATAATGAACTCCTCTGCCTATCTCGACGACAAAATCACCGTGTAAACCTCCGACTCATTCTTCAGCATTCGTGAGGAGAGGCCCTAAAAAAAAGAGAATGTCTCCCCCAAACAGCAATGGATTCTGACAATCTGTTTTTCGTGGATTACAGAGATATCGAACATTCGGCATACCGAACATCGATATACTGCAGGGTACGGTACTGTAACGTTATGTAAAATTTTTATACTGTTATTTTCGGTATGGTATACGGCATAAAGAAAAAAGTACGGTATACCGTACCAACCCAGCATTAAGTTCAATTAGGCTTTAGAGACCAAATTCATTTTTTTCTTAATTTAATGCTAGTTGTTCTTAAAAAAGCTAAATGTTATATATAAACTGAAAATAGGGCTCGATTTGAATTTAGGCTTGATTTATTATTAATAAGAAGATTTTTTAAGTGTTTATTTCATAAGTTTTAATTGCACTGAAAATTAGACATATTTCTCGAGGAACTTTTATTGAAGCATGATTGATACAATATAATTTTATTCCTCAAAGCAAAGACAGGGGTTGTGGTGTTTGGGTGTTTAAGGATTTTTACTATGGCCTCAGTAGAAATGTAAACGTTACACCAGAAAAAATAGCACTCAACACTTTGTTTATGCAGTCGTAATCCTCAATAATGCTCTCTTTAGTGGTATCTTTAGCTTTACTTTGGCTACTTTCAGTTCTCTGTCTTTTATAAACATATTTTCCTTCAGTGTGAAGTTAGATGACTACTTGCGTAATTTGTGAAGATCAACAATATAGTCCACCAGCGCCTTAATGACTCTAGTATACTCATCCGGAGTGTATGAGTAACTATATGGAATTTTTGTACAGCTAGGGAACTGATATGACATACTTAATGTTTTACTATGTCATCTAAGACCATCAATGTAGTCCCCGAGCGATACATCATGTCGCAAGTTTAATGTGCATTTCTGTTCCTTGCTAATTAGGATGCAAGGCAAACTATGCCAGTGTTGCGTGCCTAATAAAGCGGAAAACTCAGTATTTGAAGGAGTGATATCCCACCTATGTATGTATACATTTGTATCGGAGTCGACTAGCACTTTCAAATCCTTTTCATCAGCCACATTGTATCTCACAACAATTTTCTCTTCTTTGATAAAAGTATTCCCTTTCAACTACAAGAAAATAAATTATATTATGTCAATCTTGTAAATACCAAACATAAACTCACATTAAAAAGAGAAAAGGAGAAAACTTGCAAGTTCAAAAAAAACAAGCATCTAATAATTTACAGATTCCAAAGTATTTACCAACACTATTTCTTGTTATTAAATGAAAAAAATGATGTACCTTCTTATCTCTTCCCTCCATCTTGCAAGAAGTAAAATTGTGAGAAATACCAAGTCCAGTCGGGTCGGATGTGAACTTAGGTCCCCAAAAGGAGAAATACGGCAGTGGGACTTCAGGTAGGGGTGGGTCGGTAAGGTATACCGTACTTTTTTCTTCATACAGTATAATGTACCGAAAATAGCAGGATAAAAATTTTACATACCGTTACAGTACCGTATTGTGCAGTATATCGATGTTCGGTATATCAAATCTTCGGTATTGAAATTGATCATACCGATACCCTACCGTCTTATCGGTATACCTTATCAATCTTCGATGTACTGTAAAGTTCGCTACATTGGACATTACGATATTATATCGAATCTTGACGGTATGCCAATATATCACGGTATACCAAAATTTAAAATTATACCCTAATATATAATTTGTGTGAATATTATTTATTTAAAAGCACATCCATTTATAATTAAATATATAATATGTGTGTGGATATTATTTAATAAAATATACTTAATATATCTCGTATTTAAATATATAGATGTATAATACGTGTGTAGAGTACTATTTATTATTTTTTTTTATCATTATTTATATTATTTTGTTCATAATTATTATTACTCATCAATATAATACATAAATTATTATAAAAGATAATAAAGTTTAGAAATACTTATCTATAGATATACCGACGGTTCGGTATGGATCGGTATAACTCGGTATGTAAAAACTCTTATCGTACCGAAAAAAGTCGGCACGGTATCATAGCGTACCAAAAATCACGGTATCCCGGTATACCGATAAAGTTAGCATTTTTGGTACGGTATATGTGGTATACCGATTTTTCGGTTTATTTACTCACCCCTAGCTTCAGGTGTTGCTTGACATCAGCCTGCGAAAAAATAAGAAATAAAAACTAAATGAGATAGTAAGTAATATGATAAAAAAAAGGGTAAATAGATGATAATTCAATAAGCATTGGTGACAAAGCCCTACTATAATAAAAGATATCAATGCAAAATGTCGAGTGGGAAAAGAGAGAAGAAGAAATAACATTTCACCCATTACTAGAAATGCAACGTTGGACCAACCAAAACCAGCCCCAACAGAGTGGTAAATGTCTGCTTCACATCAAGACATGTCGCTCGATCAATCAAGAGTTGAGGAGCAAAGCACCATAAGTAAATATACAGAGTTCTAAAACTTATTCATGACCAAACTACACCCACTTTTAAACTAATAAGTTTGTCTTGGTGAAACATAGTTTTACAAGTTAGAGTTGATTTCAAGTGTGTCACTCAAACTAGTGATCTACATTATACATAATTTGACATAAAGTTTATAGCCACTGGAAATGAATAACTAATAATGATTTTATGTTATTACATTAAAAATTTAAAAGAAGCTAACATGGAATTACTATAATTCTGAGTTTTGGGGCATATGAAGCAAAGATTTTGTCCCATCATGCCACTTAGACAGTGGAAACTAAGTATTGGTGAGGTTCGATATACTTGTAACTATAAATTGATTGGTTATGAACAAGCATAATATGTTTCATTTTTTGCTTGACATCAATTAATACTTACAGATATAGATCATAATCGAAGGAAACAAAAGTATCAAGGGAACAAACTAAACATTACTAAAAGTAATGAAAGCAAGCCTACCTCAACAAGCCATCAAACCATAAGGCAAAAGACCATGCAAAATCATGTGAATTTCGTTTCTAAATGCTAACTGATTTTAATCTGATTCAAGCTGAGGATAATGTACACCGTAATGTCCAAAGTCTCATCATTAACTAATTGAGGCATAGGTGTTGATTAATCATGATAGAAAAAATATCCACGATATTGGCAGATACGAAAACTCACAGATATCTTAGATGTTCAAGTTTCCCAAGATCAGGTAGGAGATGAGATGACCAGACAAATTTGAGTTGTCAATCTCCCTACTAAAATATGGAAAAAAATATAGATTCAAACCAGAAATGATCCCAAGAGGAAGGAATGAAACTCAACCCCCCACTCATACTTCACCCATTTAGCAGTATGAAACTATAAACACTAGACATATCATTAACTTAACATGGCAGGACATAAAAGCACAAGCAATACTGAAGTTCCACCTGCATTCGTCAAGCACTCTAGTTTTAAACGGGGTTTTGAAATGGAAAAAATGTGTTCATGTTCTTTAGAGGGTACAAACAATCACAACAAGGCTCCAACAAACCTCCCCATGCTCCCCATCTCTAGGAAGCCCCTACTTTCCAGATCAAGGGAAATTGCAAAAATAGGGGGCATTATGTGAAATCTCGTTGTTTACATATAGTGAGAAAAGTGATTCAAAAATTCAAAACATGCAAAAGGTATAGTTCAAACAAAGTAACTTTCAATCCCACAAAACAATCAAACTTTTCCGAGATACTCCTCTAACCCCAAAACCCTCAGAAAAGTTACCGAAACCAAAATTTCCCAAGAGTTGTCATAACCAAAAGAGATTAAAAATAAATAAATTCAGAAACATCACCCACATCCAATGCAATAGGAGAAGCCAGTTACAACAATAACAACAAGGGGAGCCCAATTAATTCGGTATAAACTACCGTTTCTCATGCTCTTCAAGCGAAAATCATAGTTCGAAAACAATACCAGAGTTCTACCTCGATTCCAGCCTATCACCGAATTTCCAATTTCTCTAACAATTTTTGTTATGTCTTATAGGCCCAAGCCCGTAAGGTGTTCGGCCCATGTGTCTTTGGCAGCCCAGCCCAATATCTAATCTTTTGATCTATGTATAAATATGCATAGTGTGTGTGTTGTTGAGAAGTGGGGAGAGTGTGTGGGTGCGCAACTTTTTCGGTTACTTCATTTATCTTCAGCATTCTCTCTGTGAGAAAAAGAGGAATGTGTGTGAGGGTGATCAACAAGGTGTTTCTAGACACGATGTAGCCTTCGTCCTTGTGACCCTCTAGTGGTGTGGATAATTGTCTGCTCAGGAAGCCTGAGCCAAGTTTGGGACACGATTGAGACGGAGTCGATTCCTAATAGTGGTACCAGAGCCACGGTTGTAGCTCCGCCGTTGTTCAAATTTGCAGATTCATCATTGGGGGGAGGTGGTGTCGCCGCTCATCTCCGTGTAGCTGCACCGCCCTTCTCGCCTTGTTGCCGCCACTCGTCTCCGTGAAAACCTTGTTGTCGCTGCTGCTGTTTGTCCCCGACGAAGTCCGCCGAGTCGCCACCCAGATCTGAGGAGGTATCGTGAAGGCGTTGTCGCTGTTGTTTGTTTCCGGCGAAGTCCGCCGAGTCGCCGCCCAGATCTGCAGATCCGTTATCAGGTAAGATGGGGTTCAAGTCTCCAAACCCCGCTCAGGTAAATTGGCGATAAACCCCTTTTGTTTTCAACTTTCTAGATATTCTGCCAACTGGTGCAGTTCTAGGATTGGGAGTTACGTGCTGGTAGATTTAGGGTTTATTTGCTAATTTGCTTGATGTTCTTTGGTGTTGTCTATCTTCGTGATTATTTCTCTTCTTCCGCTTGTTCCTCTGGTTGGATCTGTCTCTTTCTCTTTAATCTATTTCTCCTTTCTTTGTGTTGAACCGTCTCACAAATGGTTGTTGTATCTCTGTCTAGAGGACTGAGGTGAACCCCTGCGCCCAGACCTTGAGTCTGCGAATGTGAACTGGGAAATCCCTCGTTCGTGACTCTAGATTTGTTGATATTTTTTGCACTGTGTGTGCAGCTATGGCCTCTTCCAGTGGCATAGCACCATCCAATGGTAAGTCAGATTTCAATCTCTGGAAAATGAGAATGAAAGTCATTCTGGTTGAAAAATGTGTTGCCCGTGCCATTGACTATTCATATGATGAAAAGGAATCAGCATAGAAAAAGGAAGAAATGAATGAACTTGCCTTGTCTGCTATTACCCTTAATTTATCTGATTATGTGCTTAGAAAAGTTGAGCATCTTATCTCTGCTAAAGAAACTTGGGACAAACTGATTGAACTGTATGTTGAAACTTCTTTGCCTTCTAAGATGTATCTGTTACAATCCTTCTTTAGATTTAAGTTTGACATGTTTAAAGATATAGATGAGAGTCTTGATGAGTTTAATAAGTTATTGCAGCTAATTAAACAAATTGGAGACACTAGTATAGACATCTATGCCCCTATTGCTCTTCTAAATGAAATTCCTAACTCTTACAGTGATGTCCAGTCTGCTATTGAGTATGGTAGGGATAAAATTGATCTTGACACTGTGATATCTTCTCGAAAAATTAAGGAGTTAGATCTGAAGTTTAATGGTGGGGGTAGAAACTCTGAACATGGTAATGTATTTCATGTCAAGGGTAAAAGAAGAAAGGTCAGAAGGGAAGGCTAAAGGTAGAAAATGTTACAATTGTGGTGAAATAGGCCACTTTATCAATGACTGCATTGAGAAAGGAGAGGATAAAAATGGTGATGATGTTAATCATGGCAAAGTCAATCTCCTTGATGATATGTTGAATCGTGTTTGATCTGTGTGATCTTGTGTCTTTGTGAGTTTATGAACTTTGTGTTCTGATCATGTGTTGGTTATGTGGTCTTTGTGTACCTCATGTGGCTATGTGCCTTTATCTTAGTGATTATTTATGCGGTCTTTGTGTACTTTTTTGTGGCTATGTGCCTTTAGCTGAGTGATTTTTTAGTTCTTTGTGAGCTTAAGCATGCTGTGTGTTCTTGCTTATAGACTTAGTGTCTTGTTACTTCTTTGTGAAGTTTGAGTTTGTAGATCTTATGCTTAGGAATTGTGTGTTCTTATGCTTAAGTTGTTAGTAAGGTTAGTAATATCAATGTGTTTGATGTCCTTACTTATTGCTTTGTGCATACTTTGTGTTTCTGAATGTGTTTCAGTTTGAGGTGGAGCATCTTTGTGTATGTTCCTTATGTGATGCTTTTTAGTGCATGTGTTGTACTAATCTGTGCTTGGAGTTTGTTCTCCTTGTGTTTCATGTGTGCAGGTGCACTACCCAATGGAGTTTAGCCAGTCTAGCAAGATTGACTAATTGGCAATGATGTTGCTATTCCGACAGGCATCCTCTCTCCTTAATTATTTAGATGACACACCACACTTGGGCCTAAGTTGAAGATTGTTATGTCTTATAGGCCCAAGCCTGTTCGGCCCATGTGTCTTTGGCAGCCCAGCCAATATCTCATCCTTTGACTTATGTATAAATATGCATAGTGTGTGTGTTGATGAGAAGTGGGGAGAGTGTGTGGGTGCACAGCTTGTTCGGTTACTTCATATGTCTTCAGCATTCTCTCTATGAGAAAAAGAGGACTGCGTGTGAGGGTGATCATAAAGGTGTTTCTAGACATGATGTAGCCTTCGTCCTTGTGAGCCTCTAGTGGTGTGGATGATTGCATGTTCAGGAAGCCTGAGCCAAGTTTGGGATACGATTGAGACGGAGTCGATTCCTAACAATTTCTATGTATGTTAATTATTCATAAATTTTGATAATTACGTTTAAGGACATTTGCAATCAGGTAAGGTGCTCGATTTCGTGTTAATACTTTCTTGAACTATAATTTTATTTTTATTTCATTTTTAATTAGGGGATTAGGAGTATCAATTCTCAATCGTATAAGAGTAATTAAATATAAACTAAGAATCCAATGTCAACACATTTGCAAAATAGACACACAACGGTATATAAAACTGTGTCACACAAATTATTTTCGCGTGTTAATCGAAAATTGTTATTTGATTTAAGTTACGAAATAATTGTTTAATATTGTGTTTAGGTAGAAAAGCGTCATATTTAGTTATTACATATAACTCCCCTTGCAGATGAATTCATTTTGTGACCAAAAAAAGTCACTAATACACTCTCACGGCAAGCATTCTACATCATTCCACAATCATTTAAAAACTTATCAAAATCCAAATCAAATAAAAAAAAATTATAAGATATAATCAACTCATTCACGATAGTGAAATCACTAATAACCAACGTGTTTCATGTCGAATCTCACGAGCTAAGAATTGAATAACTGTCTTTGGAAAATGAAATCCCTACAAGCTCCATTGTCAAGAAAAATGTCCCTCTCAAACCAACAAGAAGTTTAGGCTTTGTTTCAAGGCATAATGTGAAATTTACGCATTGCTCCAATTACACAAAATATAAAAAAAAATCACGAAAACTAGTGTGTTTTTTTTTTTTCATGTCACAACAACAATGAACGACTACATATCAAGTGAAACAACGTCGTTTAGGTCTCACCTCAAAGTTAGTGGCTAATTGAAGCCAATTGTTCCCTTGTTTTGGCATGTTATAATTTTCGGCATCCATTTTGGTTATATCTTCGGTTGGAACTACAGTTAAACCTCGATAAAAAAAATGATAAATATTATTTTAGTTACCATCCAATTCCAAAGGCCAGTATTGATGAATTCTTTAGGGATAATGATATCTCCAATGGACAAGGAGTTGTTTGTGTTGCCAGAAACTCCAAAATGGATTAATCCAGTTATGTGGAAGAGGTCCAGCATTTGTTGTGTTGCAGATGCAGCCTTTACCTTTTGACCCAACAAGTTGGTGATAATTACACAAGCCTCCCCATAAAGTTCATCTATTTCCAACAAGTCCTCTAAATTATTTCATTTTTTTCAAAAACAAAAAAACTTTTGGTTGGAGCCTATCCTAGAGATATCAAAGTGAATAGATTTCTGTCGAGATCACAAAGCAGGAAGAAGAAATAAGGCTGAAAAGCTGATAAAACAAAGAGTATTTTCGGGTTGTCTTATCTTAATTGTCTAGTTTCTAAACAAGGAAATGAGTTTCACATACTTACCAATTCAAATAAAATCTAAATAATTAAATAATTAAATTGATATCACAATACCGTACATATCAATTTTAAACAATTAATTGATTCTATGGATACCACACTTTTATTATATAAACATTTGAATTTGATGATGATTCGAAAATGGTGCATTGGGAATCCGGATGTTGTTTAATAAATTTGACGCGCTTTTCTCGTCTAGAGAAGTTTTTATATATTTTTTTCATAAGCTGTGATTTATGTGAATAATTCTTCTCGTTTTGAAAAGTATAAATAAATGATGTGTTTCAGCGCTTTAATTATTTTAATTATGAAGAATAAAAATAATAATAATAATAATAGTCAGCGTATGAATTTGTTTACATTGTGAACGAATAAGCGAGATTAGTGTCATTTTATATGATTGGCAGTCTGCATAATTATTTGAAGGTGACGTGGAACAGCTAAAAGACTAAAATATCCTAGTAACACGTGATTTTGGTGATCAAGTCTATCTATTACTTGAAAAGGTTAAATAGCCTATAAATCGAATTTAATAAGCATAAACAAGTCAACAATGTTACTTATATTTATTAATTATATGGAAACTAAACGTATTTCGGATCTCAAACCCCTAAAGGACTCAATAATCAAAAACTTTATCCCAAATCAATTAAAAACTTTTAACATTTTTTAATCTGAATAATGACGCTTTCGGTCTCATATCTTTCCTTTACTAGTGATTTTGGTCTCGTATCTTTTAAAGTGGCGCCTTTAGTCATGTATTTTTCAATTACTTGCGATTTTCCTCTCATATATTTTAAAGCGGCGTTTTTAGTCCCGTATCTTTTAAGGCAGTGTTTTTGGTCCGTATCTTTTAATTACCAGTAATTTTGATCTCGTATCTTTTAAAGCGGTATTTTTAATCCCATATCTTTTAATTACTTGTAATTTTGGTCCCATAACTTTTAATACAGTGTTTTTAGTTTCTTATTTATTACTCTCTCCGTCCCAAAATTCTTGTCCGCTATTCCATTTTGGGTTGTCCCAAAATTCTTGTCCACTTTCCTTTTTTAGTAAATTATTACACACAACTTTTTTGTGGGACCCACAACTTTATACCAATCTACACACAACTAACAACTCTCCTTAAAAATCGTGCAAAAAGTAAATTGGACAAGAATTTTGGGACGGAGGGAGTAATTATTTGCGACTTTTGATACAAGGATTTAATACCGATAATTTTAAAATTGTACTTTGTCAAACTTAGAATTTTAATCACGTGACCATTTGATTTATGCATTTAAATAAATTTATAAAAATAGGAACTATAATAACAATGAATGGCTAGATTTTAATACGCATACTTCTTGTGGCACACCACTACCATCTTCTCCCTGTCTTCCCCCATTCTACCCAAATATAGTAGTAATTAATATTCATAATTTCTTGATTTATATTAAAATTTAGCCATTATTATAATTTTGATTCCTATTATTATAAAATTATTTAAAGTATAAATCAAATAGTTACGTGATTAAAATTCAGTTTTGAAAACATACGGAATTAAAAAATTTGGCATTAAAAATTTATGAGATTAAAATTGCAGTATTAAAAGTGGGATCAAAATCATGAGTAAATAAAACTTATGGGACCGAAATCACCGTGTTAAAAGTTACGGGACCAAAATTGCAGTAACTACAAGTACAAGACCCAAAATGCAAGTAATTAAAAATACAGGACCAAAAATTGCACATAAAATTGCGGGACCAAAAATGCAGATAATGAAAAGACACGGGACTAAAATCGCAAGTAATTAAGAGATATGTGATAAAAAAAAGTGTTGCTTTAAAAGATATACGACTAAAAATGCAAGTAATTAAAATATATGGGACCAAAAATGCCCCTTGAAAATATATGAGACCAAAATCACAAGCAACTAAAAGATACGGGACCTATAATGTCGCTTTAAAAGATACGAGCCAAAATTGCAAGTAAAGAGAAAAATATGGGACCAAAAAACACCATTTTCCCCTTTGAAGACCTTTAAAATTATGATGTTGGGCTAATTATTATACGAAATGGGTTGGGCAATGAGTTATAAAGTGAAAATTGGGTTTGATTTGATTATAATCAAACATACAATGCTATCTTGTTTGGAGCATTTTCATTGCCGTGCAGTATTTGGAACACTTAGTTTTCAGCAGAATTTTTCTACAAAATATAATCAATATAGAGAAGCTGCTTAGGAGGTGTTTGGAACAAGCTTATGCTAAGCAGCTTATAGTTGAGAGCTATATTTTTTGGTGTTTGGATTCCAACTTTCAGCTAGAGTTTTTCTATTTCTTTCCATATTTTAGAGAAGCTGTTTCACCCCAATTTACAGTTTATAGCTTAGCGCTTATGGAATTTATTGGACAAATTTATTTTATTCCCAAAAACTTTCTCCATGAAATTTAATTATAATTCCACAATTAATGAATAATTATTATGTTCTAATATAAATTAAATTATAATATAAATAAAAATCAAATATTTTATTTAATATATAAATTAATTTTAAATTTTATAATATTGATGCGACAATTATAAAGAAAAAACTAAACATAAAATAGCAACGACTTATCAATTTTACTTGTTTATTATAAATTATAATTATATAATAACATTGAAGACAATACCAGTGAAAATAAGTGATTGTATGAGCAACATTTTCAATTTTTTTGCAAATAAGTAATATTTAAAATACAATAGTATTATAAATTTATGCTAATAACCCAGCTTTAGCTGGAACTTATAACTTTCCTAATTTATTGAACTATTTTTGTCCTCAAAATATTTCTATATTTCCAAAAAAATTCATTATCTCTAAAAATAATATTTTTTATTAATTACAAATTTAATTATAATTATATTTTAATATATTAGTTAGTAATTTAATAATAATTATTTATTATTTCTTCAAATCTAATAATATAATTTTTATTATAATTAAATATAAATTAATTGAAATGGTGGATCTTGAGAATCTCCATTTTTAAATTAACATTTACTCATTGTCATTTAATGATTATTATTTTAGCTATGTAATCATTCAACTTATTTAAAAATATTATTACTATGAATTTATGCAAAAAAGTAATATTTAAAATATAACAGTATGATATGTTTATGCCAATAACATATACTAGAAGTTTTTGTAATATATGGATTAAATTAATCTAATATTTTATAATACTGAAATCAAAATTATAATGCAAAAAAGCTTCTCAATTTTATTTAGTTATTATAAATTATAATTGTTTAATAATATTGGGGGTAAGAAAGATATTTTACTTAAAAAGTTAAAATAAACTATTGCTATCAGCAATATTTTCAAATGCTAAGCATTTATTTCCAAACCTCTATAAATTCTCAAATCAGCAGCTTTCAGCACTTATTGATAAGCTTAAGTTATTCCAAAGACACACTACAACTTCGTCCTTTTTATTTAGTGTATGTATATTTTCTTAGAATAAAATAAGTTAATTTAACAAAAGCAAATAAAATCAGGTTGTAAGACACTATAAAGGAATAGTCTTTTTTTGTGAGGAGCGAAATTATATTAGTCACCAAAGAAACAATGGATACAGTCATTATGTTATTACAATTAAAACAAAGATAAATTTCGTTGGGACAAATAACCTCCGTCACAAAAAAGTTCCTATAAACCAAACCCTTACACATTCCGAAGCACGCCCATTTAACTAAATTGTGTGTGGATTTGTTCCTCAATTAGAATTTTGACATTTTTCGAGTGCTCTCCACGGCTTTTTAGGTTAAAAATTCTAATAAGATAGTATTGACCTTTTCAAAAAGCAGTTGCATCAACGGTTAGTAGCTTTAAGAGAATCAGAGATTATAAAATGATTGTCACTAGTTAATATATTTATATATGTTAGAAATTACTCAAGTATTCAAAAACATTTGTGTTGAAATATGAATTTAGAATCCGAGAAAATTGTCTGGTAATTGAAGTGATTATCATTTTGTAATCACATGTTTGAATTTCATCACACACAAAAAAAAAATTAGCCTTTTTTTCCTTTAAAAAAATACACTATTGTATTTGATTTAGGTAATAGCATTAAATTGAACTCAAGGAATAATTATTATTTTCTTTAAGTTGAATTAAGAATAATTATTAACGCAATAAGTATAAAAACATAAATGCAAAAGGAGTTTGAAATTGAATCGACCGAGCAGCCTTCACGCACTACAAAAACATTCTCTCTCTCCACTCGCTCTCTCTTTCTCTCTCATCCAACTCGCGTACAATACAAAAAGAACAAAAAAAAAAAAAAGAACAACAAAAAAATAATAACTCCAAATTGAAAAGAAAAAAAAGAAAAAATTCAAAATAAGGAAGAAGCGGAGAGAGAAAGTAAAGGAAGGGGGAAAAGAAGGTGAAGGAGTCTATCTAGGGAAGGAGATCTTTCGTTCAATCTATTTCTTCTCTATCGTGTCTCAGAATTCTGCGGCGTTCAATTTTCTCCGAAATGAATGACCTTTTGTCGGTGAGTGTTTTCTCCCTTTTATTTGGATGTTTGATTGTTAATTGATTGGTGGTGTTATTGTTGAAATTGAACAATTGTTGGATTTGAGGATCTTCAATGCGAATGCAGTAGATTGTAGCAGCTCAATATAACATGAAGGAGAGATTGCTGCAAAGTGTAGTTGAAAAATTAAGGCGGAAAAAAGTTGGGATTGCTGATCAGTGGGGAAAGAAGTTGCAAAGCTGAATTTGTTTTCTGTTGTATAGTTGAATTGCATGAATGTATCTGGTTTTGAATTTAACAGATCGGAGATATCAATTAGCTGGATTTTGCATGTGCGTAACTGGAGTGTTAGTGAAAGGGGATTTTACTCTCAAATTTAGTAACTTGATCACTTCTTGTTTAAGGAGTTCTGGTTTTTGGATTGCTTGAAAAATGTGAGAATGGAAAGCCCATGATAAGTTTTGATCCCTGTGAAATCATTCTTTAGAATGATTCTTCAACTTATCATTAATTGGCTCAGGAAATCGAGAACTGTTTTCGGAACTAATGTTATCCGTCTCTTATTCATGATTAGGTTTTGTTCTGTATTCAGCATAAAAAATATTCAGATTCTAGTTCTAGTTCTAGTGTATGTGGTGTGGCTTTTGTTGATTTGAAGCCTGAAATTGTTTGTTTGTCCTTGCGCAACGTTGCAGGATTCATTTGCAAACAGAAATGGCGATATTGAAATGGGAATGGAGAGACAAACAGGAGACCTTGGGTTGGAAGATTTTTTTAAGCAGGTGACTACAACTTAGCACAATAATTCTTGATGAATGATCACAAGAAGTTGTTACATTGCATTTTACTTGTCAGAGATTACCTAAATACAATGATATTATGATTGACAATTGAGACTACGGCATTTGCTTCTTATTTCAAATTGATAGGTTCAGGAGATTGAAAAACAATATGAAAAGCTCAACGCCCTACTAAGAAAGCTTCAGGTTTGTAATTGTATTTTTCTTTTCTTCTTCGTAAATTGATGTTACCGTCTAAACTCTGATAATCTGCAGGAAGCTCATGAGGAATCTAAGAGTATTACCAAGGCTGCTTCAATGAAAGGTATATTGTTTTGAGTAAGACGTATGTCAGGTATACAAGATACTTCTCCATTGTATGTTTGCTAAATCAACTCGACATCAATCTAACTTTTCTATTTATGACATCACAAACTTTAACTCTCTAATCTATTTCACGAACCTCTTTGATTCGTCAGATCTTTTATAAGCTTATATGTGGCATCAGCTTTGTCAACTAGTTTGTTCTTGTGCTGTGCTTCTTTATTGATAAAAATTGTAACTTGTAGCAATTAAGAAGCGAATGGAGAAGGATGTTGACGAAGTAGGAAAAATTGCTCGGTCTATTAAATCAAAAATTGAGGACCTTGACAAGGAGGTAAAGAAATGTATGGCATTTCTTATTGTGGTTAGCCTTGAAGATTTTTTTCCCAGTAATAATTTATGTGGGTCCTCTCTTTTGTAGAATTTAGCCAATAGACAAAAGCCTGGATGCGGAAAAGGATCAGGTGTTGATAGATCAAGAACAGCTACAACAGTGTAATTTGTGGTTTCCTTTCTTATGTCCTGGTCATTATTATTCGTGAGGAGCTGATGTACCATGCTGAGTTTGAGTACCAGTCACACTTCTTCTTAATGATTAAGTTGATGTCTGTTTAAAAATCAACAATAATTACTAGTCTTTATTATATGTGAATCTAATGGACTACTCTCAATCCAATTAAAATATCACACTCTAGGTTGATTATTTTAGTATATAAATTATTCATGCTCAGAATTACCTAATATAGAAAACACTGATTTTCTTATTACTCGATTCTTTCCAATACACAAGCACTACAATAGCTCTCCTGCTTTCCCTTTTCTAATTTACCTTAAACAATTGGGAGAGGGTTACTTCAAAAGGCATCCTGCAATGTAGAGCCTTTATTATGATCTAGTTACAGGCTTCAAGTAGCTGTTCTTTTGTCTAATCTGCCTCTGATGCATAAATTATTGTAATAATAGTAGAGAAGGTAGACCTTATATTTATTGGTTTTGTTTGAGTGCAGGGCTTTGAAGAAGAAGTTCAAAGATAAAATGTCCGAATTTCAGGTAGATTAGACACAACATTATGTTGGCCTTTGCATCCCAAAATTTTATATATATTATATTTTGCATAAATACTTTGCAGACTTTAAGAGATAATATACATCAAGAGTATCGTGAAGTAGTTGGGAGGCGTGTATTCACAGGTTTTTTATGCTTGTTTTTAGAAACAAATATTTTGCTTTTCTACACCAGCTTTCTTATGCTTTATTAACTAGTCTGATGGTTCATGTCATGTGTCTTTCAGTGACGGGCAATCGGGCTGATGAAGAGGTGAACCAGTTGTTTCTTGTTTTCTATAAAATCATAACGTATTACTATGTTATTAATTTATTTCAACTGTTTGTCCCAGACAATTGATACATTAATAGAGACCGGGGATAGCGAACAGATTTTTCAGAATGCAATCCGAGAACAAGGCCGAGGCCAGGTAACTTGCTATTTCCATGTTTTCCACCTCTGCTTTCTTCTGCTCAGTTTTTATTCTATTTTTGGCCTTGGTGTATCATTACGTTAGTCACAACTTGTTCTGATCCCAAACTGTTCAAAATTTAGAAAAAAATAAGTTTGGGTGGGGATCAATATGTGATTCCTTGAGTGGACGTTTTGCTATAATGCTATCGTGCTAGTTTCCATATATGTTCGTGCTAAGATTACTTTTACATGCAGATAATGGATACACTTGCAGAAATTCAAGAGCGTCATGATGCAGTTAGAGATTTAGAGAAGAAGCTTCTAGATTTGCAACAGGTATAGTGGTTCTTGTGGCTGACATTTATGGAAGTATAATCAATAATAATATTGAAGGATACATTTAACACAAATCTTGCTATCAGCTTTTGAAACTGTACCTCTTTATTCGCTAGTATTAAATTGTTTTCTAAGTCTAAATTTCTAACAGAAGTTCCATCAGTCCCATCCTTTACCAATAACTTATTTGTAATATAACTGGATCACATAGTTGAAAGACAAATTGATCGTTTGATGCATAAAATTAAAAAAAATGACTTCTTATTATTTGATCATATCATATTGTATCAAACCGTCTTGTGCAGATATTCCTGGACATGGCAGTACTGGTGGATGCTCAAGGCGACATGCTCGATAACATAGAATCACAGGTAAGCTGTTGAGAAACAAAAAAAAAAATATATATATAAAATGAACTCATGCAACTTAACGAACTCTTTGAACGAATTGATCTCCACTGTGAACTTCCAGGTTTCATCCGCGGTAGATCATGTGCAGTCTGGGAATACGGCCCTCCAGAGGGCGAAAAGTTTGCAAAAAAACTCCAGGAAATGGATGTGCATTGCCATCATGATCCTTCTCATCATTGTAGCAATCGTCGTAGTAGGTGTACTCAAGCCATGGCAGAACAAGAACGGCGCGTAGCTCTCTACTGGAGTCTACTGTATAAATATGGGGAAGAAAGAGTATACTGGAAATTGATTTCTTGCTACTATGGTATTTATTCTTTAGCTTGTCCATTGAGAACTCTGGCTTGTATCTTGCCAACTATTCTTTACTTTGAAATTGTATCAGGTGTATTTTATATCATCAATACAAACTATGCTCATTTTTTTCTTCAAGCTTAATCTTGCCTCGAAAAAAGTTTGGTTTCGGATGACGTAATAGTAGAGTGGGTTGTCTTCCTTTTCTATGGAAATTTGCAGATCAATACAGGTTTGGAGCTAGCCCAAACTAGAAACGGGTCGGGTCGGGTCGGGTTTGACTGACCCAGTTATAGGTCGGGCTGAAATATGGGAAGGGCATAACTCATAAGCGTCCTAAATAATTTATTTTTTATTTTTTTTTCTTTTGCTTTTTTCTCGTCTTTGAAATAAAACCAAAACGATCCAAACGCGCCGCCAGGAAAACCTACACTTGCTTCGTCGGAAAATGATGTCAGCAAATGGAGATGTCGCTGAAGAGCTTGAAGCTTCCCCAAACGACGCCGTACTTGTGAATGGAGTGAGAGAGGATGACGACGACGATGTCCCGATGCTCAGCTCTCACGCTCTGGAGGCTCTGAAGGAGTTCCTTGCGGAACAAAAGCAGGAGGCGGCCTCCGGCGAAGACGCGGAGGAGGTGGCTCTGGTATCGGAAGACTGGCGGCTCAGCCAGTTCTGGTACGACCGACAAACTGCCGAAACCGTCGCCGCGGAGGTTGCCGCGCTCTGTGAAACGCTCTCTTCTCCTCGCGTCTGCTGCATTGCTTGTCCTACTCTTTATGCCTATCTCAAGGTACTCCCGTTATTGATTGATTCATGTGTTTTCGTTTAGCGTTCGTTAATCAACTTCATTTGAAGTTACTGGAGATTCCTAGGGTATAACTAGGTACTAATTTGGAAGCACAGCGTACAATAGGAGGTCATTTATGCTTTCACCGTTGATTTTCTTGCTCGATGATTCGTGTCTTCTTCCCGCTACTATTTTAAATTATGTGAATTGCAACGGAAGTAGGATTGTAGTGTGTAAATGTATATCTTGTGAGACATTAGAATCAGTTTTCAATTTCCTGTAGTTTAATCCGTTTGGCATTGGGAATTTTCAGAAACTTGTTCCAGGAGTTCCAGCGCAGCTTCTGGAGTATGATCAAAGGTTCGAGCAATATGGGACGGACTTCACTTTCTATGATTTTAGCAAACCTGTGGATCTTCCGTCGTCATTGAAGCACTCATTTCCAGTTGTAGTTGCTGACCCTCCTTATCTGGTATACATCTTTTTCCTCACGAATTCATTTTGAATTTCTATCCATGGATACATTTATACGTCGAGATATCCCATCAATCTTTCTCTGCATCCACTCGTTAGGTCCTCAAGGTATGGTAAAAGTAGCCCATTCCCAGCTATTCTGGAACTTTTCTATTGGTGACAGCTTATATGTGCAAAGGTCCTCAACAGCATCCTTCTTAAAGTTCGGCTTAACATCAAAATGATTATTTTCTTTTGACCTTCTTTAGGCCCTTACGGTCGATGACACATATTCCGCTTGAGTCCCTGTCCTTGTGTGTAACTTATGTCATGTGCTGCTGCTGAGATGTGTTAAACTTAACTAGCATCTATTTTTCACGAGGAATCGTAGGGTTTTCAGGATTGTATATCTAGTACAGAGTATTCTGATGTGCTCCCTCGTATAAAGCTGTAATGGGTGTCAATTTATAATTGGCTTCTCAATTGGTTTGCCCATAACTTGGACCGAACTTAATGTACACTGGGCGGAACGCTTGAAACTAATGATTCTGTTGACAGAGCAAGGATTGCTTGGAGAATGTTGCAGAAACCATTAGATATCTAGCGAGACCAGGAGACTCTTCTCTACTGTTACTCACAGGTAACCTATGTCTCTCACTTCATTTGATTACAGCTCTTGATTCTTTAGATGCTGAAATCACCTAGGTTCTTCATTGATGCATTTTGAGTTCAAAGCTTAATCATCTATAGTCTTCTATTTTTACTTGGTCCTCTTTAACAATGTTGATATCAGAACTACACTGTTTTTATGCGTAAAACAAGCTTCTTTTGTGTGTCTACAATTGATGGTATGTGGAATGGAAATGTCTGTTGCAAGCTAAGTAATGTGGAGGTGGGAGGGTAGCTTTTGATGTTAATTATTTCCAACATTTGTACAGGTGAGGTGCAAACGGTTCATGCTGCCGAGCTTTTAGGGTTGCAACCGTGTGGTTTTCGACCTCAGCACTCCAGCAAACTAGGCAACGAGTTTAGGCTTTTCACCAGCTACAATCCTGGCGAGAGGCTCGGTGGATGGGAGCAAGATATATAGATAGGGCCTCTGTAATTCTCCTTGCTTGTAATGCTGATGTTGCTCAAAATCTATTCGGAGTTCAATTGATCTTCCTTAGTTTTTTCATTGGGCTTCTTTACATGATTACATCCAAGTCATTTGAAGTATTAACATCTTTTTCGGCACTTCGGATTCTCAGTTCTACAATTTCATGTCTCACTGTTGTCCCATAAATATTTTAACTGCAAACACTTAAGTGTTTACGACAATCTTAAAATTCAAATTATAAGCACTTAGGTACTTATGAAAGTGATAGTGAGACATGAGTAAAACACGACTAATATGAGACTAGGTTTTGTGAGCTTTTTCAAATCCATGAAACTATAGTAAAAAATAAAACTTGTAACCATTTTTCTTTTCAAATTATTTCATTTAAAAAAATAATTAAATGTGAGTGCAAGAGAAATAAAGTAATCACTGGTATCATTTAATTCATTTATTGATGCACAATTAACACTCTCTTTAAGTTTCACTTGGAGATGGAAGTTTTCTTTCGTGAAGAAAGTTTTTGTGCTACAAAGATATAAACCAATGCTTCCATAAATTCGCTCGTATAATCATTGAATTTACTGATTAGCGTAACTGTCGTATTTGCTTCTCCTAATAGTTGATCAAATAACAAAAATGTTGTATTCTTAATTCTCTCATTTCTTAAACCTATTAGTCCCGGATCCAAGTTATCACGAAAATAAATAAGATAAATGGAGGGAGCTCAAACAACATTTATACTCAATTTATATTTACTCACTATATACCTAACAAAATACCCCTACTAATTCCATCCCCTCCCCCACCCCCCACCTCCACCAATTTCACCACATCCCCCCTTCCACTTCCCATCTTCCCTCTCCTCTTCCTTTTAATAAATAGTTTTAAAATTTTATAATATTTTTTAATTATTATTTTTAATAACAAATTATTATTAGGGAGTAAAATGCTATGCAAATAAATAAAATACTTTCAAATAGAAAGATGGATTTCAGAATAATTAAAATAGAAATTAGTCGAACTAATTACTGGCTATATTCGGACTTCTTAACAATACCCGGATTGAAATATCCGACCCGGTCATAGTAAGACGAGAAACGTCTATTTTGTGTTTCCAAATCAGTATCTGGAGTAACGTAGTAATTTTAGGACTGGAAATTCACGAAGATTCCGAAGCGCGATGAGATCAAACGTCGTCTCCGAGGTAGCAGATCTTCCCTCTCAGCTCGGTTATCTCTAAAATGCATTCCTACGCTCGTATTATGCAACAATTTCACAATGTGAACCCTAGGGTTTAAGTGAGTTGAGAACTCGGCTTTACTCAATTTAAGCAGTCGTTAATGATTCGCAGTTTTTGTGGTTATACATGAAATTATGTAGTCTAGGTTTTGGAAACTACATTCCATGTCTCTGTTCATAGAAACGGACTGCTCTTGGGGGATTAATTTCATTGCTTTGGTTCTTTTGATGATTTTTTGGAATGGTTAAGTTGTGCTCTGTTTTACTAGTTATAGTTTAAGTGACCTAGTTTTATTTATGTAGATCACATTAATCCGAGCATAACTGATCCAAATGTAGTAAACTTTTCTCCTTTTTTCGGTTTTGAGTTGTTTGATTGATTGTGTAGGCGAGCCTGTCTACCAGATTAAACCAATGGTGGGAAGCCATCCCTTTCCTCACATCAGTCATTGTTGGTATTTGCGGAATCATATATTTGATCTGTTTGTTCGTGGGGTACGATTCCTTCGTTGAAGTGTGCTTCTTGCCTTCAGCTGTTGTTTCCTATTTTCAAGGTGATTTATTATTCTCTTGGGACATGAATGCGATCTAAGTAAAAAATCACCTTCGGTTTGTTTCTGATATTGTCAGTGCATGATCTCAATGCAATAGGTTTTATTTGCTAAGTTCTTTGTGGTACAGTTATTGTAAGGGAGATACAATCAGATTTTCTGTTTCTCTTTATTTCAATATTTCAAGGACAAAAACTACTCATTCCTTTAGTCTCACCCTCTACTCCTTCTTTTGCAGTTTACAGGATTTTCACCTGTATTGTATTCCATGGCTCTTTGCTGCATGTTCTCTTCAACATGTTGGCGTTGATTCCCATGGGCACTGAACTGGAAAGAATTATGGGGTCCATCCGCTTGCTCTACATAATCATACTGTTGGCAATAAGCAATGCCATACTTCATCTCGTTATTGCGTTACTGGCTGCTTATAATCCAATTAGTTCTTACCCAGCTCTCATGGATCAGTGTTCAATAGGTTTCTCGGGGATCCTGTTCTCCATGATTGTCATCGAAACAAGTCTTAGTGGAGTCCAATCTCGAAGGTTTTTGTAGTACATTGCTTATTGACCAGTACTATGTTATCTGACATGATGTCTCTTTCTTTTGCTTCAAAAATCTGGGTCTGGTCGAATGAGGAAACTATGGCTGGACTATTTTGTTTTCCCTCCTCCCTAAATGAATGAATCTCATATAACTTGATCTAGAATTCTATATGGAAGTTTAAAGTGAAGAAGTTTAAATAGAAACATAGAAATGTAGTGGTTAAAAGACAGGAGATAATAGCAATCACTTTAAAACTTGAGAATATTCATTTCTTGCTGTTTGATTTTGTCTTCTTGCTAGTTGAGATTGTATTAATGGGCTTATCATAGCTAATATAAATGTGTGAACTTATCAAAACTTTCTTTTGTTGTGCAGTTTCTTTGGGCTTTTTAATGTCCCTGCGAAATGGTTAGTTAAGTTCATATACCAAGTGTTTTGCATGGTTTCTATAAGTTTGTTCTTTAACATTTCTGGTTTGACACTTTCCTCTCAAATTCCAGGTATGTATGGATATTGTTATTGGTGTTTCAGCTCCTTATGACAAACGTGTCATTGCTTGGGCACCTATGTGGTATTTTATCTGGATATGCATGTATGTTATCCAGCCAGACTTTGTGGAATAGTGTATTATCTATATACAAACACCCTTTCCTCTTTAATTAAGTGTGACTTTTTTCTTGCTTATTTCCTCTTGGATCCAGATACTTTTGGGTTGTTCAACATCTTGATTCCTGGGACGTCATTCTATTCATCCGTTGAGTCCGCCTCCTGGCTTGTAAGTTCGACTAGAAAGATAGCTGCAGGATACGCAGCTCTCATTTGCTTTAATCTTCTTTCTTAAATGCTTCTGTTTGTTTTTCACATAAATAAGACTAGCAAGGAACATATAGACTGCTAACTTCTGTCTCGTGTCTTCATTTGATTAATCTTTTTCTTGGTAAGTATTTTGGATTATTATTTTGGATCAACTTTTGTTTTATAAAGGGGGTGTGACTAGAATTACATTTATATTTTCTCTCTCTCTATATATATATATTTTTAAGAGCGTAACGTTTATATTGTGTACTGGAAACCTTCCATGTATCTCATTTTTAACATTTATCTTGTTGCAGTCTGCTTGTGTGAGGAGACCAAAATTTATAATGTGTTCTGGCAGCAATACTTCTGGCCAACTCCCCACATATACAAATCAAAACACCTCTTCCAGGTAGTTCTTGCATTTTGTTACTATCAGCACATGAATCTCTTAACATGCATTTAATTTTAAGTCTGATGTGTTGCTTGTGTTCCCTCTATAGTGGATTGCTTTCTGGAAATATGTGGAGGAATCTGTCTTCTTGGATGCCACAAAGAGAAAGTCCTGAGCAGGTACAACTTTGAAAACCTTGGAGAGTTCCATGTCTTCTTGAATGCTTCTAATATTGTTATTACTTCAAACAAAGACTATTCTACATTGTGTGCTAAGTATCTGTATATCAATTAAATTTATATCACTCCCTTCAGTATCGATGAAAAGATAGGTTTTCCTTCTGGAATTATGGATTATTTATGCATGACTTTATGTGGTGATAATATACTATACAGTCGTATCTCGCCTTCCCAACAGTCTGGAAGGTTATGTGTACCTAGTATCAAATCCTTAGTCTAGCAGAAGTTTATATTGCTTAAAACAATTCTTTGGTGCTTAATATTTGAAGATTGTCAGTGCCACGTAATTCAATCAAAAGCAAATAGAGTGATTAAAATAATATTCAGATATTGTTTATTGGATACAGGCAGCTCAGGGAAGTGATAGGTTTCCTGGGAGAGCGAGGACTCTTGGTTCTGGGACAAATCAAGCAGCTTCAGTTGCAAATTCTGATTCTAGTTTACAAACTAGACTTTTGGACGATGTTGATAACCTGGATGAACAATCAACTCCAGCAAGAGGTGGGGGAGGTCAGCGGATTCCTGACGGGAGGTAAATTCATTGAAAGGCTATATACTACATATTCCTACATTTCATTCCTAGTATGTTTTTTGTCTGGCTGCTTGGTATTCCCCTTGTCCTCAAAAAATAAATAAAATAAAGGTTTGTCAACCAGTTTATCAAAGCATCATGGGACTTTACTTGCTCTGTCGTTGATTGATTCCTATTTCTCTCCGTCTTTCAGACAGCCATTAGCAAATACTATAGTGACGCCTGCTGGAACAGAAAACACTCAGGTTTTACTATCTAGCAGTAAACTGTAATCTTTTAATCTGGTTATCCCTATGTTTGCATCTCTTAAAGTTCTTTGCAACTTGTCAATGTAGGGTTCTGTAGCTACCGAAGAGGAAATTCAGAAACTTGTCGCTATGGGTTTCGATAGGGTAAATAAATGATATGCTTGGAAAATCATACTTGCGCTTGGCATCTCCACTCTTTGCATTAACTTTATTCATTTGATCACTCCAGACACAGGTAGAAATAGCAATTGCAGCTGCTGAGAGAGATTTGAACGTCGCAGTCGAAATTCTTATGAGCCAACAGGTATACATCTAAAAAACTCACCATTTTGTTTAGTGTAATGTTGATCCTGAACAAGTATTGATATCTGAATCTTGATAGAAATAGTCCAGAAAAACTGCTCAAAGGAGTACGCACAAAATACATTTGGCAGCGAAGAATTCCTGACGGTTGTATTTCATAATCTGGAGGAAATCTTGTTGGGATTTGTATATATTGCAAACATCTTATTCTCCCCTAGTATTTTCATGAGGGTTGCTTGTAAAACTTTGTATTTCTGTGAAAGCTTATATGAAGATACTAGTTTAGACAGATAACAAATCTAAGTCACTGTAGTCTATTATACAAGAAAAGAAAATTTGCAAAGAGGAGATAAGCCCAAATTTGAAATGAGATTTCATTCTACCAGGTTAGTGTTCATGGCTAAGTTGGATTTTTGTTTGACACTTCCACTCCAGTTTCTTGATTGGGATCAAATAGTTGAGAAGTTAAGCTCTGATCTTCTGCCCCGGTGATTCCGACTATTGCTTCTTGCACCATAGACGATATGTTCCGTCGAGGCTCCTATTTGTTATGGCTGACCGTTTGATATACTATCAAAGCATGAAGCTGCTACCGGCGGTAAACATGGCTGTTCCGGCTGGCTGCTTGCCGTGCAATCAGTTGGTGTTTGCTTGGATTGTTTTCTTCTCCGGGCGTTCCATGACTTCCACTTTCTAGCTAGCTGATACCACCAGATAGTTATTAACAATGAGAGAGAGAGAGAGAGAGAGAGAGAGAGAGAGAGAGAGAAAACAAACCTTGGCCTTCTTAGGGCAATGTTTTCTTGAATGGCCTCGCTCTTTGCATTTGCGGCAAAATAGTTGAGGATCAAAGGTGACTACGTTTGATTTCGTGCATTCCTAAACGCCACACGTGAATTACGAAGATGCAGAAAGCTCAAATGAGTTTCAAAAATTGATTTTGTAAGACTTACCACACCAAAATGGCCAGTCTGACCACAAAGGTAACACGAAGCTTCTGTTGCTCCTTCGCCTCTGTTTTCGACGCAGCAGAGATGACCAGCCTCCTTGCATACATAACATTCCATAGCCTGTCCAAGATTCACTATTCATATCAGCTCAGTGAAACATTTAAACAGAAGACCTTGATACAAGATGCTAAAACTAGATACTCCCCAACGTCCCGTTAGTAATATCCTGCATTTCTGACTGATTGCCCTGTCTCAATAATAATGTCCCGTTTTCCAAAATGGAAAGAATATAACACTAAAAATCATTAAATGTCAAGTGAACTAACATCATTTGCACATAAAAGACGAGCTTCATAATCTCCACGCTAGAAAGAAACAAGATGGTATTACTAGAACGGAGGGAGTATTAACAAATAATAACGCAGGTAAACAGAGCTTACATGCCTTGAGATCTTCAGAGTCGTAGTCACTGGTACACACGGACATGTCGTGGTCTGTATTTCCACATTTTAAACACGGGCCCAAACCACGATTTTGTTCAACATTTCTATTTGGACAATTTATCATCAGATGCCCCTTCATAGAGCAGATGATGCAAATATTAACCTGCCAAACACATGAAGGCAAAAAATGAACCATTATAGGCAGTAAACAACTCTTAGCATTTCTATCGACACTGAGACGAGGATGTCAGTTGAGGCTGCGCATGTAAACCATGTTTAGCCATTGGCATTTTTCAGTGTCAAATCAAAACCTTATAAAGCAAATGGTTCCCCATTTTGTAGATAAGGCCACATAGATAAAGCATATACTTTCTTTCAATAAAAATATCTTTCGCCAGCTAGTTGAACTAATAATTTGTGTTACGATTAATATGGAAAGGGATCTAAAAGGCAATAGATGCAAAAACTAGGTGAGTTTCTGAAGCATAGTTAGAGAAAATAAACCTTTTTGCAACTGTTTCCTGAATGGTTGATGTCGCCACAGATGTAGCACGTTTTACGCCCTTTTTTAGCTTTGTTATAATCTTCATTAAATTCATTGCATCCTAACCATTCAGATACCGGGGTGTCAAAATACCTGGGAGCTCGCTGGATCAATAAAGTCACTTGAGTTTATGGCATTCATAAGCATGTGTATAAACAAATGTGCATCTGGTAGAATAAAACTCTTAATAATCTACCAGCTACTTACAAGAAGCTTCTGCAGCACCCGATTTTCCCTTCTAGCATCGGATTCCACTGGCACGGGTAATCTTGCATTCGGTTCATCACTTGCTCTTTCTGAATTGATATCATACTCATTATTATTCTGTCGCATGTTAATTCAAATACAGTATCAATATGAGAAACCGTAGCAGTAAGCTTTAAAGAGTCGCAGTTGATATCTTAATCCTACACGGTATGATCAATGATTACGGGCTAAGATAAGGTACTAAGGTCTACAGCCAGCAGGCAAACATAGTTCATTCTTTCACTAAAGTCTAAAACCTCAATAGGTTTTAAGGATCCACCAATTGCAAATCTAGCCGAGGCATTTGAAACAATATCAGAGGGCAGCATTATGTATTGAGAATAAGTTAGTATGTTATCATGATCTCATTCAACAAGTGAAGAATATATTTTCGACTTACGGTGGGCTCTTTCCCGGATAACCCTTTCTCAAACGACATTTGCAGCATTACTCCCCTGAAAAAGTATAAAAGAAATGACCACGATTTTAGTTACATTGGAGAAGAAAACATACAATAAGCTTGCATTTTAATGAAGCAACTAGACAATACAAAGAAAAAACATTAGCAACTTAGTTAAATATGAATCTTCAGCCTGCTTATTTGTTCTTGCTTGTAGATTTAGAACTTTATATTTCAGATCAACTAGGAGAAATATCAAGGGGGGAGAGAGAGAGGGCCAATAGACAAAAATGTAGGATGCATATTACTATCAAGTCTTATGCTATCTGAGAGAGAATCAACAGCAACTCATGATTGCAAAGGAGGAAACAGATCTAAGCCCAAAATCTCAAGTTTCTATAGAGAGAAATTAGAGACCCATCCAAGCATGAATGCTCCTATGATATTGTTTTGCAACATCTAAGCAACCACAACAAAGTTCAATAAACAAGCACGCAGAAGAATCAAAGATAACAGCCAAGAAAAAAAAAACTAATGTCCCAATTCATGTATCCTTGCGAGAAAAATGCAAGAACATAGTTAATAAAGAAGCCATCACCTACAGCTCCACCTCCAAAATTAACCTCCCAAAGCTGCAAAATTAATTCTTTGATAGTATTCAGCCGCAACTGCTAACTCCACCTTCTCATTCCGCCGGAATCATTCACCGGAATAAAAAATCACCCTTTCCAGCCATTTCCAATTCGAAGCAGCAGATAGACTTGTACCAGAAAAGAGCGAATTCGAAAGAATGTGCGTCGAAAACTGACCAGAAACAATCTATTTCTAGTCAGAAACTCGTGCGCGGTGGTGCGCCTTTATTTGTTTTTTTGTTCTCCGAGGGGGTAAATATGAGGTGCCGGGAAAAGGTAAATTTCAGATATATTACCATCCTATCTCATACATTTTCACGGTCGTTAAATTATTGAAAATGTAATATCTTGATTGGACTATGGAATATTCTTTTAATATAATTAGGCAATATATATTACTCCTTCTCTCTCAAATTTCTTGTTCACTATTCTATTTTCGATCGTTCAAAAATTAGTATTTATTTTGTTTTCGATTTTTAGTAAATTATTATATACTACAACTTTTTATGTTACGTAACTTTATATACAAATAATAACTCTCTTATATCTCAAACTATGCATTGTTGTATGTCACACATATACTAAATACATAACATGTCATACTTATATAATTGTAACATATTAAAAGCGATAAACCCTTTAATTATGCAGCTTTGTGCGCTTTGTATGCAATTTACCCCTACGCTATTGATTTTATGCGTCTTGTGTCTAAATTATTAAAATGTGCAATTTGTAATCTGACTTGTTGCAAAAAGGTAAAATTAAGGTGAAATTTGTCGACTACACGTGCAAAATGAGGAATAATATCATCTTAAATTATCATAAAATTAATAGGGCATGCAGAGCCGGTAAAATGAACCAGAAAAAAAGGTTGGATTGGATTATGAAATTAGAAGCCCAAAATTGTATTGGGCCCAAAAGCCTGCCCAAAAACTGCAGTTATAAATTTTTGGGCGTAAAAAAGTCTGCTTGAAAAAAAATACACAAGTTATTAGTATTATTCTATAAATACAAATGAGGAAATATGGAATAGATAAAATTATCAAATAAATTTCAAATGTGATCAATATATGATGAAACTTGAGATTTTAAGTTGTCTTATGCTTTTATTTGGATTTTTTTAATGTTTATTTGAGTATGACCTTGAATTTCGACATTTATTTGTACATAAATTTACAATGTTATTCATTTAATCTATTTGAATCCTTGATAATTTATACTCCATTCATCCCATTTAAACTGCCTTATTTCGTTTTAGCATGGAACTTAAAAAACTTTATTTAAATGTATATTTCATGAGATTTAATTGTATTAAGAAATTGATATAATTTTCGAGAAATGATATTATTTCATCCCAAATTTGTTAAGTCATAGTTGGGGCAATATATTTTTTTTCCAATTTTTTTCATGTTGTAATTAAAAGGATAATAAAAGTTTCTAAAAAGTTAAAAAATCATAATTTTTTGACTTCAGGGCATAACGAAATCGTGTGAAAGATAAACTTTGGAAAAGAGAGTGTATAAAAATATGAGTGGACAGTGAGGGGTCCACCTCATTTTTTAATGTAGAGTTTTTTGTCAAATAAGAAAATGAGACAGTATTATTGAGACGACCCAAAAATGAAAGCGAGATGGTTTAAATGAGATGGAGGGAGTAGTTTATTCAACATTAACATATTTAGGATAAGTTATACTCCATATTTATTATATTTTTATACAACAAAAATATAAATAATATGTTAGTTTTTTAAAAATAGCTGGTTAAGCCCACCCGCATGCCCGGAGTTGAGTTGAGCTTTATATATCACGGCTCAATAAGGTGCCGTGCGGGATTAGACGGCCCTAAACACTGAGTTGGCCTGATAGGCTATGATTGACCCAGTCTGTTCGTCCATTTTGCCACCTCTAAATACACGTTGCAAATCAAAAAACAAATAACTCATGACAGTATTACTCCTTGCTTGCATGATCGAATTTTTTTATCGAAATTTACTGTGTCACATCAAATTAGAGATTTTAGAGAATAAATTATATTTTTTCAATTTAAAAGCAAACGTTAGGGGATTTAAAATTTTAAATCCGAAAATATATATACAGGATATATAAGCATAAATTTATGGGACGTATAAACTTTTCTAGTCATACTAAAAGAACATTAAAACATATGTCGGTTAATCGAATCAAGCGTCCCATGACCTGCCTACAATCGACATTTCCAAAGTTTTCTGGAAAGACAAAAATGCCCACGAACCTGATTTTATTAACTTGACTGCCCTCCGCGACATTTCATTGGATATTTGTCAATACCTATTTTGCCCCACTAAGATTTCGACAATACCCAAATTAGCCCTATCGAAAGCCATCTCCGAGAAAACCCAGAAGCCTTATATATTTCTCTCTCTTAACTCCCGCTTTCTCTCTCATTCTCCTCTTCTCTCTCTCCTCCCTTCTCAGATTACATTAATTTCTCTGTATAGTATCGATCGGTTGGCTCTAGTCTCTTCAGGGATGACGATGATGACTCCGCAGCCGTTGGATGTAACTCCACTACCTTCTTACTGTCTCATTTTGCAATTTGTGCTCATAACCTCTTTAGGAAATTCTCCGTGGTCTATAGCTGTGTCAATTTATGCATATTAGTCGTATGTTTGTATTTTCTCGAATTCGTGCCTCGTGGCGGAGGTTTTGGTGTCTGTATGCTTGCTCCTGTGCGCGGGGGCTGATTGATTGGATCGACTAGGGTTGCGTGATAGAAAGGAGGTTTAAGTTAGTTCAATTTGAATTTGTTGTAATTGTGTTGATTGAATCCGATTGAATGAATTTGAGGTTTAAATTCTGCATTGAAGCCTGAGGTCTACTGGATCAAGCTTATTTTATGTATTTTTTTTATATTTGGCATCCGTACTTCAGCAGCAGGAAGATGAAGAGATGTTGGTACCGCACTCGGATTTAGTGGAAGGTCCTCAGCCTTTAGTCGAAGGTCCTCAGCCGATGGAAGGTGCCTCTCTCTGTCATTCTATTTTAAATTATTCTTGTCTGTTTTATAAGATAGATGCATGCATTGCGTTAGATACTGCCATGCTCTTGTTGGTCTTTGACTTGATTTATTGGTTACATTTGTAATGTAACCGGTGGATTGTTCACTTTCTATGAGTTACATACAATACGGTTGAATTTGCCATTACCTTTGATCCAAGTGTATTTACATTTACTATCTATTTTCGATTTCCTAGTGGCATCAACCAACAACGACAATGCAGGAAGTGTGGAGAACCAGGCCACTGATGAGCCACAAGCATCACGTTTCACGTGGACCATTGAGAACTTCTCCCGAATTAATATGAAGAAGCTGTATTCTGATGTCTTCACTGTCGGGGGTTACAAATGGTAATTTTGGAATTATGTTTACCATCTTGGTTCGTGAGACAAACAAAATTTGTCAGAACCTAATTAGTGCTTAGCTAATGGAACTAGAATCGATCTGATTGCCTTTTGGCTTGTATTTTCCTTTTGCAGGCGCGTGCTTATTTTTCCGAAGGGAAACAATGTGGACTACTTGTCTATGTATTTAGATGTTGCTGATTCATCTACCTTGCCCTATGGATGGAGTAGATACGCACAATTTAGCTTGGCTATTGTCAATCAAATGCATAACAAGCTTACAGTAAAAAAAGGTATGCACAAGAATTATATTTGTTTCTAATGCAATTATGTAGCTAAAGCGTGATACATGTATCGAAACTCAAAACAGAGACACATGTGCTGGTGTATGTGTGTTTATGATAGATTTCTTAATGCAATTATGTAGCTAAAGCGTGATACATGTATCGAAACTCAAAACAGAGACACATGTGCTGGTGTATGTGTGTTTATGATATATTTCTCTTCAATGAACCATGCCATTTTTTCTTTGTTGAATGATCATACACATTTGTAAATGAAAGATGAGAATTGTTATATTTTTATTGCGAACTTCCTTCCATCAGATGTACATGACCTCCCCAACAATTTGGTTCTTTTAGTTTTTGAGCGAAAACAAGATCCTACTACAGTTTCAT
The DNA here is from genome assembly GCA_028984105.1 of Lavandula angustifolia. Lineage (NCBI taxonomy): Eukaryota > Viridiplantae > Streptophyta > Magnoliopsida > Lamiales > Lamiaceae > Lavandula > Lavandula angustifolia. The sequence continues at coordinate 32,972,757 of CM054806.1, read as the reverse complement.
CTTTTCTACTGGAGATTTAAAACTCAAGGCTCTAATCTTTTTTTAGTTGATTTGCTTGATAACTCAGTGAATTTTCACTTTAAATGAGTAGCTTGTTCATTAAGTATTGAAACATATAGTTATCTACATTCTGTTGCTTGCATAAAGAATTTGCTCCTTGTTTTTGGTTTTGCAGACACACAGCACCAGTTCAATCAAAGGGAGAGTGATTGGGGTTTCACATCTTTCATGCCTCTCAGTGAGCTTTATGACCCCAACAAGGGGTACCTTATGAATGATACTTGTGTGGTTGAAGCTGATGTTGCTGTACGCAAGGTTATTGATTACTGGGCATATGACTCAAAGAAGGAGACAGGTTACGTTGGGCTTAAGAACCAGGGGGCAACTTGTTACATGAACTCTTTGCTGCAGACTTTGTACCATATTCCTTATTTCAGAAAGGTTATCTTAGCTTTTATGTCTTATTTTGATCTGATTAGCCAATTACTTAAGTACACGAGGTTGTTACTAGGGAAATTTGGAGAAACCTTACGATAAATATGTTCTGCAGGCTGTGTATCATATGCCAACAACTGAGAATGATAACCCTACTGGGAGTATCCCTTTGGCTTTACAGAGTTTATTTTATAAGCTCCAATATAATGACACCAGTGTGGCTACAAAAGAATTGACTAAATCATTTGGATGGGACACTTATGATTCCTTCATGCAACATGATGTGCAAGAACTTAACAGAGTTTTATCTGAGAAGCTTGAAGACAAGATGAAGGTACTAAAAAGTTTCACAGAGATTCTTTTCTGTATCCGTAGGGAAATCATTTTGGATTAATCAATTTTCTTTTACTGGACAGGGAACTGTTGTTGAAGGGACCATACAAAAGCTATTTGAAGGCCATCATATGAATTATATTGAATGCATCAATGTGGACTTCAAATCAACAAGAAAAGAATCATTTTATGGTATTATCTACTTCTGAGGATAACCTTTTCCTTTTTATGGTTGAATACGTTGTTCTAACATTTGTTACTGTGGTAGACCTTCAACTTGATGTAAAAGGTTGCAAGGATGTTTATGCTTCATTTGACAAGTATGTGGAAGTAGAACGCCTCGAAGGTGATAACAAATACCATGCTGAGGAGCATGGTTTGCAGGTTTGAAATTCCTCTATTGAATAATGATGTATTTTGTGCATATTCATTTTCTTGATAGGTTCTACGAACCCATGTGTATGTTGTTTTGTGGAGGTTCATAACTGCATGTAGATATCTAAGAAGCATTATAATCTGGACTTGGCTGTGAAAATTGGCATTTTGATAAATTTAAGATGAAGTATTTGCACACACAGTGGGAGAAAATCAATCTGTCTTGTGCAGAAACTTTTTAATTAGATTAGTTTTCCATTTATACATGTGGAAAAAGCTCATTGATATTTATTTTGGGGGTGCATAAATGCAGTCTATTATTGGTATAAGTTCCAGTCTGCCATAGGATGTGTCCCTGAGCTTCCATTTGCGTCTTGAATGTTCTTGTTCTTATTCCATATGTTAATTGATACAATGTTTTGTCCCTACGAGCTTTTCTCTAGTTACACATGATCTAACTAGCATTTTCCTAAATATTAGGATGCCAAGAAGGGCGTCTTGTTCATCGACTTTCCCCGGTTCTGCAGCTTCAGTTAAAGCGCTTTGAGTACGACTTTATGAGAGATACAATGGTTAAGGTTAGTAGCTTGAACAACATGCATTTTTATTTTGGGGCTGGATTTTCATGAATGCTTCCACAAGACTCCAATTTCTTTTCTCACTCCTTTTGTAATATCCAGATAGTGCTCATACTGAGGTGATTGGTTCTGAATAATTTCAACTGTTCGAAACTGTCCTTTTCTGGTAGGGTTAAATTTGTTCTTGCCTCAGCGTGATGCTTATGCTGCTGCCTCATGTTTGCTACAGCTCCTGAAAAAGTAAATGAGAACCAAAACAATTTGTTATGTCCATCACGGTTTATAAGAGATGTGATTGATGTTTCTTTCTTGAAGTTATACCCATGTTCGTGAATGTGCATTTGTTTATCTATGAAATTAGATAGATCGTGCCTTTTCCCTTTTTAACATTTCTTCGATAGGGGATTTTCTCATGCAATAATTGTTTTTATGGAATCATTATTTTCCCCAACATATAATTTACTATAAAGGTTTGGTGGTTTCAGGGATGATCTTTAATTGAAATAGTTGTTAAATTCATCGGAATTTGTTAACATTGTAGATAAATGACCGCTACGAATTTCCGTTGGAGCTTGATCTTGATAGAGATAATGGCAAGTATTTGTCACCTGACGCTGATAGGAGTGTACGAAATCTGTACATGCTTCACAGGTTATTGTGCAACACTTTTATTTATATGTATATCCTTGTCTTCCGTTATATCTTCGCTGGAAGCTGATTGAATCTTTTTTTTTTTTTTTGGGTCCTTGTCAACAGTGTCTTGGTTCATAGTGGTGGGGTACATGGTGGACATTATTATGCATTCATCAGGCCAACTCTTACTGATCAATGGTAAGTCTCAGTACTTCTAAAGAATCCGTCTTACCTTGCTCTAGTTTCTTTTCCAATCTCAGACAATTTACATTTAAATAGAGGTGTAGATTGAATCAATTGCAGTTTACCAGTTTCGTTATGACAGTGACTGCATTGAGTCAGAGACATGCATGTATTTGTTACCGTGTACAAGTTACTTGGTCTTGTTTCATCTTTTTTATCTTTATAATGTACCCTAAGGGGGATGTTGGAAGGTTTTAAACCTTAGATCTCTCGTCCTAGTCCGAAATACCAATTAAGCTACATGATGTTGGTTGGTCTTGTTTCATGTAGCAACTGCATATGAAACTTGCACCTTTTTGCTGCACATTGGTAGTTTACTTACTAGCGTTTACTTTACAATCTTGCGGAGTTACATGAGGGTTGTGATTTAATTTTCAGGTACAAATTTGATGATGAGAGGGTCACCAAAGAGGATGTGAAGAGGGCTCTCGAAGAGCAGTATGGTGGTGAGGAGGAGGTGATATGTCTGCCTTTCGGTTTTCATCCTTTTGAAATCTCTTTTATTTGTGGTGCTTATGTTCATTTATGCTACAGTTGCCACAAACAAATCCTGGTTACAACAATACTCCATTCAAGTTTACCAAATACTCGAATGCATACATGCTTGTATATATACGAGTAAGTGACAAGGATAAGATTATCTGTGATGTGGATGAGAAGGACATTGCCGAGCATCTTCGGGTAATATTTATATTCTTTGTGCATATGCAAATTATTAAGGTTGTCTTTTTTCATGTTCTAACATGAAACATAACATGCGCTGCTTCAACCAGATAAGACTGAAAAAGGAACAAGAAGAAAAGGAAGACAAGAGGAGATACAAAGCACAAGCTCACCTTTACACTATTATAAAGGTTACTTACTCTACATGCATTCTCATGTAATCTCGGATTGGATTGCTGAAGCAACTCATTTCTGATGTAGGTAGCTCGAGATGAAGATTTGGGGGAACAGATTGGGAAGGATATATATTTTGATCTTGTAGATCATGATAAAGTCCGTAATTTCCGAATCCAGAAACAGATGTCTTTCAACCTTTTCAAGGTACTACTTGTTTTATTTAGAAGTAGCAAAAATGTTGATGTCATAATTGGGACTAGTTAGTTGATGACAAATACATTATGTGATAGACTAATATGTACTTGGGATTTTTTTAAGAAAGTGAAATTCTGAATTTAACTCTTATATGATCCAGTTAGTCATGGTGATTGTATTTGCATTTCAGTATACTAAGAGGGAGAAAATGGTATAATAATGCTTAAAGTGGGATATGATTTTATCTTTCTGGTCTGAATCTGATGATACCTGAAAGTGAAAAGGAGTGAAAATGTATATTTGAACTTCCCTGAGATGAAAATTGTAGGAATTCAGTTGTGATATGGAAAGATTTTGGAAAATGTACCTCATCTACGACTTCTCTGAACAAGATTTTTAAAATAGTGTAAACCACAAAGTAAATCAATCAATTAAGTCATTCTAAATGTAATATCACAGAACGATTCATATTAATGCCAACCAGTGCAAATCAGGACCAAGCCTTCATGGTGAGTGAGACAAACACCATTGTGGTGCTCTTGTTAACGAAGTAAAAATGTTAACTACAAAACTCATATGACCATCATTTTTCCTGGCACATGTGATGATGCTTCATTTTTCCTGAAATTTGTGCAGAACTGGATCACTAAATCGGTATACGTGATTCTTATTACTTTTTTTTCGTCGCATGTTTTTATCATGAGAGCTTGCCTTTCTGCCTTCAACTGTGTATTAGTGTTCGTATTTATATCCTCTTTTCTTTTGAAAACATTTTTGTGCTCCATGCCCATGTAAAACTCTGAATGATGTGCTTATTGAAGGAAGAGGTGGCCAAAGAGTTTGGTATACCAGTTCAATTCCAGCGCTTTTGGATATGGGCAAAAAGACAGAACCATACTTATCGTCCAAACCGACCACTAACTCCGCAAGAGGAAGCACAAACGGTAACTATGTGTATTATGCTGCTTAATTATCTATATGTTATCTTGAACACTATTGAGTTAAAGTGATCTGTGCTCCTAATGAGTTGAACTGTTTTACAATTCGAAGAGATTTACTCTGCAATCAGAATAAAAATAGAAACTTTCCCTGATAATTTATATCAGCTTTCAAACTCTAAAAATCTTTCCCTATTATTATGCAGGTTGGAGCACTGCGTGAAGTCTCAAATAAAGCCCATACTGCAGAGTTAAAATTGTTCTTGGAAGTGGAGCGTGGACTGGTATCTCTTTGGCAACATAGAAATCATATTTACTGCTAGCTTGTGTACATGTATCTTGAATAAATTTTGTATCTCACATTTAATGCGAATTTAATACATGAATTTATAGGACTTACAATTGGTTCCTCCTCCGGAAAAGATTAAGGAAGATATACTGCTGTTCTTTAAGCTTTATGATCCTCATAAAGAACAGCTCAGGTACATCAAACACACCAAAAACATACCATTTAAAATTTTAAACAATTCTATCTGCCTGTGGTTATTTAACCATTTTCTTTTACCAGATATGTTGGGAGGCTTTTTGTAAAAAGTTCTGGCAAGCCACTTGACATCCTATCAAAACTGAATGAGTTAGCTGGGTTTGCTCCTGATCAAGAAATTGAACTCTTTGAGGTTTGTCTTGTCACTAGGTTCACCATATTGCACATTAGGCTGTTCTTTTAGAAACAGGACATCACATATAAGACACGAATGTATTAGTTTTGTCTATTTAAGATACATGGAGCATTAACTCGGAGTTGACATCTTTTCAATGCAGGAAATAAAATTTGAGCCGTCTGTTATGTGTGAACGCCTTGATAAAAAAGCTTCCTTTCGAATAAGTCAGGTACTGTATTCTGTTTTTACTTTTTATTTTTTGTGTTTCTCTTTCTTTATTGTATGCTCTCTCCCTCTAAATCAAATGCATATGTGCACACAGATTGAAGATGGGGATATTATTTGCTTCCAAAAACGGCCTCAGGCTGAAAGTGAAGAGCAACTCCGATTTCCTGATGTTCCTTCATATCTGGAATATGTGAAAAATCGCCAGGTTAATCTTTATCCGCCCCCCTCTCTTCTGAAATTGTCTTTCGGGATTTTTTTATTTTTATTTTTCCATTAAAAAGTAAATCATGCAATGTGTTGGATTACTCAAGCTTTCCATCTTTAAATGCTGTCCAACACAATGTTCTGGGTATTTACTGTCAATCGATCTTTGATTTCATTTCATTAACCTAATAACCTCCCTAGCCGTTTCCTTTTCAAATGCTTCTAGGTAACTACTTTTTACTAATTTCTTGCTCGTCATCTGCCATCTCCAGTTATCATTGTTAACTGATGGTTATTTTTTATTCATATCTGTGGGAATTTCTGCTGCAACATTGTTGATTTGCCTTGGAAGTTCTTTTATGGAACTGTTGTATGTATTATTTGACTTCTTTTTTAATTTCTTTTGGACCTCTTTGTTTCTGGCAGATTGTGCATTTCCGAGCTCTAGAGAAGCCCAAGGAAGATGAATTTTGCCTGGAGTTGTAAGTATTTTCTAATTTCCGTCCTGTACTCTTTTTCCTTTGCAATTTTTGTCACGAAGGTGGGTCTAACCATTTTTGGCTTAATCTACAGAGCAAAGAATCATACCTATGATGATGTTGTGGAAAAAGTAGCCCAGCACCTTAGCTTGGATGATCCATCTAAACTCCGGCTTACACCTCATAATTGCTACTCTCAGCAACCAAAGCCTAATCCTATCAAATATCGATCAGTTGACCACTTGATAGACATGCTTGTCCATTACAATCAGGTGGTGCTCCATAAAGAGTTCTTTTCTATTTTTTCTCATTCTTGGGGCAATTGTATGGGGAGGTATTTGTGTGTCTGTGCGTGCAGTGTGATGCTATTACTGATCAAAGATAATACTGTTATTTGTGATAGATATCGGATATACTCTATTATGAAGTGCTGGACATTCCTCTGCCAGAACTGCAGTGCCTGAAAACGTTAAAGGTTGCATTCCATCATGCAACGAAGGACGAGGTGCGGGATTCACTATGCTCTGCCCTTGAGTTTTTCTTATCAATTGAGGCTCTTTGAAATCTTTGACCTGTGCCGTATTGTCTTTCTCAGGCTATAATCCTTAATATTAGATTGCCAAAACCAAGCACAGTTGGAGATGTGCTCAATGAAATTAAAACCAAGGTGACTTTGATTCTCTGCATGTTGTAGTATATATCCAGTTTTGGAAAACATGAAGCGTATTTGTTCAATAAATGTCCTATTTAAAAAACAAATATAGGGGTAAACTCTTAATGTAACAGGTCACGTGCCTTATTCTTTGCCACTACCTCCTTTTTTATGTTGGTTGTCTTTTCATTTTTAAGCAAGTTTTCATGGTGTTGACTTATTCATCCAAGAACATATTAAAAGAAGTGAGAATGTAGAACTATTAACTCGACAATGTCTGACATCCTTTTCATCTAATGATAGGTAGAGTTGTCTCATCCAAACGCTGAACTTAGGTTGCTTGAAGTTTTCTACCACAAGATTTACAAGGTAATGTTGTCTGCTCTGACATTCGGATCTTGTGATGTTCTGTATTTTTTAGATTCATAATTCCACATTCTGCTTTCTCAATCTGCAGATTTTCCCTAACCATGAAAAGATTGAGAATATAAACGATCAGTACTGGACATTGCGTTCTGAGGAGGTAAAATATTTTCTCTCCACTATTTCCTTGTTTACACTACCGTATTTCTTAGTACATCCTTGTAGTATGAACCATTCAAACGAACAATTCGTGGACAGTCGCTGTCAAAAGTCCAGGAAAAATCATAAATATTTTAGCCGCACTTAGTTGAATCTGCAGAACTGCTTGTGCATCTATATAATGCCATTTTTCTTGATCTATCTCAGATCCCAGAAGAGGAAAAGAACTTGGGGCAAAATGATCGCCTGATTCATGTCTACCATTTCACAAAGGAAACTGCACAGAATCAAGTGGTACCATATATCCTTAGGATTCTAGTATACATATATCTGAACTTATAATTTCTTTTGGGTCCTGACAGCAAGTCCAGAATTTTGGGGAACCATTCTTTTTGGTAATTCGTGAAGGAGAAACACTGGCAGAGGTTAAAGCACGAATCCAAAAGAAATTGCAGGTCCCAGATGAGGAGTTTTCCAAGGTATGTTTTGCTTTTGAGCGAATTACCCTCTGTTCACTCTTCAACTAATCTTTCATTTCCTAATTTTGTTCTTCCCTTAAACTTCAGTGGAAGTTTGCCTTTTTGTCATTGGGGCGCCCAGAGTACCTAGAGGACTCGGACATAGTCTCCACTCGTTTTCAGGTCACCTTTTGCTCTTAAAATTTCTCGATTTGTTTCATTAGCTATCCGAACGTTTTCAATGTTGAGTAGACTGATGAATCTGTATTCCTACTTCCAGAGAAGAGATGTATACGGTGCTTGGGAGCAGTACCTCGGGTTAGAGCACTCTGACACTACTCCTAAAAGATCGTACTCAGCGAGCCAGGTAATATTCTTGGCCTTCCATATTCAAGTTCTTCAAGTAACTGGGGATCTTGTTCTATTTTCTTGGTGTATCGGTCCTTAAATTGGTTTCGTATTCGTTGCAGAACCGCCACACATTTGAGAAGCCTGTGAAAATATACAACTAAGATTAATCCTAGAATGCCAAAACGACTAGTTGGAAGATTTGGATATGAAATGGACAATGCAGTGGTCTTTTTGGTAACTTGGTTCAAATTATTATGATTATTATTATTATTACTATACTACTTTGTCTTTTCTTACTGGGATGGGAAGCAGAGCCTCCACTGCTATATGTATGTTGTTTTTGTTGTGGTTGGTAGTTCTTTGGACTTCTCATCTCCCCCAATTTACTTGTGTTTCAAGTAAGTAGCAGTCTATGTAATTTTAATGTAACGACGAGATTTTTGGCAATTGGGTTGTAAAGTGGGTATAGTTAGGCCTCCTCACATTCGTCTAATCCATCTTACATTGATTTTGTTACTTTTTTTTTTTTTTTTTTCTATTTCAATTTCCTATGCCCTTCCTCTTGATTCTACTTCTGTGAATGTTTAGAGCTCGATCTAGAATTAAAATCTTAGGGATAAAGTTTAAAATACAAAGAAAATTGGGATTATACATATAAAGTATGTGATAGTACAAAAATTTAGAGCGACTAGTGGCTATTTTAACGGTGAGGATAACGAAAATTAAGATTATACTTTCTGTTAGATTCCATGTTTCACCAATGAAATGGTGGCACGGTGAGTTGATTTTAAAAAAAACACATAATTGTTTAATTAGTGGACAATAGTTCGTTTCTGATTCCAAGGTTTCTAGGAACAGGGTAGCTCTACCACCAGTTGCATTTTAGGTCTGTTTTTGTGTATGTTGATCGTGTTAAATGGAAGAAAATTAAATACATTTAAATCTTAATAAAGTAATATTTGATATATTAATAATTTCGCTTAGAAAATAATTTTTTTCACTCATGATATGGGTCAATGCATTCAAATAATGTTCGATAAAATAATAATTTCGTGAAACGAGTTTTTTTAGGCTACTTTATCGAGGTTATAGATGGTGATTTAATACATCACTCCACTTAAAAACATACAAAGCGCCTGTAGCTCAGTGGATAGAGCGTCTGTTTCCTAAGCAGAAAGTCGTAGGTTCGACCCCTACCTGGCGCGGCTTAATATTTTTAATATTTATCTTGTTTTAGTCATTTTCTAATATTTTTCATTATTTATCTTGTTTTAGTCATTTTCTAATATTTTTCATTATTTATCTTGTTTTAGTCATTTTCTAATATTTTTAATTATTTATCTTGTTTTAGTCATTTTCTGTTGTATGTTTATTCCATTTGAAAATGAAAAAATAGAGACAAAACTTGAAATTGACATAAATATTAGGTTCGTATTTACACATTTTAGTGGAAACACACATACAAGCCTTCCCTAGTGGTACTGCAAAACACTATCCAACACACAATTTCCCTTGTCATTTCATGTGACTTCACCTCTCAACACAGAGGCTACTCTCCTAATCGCCCTCGCACCTCTCCATATCTCATGCCTAATCATCCCCTCCTCCTCTCCCCCCTTCCGTCGTCCGGCCATGGCATAGCCTATCCCCGGGAAGAAATCGATCTTGCTCTCCGTATCACCCCGCGGTCCATACACCTGCATCCAACATCCATCCATCAATCTCACATAGATTTTAAAATTCAACACGTTTTTAATCGAAAGAAGGTGCGTACGAGGTGCTTGAACCACTCCCTTCCCGGGAGTCCCTCCGGGTCTAAGAAGCCTCGTTCAACGAGCATCAGGCGATCGTTCAACGCCCGCCTCCTCAGCACTGCAGATGAATCAGCGTCTCCATCCATGCTCAGTTTCTACAGTTTGAGAAAAAAGGAAGTTAGTTTTATGCAAATTAACCTGTTGTGTTGATGCATGCAAACATAGTCTTGTTAAAACAAAAAAATTAATCTAACCTTGATTTCTTTCTGGATATCATTTGCAGCTGTGGTGAATTCTTGGATGGCAGCAGTTATAGGATCCAATGAGATGGTTTCTTCCAGCAAAGTGTTCAACACATTTGTGTACTCCTGCAGGAGCAGGGGCGGATCGAATTAGGGAGGGCGAAATAGTAATTTTTCACTAGAAAATAGATTGTAAGGATGAGATCTAATTTCCTAAAAATCTCATGTCCCAATCAAAACTACGTAATTTTGATAAAAACAAAGGGTAAAATGATTAATTGAATTGCTATCAAAACTACACATGTTTATATCAAAACTACGTAGTTTTGACTGAGACATGAGATTTTTGGGACACCAGATCTCGTCCGGAGATTGTCCTGCATCCGCCAATGCACCATATAAATTAGAAAACGGTACGTCTACATGGATCTAAGCACATATCCGGTAACATATCTGTAATTTACTGGTTTCCGATGCGTTTTGGGTACGGACAAGAGGACGGAACACTACCTGCAACTCATTAGCATAAGAAAGGTAGTTGAAGGGAAGAATCGCATCATCAGCAAGGCGAAGCGCAACGAGTCCCCATATCCCTGCAGCTGCAGTCCGAAGAATCGTAGCAAGTTCGCATAAATCTTACTGTGAATAAAGAGCAGGAGTTTCGAGCAGATAAGAGAACTCGAACTCACCCGTTACGTGGCGATGAAACAAGGGGTCTCCAAAGTTGATCATCCAGTCATAGGAGTCATATGCTGTGTGATAAACTGGAAAATCTGAGAAAGATTGATAAGCACATGATCAAGTTCAAGATTTTGAAAATCTCTTGGTTAAAACAAAGAGTTTACAAAATTTACCACTTCCAAAATACAAATCCATAGAAGCAATCCCAGCATGCTGCAGAAATGGAGCAAAATCTGAATCCACTCTACTTAGCCTTTGAATCTGCAAGAAATCAACACCACAATCATCATAAGAGCCATCTAGTTATCAAATACTCCCTCCGTCCCAAAATTCTTGTCCACTATACCATATTGGGTTGTTCCAAAATTATTGCCCACTTTCTTTTTTTGGCAAATTATTACACATAACTTTTTTGTAGGACCTACACGCAGCTAACAACTCTTTGTAAAAACCGCGCCGCCATCAAAGTTGACAAGAATTTCGGGACGGAGGGAGTATGAGACAAAACATACTTACATTGACACCATTGTTGGCAGCTGTCCATCTTTCGTACAGATATGCGTTTTCTGAATCCGGATCCTTAAACTCCTTTATCACCTCAACGAGAAGATCATCGAGCTGGGGAGTAGCACTAACGAACAACCCCGGTCCCTGCACCGCACAATCCACGTTCAAATAGGCCACTGCTTTGGCTCCAAGGTTCTGAACATGTTGCTCTACCCACTCAGTAGATCCAATCTGAAAAATAAACCAATATAACTTCATTAAGCTTCATTTCTTGATTAGGGGTGGATCCAAAATTTGACAAGTATACAAAGCAGAAACAAGTATAAATTATTCATTCCAAAGAACCCTAAAAGTTAGGAGTAATGTTACAGTAAGAGCAGGTGATAGTATTGTTACCTACCATCCCAAATTCTTCTCCATCCCAGCTGCAGAGAATGATAGTCCTTCTCGGCTTCCAACCGGAACGAATGAGAAGAGCAAATCGACGAGCAATGTCAAGTAGAGCAGCAGTTCCGCTGTTAGGATCAACAGCGCCGTATGTCCATGCATCTCTATGGTTCCCTAGAAGCACGTATCGATCAGGCTCCTCCGATCCCTTTATCACTGCAAACACATTGTGTATGCTTGCCATTTGCTTCTCACCCTGCAAAGATTGATCAAAATCAGTAGCAAAATGCACCTCATTTCTTGAATTCTAAAATTATTATGAATCAAGTGTATAGTTTAGGTTCTTCCCTATAGAGTCTGTATAGGAACTCAATTCTAAAAACTCATCAAGATTTGAACGAATCTTTTAAGAATCAAACAAGAATCTAATCTCAACCAAACAAGATTGAATCTTTCAAATGGATAAAGAAAAGGGTAGTTTAATCAAGAGTCTCAAGAATCTCTAAACCAAACAAGATTAATCTTTGAAATGTGTAAAGAAGAGGGTAGTTTATTCAAGAGTTTTAATAATATTTCAAGAATCAAACAAGATTGAATCTTTCAAAATGGCTAAACAAAAGGGTAGTAAATTTAATCAAGATTTTTAATCAATCTTCCAAGAATCAAACAAGAATCTAATTTAAACCAAACAAGATTGAACCTTTCAAATGTATAAAGAAAAGGGTAGAGTTCAATCAAGATTTCTAATCTTTCAAGAATCACACTAGAATCTAATTGAAACAAACAAGATTGAATCTTTCAAACGGACAAGTAGTTTTTAATCAAGATTTTGCCTCCTAAGCTCCATGAAATCTTGACTCCCAATAACTACCTTTCCAAACACTAAAGGACAAGAAGTAAAGCCAACTCCATATACATAAAATTGTACAACTCTCTCTCACCTAAAGTCAACCAAGAAGTAGTTCCATGTTCAAAAATAGCAACCAAATTAGATAACACCCCACAAATCATGCATCAAAAAAGAAAAATCTTTGCCATCATAATCGTCCAAACCAAAACCAAACAAAAACAACAATCTCGTTATCAATCAATCATCCCCACTACAAAACAAAAAAAAACCCTACTCAACTAACCTTGTATGTAAAATTGAGCATGGTCGGGCCGGGCCCCACTCCCCAACTTCTCCTATCTCCACTCAAAAAACTCTCCCTCCACTCAAGGGGCAATCTCGCCCATTCCAACGACCGTAGAATTGTCTCCGCCGCCGCCTCCGACACCGGTAAGGACGGGACGGTGGGGAATTTGTGGGCCACGCGCGGGTCATCCAGGTCGAGCTTTTCTTCACCGTCGGAACCGGGCCAACCCGGGCTGAGCGGGTCGCCGACGCCCTTCATCACGGTGCCCCTCTCGACCCCTTCTTTGTACTCGCTCTCGGTGTACATTAGCACCGCCGCCACGCCGTGCGCCGCCGCATTCGCAGCGGCTTCGTGCCGCGACATGCCGCAGCCGCGGCGGAGTAGTCCGACGCAGCCCTTGACCGAGACGCCGTGCGCCGCCAGCGCGCGGTAGTCGACTTCCCGGCCGTAGTTTAGGAATACGGCGGCGCCGTACGCCGCGCCGGAGGGGGAGTAGGCGTGGTACGGCGGGACGACGCCGTTTTCGGAGGTGTTGAGGTCCGAGAGGGGGAGGGGGAGGACGGTGCCGTTGCTAAAGTGCGCGGAGAGAGAGGAGTGCGTAGGATAGGAGAGGAGGGCGGAGAAGTTGGTCATGTGGGCGGCGAGGCCGAGCGACTGGAAGTGGGATTGGACGTAGACTGCGGCGGAGAGAGAAAGTGCGGTGCCAGCGAGGTGGGGCCGGAGGGTGAGTTGACGGAGGTAGGCGGCGATGGTGTAGTTTCTCGCGGCAGAGACGAATAAGTTCCCATAACTTCTAGTGGCGGCGGGGGAGGGAAGGAGGCGGCGGTGGAGGGTTGTATAGAGGGCGAGGAGAGAGAGTGTAAGGACGAAGAGGAGAGTGCATGTGGGCTTGCCGGAAAACGCCATTTTCGACATTCTTTCGAAGCTTTTCATGGAGAGATTCTAGGCCGCTTACATTATTGCAGAGAAGATTTGAAATAGTAATTATTTTTAAGATAAAAGTGTCATGATTTGACATACAAATACAAATTATCTTTCTCCTAACATCTAAAATTATCCATTTGAAATATAATAATTATTTCGATCATAACCTTAAACCAAACTTAATGTAACCGACGAATGTGTCATTCAAAACATGACTAGTGCCAAACATTTGTTACTACACCATGTGAAAATCTTACACACTTCTCTCACAGCATAAGATAAACATTAATTCGTCCTCATAAGATGGCGTAGCGGCGAAGGAGTGCGTACTTTAGTAGCGGCTGTGGATTCGGAGGCTATTACTCAGGAGCGGGTTTACCCAGGGCGCACTTCGGTAGCTATGTGTTGTCTGTCACCTATAGTTAGCCTATAGTAGTTGAACTCTCATGTGTGGTTTGCAGGCTATTACACAAGAGCGGGGTTTATCCAGTGCATACTTCAGTAGCGGCTGCGGATTCAGAGGCTATTACTCAGGAGCGAGGTTTACCCAGTGCGCACTTCGGTAGCGGCTGCGGATTCGGGTTTGCAGGCTATTACACAGGAGCAGGGTTTACCCAGTGCGTATTTCGGTAGCGGCTGCGGATTCGGAGGCTATTACTCAGAGCGGAGTTTACCCAGTGCGCACTTTGGTAGCGGCTACGAATTCGGTAGCGGCTGACGTCGTCCAAAAAAAAAAGATAAACATTATTTCGTCCCCATGAGATGGCGTAGCGGTGAAGGTGGGTGGCTTGGGACCGATAGGTCAGGAGCACTTCGGTAGCGGCTGCGGATTCGGAGGCTATTACTCAGGAGCGGGGTTTACCCAGTACGCAATTCGGTAGCGGCGCGGGTTACTCTCGTCATCCCAAAAAAAAAAGATAAACATTATTTCGTCCCCATGAGATGGCGTAGCAGTGAAGATGGGTGGCTCGGGACCGATAGGTCAGGATCAGAGTTTACCTAGTGCGCACTTCGGTAGCGGTGCGGGTTACCCTCGTCATCCAAAAAAAAAACATTATTTCGTCCCCATGAGATGGCGTAGCGGTGGGTGGCTCGAGACCGATAGATCATGAGTTCAAATCCCACTAAAAACGCTATGTGTGTGTTTGTGAGTCAGCGAAATTTATTCTGTGCGCACCAAAGATTAAAAAAAAAAAGATAAACATTATTTCTTACAATCAATCATAAAAACCCATTATTGGAAAAATGTGAACTAGAAAAATCGAGTTTTGACTTGAGCATAGGGACTAAGTGGTGCTATAACATTATTTGAATTTTGTATATATTTTTTATCTTGTGAAATTTACATGTAATTTTTTTTAGCTTGATTGGTAAAACAACTGTCCAATTTGCAATTACTACTTTTTAACATTTTAACACAATTTACACAAAAATTCTAACTCCGCCACTATCTTTATCAGCCAAGATGACCATTATTTCTTACAATCAATCATAAAAACCCATTATTGGAAAAATGTGAACTAGAAAACCATTTTTAACCTAGTTTATCAAAAATCGAGTTTTGACTCCAGGATAGGGGCTAAGTGGTGCTATAACATTCTCTAAATTATATAAGTATATATTTTTTATCTTGTGAAATTTATATGTAATTTTTTTAGCTCGGTTGGTAAAACAATTGTCCAATTTGTAATTACTACTTTTTAACATTTTAACACGACTTACACAAAAATTCTAACTCCGCCACTATCTTTATCAGCCCAAGATTATGTGCATGGTTTAAGAGGCGGATACAAAGGGGGGCGGTGGGTGCGACCGCCCCCTCCAAACTTTCGTGTAATACTACGAATTGTTTTCGATTTTTAGTAATTTATACATTTGTCCCATTAAAATTTTTGGATTGCCCCCCGATATTTTTGAATTTGTCAACTTACACCAAAGTAAAAATTAAGAATTAGTGTAAATGTGACCACTAATTTAGGCAAATATTAAAAAATGTATGTTACGTGTCACTAATTTTAATTTTAGTAAAAGTCTAAAATATAAAGTTTTGGATATCTATTTTGATAGAGTTATATATATAATATAACATATATCTTTTATGCAGTTATATGTTATGTTTGTGCTTTCTTTTCTTTTTATACTTGATTGTCCTTTAAGTAAAATTAGCAACATTTCAAGCATAAAAACTCTATCTTTCAAATACTTGATTAATTTATAAGTTATAAATTGTTATTCTTCGTAGTATCATCCAACTAAATCTAGGCGTTGTCAAAATACGATTTTGTATTATATTTTTTGAATAAATTACAAACAACATATAACGGTTATTCGTAAAAGAAAATATAATATCGCTAAATAAACCTTAATTAGTAAGTATATTTAGACCAAAAATACCCCCAAAAAAATTTATCGGAGGCTCCGCCCCCGAACCCCTGGATATATACAACACATCCCCGTAAATTTCGCCCCCTAACAATAAATTCTAGATCCGCCCCTACATGGTTTTATCAAAGATTGAATTTTTTTACACTTCTATCATGGAAGGTGATATTCCCTCATCAATTTTAGGATGTTAAATTTGATTAATACTAGAAAAGATGGAACTTGGGAGAATCCAGCCATAAAAAGTAAAACCCATGATGAAAAAAATTTCAGCAAAATCCCTAAAACCACTTTCAACATATGTAAAGATGGGAATGGGTGTGGTCAAGAATGTGTGAGAAAATAATTTTCTTTAAAAATAATAAATGTGCGTGACGACATGATGAAAGAGAAATAAACATTACTCATGATTTTTATTACAGCATTTTTCTATGTAAAGGAATAAATATCTGTCACTTTATAATTGGGCCCATTAATTTCAATAAATATCTGCGAAAAATAAGATTTGATGCAAAGTTGAGTGGGAAAAGCATTTGTTTGCATCGGAAAAGCAATCCATGGAGATACTGTGGAAGCATCGCGAAAGATTCTGGAACTTGTGGACAGGAAATGATGCAACCCCATAACATATATCCATATCACAATTAATTGCTTGCTTTTTTTAAAAAAATTAAAGTCTTTTATGATTATGAGGTATGATCAGATTTCAAATTTCTTTCAAAAAGGTTAAATCTTGCTAGTTGGGCTTCAAATATTCATTGTTCTTCGGAATTATGATTTTAGGGATTGGTATTTGAATTGAGGAGACGTGATTCTCTCTCTCTTTCCAATTTGATGGAAAAGGAAGAAAAATTAATTGCAATGCAGAGCCCTAGCGCTGCAGATGATTCGATTAATGCCACACGCGAAAAACGCGTTAATCGATATAATGGTGTATAAATCTGCGCCGCGTCTCCAATTAAATCATCAGAAAACCTAATTAAAATAGGTTGAACTCTATTTTTTTTTCCGATTCACGGGCATCAGAAATTTCAATTTTCCGATCGGCTTCGGCGGATTAATTTAATGTGGGAGTGATCGATCTGCAGGATGAAGTTTGGGGAGAAGTTTTCGGAGTATCTGGAGACGAATCGAGAGATGTTCTTGGAGAATTGCTCTCATGTGGAGTACAAGCGCCTCAAGAAGGTGCTCAAATTATGCAGAAAATCATCGACTTCGTCTTCTTCCATTGATGATAATGGAGATGAAGCTGCGTTAACTCAGTGTTGCTCAGATGAATCTTGTCCCTGTCAGTAATGCCTCGTCCCTCTTTTCTTTTGATTTCTTACTATTATATACTCCGATAAATTAGGGTTCATAAAAGAATGCTTGTCATTCTTGAAGGTTTTTTTTTAATCAATTCTTGAAAGAATTATATTTGATGATCAGTACTAGGATATATTCCCTCCGTCCCATTAGAAACGTATTATATTCCTTATCGGGGTGTCCCATTGGAAACGTCTTGTTTCTCAGGAAAAAATTTAACACAAAGGAAGTGGACCATTTGGGTTTAGCAACACAAAAGCAACACACCTTACTCTCCGTGTCCATAAGAAACCGACGCTTCCAATGAGACGGAGGGAGTATAACAAGTGTAGGGATAACATTTATATAGTAATCAGAAAATGGGGCTTTGTTGTTGAATTTTCTATTATAGAGTTGATGTTGACCTAGGAAAAGGACAATGTATATAGTTTAGTTTGTGAAGAGGAATTTGTGTGAACTTGATTCATTAAGTATTGGTTATTTTTAATGTTGTTTTGGTGGGTTGCGACATAATAAGACAATGGAAGTGGGTAGATATTTTCAGTGCATTATTCTAAGGTGCTTATGGTAAAACTATATAAATAACTGACTAGCTAAGCTTAACTTTAGCACATGTTGTTTCTTGCTAAGGCCATTCTTCCCTGTGATTTGTTATCTATGTTCAAACCTTTATAGCGTATCGGATGGATGTAGCCCTACCGAAAGATGGTATTGCTTCGAGCACTCCACTACAATAAGTTAGATTACACTTCTGAACTGTACACTTTCATGAGAGCCAAGAAGCTTAAAAGAAAGTTAAGAAACAGAATTTCTACTGAATTGTTTCAGACAGATTCTGAGGAGAATTTCTGATAGATACCTTCAGAATTCTATGAAAGAGGTTTTCGTATTAGGTTTCCCCGTTTGATGTCCTTCTGGATGTAGACTAAATATATTTGGCTACTTAAGAAGAAGGGTTGTTTTAAGTTGAGGAATGGCCATTCATATTCTAATAGCATTGGGACTGAGTTTATGACTACCCACTGATTAGTTGTTTAGGAAACTTGAGGATGTAGAATCGCCAATTGCATCGATTACTTCAGATAATTAGACAGACTGTGAAGAGCTAGCTCCACTTATTCTCTAATTGCAAATTATATTTCGTTAGGGACCTGCATTTCTAGAAGACTAGATCCCCCTGTACTTTTTTTCAATCATATAAAAAAGAATTGAAACTGTTCTGGAATGTTAATCCTCTTCAATGATCCAGTGAATTGCAAATTGGAGCTGTTAAAATTATCATGTGAATAACGAAGTATGATAGCTGATTCTTGTATTTTCGTTATTCTTTTAACTGTTTCAAAGTTATTAGCTGATGTTTAGCTTCACAGGAGTATCATAATATTGTCTTTTGCATCATGTAGTGTGTGATCAGAAATTCTTCTCCGAGCTGATGAAGGAGGCTTCTGATATAACCGGATGCTTCAGTTCAAGAGTGAGGCAGCTTCTCCAAATTCATATTCACGGCAGAACCCTACGGTATTTGACATTCTTGCGCTATTGTTTTGCAAACCCCCAGCAAAATACAGCGGAAGAATGTCGGATGTTAACTGAATACGTCATGATGAACGCTGTAGCCATGCGGAAAATTCTCAAGAAGTACGATAAAGTAAGCATTCGCTGCTTCTACTATTATTTCTGATAATTGCCAAATTCCTAACCATATATAATTTTACTTCTCAATTGATGCAGATACATAGTTCTGCTAACGGAAGGAAGTTCAAATCCAAAATGCGTGCAGAACACATGGAAATTCTGCAGTCGCCTTGGCTTATCGAATTAGGGGCTTTGTATAGGAACTTCAATCAGCCCAGCGGTGAAAACTCTAACGGGCTCCACAATCCATTTTCTTTCGACTTAACTGCTTCAAATCCGATGATGACTTTGACTCTCCCAGATAATGTAAAACTGGAATACAATTTAACTTGTGCAGTTTGCTTGGTAAGCTTATTTTATTGATTTAAGTTACCACATATGCTTATTTTCTCTCGTATTAGCAACAGATTAATTTGTTATAATTTTCAGGATCTAGTTTTCAATCCATATGCCTTGAGTTGTGGGCATCTGTTCTGCACATCATGCGCTTGCTCTGCAGCTTCAGTTATGATCTTCCAAGGCCTTAAAGCTGCAGATACGGACTCGAAATGTCCAGTCTGCAGAGAGGTAAATAGCCTTCATATATCTACCATTCATACAACTTTTAACTCTATGCCTTTTCTAATATTTTGATCTCCAAAATCACAATATTTTCTGGGTAATTAGCAAATCTAGAAGTGGCATAACCCCATAACAACAAGATTCAATTTTGGTTTACGTTCTTTAAAGAAACGCGATTCTTGATGATTTGCAAACGTATTAGTCTCATTGTGCTTACTGCAGGCTGGTGTTTACACAAAGGCAGTCCACATGATGGAACTGAATTTGCTCCTTAAGAAAGAGTGAGTATTAAATCTTCTTCATCCTTTCTTCTCATTGCTGTTACGTTGCTGTACGTATTCGAGCTTTCAATGGTGTTACATGGCAGGTGTAAGGAGTACTGGAAGGAACGATTAGCTGCTGAACGCGCTGAAATAGTTAAGCAATCGAAGATCTACTGGGATATGCAGACTAAGTATATGATCGGATACTGACTTCGCGCTCCGGCTGGCTTGCTTCACATGATATTTTTTGATTTTTCATTTGATATTTTTGAGAAGCTGCTGTTGTAAGTAGATTTTTCAAACACCAAAAAACTACATAATAAGCATTTGCAAAGATTGCCTTAGCATATTTCTTGCTAGGTGGTGATTTTTGTGAGTCATTGTGGCTCGGAGCGCCCAAGAACCCATGAAGAGGCATGCGCAAAAACAGCCAAGATTTTTCTCATTTTGTTGGACCCTCTTTGAGCAATAAATGTGTGAATTTGTATAAGTTGTAACTATATATTCCCTCCGTCCTATTTCAATTGTCTACTTTTTTTTTTAGTAAAATAATGCTCTCTCCGTTTCTAATATATATGCATGTTTTCCTTTTTCGTATGTTCCAAATTTATATAGCTATTAATAATTTTTTGTATCTAACTAAATCTTTCACTAATTTTAATACATCTAATTAATGTAAAAATTTAAAAAAAGACTACTTTATCTAACTTTTTTAATAACAAATACAATTATGTCTTTTAACTTTTTAGTAATTTACTTATATTCCAATATCAATATTTATCTAACTTTCATATCATTAAATATTTTCTTAATATATGTGGAAAATCAAATAGACATATATATTCGGAACGGAGGGAGTACTCTATAAATTTAGTGGATCCCACTACTTTATTGCTCATTTATTCACAACCAACAACTTTATTAATATTCGTACTGAAAAAAATTGGACAATTAAGGTGGGACGGAGTGAGTATATAATATGTTGGTGAATTGAATAAATATTTTATTTTCAAAGATGGGCTGACTTTATTTTGCTTCTATGCCTACTTTTACCTTATTTTTAGTTCTATCGATTCTTTATTCTTTTCTTAGAGGAACGAGAAATGTTGAGGACATACCAACTAAGAAGCAGTATTTCTATTGCAAGTTAAGTTTTTTTTTAATTTTTTTTAATGATGATATAAGTGTTGGTCAAAATGCATGAAAGTTTTTACCTAGGCTTTAATAACTTTGAAGCTATAAATTTGATGATATAATATGTTTTTTTATAGTTTAAGATTACTATCCCATGTGTAAATGCAAATATTTGATAATAAAGGATTTGAGTGAGCTTAATATTAGATGCATGATTTCCAAGATGCATAAATCTCATGCTCAATTACATTAGTGGCGGATCTAGAAATAGAAGTTAGAGGGCAAAATCTATAATTTAGAGGTGCAAATCTATAATTTCGAAAGTACAATTTTTTGAAATATATACATTTTTCAAAATATAAAGAAATCTTACACTATACCGGACTTGTGTCTACTTTGTCGAGATTGCTACATTGTAAAGAAAATCCAGAATGTTTGAAATATGATTATAGTGGTGTAAGAATAGAAATTAAAAAAAACATGAATTTCATTAGAAACTAATAGAAACATTATTGGCCAAATATCCAACAGAGAAAACGCCATGTAAGAAGCAGGCAAGACCTCCGTAGAAGAGAAAATTGTCTATTTTCGACGAGTCGTTCGATTTTGCTCCCAACCACAACCCCACTATAGCCGAACAAAATATCAACCTAAAACACAAACAAATTCAAATTTGAGAAAGAAAAAAAAAATCAAATTTGATTTGTTTATTTTTTCAGTTACGAGTTTAATTTACTAATATACAATATATATCATACCATGGGGCAGCAAGGCATCCACCACTAATGAGAAGTGGCCCCAGTTTTAGTGGGGGAAGCTATGAACAATACTAGGAGATTGGTAAGAACATGAGCTGAAATAAAACGTGCAGCTGTAGTCCTCATGGGATGGTATAGCACTGAAAGTAGGTGACTCGAGACCGATAGATCATGAGTTCAAATCTCATTGGAAACGTTATGTGTGTGTCTGTCACCTTGTCACATTAAGGGTGATTTAACTATCTTGTGTGGTTTGCAAACTATTGCACAGGAGCGAGGTTTACCATGTGCGTACCAAAAATAGCGGCTGCAGATTTCTCGTCATAAAAAAAATAATAATAATAATAAAAAGACATCCAGCTGCAGGTGGTAGCTTTTCTTTTTACACTCGAAGAAAATGATTCGCCTAATGAAAATACGAGATGTAGTACGAAAATATTTAATTAAAATGAATATGATTCATGTATACATTAAATTAAACATGTAGAATTTGAAAATTACATGGCTTTGAGAATCCTCAGCTTTGAGGCCAAGAGCACCGGCAGCGATATCCGATGCTACGATCAAGTGAAATGTGACGATAACAAGAACTAGTCTGATTGTTTCCTTCTTCTCCATTTTGTTTGCCATAAATTCTAGAGAAAATTAATTCAGTACCTTTTAAATAAGATTGTATGTGGTTAATATTGGATTCTTTGAATTTGAATAAATGGTAAGTTTTTATGGTTTTTTTTTTTTATATTGGGATTTTATTTGTCGATCGAGGTTGACTTTATTTATGCGGGGTATAAAAGTTGGCAAAAGATTAAATGATAAATACTATATTAGAAGATAGAATAATTAAAAGGGCAGTTGCCAAAATTGTTTTTGTGTATGAGTAAAAAGGTCAGACTAAAGATTGGTTTGTTTAAATGGAGTTGGGCATTCCTAATCTTGAGTGACGAGGCCGTGGCGGCGCGGCGTAACCAGCGTGTGCGAGGCACAGTAACTTGTTTTCTTGTACTCCATTTTACACAATTTCTATGAAAGTGTGAATCACATGTTATTTACTTTATTCGCGAAATTGCTTCCTCACATTGGTAGATTTATAACCTTCACTTTCAAAAATGAATATTTAAAATCTATTTAATATAATACTCTAAATTAAACATGTAATTCTATCTTTTTCTAAACAATATCTATACAAAAATAAAGACGTGTTTGTTAAACATTATTGAAAAGAGTTGATCAAATTGGATTAATTTATTCTTTTATAATTATCTTATCAGATTATTATATAACTTCTTGTTCCACAGATAAGTTAGAACAATAATGAAAATGAATACATGCTCCAATTTTCAAAACTTAACTAGGGACGGTACTTTATATTTAACATGCTTATTTCAACTCTTTCAAAACATTTTCATGAAAAATGATCATTGAAAAACTTAAGTTAATTTCATACTCAGCGGAAGTCTTAAATAAAAATAACTATGGCTACTAGTTCTAGAAAATAAAATGCACAGAGTTTAATGCAATAATGACTTTCATAAATTCTTCCTCGTGTGACCATCACCACCAACACCTACGCATCGGCCGAGCCATTTCCTGAGAAATGTTAAAATAATAGGGATGAGTACGACTACTCAGTGGGAAACACATTTATCCAAACTATAGATTATATCAAACATAAACATGAGTAACTAGATCATGTAACATGAACTTGTAATTTGGCCACACAGACCACATAAACTTGTATTTGTCACACAGACCACTTGAACTTGTATTGGCCACACAGACCACATGTACTTGTATTGGTCACACAGACCACTTAAACTTGTATTGGCCACACAGACCACATGAACTTGTATTGGCCACACAGACCACATATACTTGTATTGGCCACACAAACCACATGTACTTGTATTGACCACACATACCACTTAAACTTGCATTGGCCACACGGACCACATGAACTTGTATTGGCCACACAGACCACATATACTTGTATTGGCCACACAGACCACATGTACTTGTATTGGCCACACAGACCACATGAACTTGTATTGGCCACACATACCACAATCTTACATGTCTGTCGTCAAAACATGAAATATCGAACATAATATATAATAAAGATAAACGTAACATTCCCCACCTTAACCTTGACTTGATGAAAATAATGGATATCAATGTTTAAGTCATGTGCGTCGATCCTATACATGAAAATTTATCTTAATGACTCGTACATGGAGTGTCATGCATGCATCAACAATTCAAATAATTCATAATTACACATAGATCATAATAATCAAACAACGTATACTATACATAATCTATTTATTAACATGAAATTTTAGCTTTTTCCCATGGTAATAAACTTAAGTATATTAAATGTGAAAACTTTTGTTTTTCAATCTACATGCACGTTGACAAAAAAACTGGCACATCAAGAAACAAATTAATAAATAAATAGTAAATGTATCTTTAAAATTCTATATTTTTAACATGAATGACCTAACATGTATTATATCCCATTAAAATCAAACCTGGTCGAAAACAATGTAAAGAAAACATGAAAAACAATTTTCCTTTCAAGATCAAGAACATGCTGTCAGAAACTGACAGGTTACGAAGAACAATTTTAAAAAAAATATTATCATGCTTATAAAATTCTACAAAATAATATAGTATACTAGACATAACTAGTAAGACGATCCTAAATTTTCACGATGATAGGACGACGGTAAGATGAGTAAATAATTCTTTAAAAAGTTCGCAGATATGCTGGCAGATTTTCGAAAATTTTATGGGATGCTATATTATGAGCTACTAAGGGGTATTTATAGGCCTAGAAATCATTATCTAAAGATCCCTAATCCTATAAGGTATCAAATAATTTTTATTCATATTTATTTTCGTACTTAATATAATATATATATAATTTAGTGTATCACTTACCATATAAGAGATTCAATCCTAGATAAATTAGGATTTGGATAAATAAAACTAGATTTCTTTTCTAAAACATGTATATCACAAATATAAGATCTATTTTATTCATAAAATATAATTTCAAATTATCTCCTAATAACTTAATACAATAATAAATATTATATCCTTTTATGAATCCTAGTTGGTTTAGGAAATCCAAAATAAATAAATATTATTCTTACCTAATAATCTAATATTATTTCTATCTCAACAAAATAATATAATCATAATATGATATAAATAAACATATTCAAAGTTCAAAATAAATTTACATAATAATAATGATTTAACAAAAAATAACGTAAATGCTTTAATTTTCATTTTAATTTCTAAGGCGCGACTTACAGAACTAAAACACTTGATAACATGCATGAATAGATATGCGATGCATTTTATATTGAGAATTTTGGGGCGTTACATTATGTTTTGTGATTTATGTTTAACAGGGACGTAGACAGGAATTTAACGTAGGGAGAGCACAATAGTACATAAAGAAAAATAAAAGCAATTTCAGTATGTTTGAAAATTAACATCGAACATTGTAATATTTAAATAATGGCTTCAACATGTCCAAGATTAAGTATATCATTTTTTATTTGAATTTAGAGTATTAGTTTGTCAACAATTCATCACCCATTCAATTATGAAATCGAGTTTGATCACAAAATTTTAATGAATCATAATAAAGAATCTTCTAAAGATTTTTCTTAAAAAAATATTATACAATATTATCAAATTCAACTAGATTATATATAAATCCAAATAAAACTATAATTGAGAAAGATAATAAAATAATACTCCATCCGTCCCATTGAAAGTGTTTCCTTTCTATGGAGCACAAAGATTAACAAACTTGTATTATATGGTGTATATTGTTTGACTTTTTAAGCCGGTTAATTTTGGGCCACACATTATTTGCTTTTTTAGAAATAGAACATTTTTTATGGGACGGAGGGAGTAATAATAATATGTATATATAATCTATTCTCTATTCTAACTATTCTATAGAACAAATATTGAAAAAGTTGGAAAATTGGCACTTGCTCTAACCTTTGAGTTAAAAAAATAAAGTTAGCCCATTTATGAAGATGAATGTAATAGATATATTCATAAAATCCATAAAGTAATTTTTTTTGAATAAAATAAATGGCATGAATATATTAGGTATTAAATAAGTTGTGGAGGGTTTTTATGACATTTCACAAAGAAAAATAAGGGATGTCATTTGCCAGCCCTTGCCACAATGTGGATCCGTCCTTGATATTTAACATATATATGTTGTATATTTATTAAGGCAAAAACTTATATACAACATGTTGCACATGCAACATGATTTGAAATTTCAATTTTGACCCGATTGAACCGGTTTGACTAAATTCGACCGGGTTTGACCCGGTCCAATATTAAAAAAAAAAAAAAAAAACGCCAGAAGCTTCGATATTTCGCGTGATCGTGTGTTCATTCTCCATTACAGTTTTTCATTCTCAGTATACGGTTTTCAATTTCGCAAATAGTTATCGCTTGATCGTGGGTTCATCTCAGTATACGGTTTTCAATTTCTTCTTTCTTGTTCGCGGGTTCATTCTCCATCACAGTCTGCGATATTTCTTCTGTATTCGTGCGCCGATAGGATATTGAGGTAACTCTCAGTTTTTAACGCACTTTCGATTGATGAATAAGAATAAGACATTTTTATGTTTATACTTCAATAGTCTGTTTTGAGTTGTGATTCTGTTCATTCGATATGTTTCAATATAGGGTTTGAGAAGGACTTGTGTGTTTTCGCAATTTTTGGTACTGTTGATTCTTACCCCCCTTTGTGTCTGTTTTAGCCATCTTAATAATTGCTACTATTACTCATAGTAATTGACACATGTTTAGGTACATTCAACATTAGCTGTTTGATTTTGGTTTTCACAATGTTTGTGATTCTGTTCATTCAATATGTTTCAATATAGGGTTTGAGAAGGACTTGTGTGTTTTCGCAATTTTTGGTTCTGTTAATTCTTACCCCACTCCGTGTCTGTTTTAACCATCTCAACAATTGCTACAATTACTCATAGTAATTGACACATGTTCCGGTACAATCAACATTGGCTGTTTGATTTTGGTTTTCACAATGTTCTGGTGTTCACAATGTTCTGAAGTTTTATTCATTCATGTTGTTTGAATCTAGGGTTTTTGGTACTTTTAGTTCTTAAAAATGACTCATATATTTTCAAAAACTGATATGCTTTCATTAATTTATACCCCATTTGTGTCTTTTTTCCGGCTCAATAATTGCTACTATTACTTATACTAATTGACACTTGTATCTGTTTGTTTTTATCTTCTGAATGATTGTTATTATTTTCTCAGAATAATGGCACCAAAGACTAGAAGTCCCTATTGCTGCTGAGCCAATTAATATTCTTCTACCAACAGAATTTCCACTTGCAGCAGCGAGGAGAAGAGCATTACGTTTTGTTTCTGATGCACCTCCACCCCCCAAGAAGAAATTAGTTGTTACGTTTACAGATCAAGACCATTCTGCAGTTCACAAAGCTACACATCAAAAACAGCAAAGAGGCGAAGTTTCTGCTCCTGATCAGAAACTTTCTAAAGGTACAGCTGCTGTTGATATCATACCTTCAATAAGTGCAGCCTTATCACTTGTAATTGTCCGTTCTGAACGATGCAAGTAGCTCAATTCTTTCCTACATAGTGAATGGTTATGTTCCGTGACATGTTGAGTAACTTCATACATTTCATCATCTGTTAGCTTGATTTTCAGCATAGCTTTACAATTTGTCCGGGTTACGTACTTTCTAGAACTCTTTCTTTCAGCATCCAAAGAATCAGCTGTAATGCCCCGCACTCCTTGAGATGAGCAAACAAATATCTTTGCAATAGTAACACCAGCAACATTTTTTACTGAATTTGATTTTCTTACGCTAAATCCAACATTAGCAGCATATGCACAATACGTTTGATACATATACTCAATGCTGCTATCCTTTAAACCAAGCAAAGAACCCGACAAATCTGTAATATTATCTATAACAAGAAGAACAGAACATGTGTGTCACTTGTAATAAATATAAGTGTCAATCTTCAATAAACAAAAGTGTAAAAATAGAATTTAACAAAAGTATAATATTTTTTAATACCTTCTCTAGTATGAATATCATGACAAGGATGATTAACAACAACTGAAACAAGTGTTCCATCATCGACAGCTGTTTGGCTATCTTCAATCCCTGATCTGCAACTTTCTGAAATATTGACACTTTTACCTACAGAAAGTAACACTACAGTGAAATAAAATGACACTGCTCTATAAAAATACATTTAATAATTTTTTCTTACTATTTTCTGAATCATTTGTATTCAGAGGTTGAATATCATCACAAATGTTCTGGATGTTTGTTTCTGCTCCAATTTCTGCAAGGATGTTAGAATATCATCAAAAATGTTCTGGATGTTTGTGATAAAAGAAAGTGTCAATGATGTACATTCAAAGTGTCAATTATACACATTAAAAGTGTCAATTATGCTCATTAAAAGTGTTCAAGCATAATATTAATTGTCTACGCGACCCGTGTCAATCTTGACTAAACAAAGTGTCAATTAAACTAACAGAAATAAAATGACAATTTTTTGGAAGTTTGTTTGGGCTACATATTCTGCAAGGAAGTTTGAATTGCAACAAGATCAAGCATAATAAAGAAAGTTGTTAATTATCATTAGAAATTGTGAATTTGATCCTAAAGTAAAGTGTCAATTACATAAAATAATGTGTCAATTATAAACATTGAAGCTGTTACTTGAAATTAGAGCATCACAACAACAAGAGAATATTAATTAAAGCATAAAATCTTATACCCATTGTTGATTGTTGATTCCAACTAAGAAATTATATACCAATTCTGATACCCAAGCTCGTTTGAAAGAAATCCTGTCGTCTACGGAGCCGCCGAATTCTTCCAAGCCGTCGAATTACTCCACCTCGGCGCCGCCGTCGAATTCTCGGCGCAGCAGTCCAATTCGTATAATATTCGCTGAATTGAAGATAATTGTTGATACAATATTTCTGAAATTCCACCTTCAATCGTTTTACATCTATTAAGCTGAAAACATTAATAAAAGCTGCGTTGATGAACGCGAGCTGTAGGTTTTGTTTTTTGTTTTTTTTTAATTTAATGGGTCAAACCGGGTCAACCCGAGTCAAACCGGGTCAAAATTAGAAATTGGATCATGTTGCAACATGATGCACATAATCCCATCTCATTTATTAATTTATGGTTACTATTGAAATCTTATCACATCATTAAATTCGAACAAAAATATTAATAAGGTTAGTTTTGTAATTTTCAATTCATATGATAATTAATGTATATTCTTATTTTTTTATAATTTCTATATGATTATTTTATAATCTTTATTAACTTGAGTATTATGTAAAAATTTCAAGCAAATTAAATCAATTGAATTTGGTAAGGCAGAATTACACAAAATTAACCTGGCGTTAAACGTTTCTTATGAAGAATATTTCTATTTTCATACTCATATGAATTACAAACTAATGCATCAAACAATATATATTTATGCATCAAATAATATAAATATATGCATCAAACAAAAGAGACATGCATGTCTGCATCATACAATATATACCTATGCATCAATCAATATAGACCTATGCATCAATCAATGTTAGCCTTATGCATACAACAATACAATCCTATACATCGAACAATATAAACAAATGTATCAAACAATATAACCTTATACATTAAACAATATAAACTTATGTATCAAACAATAGATATATGCAATAAAAAAAATGAAACACTATGCATCAAATAATATAAATATATGCATTTAAGCCACATGACCTATGGATCCAAAAATAATATGATAGTGGCCGAGGAGGTCATAAGTTCAAAACCCACAAAGAAGCTGCATGTGTGACATCGTCACATATGGGCTAGTCTATGGTGGTTAGCTTATGATGGTTAACCCCCTCTATTATTTGCGGGTTAGATCACAAAAGCGGGTTTACCTAGTGTCCACTTCTGGAATCGCTACGGGTTACCCTCATCATCCCAAAAAAAAAAAACAATTGTAATTTTTCTTTTGCATTGGGAGGTATTTTTCTGTAGCAAATACACATAGAAGTTTGTGAAATTAATTAAAACCGAAAAATATAAATTCTAATCTATAATTTTTGAATTTGAAAAGATAAACAACGCAATTATTATTGTTATAAGACTAGATATAATAAGATTCTTATTTCAAAATTAGTTTGTTGATATTTTCTTTACAAAATAAAATGTTCCAACTAATATTGTTTTAGCTGAAAATGAAAATTCATTAGAAATTAGTATAAGTTTAACATTTAGAATTTTATTCCTTTTATAAATGATAATATATTGTAAATTAGTTTTTTAAGTGCAATATTTTGGGAATATGTTTGGTGAGATTAGCATTTTGGATTTTATCTTTTTAAAGTATCATTTTGAAAATTTACTCTTTTTAAATCAATTTTTAATCTTATACAATAATAAAATGAATTGATTAAAAAATATGCATCTAAATTGACTATTTTGTCCCTAAATAACTTGTAAGAGTTAATAATTAATTTATAGAGACACCAAAATGGATAGCATTTGCTAAGTTTAGACGCAAAAAAAAAAACAATTTCAAAAGTATAGACACCAAATATCAAAATAGTTGAAAGTTTGGGTACCAATTTTGCTTTTCACTCAATAAAATATCGATTTTTATTAGTCTCGTATCTTTGTGAGATTAAAGTCATATTATCAAATAATTTTATTTATCTTGACTTAATTTATGTAACTAATATGAAATATAAACATAGTTAATTTGCTACTAGTAATTTATTTACTTTTGCAAGAGATAGACACTTTTATGAGCTCAAAGCTTCATACAAATATCAAAAGATTTTATTTAAAATATTTTAGATATATAAATTATTAATTTTATAAAACGGGTTAAAAAATTGACACTTTTGTAATATAATGGACCAAAATTGAATGTTCCATAACGGCTTCCAAATTGTGCTAAACTAGAGGCTATGCTTGAAAGTTTGTCTACATTTCTTCAACAAACTCAATTAGTCATGGATTGATCTTCTCGAATGAATAACTTTCTTGTTTACAGTTTCAGTCTGCTTTGTTAACTACTAAAAAAACTTCATTATTTCTCCTACATTACTTGGCTGTCTTGTTCGTTGTTGCAGAGAGTTATATAAATTCATCACTAGATTAAGAGATACAAAACAAAAGTATAGGATTGCCTCTCTTTAAATGACGAACTCGAGGGTTATTTAAAGTACGTACTTTTGTATAATAACTTGCAAACCGGATAGAAAGATGTGAAATAAGTTTATCTTTAATTTTGTTAGTATTTTTTTAAAATTTACAATTTGAATCTGCTAAAACTTTGGAACTTGTCATGCCCATACTAATTCTAATTTTGGTAAGAATGGAAAAATAAAAATGACAATTATTTTCCTGGTGTTTAATTAGTGAGGTTTGATTGATGTTGAAATTTCTTTCACCTTTTCCCATGAGAAGACTTGCTTGACTTGTCCGTCAACGCTTAGTTAAGTGGGTGTTTGCAGTAAATTTATATGCTTTATCGATAAGTCTTTGAAAGTTCTTTGAAAGTAGTGAAAGAAATTTGAAAGTTGTTGATTTTGATAATTTGTAAGTGTTTGCAAAAAAGTCTTGAAAGTCAAAAATTAATATTTAAAAATATTAATAAAGTAGTATCTTATAAAGTGAAAATGTTATTTATTTCTCACTTATTAAATAAATTTCGAATTTTTATACAAATAAAATTTAAAATTTATTTCCACTCATATAAAATAGTATTTTAATAAAAAATATTAAAATAAAAATTAGAAAAAAAAATTAAGTATAATTAATATTATTAATTAAAATCAAGAAAAAAAATTATAAATTATATTAATAAAAAAAATTTACTTATTCTTTATTAAATGATAAATAAAAATTATACATATAAATAAGCAATATCGATCATTAATTAAAAAAAATAATTATAAAATTATAATATAATTTATTAAAAAGGTTAAAAATTATAAAAGCTATAAGCTATCAGCTTCAGCTGCTTAATACCAGCTTACGAAAATTCTCTATCTCGGACCAAAATAGCTTTCAGCTGCCTCTATAAGCTGGATTTTGCAAACACTTATTTCATTTATCGAGGCAGCTAAAAGCTATAAGCTGTTTGCAAAAGCTATTGCAAACACCCCCTAAGTTTCGAAATCAATTATCATAAAATAATTTTTAAGTATTTTCCTTCACCTTTTTTAAAAACGTGCAAATATTATAAATTGATTCAAGAGGGAATTAAGAAAGTAGTATTATACTAATATACCCATCTACATTATATCAAATACAAAATTACCCAATTTTATAAAAATTATTCACTATATACCCAAATTTACTAAAATACCCTCACTTTTTCACTTCTCTCACCTAAAAGTGATCGGACCGTGATCGGCACAATTTTTTTGAATTTTGTCATCGGCCCCGACCGATCCTATTCATCAGCACATTTGTATTTGGGTTTTGTGATAGGCCCTGACCGATCTATTCATAAGCACAATTTTTTTTGAATTTTGTGATCGGCCCCGACCGATCCTATTCATCAGCACAATTTTTTTTGTGATCGGCACTATGATCGGCACCGACCGACCATGCTCGGTCATGGTCCGACCGATCGGACCGTGATCGGGTCCTTTGTTCACCGTGATCGGACCATTCCATAATAGGGGTATTTTCGTCTTCTTGGATATATAGTGTAGTTAAACATAAGAATTGAGTATAAATGTGTTTATCTTTTCCCAAATGGGCATTTCGCCGCCGGCTCTAGAAAGAAAATTGATGCTAGAATGGGCTCGGAGGATTCAATCCTCGACGCGGCCGCAATGATGAAATACTGAATGAAATTGTTTGAAACGAGATTCGCTGAGCATTGAAGGTAAAATTATCCGCGTTCTTTCCTTTCTTGTGATTTATTTACTGAGAATTAAGAAAGAGGGGAATGTCAAGTGTATACATTTCCATGTTTGAAAATGCAAAAATATACAAATTTTTCCATAAATGCAATAATATACAAATGACCCTACTTCACCTCCAGTGTGTGTGCAGTGTGTGTGCAGGTGTGTGTGCAGTTTGTGTTGGAATCTTTTTCTTTTTGAATAAGTAGTCTCGAAATTAGCAAAATAAAAGTTGGTGATTTTTTTTTAAAAAAGCTAAAGTTATTTAAAAAAAACTTCTTTAATTGATATTTTCATAAAACAAAAAACCTGAAGGTATTCGTTTAAATATTTTAAAAACCTGAACGAAAATTTAATATTTTTGTATATTTAATTTAATTTAACGAAAATTTAATATTTTGTTAATTTAATTTATGAATTCAATTTGAGGAAATTTTAATATTTTAGTAAATTTAATTTACGAAATTTATGCAATTTTGATAATTTAATTTAAGCAATTTCATTAATTTAATTTAGGCATTTTCGTTAGACAATTTCGATAATTTATTTTTGGCAATTTCATTAATTTAATTTAGGCAATTTCGTTAATTTAATTTAGGCAATTTCATTAATTTAATTAGGCAATTTTGATAATTTATCGAAAAACCGGTTTTGTTAATTAGGCAATTTCAATAATTTAATCAATTTCGATAATTTAATTTAGGCACCGTCCGATCGATCGGGCATAATTAAAAATATATATATATATATAAATTTACATAAATTTAAAAAAAAAATTGGATGCGTATAGTTGTGCTCATGGATGATGAAGAGCAGTACTTGCAATTGGATGCGTATAGTTGCGGGGTATTTACATGCATGACTATAGAGCGTCTCCTCACCGGTTTTTCCACTCGGGTATGGGGTAATGAAGAGCGAAAAATTAGTAAATATCGTAATTGGATTGTTGTAAAATGTTTTGAAATGTGTGATATTGCTTGAATTTTATGTATCAATTAAATGTATCGTAATGTAATGTAATTGAATTTTAGTAAATATCCTCACCGGTTTTCCCTTTTTTTTTTCAACCGATCGGCACATGTTAAAAATTACGGACATGTTAAAAAAAAAAATATATATATATGGTCCGATCGATCGGACAAGGCCGATCGATCGGACCATATTTAATTTTTTTTTAAATTATAAAAAAAATATATATATGGTCCGATCGATCGGACAAGGCCGATCGATCGGACCATATTTGAAATCTACGTGTATATACTATATATTATTATATATGTGGATAGTATATAGTATATAATATATTATTATAATACCATATACTATAATATATTATTATAATATAGTGGTGAAATCTACGTGTATATACTATATATTATTATATATGCTTTTTTGTTGTGTGCCTTTTTAGACGTGAGTGGATTATTAGAATAAGTGGTGATGTGGACATGTGGTAGCTTGTGGGGTGAGTCTTGTCATAATTGTGTGGAGTCTATATAGTTGAAAAATATATGGTCCGATCGATCGGACAAAGCCGATTGATCGGACCATATATATATTTTTTTAATTACTGACATGTTAAAAAAATAAATAAATAAATATATGATCCGATCGATCGGACAAGGCCGATCGATCGGACCATATTTTTTTTTTAATTACTGTTAAAAAATAAAAAATAAATAATTTTTTTTAAAAATAAATATATGGTCCGATCGATCGGACAAGGCCGATCGATCGGACCATATTTTTTTTATTTTTTTTAAATTACGGATGTTATTAATAATCAAAATTATACTTAAAAAATCAATATAATTGAAATAAACTCTTAAAAAATTATAAATTTTAAAATAAAAATTTGATAATAAATATTTCAGGGGAATATTATGAAATGGTGTAATAAAGCTTTATATATATCTATACATTAGCAAAATTAAACATGAATCATTCTTGAATGATAGAAGTAGTTATGACTTTATACAAAAAATGAACTCATTTTTCGAAATATAAGAAGAGGTCGAAAGTTTTTTTTTTTTTAATTATGTCTCTATTATTATATTTCAAAGTTATTCATGATATCCTCAATATCCTCTTCGTATATCACTTTTCGTTGCTCGAATTCGATGTTTTGAGGGTTTAGAGGAATAGTATTTGGGGTTTTGAGGGTTTAGAGGAATAGTATTTGGGGTTTTGATGAATAGTAGTTGGGGTATCCCTTAATCATCCTATCGGTCGGATTGTGTATACAACGGTTCAAGACGAATAGTTTTGTAGTCAAATTTCAAGAAAATAATATACTGTGACAAATGGTCCACAAATGTCACGATTGTTTTTACTTTTTTTTTCATTATTATCGGCAATGTATTGGTTTTTTTTAAATTACTAACCATGTTAAAAAATAAATAAATATATGGTCCGATCGATCGGACAAGGCCGATCGATCGGACCATATGGGATAGTATATAGTATATAATATATTATTATAATACCATATACTATAATATATTATTATAATATATGTGGTGAAATCTACGTATATATACTATATATTATTATATATGCTTTTTTGTTGTGTGCCTTTTTAGACGTGAGTGGATTATTAGAATAAGTGGTGATGTGGACACGTGGTAGCTTGTGGGGTGAGTCTTGTCATAATTGTGTCGTAGTGGAGTCTATATAGTTGAAAAATATATGGTCCGATCGATCGGACAAGGCCGATCGATCGGACCATATATATTTTTTTTAATTACTGACATGTTAAAAAAATAAGTAAATATATATATGGTCCGATCGATCGGACAAGGCCGATCGATCGGACCATTTTTTTTTTTTTTTAAATTACTGACCATGTTAAAAAAATAAAAAATAAATAATTTTTTTTTATTATAAATATATGGTCCGATCGATCGGAATATGGTCTGATCGATCGGACAAGGCCGATCGATCGGACCATATATATTTTTTTTTAAATTACTGACCATGTTAAAAAAAATATATATGGTCCGATCGATCGTACAAGGCCGATCGATCGGACCATATTTGTTTTTTTTTTAAATTACTGACCATCTTTAAAAAAAAATTAGGGTTTATACGCTATTTAATTTAGGGTTTTGTAAATTAAGGGTTTAGGGAACAACACATAAGATAAGCTAACATGCGGAGAGCAAAGATTATACGTGAATTTAAAAAATATATTAAAAAATAATTATAGTAATTTATTCGTAACTGTATGCGTAATCAAGCATAGATATTTATTCCTCAAATCAAGCAAAATCAAGCATAGATATTTTATAACTAATAATACGTACATATTTACTCCTCAAATCAAGCAAAATCAAGCATAGATATTTTATAACTAATAATACGTACATATTTACTCCTCAAATCAAGCAAAATCAAGCAAAGATATTTTATAACTAATAATACGTACATATTTACTCCTCAAATCAAGCAAAATCAAGCAAAAAAATTCGTTCAAATCAAGCATAGATATTTACCCTCAAATAAAGCAAAAATCATACGTATATATTTACCTAAAATCATACGTATATATTTACCCCTCAAATCAAGGAAAATCATACGCCCTCAAAATAATACATAGATATTTACCTAAAATCAAGCAACAAATATGACAATTTATGGAATAGGTTTACCTTTAAAATTGTTTCACACTCTCGCTCCCTCGCTCTCGTTTTCTCTCGCGTTTAAAGGACCCTCGCTCCCTCCCTCTCGTTCTCCCGAAATAAAATTCTCGCTCTCTCGCACCCTCGTCGTCTTGCTCTCCTTGTTATAGAGTTCAATTTTTTTGCATGTGAAAATAATCATGGAAGAGTATAACTGTGTTGCATGTGAAGAGGAAAAGAATCAGATTCCCTCCTCCTGTGTATAGAGTTCAGTTTTTTCTGCATCTATTGTGCATGTGACTAGGTAAAAAAGGTAAGTGAATATCTTTTCGCATTTTTTTTCTCTCTAAATAGTACATGTACACTTTGATTCTTGATTAAAAAAAAAAAAAAAGTCGTTGGAAGAAATATACTGCATGCATGAGGACGAAATTATTCTGCATGCATGAAGACAAAAAAGACTGGACGTTGCTGAAAGAAAATGCTCTGCACGTTGCTGAAGGAAAAAAAAAATCACAAGCTCAATAGTCAACACATGTGATAGATTAAAGTAGGAAGAGAGAGAATGTTAAATAAGTACAAAGAACAAGACACTCACGCAAAAAGTAGGGAGGAAATAGAAGAAACCTATTAACCTAGGTACCTTAATAGGTTTTAGAAGACAAAATGTACATTTTTGCAATTATGAAATCTCATGTATATTTTTGCATTTTCACATGTTTGTTTTGTACATTTTTGCACATCGCCCATTAAGAAATTCCGTCTTCCATTGGTGGAGAATTTTGGTGAAAATGTGTTTAATAATTGAGAATGCAAGTAGGGTCCGCTGATTTTGTTTTTGCATGATCCTCATATTCCGCGTTGAATTGGCTCTAGTCAATTACTGTCCCTATGATGATGATGTGTGTTCTTTTTTTCTTTTTCTCTTTTTTTTTTAAAGGTAGTTTTAGCCAGCAACTGGCCTGTGTTTGTTATGGAAACTTGGATTATATAACCTATTGCAAAATTACTTGTTACTTAAGTCATTGTTGTTGTGGACCAATGTCTAGTGGAAGAAACTGCAATTTGGATTTATCAGAGGGTTGATTATTCAAAAGTTACTAACGTAGTTGTCATTATGAGGAAAAGGAGTGTGTGGGGATGATAAATGCAAATATGCAATGTTGAAAAGATTCATTAGACTCGTTATGCTATTGGCATCCTGTGCTGATGAACCGTATTTGTTCCCTTTCGGTCTTCTTGTTCTCTCTCATCGTAATATTGGTATTTTGCTGTTCTAGATGTGAGGCTAGAGATAGCATCAGTGTGAGAGATCCATTAAGTGAAAATGGTGAGACTCTTGTATCAGCTGGAAGCATATTTGAGCTTGGTTTTCTTACTCCTGAAGGTAATGGTATAGGGAACAGATATTTAGGCATATGGTACTATGGGCTGCTGAATAGAACCGTTGTCTGGGTTGCCAAAAGAGATACGCCACTGTCCAGTTCTTGTAGAGTCCTTCGCATCGGAGATGAAGGAAATGTCCAAGTTGGATGTGGCAACGGAGAGCTTTTCTCCATTACAAGTTTGGAGAGGTCTGAGAATTTTAACAGAACACTGCAGCTATTGGATTCTGGAAATTTGGTTCTTGTTGACGGTAAATCAGATGAACCATTGTGGCAGAGTTTCGATGAGCCAACTGATACATTTCTCCCTGGTATGAAAATGAGTGATGATTTGAAGTTGACTTCATGGATTAATCCTAGTGATCCCAGCACGGGGCACTATACCTTCCGGCAAGGGCAAGGGGTGTACATGATACAGAACAAATCAACTTTTTACTGGAAAAGTGATGAGCCTGATTTGTTCGAGAAGAAGAATAGATTACCTACTTTTGTAGACCAATTGTTTACAGATCCTGACGGAGTCATGGATCAGAAAAGTATTCCACAGCAACGAAACAAGACAATTCCTTATAGTAATAATTACAGTAGATCTTTCAGTTACAACAACTCAAGGCTCGTGATGAGCTCTGCAGGAAAGATACAGTTTTATAGTTTGGTTGAAGGTCGAAGCTGGAACTTGTTGTGGTCGGCTCCCGAAGGTCGTTGCAGTGTGTATAGTCCATGTGGGTATTTCGGTATTTGTTGGGAAAATGATGAGCCAATGTGCAGTTGTCCTCCTGGATACAAGGCTGCTTCCTCAGATGATTGGGATGCTGGAGTATTCTTAGAAGGTTGTGATAGGGAGCAAAGTCAGCAAACATTGTGCAACCAAGCTAGCACGTTTCGAAATATATGGCTAATGAGCGTAGGAGGTCAAGCAACGCCATACAATCAGGCTAAGAAGGAGGATGAATGCAAGGATGGGTGTTTAAATGAATGCCATTGTGTGGCGTATGCTTTCTATACTGACAACACAGATAGAGAAGCAAACAAGACTGGTCCAAAATGTTTTGCTTGGACTTCTGGTCTTGTATTTCGTGGTGTTGGCCCTGGTGGTAGATTTAACCTTTCTTTACGTATATCCC
This sequence comes from Lavandula angustifolia, assembly GCA_028984105.1. Classification (NCBI taxonomy): domain Eukaryota; kingdom Viridiplantae; phylum Streptophyta; class Magnoliopsida; order Lamiales; family Lamiaceae; genus Lavandula; species Lavandula angustifolia. The sequence continues at coordinate 32,933,828 of CM054806.1, read as the reverse complement.
GCTTCCATCCAGGTACAGGTAATTTTACTTCACAATCTTACCCGGTTAGATCTTCTCAAGCTGTTGCAGTTTTCCAAAGTATCATTACCAATTATTATTGTCTTGAAACTGTTCAAAAAATCCCAACTTGATGGAAGTTTTTCAAATGCATGTCTCATTTCTATTGTTATTCTGTAGATTTAGCTTCAATATCGTCTTATAATCACAATTGACATCCAAAAAGCTGGTCATCCAAGTAGTATTTCCATGAAGGTTCTCCTTATTTCAATTGTGTATGAAAGTTACTAGGAGCTTTCTGTAGCAGTCGTGGAACATCTTACTTACTAGTGACTAGTGTAATAACATCCAGTTCATTGAGGACTAAAGCATTGGTGTGTGGAATTCTGGAGGTTTTTGTGGTTATCCAAGATAAATGGATCATAAAACTGGAAGAATTGATTCAAATGTTTGCTTTGTACTGTTATAGCCACATTGAATTCACCAAAAGGCTACAAGGCACCTAAGAATGGCTCGCAAAGAATATACGTGATTGCTGTCACTGGTTTAGTAGCTGGAATTATACTACTTTCTCTCACTGGCTGTATCTTATACCAAAGGAGGAGGATGGCCGAAAGATCAGGTACATGAGAAGCAAAACTACATTAGATCTAATTCTACTTCAATCTAATGTTATTGACGATGTTACTGTTTCTTGATTTTTTCCAGGATACCACAGACGCGCTGAAGCCAACCCCGTGTTTTTCTCAAATGACAGTCAAAGACAAGTGAACAACTTGATGCAAGAAAATGAGAAGCCCATTGATGTACCTTTTTATGAACTTGAATCCATTTTATCTGCTACTGACAATTTCTCTAATGCAAATAAGCTCGGTCAAGGTGGATTCGGGCCTGTGTACAAGGTTACCAGTCACTAAAGCACTTCTTCATGTACCACATTTTGACGACTCATTCTGAGTCAATAATGACTGAAACTCTGCAGGGAAGATTTCCAGGAGGAAATGAAATTGCAGTGAAGAGGCTGTCAAGTTGCTCCAGTCAAGGAATCGAGGAATTTGTCAATGAAGTCATCTTGATTGCCAAGCTTCAACATAGGAATCTAGTTCGGCTTTTGGGATACTGCATCAAGGGGAGTGAAAAGATCTTACTGTATGAATACATGCCTAACAGAAGCTTAGATGCCTTCATATTTGGTTAGTGCAGCTATACATAGTTTTTCGTCACTTTCCAACTTGATTAGCAATAAATAATATATCCCATGGCATTCTTTGCTAGATCAACAGAACTGCTTGCTACTAGACTGGAAGAGGAGGTTCGACATCATCTTGGGGATAGCTCGAGGGCTTCTGTATCTCCACCAGGATTCAAGGTTGAGGATCATTCACCGTGATCTGAAAACAAGCAACATTTTGCTGGATGAAGAGATGAACCCCAAGATCTCTGATTTCGGCTTGGCAAGGATCGTTGAAGGCAAAGGAACAGAAGCAAGTACTAACAAAGTAGTGGGAACCTAGTAAGTCACTATACATGCATTCAGATATTACACAGTTGTTTACATGTCTATATCTCCTAATATTGATGATATGATCTAGTGGCTATATGTGTCCTAGTAAGTCATTACACATTAACTTGTCAATATCTCCTAAGTTAAGATATTTTGCCTTGCTCTGTTCTAGTGGCTATATGTCTCCGGAATATGCACTTGACGGAAAATTCTCAACGAAGTCTGATGTATTCAGCTTCGGAGTTGTAATGCTTGAGATAATAAGCGGGAGGAAGAACACAGGATTCTATAATCCCCATGAGGTCCTAAATCTGTTAGGATATGTGAGTTCTCATCTATCACATCTTCAACACTTTTTGATTTCTTGATGTTTTCATTTCATCTGCATTGTATTCAGGCATGGAGATTGTGGTGTGACAACAAGGTCCTCGACATGATTGATCCAACTATTATAGAATCATGTGAGAAATCCGAAGTCATGAAGTGCATAAACATCGGACTACTCTGCGTGCAAGAAGATCCCAACGACCGACCTCCCATGTCAACCGTTGTGATAATGCTGGGGAGCGAAACCAGCCCTCTTCCGCTCCCGACTCAGCCGGCTTTCGTCGTGAGGCGGCGGCTTTCGAGCACGTCTTCCTCTTCCTCTGCGAAGCCAGATACGATCTCTGTCAATCAACTCACCGTTTCTGGGGTCCAGGGACGATGAATGCTCGGTTGCTTTTTGAGATACAATGTGCAATTTTGTGTTTCTTATTGTGATTCTTGCATTCTGGGCATTATCAATAGGTTACGTAATAAAACCAGTTCTTTTTCCAAGGATGTTTGTGCCTTGAAAAATGGAATTCTCGACATTATAATGGATTTTATATAATAGCTTAATTTAGAAATAAATAATAGTAATAATTTACTTCCTCTATCCCACCCGACTTGTTTTGTTTTTTTTTTTTTCGTGCCGTCTCACTCGATTTGTCTTGTTTCCATAAAAGGAAAAATAATTACTACATAATCTACCACTTTTTCTTTATGGACCTACTTTTTTACACACAATCACTCATTCATCTACACACAAATCTCCGTGCCGAAAAGAAACATAACAAGTCAGGCGGGACAGAGGAAGTAGTTTTTTTTGTTTGTTTGTTAAAAATTGATTATTGTGGTCAGTTGATCAATGTTAATTAAGACTGATTTTATAATTTATTTTTTCCAATTATTTATTTAAATTATAAAAATTAAGTAACAGTTCCGGAACTGTAATCGCTCGGTGAAAGATTTGAAGAAATTCCTCCGACGTTGTCCGTAGTCTTGTAAGTTTGATTCCTTGTTGCAGTGGAATTTGAGGAATTTATGCAAATGAAGAATAGCAGCATTAGAGCGAGAACCCTCAGTCCGGGGGTTCAATATTTGCTTGATTATTTGAAAAGAATGCAGTCTGAGAATCCCGGTTTCTTTTATGCATCGGAGGGTGATAATGAACTTCCTGGAAATGTTTTCTGGAGTGATGCTTCTTCACGAGCGAACTATAGTTATTTCGGTGACACACTTAGAGTTGATACATCGTATACGACCAATCGTATTGCGTTGCTTCACTGGTATATACCATCATGCCGAACCTGTCCTCTTTGGTTTTGCGTTGCTTCTGAATGAATCCGACACCTCATTCATTTGGCTGCTCCAGACATGGCTCTGTGCTATGTCTGGGCACGTCCCTGTCTCAGTCACTAGTGATCCGATAGGCTCATTCCCAGACTATAGATGCCAAATGAAGTGCTTTATGATTTTACGTGATATCTTGTATTTGTTGTGTGTAGTGTATGTTATGTTGTGTATGAAATCCCTTGTAGATGCATATATAAATAAAAGTAACATCCCCAAGCGACTCAAAACATTAGAAGTCTATCTCCATTACTTCTCATTTATACAATTTCATGATTTGTATAGTAAGGCTAGATGTGCCTACAACTTCAATGGACACAACCATTGCGGACACCAATTTTTGCCGGACGGTGATCACGATCCCCATTGAGATGGATGTGGCACAAGTGCTTCCACAAGCACTTAACCGTTTTTGTAGATGGAGCATATTCGGACAAGTGGCACGCAAGAGAAGTTACGTCATTTTCCCCCAAATCAATTTCGATAAAGTAATATTCAACTTAATAATAATTTCTCTAAGATAATAATTTATCAAAACCAAATTCGGTCCCAAATTATAGGCCAATCGCACTAAAATAATGTTCGATAAAGTAATACCCTCGTATAAACCACATGGAAGTATTTTTGGGTTGTTTTTGAATGAATCCGACACTTCTTTTTTTTGGCTTCTCCGATGTGGCTTTTTTTTTTTTTTGGGGTCTCGATCTCAGGCATTATTGACCCGATGCTTTAGTCGGACACAATTGCTTAAAGCCGTAATATTTTTTCCGAAGTTAGCTAATGTATAACAAGTGAACTAAAGTAAATTTATCAAAACCTAGTAAGTATTTTCCGGCACTAAAGTTAATCATTCCTTACAAAATAGCTAAAACATGTTGAATATCAACTTTAGTTCTCGAATTAAACATTTATGTCTTGTAAAATATAACATTATCATTCAGAACTAAAGTACATTTATCAAAACCTAATAAGTTTTACCGGGCACTAAAGTTAAATATTCCATACAAAATAGCTAAAACATACTAAATATCAACTTTAGTTCTCGAATTAAGCTTTTAGTCAACATTAAAGATAATACACTAATATATTAATAAACTAAAAACAAAAACTAGAGATTAGAGAGAGAAAAGAATAACGTTACCTTCTAACTTTGATGAACTGATTTATTAGCGAAAGATTACAACAAAATGAACAAGAATGATCAATAGTCGAGAAATAGTGCCATATTGTTATACTATGAAAGTTGATAGTGCCAATTATATAGAAGAATAAATAGAGTTGTTTTATCATCCTAATAGTGTACTCAAGTACACAATCACGAGAAAGTTTTTCTTAGGAGTCAAAAACCTCCTTTTCTCCAACAATCTATCAAAATGTCAGTATACTACCTGCAAAACGCAACTAATATAGACTAAAATATTCATTTGCCTATTGAGTGCAATTTATTTTAAAAGTGCCTAATTTTGCAATTTTGATTATTGAATTGTCTATTTATGCAACTCCCCTATCATGTATACATATAATTTTTATCCATCATAGGATTTGAGAATGATTTTAAATCACCTCTCTGATCGGCGTTGACTTTTTTAGCATTGATGTGGCACTGATTAATACATGTAGACAAAAGCAGTAGACGAAATGAAGTTAGTGGTCCAGCAGGTAGCCTAAATAATTTCTAATCTCATTGAGATTCTATTTTAGCATATTAAAATCGAGAAGATCTCATATTTAAGTTGTAAATGTCAACGAATTTAAAAAATAACTCAAACTAAATAAATTTCTTCAATGCTATAAGTAGCTGTCAAAATTTTCTATAAGAAAATTGCACGAATTGATTTTATTAAAATATGATTCAAACCAAACACAGATTTGTGCGATTGAAATGCATTTAAATGAAAAACGGTTAGCTTGCAATAACTACCACAGCTCCCATTGGATTGTCATCATTCCGTTGAGCTCTACTGCCGTGGAATTCAATCGCCGTTGCCTAAACAACCTAAGACTTTCCGGCACACTATAATCAGATCCATCATCGTATCCCGCGGAATTCCGAGTTAGATTCTTTCAAAAACTTTTATCTTTTTTTCAACGTTCTGAAGTTAATTTATTACTATTAGAGATATTAGAATGATTATTAATTATGTAATTGCCGCGTCATTAGATTAGTTAGTTAATGCAGTTAGATTAGCTGCTAAGCATATTCTGTATATATACTCAATTCGTAAGGAAATACAATTACTTTTTCTCTTTCTATTCAATATGGTATCAGGAGTAAAATCGATCTTGGGAAATCTCTAGATCTAAAGCGATTATCGCTCGCCGTCGTCTCCTACTCTTCTGATCAGCGATTCAATTGAAATTTTTTTCCGATTCCTTATTCCCCTTATTGAGTTTTCTCTGGCTTCTTATCATGGCAGCGGATCCAAATGTGGTGGTGCTTCCAAATATTCATCTGATCTCCATCAAGCTCGATAAGAGCAACTGTGAGTTCGCGATCGTACGAGCCTATTGTCTTGAGGATCTACTCCTCAAATTAGATCCACCAGATAACGCTCCGTTAACTCCGCCGACAATGGAGGAACCGCATCCTCCTCCGAATCCGACGTATCTCGCTCGTGATTAGTACCTATTCGGCTGGCTCCTCAATTCGATTTCTCCGTCGATGCTCGGATACATCGTTATGTGCACTACATCCGCACAATTATGGAAGGCATTTGAGATACTTTTTCACTCTCAATCTCTTCTAAGGCAATGAATCTGCGTTTTCAATTGCAAACTATGAAGAAATGTGATCTTGCAATTGATGATTACATAATGAAATTTCATATGATTTCGGATGAGCTGTTTAATATAAATCAAAAGATTCCTAAGTCAGAGCTAGTGCTATTTGTTCTTGGTGGTCTTGGTTCAGAATATGAGTCGATTTCTATTCACCTCACGGCTCAAGCACACATTCTTCAAACTTCAAACACATGAAGTGCATCTCCAAAATCAATCACTTCAATCTCAGTCTCATGCCTTCTCTGCAAATGTGGCCTATACTAATGACTGTAATAGTGGTCAAGGGTATCCTTACAATCAACATAGAGGTCGAGGATGATTTAATGGCTATAGAAATAACAAAGGAAGAAATGGTGGTGGATGGTATGGATTACAAGGAAATAGGGCAATGAGTCAGTTATGTGGTCGCCTAGAGCATACGGCTCTCAAGTGCTACAAACGGTTTGATGTTAGCTTCTATGGACCAAATGTTACTTCTCAAAATTCCACTCAAGTTTATTCTGCAGTGGTTCACTCAAATCAACATAAGCCTCCTTCAACACCACTCTTACCTACTCCTCATGGTTTTCAGGTCACTAATCCTACTTCTTTTTATCGGATGACAAATTTTGCATCTAGCTCTGCTCCTCCATCAGCTCATGAATGGTACTTGGATAGTGGAGCAACAACACATGTGACGACAGATGTTGCTAATTTATAATCTGCTTCTCCCTACAATGGACCAGATCAATTCATAGTAGGTAATGGATCTTCTATACCTATTAAACAGATAGGTTTTACCACGATCACTAATCTTGATCAAACTAGGAAGTTCTTATTGAATCATGTTTTACGTGTTCCACATATTTCAAAGAACTTGTTGAGCATTTCTAATTTCATCGCTCACAATAGTGTGTATATTCAATTTCATGACTATCATTGTCTTGTCAAGGACAATGTTACCCACAAAACCCTGCTGGAGGGCTCTCTTAGAGATGGATTGTACCAGTTGGATTTTCTTCCTGTAGTTCCTCCTGTTATGGCTATGAAGAAGTCTGTTGACTCTGATACTGTTGGTAATTTCTCTACTTCAGTTTCTTATGTTTCTAAGCAGTCTTCAAATGTGGATCTATGGCATAAGAGACTAGGCCATCCTAGTTCTAGTGTATTACAATCTGTGTCCAATCTTGTAAACGTACCTTTTTCTTCTGCTGCAAAGGATAAATTCCGTGAAGCATGTATTTTAGGCAAAATTCATCAAGTGCAGTTACCTTCTGTTCCGGTCAAAACAACAAAGCCTTTTCAGTTGATTCATAGTGATTTGTGGGGGACTAGTCCACATACATCTAGAGAAAGGTATTTGTATTACATTCATTTTGTGCATGATTTCAGTAAATTTAATTGGATATACCCTTTAACATTGAAGTCAGAAGCATGTGAGGTAGTCAAGAAGTTTCTGGTTTTTGTAGAAAGGTAATTTCATGCAAAAGTAGAAAGGTTTCAGAGTGACTGGGGAGGAGAATATAGAGGGTTGAAAATGTATTTTGAGGGCCTGAGAATTCATTTCCAACACCCCAGTCCTTATACACACTTTCAGCATGGAAGGGCTGAAAGAAAGCATAGACATATACTTGAGCTTGGCCTGACTTTGCTTGCAACTGCTTCTTTACCATATCAATTTTGGTGGGATGCATTTACCACCTCTGTATATCTTATAAATCGTCTTCCTACATCCACTCTACAAAACCACTCCCCTTTTAAGATAATTTTTTTAGAAAATTCCAGAATATTAGCTCCTTAAAACTTTGCGCCCTTACAACTCATATGAACTTCAATTTCGATCATCCAAGTGCTTGTTTCTTGGTTATAGTTTCTATTAACAGAGGCTACAAATGCCTTCCCATCAGGTAGATTGTATATAGCAAGAACTGTTATTTTTCATGAAGTCGAGTTTCCATATTCTTCACTATTCTCCAAGCCATCACCTGAATTCTTACAAACTACCTATGATATGTGCCAATCACCCCAAACAATACCTTTGTTACCTATTCCTTACTCCACTCCCACAAATTCAATAGATTTGTCTTCTCCTGACACTTCTTCCCACATCAACTCCATCTTCTAGCCCTGTTCACACCATCCCCTCTTCTGCTCCCAGAAAGCGCCCTCCTCAAAATACTCATCCTATGTGCACTCGAGCCAAGAAGGGAATTTCCAAAACCAAAGTTTACACCACTGTCACAAATCCTTTACCCTTTGAACCTCTCAATGATAAAGAAACTTTGGCAAATCCATTATGGAGGCAGGCCATGCAAGATGAATATGAAGCCTTGATGAGGAATTATACTTGGACCTTAGTCCCTTTAGCTCTAGATATGAATCTGATTTAGAACAAGTGGGTGTATAAGGTTAAAACAAAGGTTGATGGATCTGTAGATAGGTTCAAGGCACGGTTAGTTGCCAAGGGGTTTCAACAACAAGCAGGTCTTGATTATCAAGAGACCTTCAGTTCGGTCGTTAAACCAGTCAATGTCTGGTTAATGTTATCATTAGCTGTCTCAAATGGGTGGCCTATACAACATATTGATATCAATAATGTCTTTCTAAATGGCATTTTAGAGAAACCAGTGTATATGCAACAACCTATAGGTTTCATTGATCCAACTAAACCACAGTATGTATGCAAGTTGCAACGATCTCTGTATGATCTAAGGCAAGTTCCACGGGCGTGGTATGATAGGCTTAAGGGCCATCTACTAGCCACCAGTTTTCAGAGGTCCTCCTCTGATCATTCCTTATTTTTACCAGGGTTCAAGGTAAGGTGTTGTTAATCTTGGTTTATGTGGATGACATCCTCATAACTGGTGAGGATCCTGCTTTGGTGAAGGAGTTTATTCAGAGGCTATCCAATGAATTTGCTCTCAAAACTCTGGGAGAGGTGGCCTATTTTCTAGGCATTCAAGTGGTAAGATCTTCTTCAGGAACTACACTACACCAAGCTAAATACATTCGAGAATTGCTAGCTAAAGCAAACCTTGTGGACTGCCAACCTCAGCCCTCACTATATGATGTAGGATTGAAACTCTTCAAGGCTGATAGTAGTCCCTTTTCTAATCCGACTCTCTAACGAAGTATTGTAGGTGGATTGCAGTACCTCACTCTTACACGCCCTGACATAGCATTCATGGTGAATAAATTGTTACAATTCATGCAGACTCCCACTGATCTTCAATGGCGTTCGTGCAAAAGACTGCTCAGATATCTCAAGGGAACTCTGTTCCAAGGTTTAGTATTCAAACCAGCTTCTACTCTGCAACTGTCTGGTTTTTCTGATGCGAATTGGGTTAGCTGTCTGGATGATAGAAGATCCACAAGTGGATATTGTATATATCTTGGCCATAATTTGTTGTCCATAATTTGTTGTCTTGGAGCTCAAGAAAGTAGAGGTTTGTTTCGAGAAGCAGCTCTGAATCTAATATAAAGCTTTGGCAGATACAACAGTTGAACTGGTATGGATAAAGTCCTTGCTAACCGAGTTGGGAGTTCAGTTGTCTTCTCCCTCGGTGATCTGGTGTGATAACCAGAGTGCAGCAGCACTTGCTGCAAATCCAGTTCAACATGCAAGAACAAAACATATTGAGATGATGCACACTTCATACGTGACAAGGTTATGACCAAGGAACTAGATGTACGATACATTCCTGCACAAGAACAAATAGTTGATGTGTTCACAAAACCAGTGTTGACTGCTCGGTTTCAAGACCTGGTTCAGATGTTACCACTTAAAGAACTGCCAGAGTGAATGTTGATGGGGAATATTAGAGATATTAGAAGGATTATTAATTATGTAATTGCCACATTATTAGATTAGTTAGTTAATGCAGTTAGAGTAGCTACTAAGCATATTCTGTATATATATTCAATTCGTAAGGAAATACAATTACTTTTTCCCTTTCTATTCAATAATTACATTAATGATTTGGTCGAAATAGGTCGCATCCTTTCTCTATGAATCCGAATTGCTATATGAGAAAATATTCTAGTTAAACAATGCTGCCTCAAATTATTGCATCATCGGATTTTAAATAATGCCAATTCGTGCATTATCAAGTTTCAATTAATTCAACTACTTAAAGAATCATCTTGTTAAGGCCTTCACCATCTTCCAAATTCAAAAACCGATTCTTGATTCTACACGTTATTTATATTGTCATCAAAGTTTGATTACAATTATGGATGCGGGATTCTCTTTTCCCGATAGTTGGGTGTTTTTTTTAAAATTTATATTGAGTAACTTGTAACCGCTACTTTGATATGCACGGGGTAAATTCATACAGAATGGTTTTCAATGAAATATGCATGTGTGTGTTTTATATTTGATATAGTAGACCACATTTATAACTACACGATAACAGTGACGGAACCAGAACTTTACAACCGAGGGGTCGAAGTATAATCAGGGGCGGAACCAGAATTTATAGATAGGGGGTGAGATTTATCGGGGGTTCGGGGGCGGAGCCCCCGAATTTTTTTTTAGAGAAAAGATAAAATCAAAAGTACTTATAAATATACAAATAACAAAATAATGAGTCTAAAATGATATAAAAAAACCATAAAAAGGACAAAAATAACGAGTATGTTAATTGTTATAATTTAAGTAGAGAATTATTGTTATAATTCTTTATTGTTATAATTCAAATGAAAAAGATATCTCTCTTAATTGTTATAATTTAATTGTTATAATTCTTTAACATAAATTGATGTTTGGGCTTATTTTTTTTTATTTTGGATTTTAGAATTGGGCTGCCCACTAACACAAATAAATGAGCCCAAGTTCCCTACCCAATCATATTCATCTTCTTCTTCCTTTTCCTTTTACCACTGTTCCACCCCTTTCAATTTGCAGAAAGTTCGCCGTCATCGGAGGGGTCAAACAGAGGGACGATTCAAGCCTGCTACTTCTAGATACGGCGACCGGAGGGTCGATCGACCCTCCCGACCCCCTGTAGATCCGTCCCTGCACGATAATGTTTATAATCAGGGGCAGAACTAGAAATTATGATTTGAGCCATCATTAGGACTATTCGGGTATTAAATCTCATTTGCTGATTTTATAATTTGAGGTAGAAAAGTGCAATTTTGGATGGTAAAATGGAATTTCTAAAAAACGTATATAATGATGGGCTTTTGTTAGAATTTAGAGCTACGTACACCTCCTGTTTCTGTCTATGATCAAGATTAAACGTTACACATTTGCGTTTATAATCGTGTAACGTGCACAATACACTATAGATGACCATATGTATAAATGTCAATAATTGATATAAAACTAATACTTTTATCCACACTGTTAGGATCTTTGGACCATCAAACGTCAGAGTGAATGTAATCCAAAATACATGTTGTACTGTGTGTTCCTTTAGAGAACTTAACTCTTTTCTGCTTATCCTGAACACAATGTTCACAAAACTTCAATTTGCTGATGTCATGTCCATCAAGAAATCTTCGTTTGTTTAATTCAATCATCTCATTCTCACTCATATGGCCAAGACGCAAGTGCCACAATCTAGTGACCTCGCTGTCAGTCAGTGAAGTGGTAGCAACTGCAGCATCTCCCGTAACTGTGGAGCCTTGCAAGACATGCAAATTTCAAGTTTTTCTATTTCCCTTCATCACTACAAGAGGCAATTACTTCTAAGGATTCTGCAAAATGAATTAGTGTTATGCAAGAGGAGTTGAAATTGCTTCACAAGAATGGTACATGGGACATAGTGAGGCAACCTAATGGCAAGAAAGTCGTTCGCTACAAATGTGTATTTAAGAAAAAGGAAGGCACACTAGGAGTTGAAGATACAAGGCGCAATTGGTTGCTAAAGGTTATAGCCAAGTTCCCGGTGTAGACTTCAATGATATGTTCTCTCTGGTGGTGAAGCATACTTCAATACGAGCTTTACTTGATATTGTTGCTATGCATGATTTGGAGCTTGAACAGCTTGATGTGAAGACCGCATTTCTGCATTGAGATCTAGAGTAAGACATCTACATGCAGCACACAGTTGTTGGGAAGGAAGACTATATATGCTTCTCGAAGAAATCTCTCTACGGTCTGAAGCAGTCACCGAGGAAGTGGTATAAGACGTTTGATCATTTTATGATGACACATGCCTTTAAGAGAAGTGCTTCAGATAGTTTATCTACTTTAGAGTTGGCGAAGATGAGTCATTTATTTATCTCCTATTATATGTTGATGACATGTTGATAGCTGCAAACAGTCGAGAGGAGATAAAGAATTTGTCCATCACATTTTGAGGTTCCAAAGATCCTAACAAGTGGATCTCTTACTGGTTATATCTTCAGCATTGGTGGTTGTGCTATTAGTTAGAAGTCTACTTTGCAGAGCACCGTTGCGTTATCCACTATAGAGGCTGAATATATGGCTATCACAGAAGCTTGTAAGGAAACTATTTGGTTAAAAAATATGTTTGGAGAGTTGAAGAAATGTTGCAGATTGCTACCGTCTTTTGTGATAGTCAAAGTGTTATCTGTCTCACAAAAGATCAGATGTTTCATGAGAGGACTAAACACATTGATGTGCGTTATCACTTTATACGTGAAGTTGTTGTTTGTTGTGATATAGTTGTGAGCAAAATTAGTACTCATGACAATCTTGCTGATATGATGACAAAGGTGTTTCCCCTTGCTAAGTTCAAGCATTGCTTGGATTTAGTTAGCCTTACTTGATGAGTTTTGCCCTTGGGATTTTGTGGAGGAGGTGGAGTTTTTCCTATCATGGTTGGAGTTTGTTCGTTTTTTAGGGATTTTTCGCCAAGGTGGAGGTTTGTTATATTATATGGCTCAAATCCTAATCCTTTAAGGAAATTGAGTCTCATCCCACATCGGATAATTAATGAAATTTATCATTAATTTTTCTCTATAAATAGATAGGTTCCCTCATTATTTTAGACGCACACATTTAAGAATTAGTCTTTAGGTTTAGGAATATATTCCGAAGACCCAAATTTGTATTCTCCTCTTTAATAGTGAATTTTCTTCCTTCCGCCCGTGGACGTAGGTCTATTGACCGAATCATGTAAATTTTTGTGTTCTTGTTTTATTTATTTTCTCGTATTTCGTTTACTCGTATTTTATAACACACTTTATTTCTTTTGTGCTTGTTAGTTATAATTACTGCAATTTGGTCAAATAAAAAACAATAGTGAAAATCAAATTTACTCAACATAGTTTTAAAACATATTTTGAAAACAAAATACATACGAAAAAAAATATAGATGCCAATTTAAGATTTTAATTAACTATTCCTAGTTTTGCTTATCAAATCATAGATATAATCTTAATTACTAATATGCGCAATTTATAATTAAGAAAATTGGTTACAATTTGGAGGACCATATCCCAATTATACATCTTTGCCATCATGAATAATTATATTTATTATATACAAAAATGAATAATATTTGGAAAAGACGAAGAGGAAGAGATGTCATCTTCATTTAGTCAAAATTATCAATTTAAGCTAATGATTTAGTTAGAGACTATAAATTCATTAATTATATCTGATATTTATGCATGTAGATTTTAACATCACATCTTATCTTTTAAATCTATTCTAATCTAGTCTCTAAAATAATGATATCAATCCCAACAACCAAATCTAAATTGGAAAATAAGTATTAAAAAAAGTATAGGGCTAACATAATATGCACATGGTTAATTTAGTTAATCCATACTTAATTTGGACTCGATTCATTAATGAAATTATATCATTAAAGATAATAAATCCAATAAATCCATGATTATGAAAAATAATAATCCTTCACATTCTCTCTCTAGAAAACAAAAAGAAAAAACTCTCTTTTTCTCTCTTTAAATGGCGTCAGCCATCAAGAAAGCGAACGTGATCAAGCAAATCGTACGGCTGAGTCACTTCGTCAACCGGTGGAAGTCACGGAGCATCCACAGCGGCTCCGACGAACCGGGCGGATCAAACCGGCGTATTCCTTCCGGTTCGGTCGCGGTCTACGTCGGCTCGGAGCGACGTCGCTTCGTCATCCCGACGCGATTTTTAAACCTCCCGGTGTTCGTGGACCTCCTCGACCAGGCGGAGGAGGAGTTCGGCTACCAGCACTCCGGCGGCCTCTCGCTGCCGTGCGAAGCCGATTTTTTCGGCGAAATCGTCTGCCTACTCGAGGAGGATGAGGAGAAATGCCGTGGTTTGAGGATGGAGGAGTTCGCGATGATTGTGGAGGAAATGCGCTTCCACTCGAACGATTGCAAAGAGTCTTCGTCGGCGGCGGCGTCCCACCTTGCCGTCACGCCATTGCTGCAGAAAACTAGGGTTTGATCGTCTGATGGTGGGCTCCAAATGATCTGTAGTATGAATTTAGGAGTTCTTTTGAATTAATGATTTATCATCTTTAGCCATGATGTTGAATTGTATAGTTATTTTTTATTTTTTGTATTAATGTTTAGGAGTTTGTTCATTTCTAAATAAAATGATCATCTAAATTGTATTGTGTAATGTATATTGTTTGACTTTTGGCTTGTTAATTTTGGTCCACATATTTTTATTTTTTTTTTAAAAACGATACACTTTCTATAAGACAATCAAAAAAGAAAATAAAACACTTTTTATGGGACGGAGGGAATATTAAAGAAATGTGACTCTTTTATGTATTAGATTTAGGGTTGATGATGAATCTGATGTTGACGACGATACCATTTTATATAGTTAAATTTTCGTTAGATGATTTTGTGACCATAGTAATCCGCAATCTTTCGTGATCCAGATTTGATATTTTGTCAATATCCTACTTCTGTAGTTCTTGACATGATCATTGTTTGTTGATTTTCTTTCATAATATATTATAGTATTAATTTGGAATTGGGAATTAAAATGTGAACATCGTTATCACTAAAGAGTTTTTCTACTTGAAATATGGAAATTCTTGACCTAATTGATTCAATGGTGGATTTGATTTAGATTAGTCTATATTTATCTCGTGAATAGTTTTTCAATTAATGAATATGTATGATAGTTACACTATTGTTTTCCAATTACTATTTTGGGTAGTTCTCTTGATTGACTAGTTACATTTTTTTTGTTTTGTTTTTTCGAGCGAATTAATTATTGAACGACCCTAGATACATATGGTATTTTGCTAATATTCCTTTGTTTATCATGGTTAATCTATATGCACGATTAAGATTTACTTATAGTAAAATAGCGGGTGCAGATCTTTCTCATCATGATGTTTTCAAGAGATTTACTAAAAACGAAATAGGGGATACGAATTTTTCTCATCATAATGCTTCATTGTATATTCTTTCTCCGGAACCAAAGTAATAACAAGAATCCAAAACAAACAAAATAAGTACGACGTAGGAAAAGAGAGATGCATTTGCTTATAGTACAAAATCTTTCCTGTTGGCCAAGGACTTATTACTCTAGCTAGTTAGTTAGCAACAAAAACTTGTGTAAAATCGTCTGACGGATCAAGAACCCGTATAAACATACCCGTATCCAAACACATTTGTAATTTCTAATGTTTGGATTTTGTAAATGGATTAGGATTAAGATTAGGTGGCATTTGGCAAATGTATATTATAGTTAGTTGGGAGAGGTTGAAAATTATGAGACAACCCTCATGGGCAGTACCAAAAAGCTTCAATCAGTTAAGTAGCTTTATATCCACAAAGTCAAGAAAATTGCATTGCAGAAAAGCACCTTGCTTTTGCACCCTTGTGACTGAATTATGAACCATTCCACTCCTTGTCTTCCCCCACCACCATCAACCAATCACAAATGCCACTCTTCACCACTACTTTCCAACAATCAAGCAAGAAATAGACCACTTATTGCAAATCATCGCGGAATATGTTTTTGACGAGGGAAATATGCAGCCGCTTACGTGCAACTTCTATATACGTCCACCACTAATGCATGTGTCCCACAACCATCCTCTATATCTTGGAAGAAAGTTAAAGTGTCAAACTTGCTTCTAAAAACATGCTTTCACATGTCCTCAAAAGCCATAACTTTGCAAAATCTTGCTCTCAAGGCAAAAGGGTATGAAGAACATCAAAGGAAGAATGCATAGGAAGCTCAAAGCAATCTCCATTTCTCCCAAATGGAGGAATCCACCCTCACCCTTAGTCTTCCAACAACCCTCAAATCTTGAAAGAAAACAATTCAAGAACCTCGGTCCGAGGAATCCCGAAATATCAGAAGATGAAGATGGAGACAAGTTCACATCTTCATCAAAAGAGGAGAATCATGAGATCATCACTGCACATGATTCTAAAGAAACCGGCTCGCCCACTAAGCATGAAGAAGTACTATTAGAGTATGAAGAGAAGTGCCCTCCTGCAGGTAAGGAATGTGTGGTTCTCTACTCTACAAGCCTAAGGGGGATAAGGAAGACATTCGAGGACTGCAACGCGATCCGTTTCCTCTTGGGGAGTTTCAAAGTGGTGTATTCGGAGAGAGATGTTTCGATGCACCTTGAGTACAGGGAGGAGCTTTGGGAAGTCTTGGGAGGCAGAGTCGTCCCTCCGAGGCTCTTCATACGAGGGCGATACATTGGAGGGGCGGACGAAGTGGTCGGGTTGCACGAAAAGGGAATGCTGCAGATGCTGCTGCATGGCATCCCTTTGAGTCCCTCCTCTTGCCCTTGCAGAGGATGTGCAGGAATGGGGTTCCTGCTCTGTTGTTCTTGCAGTGGGAGTAGGAGAGTTATGGATGATGGATTGACATGGATAAGGTGCCAAGATTGTAATGAAAATGGATTGATCAAATGTAGTGTTTGTAGCTGATGTTTGTGTTACTGTCTTAGCTGCAGCTTCTGCTGTAATTGTACTTTAGATTTTAGAGTATTTAGGGGTAGGAATGGTGTCATGTGAATCCAGTTTGGGGAGTAATGTTTCTATTTTCCACATAATTATATGGATCCGGGTCTAGATTTGAATTCGGGTATTTCCAAAAATGAGCAATGATTCTCAATCATAAAAGGAGAACGCTTTCTGTTCAGCCGAATTTATCCTGTATTCTTTTTCAGAGTGTTCCACCGAACTTGTCATGATTTCTATTTCGACAATTTATTATAAACACTATATTTGAACGACCCACAATTTTACATAACCTTTATACATAACTAACAATTCTTCTTAATAACTGCATTGAAAAAAATAGAAAAAATTCAGTAGGACGGAGGGAGTAAGACTTTTGCCAACAAACTTTTCTAAGAAAATTAGACCTCAACAAACTTTAATAATTTAATGATGGCTTAGGTCCATGTTGCCATTATTCTGCTTTCCCTCACTCTCAATCATTACTAATGATGATGGGGAATAATTTGCAGTTTTGCACCACACCAAACTATCATCCACAGCAAATAAAGTTACATACCTAACTAATGATGCCATCTTTCAGCCACATGAAACTAAAGAATCAAGAAATTGCAGATATGAATTGACAAAATGGGTACCAAAAATTAGGAAACTAAAGATTAGGCAATACCAAATTAAGTTGCAGAAACATGCTGTTACAGGTTATCCACATTGATTGCCCACCAACTAAGGAAAAAAAACAAGAAAAACCTATCACGTTATGGACAAGAAAAGGTACCTAGCAAAGAAGGTTAACATTTCCATAACTTAGACACAGACAAAGTTACTCAACACGATGAACCCGGATGCCTTTTACGCTGCCAAATTCACCAACTATACGTCTAAAAACGAAAAAATAAAGTTAGCCATAATCAAGGTACTCAAAATGTACAGTTTTACCAGTTTTTCTAGCATGGATTGCAGGCGACGATTTCCATTGTCGGAGAAGAGGGCGCTGCTTGTTCCGGTTGAGTGAAGTGAAACTCTATCTGCAGCCGGTGGTGAAGAAGTGTCGAAATGCTCAAGCCTTTCTTCATATCTGCTTGGAGTTCCCTAATTGGAATTGCTGCCAAGAAGCTTTTTATGTATTCTTTGCATGAGACTTTACCTTGGCAAACAACTTCTTCCTCTTCTTCCTTCTTCATTGCTTCCATGTTTGTTGTAGTTATGGTGCCTTCTTCGGGTTCATTAGTCGAGCTATTCACATTCTCAGAAGGAGAAGAAATTTGCTCGGTAGAAGGTTTCTCTTCTGATGGTTGAGTCATATTTGGCAGTTTATAGATCGTGGTATTTCTGTCAAACTTAAGTATGTAAGCCTGATTGCATCCCTCGTGAAGCCGCTCCCCTAACGTGTCGATAATGTAGTAAGCATCGCGTTCGACTTTCAGGATGAAAAAGTGATCATTCCAACTAACTATAAAAATAGGGGCTTCCCCATTGCTGTTGATCTCTTGACAGGTTATCTCATCCCAAATATTGTCGAACGACATTGCACCGTGCAAGAAATCGAACTTCCCCTCCTCCATTCCCTCGGGATGGAAAAACCCGACGAAAGACTTCTCGGGAACTACACAAAGATCGCGGATCTTAGCTTGGATGACCGTCTCTAGATCAAAGTGCTTGTCAGGGAACCGCTCCCTGTAAGTCTCGTTCTCGCAGAGGTTTCTCCATTCCAACGAGCCATCTCTGATTAACGTGTCGAACTGTGACTTTACGGGCATGAGGTTGTGGTTGTTCTGAAACCAATCCGCGATGACAGCGACAAGGGCCGTACAAGCACTTTCTCCTGCAGCCCTTTCGCTTCTCTGGTCTATAGAAGCGAAAAAGACCTCGGTTTGAATCTTTAAATGACCATCCCGGCTCGTTATTTCTTTCTGCTCCCATGTGCCAACAGCAAAACTATCATCACCAAACTCAGAGACTGATGTCCGATTTGCATTCGACTCGTCGTCCGTTTTGTGCCACTGCAAAAGGGATATGCCTATTAGCTCTCTACAAAGTTTGAGTAATACAAATTTGTATGTTTTAAGCAATTTTATTGGATGGCGATTATCGAACAAAGAGCGACAATTAAGACTCAATATTTGAAGGAGGAGCCAAACTCAACTCAATATAATATATTGAATCTAAGCAGTTTCAAGTTGTACGGGCCTTATAAAAGTAATCTAAGCAACTCTATCATTATTTGGCACTAAAGCTGCATAGTATTATGTTATCACAAGATTTTCAACTACTTAAAGAATATTAATTTGTTGTGAAAAGGAAAGTATAAGAGTTCTTACCCCCAAGGAGACGGATTCGTCGGAACTGAGCTGCCTTCGATCAAAGTCGATGTCATCTCCTCCTTCTTCTCCATAAGACTTCTTAAGTAAAGGCTCCCCTTTAGCTTTAGGAGATCTGAAGCTAAGTTTCCTCTTTCTCCACGGTAAAATACTACGTTTAGAATTCTGCATCGGCGCCTGCTCGGGGATATTCGATGGAAGAAGCTCCTCCACATGAGAGCAGCCAACATCCGATCTACGGCGGTTGCTGTAGTAAATCAAATCCTCATCCTCGTTATTGATTCTAGCGCTTGAATAGCACGAAACGCCCGCATAATTGGCAAACGCCAACGTCCCGTAGCTAAACGATTTTCTAACAGCGGAATCCTCCTTTACTTCATCAGATTCTCCTTCCTCAAATTCATCGAGCGACTCCGAGTCGAAGGGGTAAGCGTATTCACCCTCCTCACTCTTGGCCGAGCACCTTCCCTCGCTGCCCTCCTCCTCTAGGCAGGCTTTCTTAGCTCTACGAGTCGAAACGTATTCGGTGAATATTTTCACCTTCCTCAAACCGGCTTTAAGAGCAGAAACCTCTTCTTTCTCCGTAGCGCAAGTTTCTCCAGATGCCGAAGGGGATGAGAGAGTCGTTGTTGGTGGGCTTAGCACCATCGCTGCTGGCTCTTGCACTGCTATAAGCTCCAGAAAGCTAAACGATATCTGGAAACATAGGTGAAGATTTATCATCACTAATGTGGGAAACAAACAATACAATCAAGCAAAGAAACCACAAGCTACAAGCATATTAGCATAGCTACTTACACAGAGAACGGGACAACACTCAACGCCAATGCCGGAAACTGTTAAAGGAATCTTGACTTCGACATGCTCCTCCGTCTTGGAAGCATATTCGGCGAGGTTCAAGGAGGCTGAACCAACAACTAATATCTTGTTCTTTGCCACTTGACTCAGGCCCTGATAACAATAAAGGTTAATAGAACAACCAATTCTCTATAATTATTATAAAGCCAAACAAGAAACACATACAGAGAATCTTGACTCTAAAGCAGATTATATTCATATTCAATTGGAAAACATTTAAAGAATGGTAGGGATGCATCAAATTCATTCATCTAGCAAATGCATGCAAATTAGAAGCATCAAAAAGCTTTCCAAGATGATCCCACAAATCTAGAGTTAAAAAATTGTAAGCACAACTAATCATCAAGTCCTAAAGTAGGATACCAACAGCATAACCCATTGGCATCCAAAATCAAACTTACAATAAAACAGAGATATGAAGAACAAGTATAAGCCAGTTAGCTAACCAGACTCTAAGCAACCATTTAATTTTCCAAAAAAACTTACAAATGCTGAATCAATCAAATCACTCATGATTATCAAGATTTTTGGAGAGAATTGAAATTAGAGCTTGTCATACAAGGATTATGCTAACCAAAAACCTAGTCCCACAAAATTTTAAAGAAAAGGGGAAAAACAACTGTATAACAAATTGTCAACATCTCAGAACAAAATCTACCCCATACCTCATCCCCCCACCCTACTCCCACCCAGAGAGGAGAAAAGGGGGATCGATGCCCTAATTTCACAAGATAAGGGCAAGTTGCTAAAAAAAGAAAGAAAAAATAATCCCAAAAAAAAGAAGACTTAAAAGAAATTGAAGAACACAAATTGAAAGCCTAAAATCTTGAATTGGAGAACAAAATTGGGGGGAAATCGACTCACATGCAAGACATTGAAGCTGATCTCCCAAGGATGGAACACATTCTCTTTGGGCCCAGAGAGGCTGCAAACACTCCTAAACTCCTCATCCCACTCCACCAAAACGGCGCCGTCCGATCCATCAACCCTCTTCACAAATTCCTCCCTAGTGCAGTTACGCTTCACACTCCTCCTGAACGAGCCCAGCGAAATCTTGGGTCCCTTCCACCTGATCTCAACCGCGAGTCCACCATTATCCTTCTCTGCGCCCTCGTGCACCCAATCCCCGCCCTCGAGGCTCTTCACGTTGAGTCTGACCTCGTATTTCTTCGAAACAAGAGGCGGCCATGGCCTCCACCTTATTATCTTCACCACCATCCTACAGAAAGATTCGCCAAATTGGGACAGCCGCAAGAAAGATTCAAACTTTGTAGAAGAAATCGGCTGAAGAAGAGAGAGAAAAACAGTGATGGTATGTGAATACTAGATGGGCTGTTTCTCAATTACCAAATGCAGAATTGGGTTTTTTTTTTCGTTTTGAGGATTTCAGATTTCTCTCCAAATATGACCAAAAAAAGTGGAGAGAGAGGGGGGGCGAAAAAGATAAAAATGAATATGCCGTTAATTTCCTGGCGTTCCAAGATAATAATAGCAGCAGCATGCCTATACCAAGACTACACACGCGGAGATAGACACGTTATTTTATATAAATACATAGCGAGAGAGAGAGAGGGAGGGTGATGTTTTACGTTGAAATTGAAGTTCATGTGGGACTGTGTGCGCGTAGAGTGTGTATGTTTGGTCAAATCTAGAGAGAGAAACAAACAAATATACGTAGTAGTATTAATTTAGAGAGAGATTGGTGTTGTGAGTAGTAGTTGATGAGAGAGAAAGAGAGAGAGAATTCGTAGCCCAATGAAACGGCGTTAGAGATGGAAGTTGACTTGGTTTACTAAATATGGGTCAAGGAAAATCTGGATTTTGAAGGTGGGTTAGTTGGTTCTTAAGGATATTTGTGTAATATTGCTGCAATTTTAGGTTTAAATCTCTCTCTAGAACCTGATTATGCTAATCCGATTATTAAAAATCAATTGTTAAAATATTACATCCTTTGTTTTATATTTGGACATATTTCTATGATTGTGATTAGGGTGCCAAGATTAGATAGACACAACGAAATCCAGATTTCTAAGTTGCAATCATAAAATATGTGATGAATATTAGGTAAATAAAAGCGTAGATTTTTCGACTATATATATAAGACTCGTGATTTCTATGTTACTTATATGCATTATTCATTCGCTATTTGAAATCGACACTAAATGAATTCGATTTATACACGTATAGTATCAATAGATAGATGTTTGACTACCTTAACGTGTTTACTTTTTAAAATAAGTAAGAGAAATAAATAAAATGGGTTGTAATGTTATTATTATGAATATATGATGTGATTTGATCCTTTAAGTAGATATTTGTAATTTTATTACTATTATTTGTTTAATAGTACTATACAAGTAGGTGCTATTGCCGTATCAAATTATGTGCAACATTTTTACGTGCCTTGTACTATACACATACATTGTATTGATAGATGTATTATTCGTTAATCATCATTATTTGTGCTATAATCGTTGTCTAATCTAGCTGTATTATCAATTAGTTAGGCATGAATGCGATCATTCATAACTGAGATTTTGAAATCTAATTTTAATTTAATTAGAATCCGACTCTATTTAAGATGCCATTATCGCACCAACAAAAAAGGTTCACGTGAATTCAATAATGAATGAATTAATTATTATTAATTAAATTTGTTCCAAGATCCTTAAATAAATAAATACAAAAACCCAACATACAATTATTTTATCTGGATGGTATATTCTTGTAATCCATGAATCGTCAAGAAAACACGAGATAACATCTTAATGTATGGATAAAATACTAAGTACGAAGAAGCACGTTTTCTCGTATTCGAATCTTGAATTCATCAATATTTTCCTAATGGAACATCCATATGTTGCACACCTCCATCAATTTTTTTAGATGCTCAATCATTTTCTCTACGACACGAGTAAAAAGGTAAGAAAGTGGCTTCCAAAACACCTTCTGATTTTATGGTGCAATTGCAAAGTGCTTAATTGGACCAAAATGTATGAATTGAAATAGTTTTTTTTCTTCTAAATTTCTATATCTTCACGTGGCAATAAATGAAGCAATCCCATATATATTAGATCTTGTCGCACTATTACTAACTATGTGTCACATACTTAATCAAAAAGACGGCAGTAAGAATTTAAAATAGTAAAATTCATCATAAGATGACTCACGACTTTGTCATGCGACGTACCAAATTAAAACTAGTGACAGATCTAGGAGGCGCATGCACCAATCCCCAAAATTGTATACAATCGATTTTTTTTTAATGTTTTTTTTTCTTTTCAAAATTTATTATTTTATTCTCTCAAAATTGTAGATCTCACTTCTTTCTCTTTAAAAACTACATATTTTACCTCCAAAATTACATATTTCACATCCGAATTCATAATTTTGGATCGGTCCAGAACACAAGTTTGCAAGTTGTTGCTTAACATGAATATTGTGACTTGAAAGTTGGACAATTGACTCACATGCAAATATTTTTCCAGAACACATGTTGGCCCTTTTGAACTTGCACCATGGATTCTTTTCTTCACAGCTTACTACCTTTAAATCTCAGCCTTCAAATCTAAACATCTAATTCAAATCACATATTTAATCCAACTCAAAATATAAATATAAATATGATTTCTGATTAGAAATCATATTTATAATAATCATCGAAAACAAATGGAACATAACTCCACGTCAGCAAAAATTAATAATCCTTCCCTTTCATTATTTTTGTCTAATTTCATTTATAATTATCCTACAATTCCTGTTTCATTTATTAAAATAATAAATTATTACAAATACTTTATTTAAGAACTTCATGTCTCTAAATAGGACTAACAACTCTTCTAAAATACCGTATTTAAAAAATTAAGAAAAAAATTGTACTCCACGATTGATGAAGTATTAATTTTTAATATTTTCCCCGATATCTGAAAAATAAATCAAAACTAGAATTATAAACACGACCAGTTTGTCTGGACACCACTGGATTCACAATTTCTCCGTCAAATAAATCTATAAAAAAAAATTAATGAAGAAATATAACATTAAATACAATTCAAAATTGTAGCTGTTGTCATTATAATTATTGCCACCAACTTTTTCAGTTGGGAGCAGTCTTAATTTCCTTTCGCTATTTCACAACCGTTTTAGGCATTCACAAATTAATACCCTTTTATCCGTTATTTAACGCTGGAGTGAATTGTTTTACGATCAACATTATAAGTTCGAATTTAACCAATACTGAATTGAGTCTGTCGTATATATTTATGTACTATTAGCTTTACTAGTGACGGGTATTATTAGATTTGTGGACGTATTACCAGACAATTTTGGACGTAGTTAGTGTAATATATAATTAAAATAAAATGGAAATTAAAAAACAAATAATAAAGAATTGTTTTTATGGGAAAATCAGCCGTGCGCATCGTATGTCGCTTTCCGCAACGTCTTTTTTTCATCGTGTTCTATTGGCATCTTATGTTGTTTATAAATGTTTAAATAATATTTATATTTTGTTTAATTAATATTCCTCCGTCCCATTATTTATCCTTTTAATTTATAATTTTTCAATAAAAAAATCTCGTAAATTTGAATTTAAAATAAATTGAATAAAAAGTTATTAAAGAGATGATCTCATCACGTATCACGTATAATATAGCTGGCAGTCCTAACTCTCGAATATTTTATAGACCCTAACGTTGACTGGTTTTTACGATACCATTATATGATCAAAGTACTAAATTTGTGAATTAAGTAACGTATATGCACTTCATTATCCTTCTTGTCCGCACGCACTTTTTCAAGAAATTTGGTGGAGGATTTTTTTTATTTTTTATTTTGTCAAAAAAGTGCTTTGAATAAATAAAAGTTACATATTATTCTATGATATCACTAAATAAAGTACAAATTGTGATGTCATTTTGTAGGTGGTAGCAATCAAATGTCCCAAAAAATCGTTAAAATTCGTTCTCATTTTAATCCTAGATAAAATACGTAATTTTGATAATAATCATTTTACTCACTTTCTTGTATTATAACTATATAGTTTTACTGGACATAAAGATGAGATAAATGATTTTTGAGATAGCGGATTTGGTCCCTAATTTCAAGTTAGTTGTCCAAAAAATCATTTCAATGTTTACATGTATATAAACATTAAAGTGATGGCCTAATCACGTTAATTGCGAGCTAAGACTACTGTGTGAATCCGTTGACATTTGACCAATTTAATGTACATTATATTCAACAGAAGTCGTGCCACTAAATTGGGCTACAACTAAATCATTTTGGTTGATTTTGAGTCCATATTAATTCAATTTTATGTATAGTTGTTTCGTTTTTTTATTAATTGGGACGTTTGATGATTAAGTTATGTATGTAATGCTTATCTATGAGGATAAAATATAATTTCCAGTCTCAATATGCACGTGATATAATAAATATGATTTAATAAGAATATAATTTCCGTGTGATAGACTTCACTTAATTGTTTAGTAGTTTGTGGATACTGGAACTTGACCCTCTAATAACCCCAAATTCCAAATACGCCTACTACTTTTAAAATATTTTACCCAATAATATAAATAACGTTATGTCTAATCAACCATATACGTAATTTAGACCACACATTTATAATTAATATCTCATTTGATGTTTATTACATTATGAATGTTGATATGGAGAGTTGTCAAAGTGTATATTGATGAACTAGTCCAACCTAGTGGTCCAATTTAATTTTCGAGTTGAGTCGAGACATTTCTATCATTAGATCAGAATTGCTGAAAATATAGCTAAATCGAGCACAACTGCCCAACCAACTCGCATAGTGAATTTTATACTCCCTCAATTCCACCGAATTTGTTCATTTTCTTTTCGATACGATAATTTAAGAAAGTTGGTGTAAATTAATAAAAGTGTGTGATCCATACATTAATTAATAGTTTAGAATTGGTTTGTGAGGTAGAGGTGTGAGACTCATTTAATTATTTAATATTTTTTGAGTTGATTTGATTTGTTAAATGTGTGAAACCTATTTCTTTTTTTAGAAATTGGACAAGTTCGGTGAAATAGCTTAAAAAAGAATACTCGACAATGATAGTGATATTCATGAAAAAAATAGTGATAGTGATATTCATATATATTCTATTAAATGATAGTAATATTTACGAAAAAGAATCTTAGTATAATGGAATCAATTACTTGAATCAGGTAATTAGTTCTGATTTTTATTTTGGGCCTCCAAATTTTAACTCAATATAATCCTAACAACGGAACTATTGAGTTAACAACGTGATACTCCTCCGTCCCATTATTATTGGTTTATTTTTATTTTTTTTTCGAGTTGTCCGATTATTGTTGGCATATTTTCAAAAATGAAAAAAACTTTTAATGAAAAAAAGTGGACATATCACTAGGGGTGGAAATCGGTTCGGTTCCGATTAACCGGAACCGAATTTTCGGTTAACCGGAACCGAATAGCGCCAAAAACAATAATCGGAACCGATCGGTTCTTCGGTTAACCGAAACCGAATTCGGTTCGGTTCCGGTTAGTTAGCCGATAACCGTTTTTTTTTTTTTGGAATTTGTGGGTGAGATCTTATCGATAACTGATGAGATGATCCTCGCTCGGGCTGCCATCAGAATTCAGAAACATGCATTTCATTATTTCATTTTCATGTGAATAATCAAATGAAAATTGAAACATGAAAATTAATGTCAATAGATAATGTATATGTTGTATGTATGTAATACATAATGTATAAAAAATACCAAGCTCAGTCCTGAAACATCAACAAGCCACTCGAAAATATCATAGCCTCGACTTAATCAAACCGATATTAGCAGTTCATAAGAGAGGAGTACCATACAAATAGCAAGCAGGGTAATATACTAATATAGTTTCAAGAAAATCATCAGCCAAATCTTCCACACGTCCAAGCTAAAAAAAGAAAATCATCAGCAAGCAGGGTAATATAGTCTCCAAGTCCAAGCTCAAAAAGAAAATACAACATCAATACGTCCATTAAAGTCAAGAATCCTGCAAATCATAATTTAATAATTTTCATTCTGCCGGTTCGGTTGGAGGGGCTGGTGGACGTAGAAAACCGGTGTCAATTAAAGCTGTGAACATAAAAAAAATATATATAGTTAGTATTTTGTACATAAATTTAAAAAGTATATTAAACAAATTTTACCTTGTAAGAATTCTCCATCTAATACTTCTTCGAGAACATCTTCAACATCACTAAAGAATGTGGTGGAGCTCAACCAATCTTGTGCACATACTAGTGCCTCGACAATGCTCGGCGTCAAAGAGCTTCTGAATGGGGAAAGGACTCGACCTCCCGTGCTAAATGCACATTCTGAAGCCACACTAGAAATAAGAATGGCTAGCACATCTTTTGCAATTGCTGACAAAACCGGGAATCGTGGGCTATTGAATCTCCACCATTGCAAGACATCGAATTGATCAAACTCCATCTCAGACATCTTAGGTAGCTTCTCTGTGAGATAGAGAGCAATCTCTGTCGAATTTTCTTCGGATTGTTGATCATCAAAAGTAGCTTGTAGCAAGTGAGAAACTAATGAATTATAAGAATTAATGAATTATAACTGAAAAGAGAAAGTGAGAAACACATGCCTGAAAAAGACGCTTACGCGGTCGAGCTCCTCCTCGACGTGAAAGTTGTCCTTCCCCTGATTCCGTTGTCACAGTAGAAGTCGAAGAAGTAGAAGTACAAGATGTAGTAGGAGTGACATGTTTCCTCTTGTAAACATCGAACAACTCATTCAATGAGTTTGTCACTTCCACACACATTAGAGAGGCCCGCTGCTCATCATACATCGAATTCAAACACTTCTCCACATGCTTCATCTTCTGTCGTGGATCCAAAATTGCAGCGATGTATAATATCTTATTTATTTTCAAATTAAGACCATCCTCATCCATCCAGTACTTATCAACCTTCCTCTTCATACTTCTAGCCATTGCATTGATCACTAAGTCGATGCCCTCACCACCACACTCCAACTCTCCAATGAAAGAAACTAAATCACACAATTCTGAGAGGAACAATGGAGATGTCACGTACTTGGTGCCGGAGACGAGTTTAGTGAGGTCATGGAACTTCTCTAAAAACTCACACATAGCAATAATATGAGGCCAATCTCCATCTTCTGGTGGCCCAATGCTATCTCCCTTGTGAGTTCTCAACCTCATTTCACGAACATATGCCTCATTCATTAATAAGGCCCTAAAAGCCTTTTCATACAAACTTGCCGACTCTAGCATATAGTAGGTTGAGTTCCACCTTGTAGGAACATCTAGGCATAGAGACTTTGTCCACTGCATTTCACAAAATGTGATCACACATTTCTTGAATTGCTCGATTCTAGATGGTGAGGCTTTTACCCACTTCACGGCTTCTCTGACTCTTCTCACGGACATACCAATCTCCTCTATCCCAGCCCCCACAATCAAGTTAAGGATGTGCGCAACACATCGCCATTGGAGGTACTTACCATCTAACAAAGTATCTAAACGAGGAATCATGTGCTTAATGACAGTATCATTTGCCGAGGCATTGTCCATCGTGCAACATATGATGTCCTTCAACTCCCATTCCTCCAATGATTCTAAGACTGCAGCACCAATGTCCTCACCTTTGTGACTCTTTATCTGTTTAAAGCTTATTATCTTCTTCTGCAAATTCCATTTATCGTCAATGCAGTGAGCTGTAACACATATAAAGTTTAGGTTATTCACTGAAGTCCAACTGTCGGTGGTGATTGACACCCTTCCCATCCCTTCCTTGCGAAAATAGGACTTCAAAGAAGTCTTTTTTAGCAAAAATAACTTCATACAATCTGTCCGTATCGTATTTCTACTCGGGATTATAAATAATGGTTGGACAATCTTCATAAACCTCCTAAAGCCTTCTCTTTCTACAAAACGGAAAGGAAGTTCATCCCGGATAATCATCTCAGCCAATACCATCCGACACTTCTCTTGGTCAAACTTCCAATTTGTCAATGTTGATCCCTCTCCTTCGGCCCTCGGTTGTAAATTAAGGATTGACTGATTATCTTGTGTCTTATCTCGATCCTTACACATCTTTGAATGTTTGTTCATCCCGGTCTTTGTTTTTTCATCTCCTTCTCCAACCCAAAGTACTTCGAATTCATCCCAAACTACGGACCTCGGTTTTGGTGGTAATTTTCGTTTCACATTTCTTGTATTTGCATCGCTTTTGGTACCTTGTATTGCTTCATCTCGAGTGATTTCTTCAACCTCAATATCTTCTAGCAACCTTGGGTCCTGATCATCTCGAGAACTTTCCGTTTCCATTTTAAAAAAATAAGATGTTTCCAATAGGATTTATAATACAATTCAGCCCAAGATTGATTCAAGGAATTGATAATACAACTAAGATTTTTGCACAGAACCAACTATAAGTCTGTAACTCACTAAGGGCCTAAGGCAATTTTTCCACAGAACCATAATAACCGATTTTTGCACAGAACCATAAAGCCATAAACAGAAACAGAATTGAAAAAACAATCAAATTCAATTTGAGAGAGAAATAGAAACATAATTCAATTTCAATTTGATTTTTGATAGAAATAGAATTCAATTTCAATCCGATTTTTTGCACAGAACAGAATTGATAGAAACAGAATTGATAGAACCATAAAGCCATAAACAATCAAATTCAAAGCAAAAAACAGAATTGACCTGGTCCAGGGGTCTGGTCCGTCAGGTCTGGATCTGGTGGACGAGGGCGAGGGGACGGCGACGGGGACGGCGACGCAGCACAGGCCGAAGAAGAGAGCGAGAGAGAAGTCGGGATTGGACCGGACGGGACGCAGGGCCGCGGGACGGGACGCAGCCACGCAGGCAGCCGCAGGATGGGACGGGAGTCACGGGACGCCGGGACGGGACGCAGGCAGCCCGCAGCCGCGGAGGGCGGAGTCGCCGGAGAGAAGTCATAGAGGAGAGGAGACGAGGTCAAGTCGAGTCGTCGTCGAGAAGTGAAGTCTAGATCTCGAATTGAATTGATTTGTTTTGTGATTCACTTTGATTTTTTAATTGATTCCTAATTCGGTTAACCATCGGTTAGTTTAGTAACCGATCGGTTAACCGAGAACCGAACCGCCGAAAAAATTGGGAACCGAAATCGGAACCGAAACCGAAAAATCGGTTCCGATTAACCGATAACCGACTGATTTGGTTTCGGTTTTCGGTTATCCCGGAGAACCGAAAACCGAATTCCAGCCCTACATATCACCTTAACACACATCCACCCACTTTCTTAATCTCTATATTGAAATAATTAGGCAAGCTATAATGGGACGACGGAGTATTAAATAAATTGGAGTATATATTTTTTGGACCAAATTGTAAATCATGTTAAGAATTTATAAACTAGTCATTTATGGGCCCTAAAGTGTTACTACAAGCCCAGTTAGTAAATGTTTAAACATATTTGTACAAGCCCAATAGGGAGGTTTATGTAAATTCTCAAAATATGGGGAAGTAATATTAATAAACAAATAAAATCGGGTAATTTTATGCTTCTCTCCCTAAACTCTTTCGTTCTGTGATTCTGCCGAAAATTTTTGAGGTCAGTTCGTCCATCTCTGGTAATTTGTGCTTGGAAAGCCTATATATTTTTTCTTCTTCTTAAAATTATGCACTTGTTTAAGGAACTAGCATTTCATAATCATTCTAGTGTTTGTTTGTTTGAATTTAGGGAGGATTAGAACACCTCCATTGTTTTAGGCTTTTTGGTTTAGCTCTGTTCCGTGTTTTAATTTATTGGTTGGCATGCTGTTTGAGAGGTTTTATAAGAATGTGGAAGGTGTGTTGATAACTAGCTATTTCTGTTTGTTTGATTTGAAATGTTTAACGCTTGTGTATGCAATGTGTTCGACGAAATGCCAAGCTGATTATTTTGTTAGGAGATGATTCAACTCTTGTATGTAGAGGTTGCATCTTGTGGAACATAGGTCCAATGAAGTGAAAGTTGAAGTACATTTCGATATTTCGACACTACTTGCTGTTTGCTTTCTGATCTTGATCGAGGGTTTCTTGACATTTGCTGAAATTATGAATTTGTAGACAATTTTGTTTTCCCGCTTTAAGAAAATCTGTTTTCTGTCCTAGAATATGGTGGGTTGGCAGCGGCATTTGCAGTCGTTAGTGCGTCAGGTTGCAAAGAGATGTGAATGCAGTCGCAGCGCTTCGTTTAGTACTTTCAATCAAGCAAATGCTTCCCTTGTATTGGGTAATTTCATTGTTTGTTTCAGCTTGTAAAAGCCATCTATCTGTTTCTAATATTTATGTCTCTTGAGTTGTCAATTTAGTTTATTAGATCTCTTGTTTTTCCAACCTTTGCAGGTGATGTTTCCTCCTTGACTACCCTCCGAAACTCACTCTTCCCTACTACAAGGTCACTGTTTCTACATACACAGAAATTGGTAATCCCACAATGCCACTTTTTTCTTGTCTTAAGTTTGCTTTCAGAGAATTCTTTTTCCTTTGATAATAATCGTATGATTACTGTAGCTTATTAACTGAGTGACTAAATATCTTTAGTTACACATATCAGTAACATTTTGATTTTGTATGCTTAATATCGGTGATTATTTCACCCCACTCATAAGTGGGATCAGATTCATCATTTAAACTAAAAATCTGATTAAATTAATAGTTTAGCATGACTAAGTATCTAACCTAGTCACACAACGTGGACGAGTCCTAAGTTGATACATTCACATGTAAGTGCAAGTTTTATTATATGACTCTATCCATAAGCTTATTGGTTGGAATTTCAAATGACTAGTAGCAACCATCTCTAAACATCATTTCATCAACTTGTTCTTTTTTCAACTCCTCCTTTGTCGGTAATTTGACCTTCATTTTCATAGGGATTCACTACTTCAAGGAGTCTACTCACAGCGGAAGGAACTCCGATATCTTCACCATTGATACCAGCTTTACCATCAAGTACTGGAAGTACCGAAACTCAAAGGGCCATTTCTAAACCTGAAAAGGTTCAAGCTGTTCTAAAGGGAATAAAGATGGTAGGCCCCAGCCCCTACTCTGTTCTTTTTTCAGCCGTTGCAACCTATATCAAAGAAATCCTTAACTCATTTTTGAGTTTAAATAACTGATGAGTCGGTTGCTTGTATCTTGCGATCTAGCCATGGCAGCTTAGAACATTCATGTTAACTGGATAATTCCCTTCTGATATAAAGTTGTTTGTAATATTTCATATCGGCCCTACCTATTGTTACTCAATTGATATTTTGTTATTTTATGGATCTTTTATCCTCTGTCCCATTTGATAACATGTTAGTTTCTATCAGAGTCCTAAGAAACTAAACTTGGTGGCTGCATTGGTCCGTGGAATGCGCGTTGAAGATGCGTTGCTGCAGCTGCAAGTGACGGTAAAAAGAGCTGCTAAAACAGTCTACCAGGTAAATATCTGTTATTTTATCGTGAATCAGTTCGAATTCAAACAAATTTCTCAGTCTTCGGACTACATACGTGCAGGTTATACATTCAGTCCGTGCCAATGCAACACACAATCACGGGCTTAACCCCGAGCGTCTTCTTGTTGGTAAAAATCCACGTTTTACTCCTCTTTTCTGTTTGTTTAGAGTTTGTTGTAATATTCTTTGATTGTTTGTGAAGCTGAGGCGTTTGTTGGGAAGGGAACGCATCTGAAGAGGGTGTCGTACCATGCGAGGGGTCGATCTGGAATAAGAGAGAGAGCAAGGTGCCGGCTGACTGTGGTAGTAAGGGAGATAACAGCAGACGAGGAGGCTGAGATAGCTAAGTTGAAGGTGCACAACTTCAAGAAGCTTACTAAACGAGAGACACGCCTCGTGCCTCATAAGCTTATCGAGTCCACTCCGGTTTGGGATCGCAAGAACAGATCGCGAAGCCGGGAATCGGGTGCAGTGGCTGCATGAGCCTCTCCGAGTTGAACTCAGAACACTACTCTGCTTCTTTTGCTTTTGATGAGGCTCGACTAAGTTTGTTATCTTCATGGTTTCTTGTCTTCTTTGAACTTTTTACACTTTGTTTAGTGTTTTCTTTTTTTGCCGGAATGTTAAATTTGAACTCTTTTGTTAGTGTTTAGTTTCTCCTTCAATAGACGATGTGAAATTTCTGAGTGTCCAACAAAAAATAATTTTAATCAATTTTACGTTGTAATTTGGATTGAGTAAATCTCATCTTTAATCCTTTATTGTGACGTTTGTTTGTTTTTTATCCTTTAATGTGATCGTTTTCGGTTTTAGTACTGTAGAGTGATACATGATGTTATGTTAATTTTTGTTTCTTTAATGTTGGGACATCCATTTTTAGTTCTACAACTTTATAAATGAATTACATGTATGAGTCCTAAAATAAGATTTTTACTTACCTAATTCATTATTAATCTTTCACTCTCTTTGTCCCATTAAAACCGTCTCATTTCTTTTCGGCCCATTTCATTGTTAAATGTAGAGTGTTTTTTGTTATAAAAGAAAACATAACAGTATTATTGAAATGACCTAAAAAGGAAAATGAGACATAATTAATGGGACGGAGGATTAATTTTCATAAATTTAAACTCTTATTTTTTTTGTATGAATATAATACTAATTTCCTTTTTAATTTCTATTAACAAATTTATTTAATATAAAATGGCATTTAATGCTCTATTTACTAGAATTAGATTAGATACAATATTTAATGCTTTGATTGATCACTTTCCAACAGAAAAACCTGCCATTCCCTCCCCCTCACCCCCTCCATCTCCTCTCCCCATTCTCGTGTATTTTCATGAAAAGAGGGAGATGAAATTCAACACCCTAATCCCAAATCAATTACTGTGTATTTAAGGAGAGAGAGAGGGAGATAATTCAAAACCCTTTCCACATTCCCAATCGCCGTTTCCTTTTCCTTTTTTCTCGTCTTAATTTCGAATCTAATCTCCCATATTTTTGTTCTTGAATTTTGCGTTAGATGTGGGTTTTTCTGGGGTTGTCTCAATCACCCTCTTCACCATTCTTGTTTCTTCTCATCGACTATACCACTTTTCAACTGGTTTCAAACCCTAGAATCATATCCTTGTTTCCTCTCATCGACCGATTATTTTTGTCTGTTCGTGTTCAATGATCAAATCTTGAATCCGTGTAGCATGAGTTGTTGGAGGGAGAAAATCGTTTAGCAAACAGATGGGAAACAAGTGCAGTATTAATGGAAAGCTCGCAAAGAATTGCTGGCATGGCACAATCTCACACACCCTGTGGTGGGTTAAATGGCCAGCCATGCTTTCCTACAAGAAAAAGGACAAAAAATACGAACCGCCGCCCGCTCTGGAAGCCGTAGAAACCGAAGCCCCTGACCCCGTTCAGACCAAGCCGCCTTCTCCGCTCAAGATGGAGGAGAAGAACACCTCAAAATCACCACCACCGCCACCAGTTGAGCCGGCGAAGACGGAGGAGAAGAACAAGAACGAGTCTAAATCACCGCCATCACCGCCCCCTGAGGTAGCCAAGAAGGAGGAGAAACAACCTCCTCCTCCAGTTCCCAAGCCACAACCCGAGCCAGCTAAGCCGGTTCAAGAAGCTTCCAAGCCGAACAAGCCTCAAGTTTTCAACAGAAAGCTGAGTGTAGGCCTTAAGGTTGACTCAGTGTTGAGAACCACCACAGGGAAGCTGAGTGATGACTTCAGCTTGGGGCGGGAACTCGGGCACGGCCAGTTCGGGACGACGTTTCTCTGCATCGAAAAGGCGACTGATAAGCGGTATGCCTGCAAGACTATTTCCAAGAGGAAGCTGCTGACTCAGGAGGATGTGGATGATGTGAGGAGGGAGGTTGAGATCTTGCACCACTTGTCCGGCAACCCGAGTTTTGTGTCGATTAAGGGGGCGTACGAGGACGGCGTGGCGGTTCATGTAGTCATGGAACTATGCGCGGGGGGCGAGCTTTTCGATAGGATCGTTAAACGGGGTTACTACTCAGAGAAGAAGGCTGCTCATCTTACTAGGGCTATAGTTGGTGTGATAGAGATTTGTCATTCTTTAGGCGTCATGCATCGCGATCTCAAGCCGGAGAATTTTCTCTTTGTCAATGAGGAGGAGGATTCGCCATTGAAAACCATTGATTTTGGTCTGTCAATGTTCTTTAAGCCGGGTTAGTTCTTCAACCATTTTCTTGATCGTCGCACCATTTGATGATATATCAAATTGAATTGTTTGGATTGGGAAATAATAGGGCAAATCTTCACTGATGTGGTCGGAAGCCCTTACTACGTCGCTCCTGAAGTGCTCGGCAAGCACTACGGGCAAGAGGTAGATGTTTGGAGTGCAGGGGTAATAGTGTACATTCTTCTAAGTGGTGTGCCTCCGTTTTGGGGTGGTAAGATGATGATTAGAAAAAGCTAACATTTTTTGTACAATTTACTTGAATGAATGAATGAATGAATTCTCATGATTAATTATGCTTTGATTTGGTAGAGACGGAGCAAGAAATATTCCAAGAGGTTTTGCATGGGAATCTTGATTTCACATCAGACCCTTGGCCTCAAATATCAGATAGCGCGAAAGATCTTGTCAAGAAAATGCTCGTCCGTGATCCCAAGAAGCGACTCTCAGCCCATCAAGTTCTCTGTAAGTTGGACACCGCCAGGATCTTCTGGCCCAATTTTGCAAGAACCACTCAGTGGCCCACCAATCACGCGGTGCCACGTGTGTATTGGTAGGCCATGTAGTTAATATTATAGTGTTTGTTTAACTTTAAAAACACACGTGGTGATTGGTGGACGACTGAGCGTTCCTCACAAATTGGGCCAGAAGATCCGGATTGGTTAAACACTACTCAGCGTGTACGAAACGAAAGCTAGACTTTGTTGAGATCAGAAGTTGTTCTTTTTTTTTTTTTCTTGTTAGGCCATCCTTGGGTGCAGGTCGACGGAGTAGCTCCCGATAAGCCTCTCGACTCTGCAGTTCTATCGCGGTTGACACAATTCTCCGCTATGGACAAGCTCAAGAAAATGGCTCTAAGGGTACGGTCGTAAACTCTTAATCGTTCATTCGTTCGTCCTTCTGAACAAAATTCTCGAAACCAGGTGATTGCGGAGAATCTATCCGAAGAGGAAATCGCGGGGCTAAAAGAAATGTTCAAGATGATTGACACGGACAACAGTGGCCACATCACGTTCGAAGAGCTCAAGGCCGGGCTAGAAAGATACGGTGCTAAACTCAACGAGTCGGAGATATACGAATTGATGAAGGCCGTAAGTATTTCTTTCACTCTTATCGCGCTCACGGATGACAATCTTTTACATCACGAATGCAGGCGGACGTGAACAACAGCGGCACGATTGACTACGGCGAGTTTGTAGCGGCAACTATGCATCTTAACAAGATAGAGAAGGAGGATCACCTCTTCAAGGCCTTCTCCTACTTCGACAAAGACGGGAGCGGTTTCATCACACACGACGAGCTTCAGAAGGCGTGCGAGGAGTTCGGCATTAAGGATGTTCGGTTGGAAGATATCATCGGCCAAGTAGATGAAAACAATGTAAGATCTGTTTTGTTACATAGTTAATTTAGTACATGTTGTTTATGTTGGGGATTTGCTTGATTTATTGCAGGATGGTCGGATAGACTACAATGAGTTTGTGGCGATGATGCATAGAGGGAATGCAGAGTTTGGTAAGAAGAAGAATCAGACTAACTTCAACATTAAATTCAAGGAACCAGGGAAAATTGGCTCACACTAGTAGAGAGAGTGAGCCATCTTCTTACTCTTTCCTTACTAATTTGTAAAATGTATAAATTATTTCATGCTGCTAATTTTCAGATGCCATCAATGTATATATATATATTGATTGTCTGCATGTATTGTTAAGAATCGAGTCGGACGCACGAGCAATCACAAGGATGAAAACAATTAACAAGAATTGAAAATTGTCAAAGATTTACGTGGTTCAGTCATGTGAACTTTATTCACGACCGCACTAAAATGATACTTCTTTGGTCGGCTAAAATTTAAGAATTTATATGAAGAGTCTAATGGTTAAATACTGCTAAACTAAACAAGTCCCAAAATGTAATTTTCCTCTGAGGGCGTTGTAGGGTTATATATCGTAATAGAAAATAACTAAATATCAGACTCCACATGCTCAACATATATAATGCTAGCATTTAAACAAAACTAGGCTCAAGATGCCTACTATTTATACGAGAATCAATGGTGGATCCAAAGGGGGCGCTTGCCCCGAACTCATTTGAAACTTGATTTTAAATATGTAATTTTTGATTATTTTTTTTTTGGTATTTCTTCCTTTTGAATTTTAAACTTGGCGTATTTCTCTATTGAACTTTGAAATTTGGTGCCCCAAAATCTTGGATCAACCCTTGAGTCGAGAATGAAATTTACCCAATACGAACATCGGGTATACTCGTCACAAGAAACGTGATGTTGAGCAATTTAAGATCCAAAGTAGATGAGTTCCAATTGGGATTGCATTGGATACTCTTGGGAGAGCAAGAAGACAAAACATGAAACAAATTAGGACGTGAATGTCATAACATAACATGTGCGGCCCCAAATGGAATTAAAACTTAGTCCTTGCAAGCGACAAATATTTTATGATAACCAACTTCCTCACAACAATTATTGTAATTTCTTGGATTTGTTCCCATCACATGCAACCAAATAATCCTCTATTTCACTAATTATTTCAAAGCTGGATCTGCATCAATTAATATGAAAAAATAAAATAAAATAAAAAATAATAACAAAAGGTAAGATAAATGTAGTTGCCAACCATGAATAGAACGTATCACCCACAAAATCATCCGACCACAAACTTATGATCTGGAGTCATTCTTAAAACACAGACAATGATTTGACGCCTTCTCCGCCGTCGGATCGGATTCATATTTGACGGTGTCAAAGCACGGACCAATCATGCTGCTCCATTACGCCACGTCAGCCTCGTTGACAAACCCACGAAAATCATGTTAGTTTTGTAGGGTTACTTTGATGCTGGGGGACGAGCACTGCTCCTCCCTCCCCACAGCTTGTGACACCTGGTAATTTTTTTCAAACTCCTTTTTGTGAAATATTTTTTAATTTATTTTTTAATTTTTTATTTTTCAAATTTCTTCTGACCATGGTTAATTGGTACTGCAATACGTACATTCTCTCTTATTTTTACTCCACTAATGTCCAAACAATTAAAAGAGGAAAAATCTTTTGGTGGTGAAAGAAAAAGAAGCTAAAAATTCAAAGAGGCAAAAATTAAATTTGGTGGTGAAAAAAAAAACAAAGTTACAAACTCTCATAGGTTACAATTTGATGAAAAAATTGCCAGTTGTCACAAGCTGGGAAGGGAGGAGCAGTGCTCGCCCCCAGCATCAAAGTAACCGTTTTGTAGCCCCCCACGTTCCTTATCTCTAATCATTTGATTATTCAACAAAAAAAGACAAATAATAGTTTCTAGTTTCAGATCTAATTTCGGAGTTCTGATGCAGTCCGGATTCGAAACATCTTGAAATTAAATAATATTTGGGAAAATTATTACCAAAAATATTTTGAGGATGATGAAACATTATACGAATTAAAATGAACAATAATATTTATTGATGTAGAAATAATAATGAGGGGCAACAAAAGATTGTCTGTGGATATGGGAAAGAAATAGCGAGGGCATGTGCAGTATTTTGAATATTTGCTCCGGTGTATATTTGTTTCCGTCTTTCCAAAATCAATCATAATTCACGGATTGACTCGATCAGATAGCGAGTAGCAAGGTCAAATTAATTTTAGTGAGATAGTATTTAAACGAATAAGAAACAATGATGGCATTTGACTATCTCAATCCTAATTCACATTCTTTTAATTAATGATAAAGTTGGTTTGAATAGGAATACAGTGTATTTATTTCAGCAATGCTTGCATTAATTTGAATATGGAACAGTAATTAATAAAATATAATATCTGAAAAAGAAAATTAGGATAAGAGCAGGAGACTTGGACAATTAATGACAAGGAGCGTGTTAATGTGTTAATAGTCTTCCAAGAATACCCTTTGGTAATAATATACCCTCCGTTCCAGTTAGAGTAATGCATTTTTTCCTCGATACGAGATCTAAAAAAATAGTGTTATGTGATATTGATTATTTATTTTTTATTTTTTATTTTTTAGCAAAAGTGTCATTTTTATTGAAAGATAGAGGAAGTATGATATAAGGAGGCGGTTAAAATTAGTTATTAATTGGGGTTATTGTAAAGGGGCGGTTAAAATTAGTTATTGAGAGTGGCAGTTTAGTCCTTTTAAATTCCCATCCCATAAGAAATCAAATCCTCCATGAAAGAGAAACATTCCTCTCTCTCCCCGAGCCGCTCTGTTCATACAGATCAAAATTCAAACTCTTTCGCTTCGTCAATTTCTGCCGTTTTCGATCCAAACAAGTTTGCAGTACCGATCGAAGCATATACGAGGTAGTCTTTCTGTTATCATTCATGCTTTTTCTTCAATTCTGCAGCGCGAACTTTTGTATGTTCGTTCACACTACTGTGATCATGACTCGTCTCTAACGTGTTCGACGAAATTACAGACTGTTCGAGATCTCTCTATTTCCTTCTTCTTCATTGAATCCTCTTTGTTTGAATCAATCTATGTTTCAAAATCCTTAGTTTCTTCGTATGCTCTGGTTTTCTGTTCATGGATTTTGTGATGAAAAGGAAGGTCAACTTACTGAATCTTCAATTTTGACCTAGTTTTCGTTCATCTTCGTTCTGCACGAATCTAGAAATTTATCCCAAGTTGAAATTTCTCTCAGATAATTGAAGAATGGAGTCTGAAAATGGAGTTATAGTCGAAGAAGAGAAGGAAATAACGGTAGAGGAGAATTCATTATCAAACGAAGAGACGAACACCACCGGCGGTGTTGAACCGCCGGTCTCCGGCGGAAATGAAGCCGAAAAACAAGGCCTCAATTCATCGGAATCATCGAAGACTAAAACATTGAAGGCGAGCAAGTCGAGCAAGGATCAGTCGAGTTCGAGAATATCAGTTGCATTTGGGCGGAGCACTAGGGCAAGCTTGACGCAGAGCCTCTCTTTTCCGGCGAGAGGCCGCCACTCCGACGTAATGAAGAGGAGCATCGAGGTTTATCCAACCAAGTCCGAAGTGAAGCAATTCCAGAAGAACAGCTCAAAAGTCGAGTCCCGAGTTTCGGATGTCGTTTCCAGCCGGATAACCAATCCAGTCGGGAAGAAGCCGTTCCCCGGTGTGAACACGAAGAGCGTAGATGGCGGAAAATCAGCCAGAAAATCTTTGCCTAATCTAACGGTGCAGATTTCTCTCTTTCTCTTTCATCTATTCTCTCTCTTGCTTTGTTCTTCATCTTTGTTGTTGTTTTGATTGTGTGTGGAATTCAGACAGGGAAATTATCCGATTCGCTCGTGAAGGAGGATGATGATGCTCGCTCCACTACATCCTCGTACTCTCCCTTCTTACACTCAAAATCTTTTTATGATTTTCTAATCTTCGATTTTTCGTAAAATTAAGATAATTCATGTTGAACAAATTTTGGTGATGAATCCACAGAACTCAGCAGAGGATCAACGTTGCATCATTCTCCTTCAGATTGGAACACCGAGCTGAGAAACGAAAACAGGTAAATCAATCTTGCCTATTTTATGTTAGTTGCCAATTTTCGCAGTTCGTATAACGAAGATCTATCTTGTTCTTGATCATCAGTTCTTCTCCAAGATAGAACAGAAAGTGCAAGCTAAAGAAGTAGAAAAGAACAGCCTGCAAGAAAAATCAAAGGTCTTTTTTAATATCCACTAATATTGGCCTAATCTAGAACTAATATTACTCAAAGCTTCTTTTACACCGTTGATTTGATATGCAGGAGAATCAAGAGGCTGAGATCAAGCAACTGAGAAAGAGCCTCACATTCAGAGCCACCCCAATGCCAAGTTTCTACACAGAGCCGCCTCCAAAAGTGGAACTCAAGAAGGTATATACTACGCTTTTGCCTTTCTACATAAAATATACTCCCTTATAATTAAAATAAATTAGGGAGTATTATTTTTGCTAAGTATTAACATTATTTGACAACAATTACTATTAAAATACGACAATTATTCATGCACAACAAAATCAGAATGACACTTATTTTCTAATTAATAAATAAACTAAAAACATGCTTATTTTAAATAGGACGGAGTATAAGGATTATACATAAAGAATATTCAAGAACATATTCAATCCAAACCATCCAATGAATAAATAAAGGGTGCAGATTAGTTTCTAATTTCTATACAAAATGTTGTTCCTACAATTATCCACTCCCTATATATATATATATATATTAGAATTCTTGTTTGATTCATTTTATGTTTAAGCTTAGTGGATGAATGTGATTTTAAATGGTTATATATGTGTGTGTAGATACCAACTACACGCCCAATATCTCCAAAGCTTGGAAGGCACAAAGGGACAGAGAGTGTTGCTAGAGACGGCTGCAGATCACCCAAGTCACTGAAATCGCCAAAGTCGCCAAAATCGCCTCTATTAAGCAATGGGAAGGGTAGTGTGGGTTTCAAGAAGAGCTCCTTGTCTAGGGTGGTTACTCAAGAGCCCACGACGCCAAGAAAGGCTAAGAGTGAGAAGCAGAGTCGCGAGGAGCGGGTTGAGAAGGATTCATGTAATGGATCGATGGTGGGTTCATCGAGTCAAGAAGCAATGCCTGCTCAAGTTGCAGTTGAAGGGCACTGATCAAGTATGGTTATGTTCTTGCTTTAATATTTTTTTGTTATAGAAAGTGTATACCAAGTTACTCCATTTTGGTTGTGAATAGTGGTGTTGTATGTTTGAGTTATATATGACTTCATTACAGTCTTGTTTTTTTCCGGCGCGGTAATTTATGCGATTCACTTTCGTGTGTTAAGATAGATAGTGGTGTGAATGGAGGCCACCAAAAAGTGACTATTATGTAGTATTAATTTTATTTTTCTTTTGGGAAACAAGATGTCTGTATGGATTAATCGAAAATAGAATACAAGACGTTTCACTTGCGTGGTCTGATTTTCTCTGCTCTATCTGTCCCAGTCTAGTATGGTAATATATACTTTATGGGCTCTGTTCTCATTTATAATGTGTTTTTTATATATAGCAATGATTTTATGTTTGCATAACAGATATGAATTCATGAAATAAAATGAACGTAGCCCAATTCTCACAAGCCTTTTTACAACTCATACTTGCACTGCAAAACCATTTGCAAGGCCCAATGCACATAGAAAAAGAACAATTAATATCTTTTTCTGCAAATTTCGAGTGATATAACTACATGTTAATTTCTATTTTTAACTCAATAAGTGTAGTATTTATTATGAAATTATTATTCATTAATATATTACTCCCTCCATCCCACCCGACTTGTTTTGTTTCTGAGTGGGTAGTTGTGTGTATATGAGTGGGTGATTGTGTGTAAAGAAATAGGCCACACAAAGAAAAATGGTAGGTTGTGTAGTAATTATTTTTCTTTTATGAAAACAAGATAAGTCGAGTGGAACGGCTCGAAAAGAAAAATAAAACAAGTCAAACGGGACGGAGGGAGTAATTTTTTAAAGTATGAGGTTAATTTGCTTGGTTCTTCTATGAATTGTTCATTTTTGTGTTACTCATTTATTTATCACGGTGACCAAACCGACAACAAATTTTAAATGGAATCCATATCTTCTTTGGAATTTTTTTTTCCTATACTTTAAGCTGAAAAATATTCGAAATTTGATTTTTTGCATTAACTTTGAAGGAACCATCATAATTTTATTTGGAGGTTTTATCTATAATTCGTCTAGACCAACCAATAACAATCCCCACATTCAACATCATACTTAAAAGCTTCAAATTCAACTTATATGTTATGTCCACAAATAAAATATCTCTCCACCAACTTCCCTCTACATTTATGAAAATTTATAGTACATGCCGATCATATTGAGTATGTCGAGCCTGTTCCATCTGTCGCAAATAATTAATTTAACATACTTCTTTACAAAAATTACAATTTAAATTTGTATATATAAAAAAATAATCAAGCATTTATATGAAATGAAGTAGTAATACTTTGAAAATTATATGAATTTATTATTGAATATTAGTATGGTTTACCAATTGAGCAATCAAAGAATAAAGTGAATTGAGAATTGGCATTGCAAAGTCCCCACCCCCCCCCCCCAAACTAATAATGCATTTTTCCATGTGATTAAAAAAACATGGATTTTACATCACTTTTAGGGACCATTAATCCCTCAACTAAAACACAATTAAATAGTTGTAGAATTTTGTTTGATACATGCCACCAATAATTGATAATCATATAAAGAAAGTAAGACGTCATAATCTTATTAATCTCTCACTAGGCCACTCTCTCTCTAGATTTCTTAAGGAGGAGAATTGGCAGATGACGCATCTTAATCTTTTTTTAAAAATTTATTTCCATCAACCACTTAGCTGTCTTTTTCAGACATTTATATTATTATCATTATTATAATCCATGTAACAACCACAATTGATTTGGGGGAAGTTTCTACAACTTACATTCCACCTGCCATGCACGTTTTTGCACTTTATGCCTTGCTTGCAATATACCCAGTCAGAGTTTCTCCTCCTCTCTTTTTTTCATTTTTTCTGGCTCTTGTTAAAATATGTTTATTTTCAAAAGTCAAACAATACGCACCATTACATTTTCTTAATATCGATTGGAACAAGACGCCAATGACGGGGAGTATAATTCTCTTCCTTTTTAATCATATTAGTTTAATTTTGTTTATATTTATATAATACTGATTAGAAACTCAATTTGCATTGATGATAGTCAATGTGTATCAATTTTATTAATGTTAGTAAAACTAGCATAGTGATTAGTGAATGAGATTGGATCTTGTAATTATGAGTGAATATACAATAATGCAAATTAAATACGAACGGATTAAATAAGCATAAAATGTTTTGTTAAATATCTAACTACTGCATTATCGGCAGTACATCCTCAAACTACTAAATTAAGTAATTATTTATTATTTTTCTACGAACGTGTAATTTGAAGGGCATACCACACACAATGCAATAATTCGGAGGGTTTTATGACAATTTCTCTTAAAGCAAACCTTATTGACATTATATTATTGAGATTAAGAATGTAATAAAAGAAAGAATATGTTATGTCCACGTAAATTAAATAAAGTGGGGGGGATGAAAAGGAAGGTTCTTTCCATCCACACAACACAAGGACAACAAATAATGCCCAGTATTTAAAAGGAAGAAAAAAAGAAAAGGAAAAGTAGGTCTGGTCACAAGATTTTCATCCCATTCTTAAAAGCACAAAAAAAACAAAGAAAAAACTAATACTTCATCCGTCTCATAGAAAATATCTCATTTCTATGAGACACAAAAATTAAAAAAATAAAACTGTGTGGTTTATATTATTAGACTTTTTAACTTGTTAATTTTGGTCCAAGTATTGATTGTCTTTTCAAGAAACAAGACACTTTCTATAAAATGTCTCGAAAAACAAACAATACACTTTCTACGAGAATAGTATATATTTGAGCATACAAAAGACTGTCGGTGGAAAGAACTTACTTAAATACAAATAAAAAAATGGGTGTGTAATTACAGTATTTATACCAAAATAGCAAAAGGAAAAAAAAAAAAAAACTCTCTTGTGGGGTTATGAGGAACAACAGTTTTAGTACAAGCACCTCTTCCCTTTATCATCTTCTGGACAATGCACATTTTTACCATCCTAAAAAACCTGCAAAAGCATTTGGTAAAAAATAGGTTATCACCACAGTAAAAGATATTTATATTCTAGTAAAAATGGTAAGAAAATTTGTCAATACTCACCCTTTCTGCGTGGAT
This sequence comes from Lavandula angustifolia, assembly GCA_028984105.1. Lineage (NCBI taxonomy): Eukaryota > Viridiplantae > Streptophyta > Magnoliopsida > Lamiales > Lamiaceae > Lavandula > Lavandula angustifolia. Next base: position 32,888,919 of record CM054806.1, on the reverse strand, counting down.
TTCTATCCTTTTCTTTAACCATAGTATGAAAAAATTTAATGACAGGTAGTGAAATGATGGTCTTGCCCAACAGCACCAAGCATCCTACATCCCATTTCCATCAGTTTCCCTGCATATTATTTCAAGAAATATTAGTACTAGACAAAAAAAAATTAATTATTACACCTTTTTTCACAATCTTGAAAGATAAAAACTTGTTCTTGCAAGTAAGAGTAAAGAAAATCAGACTAATCCAATCCAAAATATTCCCTCTATAATTTATAGAAGGTGTATAATTAATTAATTAATTTCATATGATATGTCAAGTTTAGAATAAGACAGATGATGAGTTATGATAATATTCCAAGCCACAAAATGAAAGGTGGGCAGCAATAAGTCAATTACAGGCTGGTCTCAACAATTGAAGCTTTTAGAATCAATTATGATGATGAAGATCACAGCTGGGCTAGCCTGTAAACTGGTTTCAATCAGCTGCTCTCTATCCCACACATCTTACTAAACTCAACCAGTTTAAGCCACTCCAGACCTAATTCCCTGTCCAATCAAGAAGGTGCACCGTGTTCTTCGAAGCACACGATAATATCCCATTTCCACACTGCACCGACAAAATACCAACACCTAATACCAGTTCTAAAACTCTTTTGTCCTAAACCGCATGCCCAGTTGTTAATGGCCTGGAACAGCCTGCTTGATGGGACATCATAGGATTGCTAATTTCTTGAATTAGAGTCTAAATATTTATTGGAATTGTCATTAAATAAATTAAAGTTCATGCCTAAATTCAACTTCATTTAATTAAAAATTTAAAATGTTGAATTTTAGTGACCCATTAAACACAAGTTAATTTAATTTTATCAAGAAAAAAATGGGTTTACTTAATTTACGCTAAATGCTGCGTAGAAACTCAGCAATTAAAGTTCGCCGGAGATCACATGAATTCCCATTTCCCCACCGGAAATGCAGACTACCGCCGGAATTGTTTCTACCAGACTAATACTAACAATAATCCGAATTTAACCAATCAATTTCCACTAACTAATTTCCAATTCCCAAATTAAATCAAGAATTGAGCAATTAAGACTAAATTAAATATTAAATTAGCATACCTCTTCGAGGTTTGGAGACGATTTTGGCAACCGGAGCATCTTTGGGCGATTTAGCCTCCTCCGGCGGGAAGAGAACGCCGTCGATGCCCTGAACGGAGATTCTGCCGTCGGTGTAGATGTCGGGGTCGAAGAGATAAGCAGAGCCTTCGCCGCTGCCGAATTTGACGGAGCCGTCGGCTTCCTCCGCCACCACCTTATGCGGCAGTCTCAACGTATCATATTTGATCTTCCCGAATCTTCTCGCTGCATTGTACATACTCTCCTCCGTTTGGTACTCCGGAATCAGATGATAATACATGATTTGCTCCGGTGCCCCTGGCTCGCTCAGCTGGTCGGTCGTCAGCTTCGCCATCGCCTCGTCGTTCGGCGCAAGCACCGTCAGCACGTAGCCTTCGGAGACCAGCCGCCCCATCTCGGTGGCCAGCGACGTCAGATTGACCAAAATATCCGCCATTTCGTTGTAGCCGCCGTAATGCAATAGCGTTTGAATGAAGTCCTTCACCTGACTCTCGCCGTCGAAGTGGTGATGGGGACCGCCGGGGCCGGGAGCAGGCGCCGGGGCGAGAGATGGACCGGGAGCCAGCGCGTCGAAGATAGGGAGAACAGGAGACGCGCCGGCGGGTACCGGCGGCGCGGATTTCTTCAATCGATGTGTTCTAGGGTCGATTTCCGGCGCGCCTTCGGGAATCACGGCGGAGGTGGAGCTCAAACTCCGCCGCGCGTTGAATTCCTGCTGGACAGATTTCGGAACCAGCAGCCTCTCAATGCCGTGGATGATTCCGTCGGGGCGGACGATGTCGTCGGATTTGGTAACCCTAGCCGTACCGACGATTTTGGTACCGTTGTTCACGTGGAGGAGAATCTTCTCCTCCCTCGCATCACGGCAGAGACTCGCGTGATAAACAGCCTTCCTCTTGGTCCCCACCGGCCAGTGCTTGGACTCAATGCGCGATGGAATCATGTGGAACAGCAGCAGATTTTGGAGCGATTTCAGATTCCCAGGCTCGAGCAAAAAACGCTTGAACTCTGGATCCAAATCGCGCTCAAGCGCCTCATTCCTAGGGGCAAATATGGAGATATTGTGATTGGCGACGGCGTCTTCGAGAGTCTGCAGTAGCAGCGCCTTCTCCACGAGCTCCGACAGCTCGGTGTAGTGTGAATCGAGGAGAGCGACGAGGACTGAATTGGAATTAATCTGACCGCTGGAGTTGGCCGGCAATGCGGAGGCTGTGATTGCGAGGAGCGCGAGGAAGGTGAGAGATATTAATTTAGGAACGCCATAGATCTGCGAATCCATGACGATTGAGGAATTTGGGGGTTCTCAGTCTGGCTCTAGTTGTGTTGCGTTACTTTCTCTCTCTTGGGTTGGAGGAATGGAATACTGAATAGAAGTCGAGTGAAAGAGAGAAAATGTGGAGTAGCTTTGCTTTGGGAGGTGGATTAATTAATAATACTTAATAGGCCGATGCTGTTTGGTGGAACCTATTAAAATACTAGTCATCAAGACTTCCCATCCACCATATTGTCTTCTTATACTCTCCTTCCCAATTTAAATGTCCCTTATACCATTTTTGGGTGTTCCAATTTAAATATTTATTTTTCTTTTTGCAAATTTTAACACACAAATTTTTTGTAGGACCCACACCTTTTTAAATCTCTACTCACATCCACCAACTCTCCTTAATTCCCGTGCAAAAAGGCAAGGGGACATTTAAATTGGGACGGAGGGAGTATCATTTACCTAATCATTTTTTTACCAGGTAAATTTCAAAATATATATTCTCCCCTTCCTAATATTACTATCCTACTTTTTTAATTAAATTTTTTATTATTAATTTCTTATTTTCTAATATAATAAAAATTAAATTTTAATTCTAAAATGAAATCGATCCCTCATTAATTATTATTCACCCCCACAATTTAATCCTCTCTTTAAAAATCTCTCTTACACGCTGAATTTATAAATTTATAATTCTTAACTTTTAATTATTTATTTAATTAAAACATAAAAAATAGAAAAAATAAACAATTGCATCAACTATCTTTGGATAAATTCTTATTCATTGTCTTAAATCATTCATCGAAAATCATATATATTTAGTAATACATATAAACCTTATAAAATAAATACATAAATAATAGTTTTTAATTTTAATATCGAAAAGAATCCAAACATAACTGAATTAATATTTAATAGCTCCCGCTTTTATATAATAAGCATCAAATTATGTAAACTGGAGTAAGGTGGAAATGAAGGAAGAAGGACCCACACGGAGTGACTCAAGTGTGGCGGTGGCAAATCAGGTTTGTGCCAAAGCTCTGGCCCAAAATGTGAGGACCACTAAATGGCCAATCAATTAGGTGATGACACATATATTTTCAAAATCAAACAACTGATATAATATTAACTGCATAGTCCATCAATACACACATAACATCACATGATTTATGAGCCTATAGTGGGACTCCCAATTTTGGGTCACAGAATTTGTAGCGGGTTTGCGCAGCCTACTAACAAAAATCTGTAAATTCGATCTCTATTTTTTTTGGTTATTCTGTTTATTATTTGGTTAATATATTGGTTTTTCTGTTTACTATTTGGTTATATATTACTTTCATATTTCTTGTCTCACTTTTTTTTAATTATTCATTCTTGTATTAATTTTTAAAATAATAAATTATTAAATAAATGATGTAAGAAGAAAGTTGTCTAGAAAATAAATAATGGTGAAAGAAGAGAAGAAAAAAGTAATTTAGGAGAGTTGGAATAAATGTTGGTTAAGTAGAGAATCGAACCAAAGCCAGTTGTTAAAGAGTCAAACTTTTGACATTAACCTAAAATAGATAACACGACACCTACGCCCACTGGATTCCACCTCACGGCTAAGCTAAGCTTACCTAAGCCGCACAGCCGACCCGGAAGCGGAGCTGTCACCGTCTGAAAATGAACGACTGCAATCTTTTCTACGCTAAGTTTTGATTTTCTGTTTCATACTCTTCCAATTTTATAGTATTATTTAAAAAAATACATTATTTGTGAATTAATTTTTAGCAGTTCATTTAATTATATTATTAAATGATTTGATAAAATAATAGTGAATAATTAAGATTGTGGGGTTGATTGAAATTAAAGGGGAAATCATAGGGATTTTTTGTGTATTGTTGGGAGACAAATTGTGACTTGTACGATTATTTAATTTCATAAGTTGGATGCGGATTCGTGAACTTGATTTCTGCCGTCATGGAATTAATAAATAATAATATAATTAAATTATTTAATATCAACTAATATATAAAATTCCCTGACCAATTTCCCAGAAAGTACAGCCCGTGGCTGTCGGTGCCGAATGAAGTTCAAATCATCATCATTATCTTTATTATTATTATTATTAAGAAGTATATATGAATATTTATTTAGGCCATCATAAATATATATTCCTATTTAAAATGTACTAATAAAACAGTCATTTAATAACATTATATAGGTAGCAAAAAGTCTTGCAAGCTCCATGCATCAATTGAACTATCTATGCCAAAGTCTATACCCCATGTTTGCAGTTACAAGCAGAGATAAAAAAAAATCTGGGATAAAAAAATGATAAGACTTCTCTCTAGCATCAGCTCTCTCTCTCATCCTCAGCATGTCATATTTGGAGAGAGAATCACACACCTGAAATAACATTGCAAACTAAGCATGTAGCAGCACAAACCAAACTTAGCCAATCATCAACTAATAAGGAGACCTAAAACTCACCTTCAAAGATGAAATGCTGAGGATGGATTACTCTCAACAGTTATTAAACTTAACTTGATACTGAACTTGCAGAGAAGGAAGCCGACTTGCTACGGCTCAACGGCAAATCCCTACTATTGTTGCTTGGACCCATGGCTGAAGAGCATTCTGCATTGTTAGCTGCTGGAACATGATCAGCTGCGTTGTTATCTCGACTTTCGAGGCGTTCCATCATGCGGGACACTGTCGCGATTCCAGCGTTCACCTCCCTCTTCACTTCAGAGCTGATATCTGCCATGGAAGAGCTTCGCGAGAAGAGCTTCTCCTTCCACTCCTTTGTACTCTTCGAAAGAGACTCCTTGTATCTAAAAGTAATTGAATCGATGGCATTCAGAACTCAATAGGAACTGAGCACAAGAAAGAAAGAAAGTAATCTTATGTTAAACAAATTCATACTTCATCGATATAGAACTGAACCGGGACTTCCAAGAATCCGGAAAAGACTGCAACTCGGATGGCCCAGCCTCTTGATTTGGTGAGGATGATGGACTCGAATAGTTTCTGAGAATTCGAGAAGTATAATGTCTGCCAAAGAGTTAATACCATACATACCTAGAGGCGTATAGAAGGTTTGAGACTAATATTACCTAATTGGCTCCACTGAAGGTCTGGATGATGAAGGCGAATTTTGATTGCTGGGAACAGAAGATAGCATATGTCGTGTTACGATGTTATTTACAGATGTGACTGGAGATGATTGATTACTTGGAGATACTGCAACTGGCTCAGTTTCTTCTCCACCAGAACCAGAAGAGGATCCAGGAGAATGTCCTGAGAATACCACGTACTGTGTACGGGCATGAGGAGAAGAACGACTCCTTGAGCCCTCCCTCCGAGAAATTCGGTGAGTCCTGCCCATTGCTGCAGCAGCTGCAAGATGTTGGATAATCCGCTCCTGAAGTTCAGCACTGTTTATTCCCTCTGGTAACTGCATTCGGTGAGACAAAGCATGAAGCATCAACAGATTACAAAATTGTGGGGCCATTACATGACAAAAGTATAAAAAAAAAATTGACAGGAAATATAGATAACGGACGTTCTGCATCTCAAAATCGCCGAAAGTAGGATGATGGAATATTGCTGCATTCCTTGATGGAGTACGACTGAGAGCTTTTTCACGTTCTACAGCCTCGAGCAGTTCCTGGCTGCCAGTTGCCATAACAATGAAAGGGTCAACATAACCAGATACAAGAAACACGAGAATCGAACAAGAAGATTAATTTTGAAGGAAACATCAGACACACCTTGCAGGATCTTTCAGACTAATACTTTGCCAGCACATTGGACAATTGGAGCTTCTTTGGCACCTGCCCCATACATTGAAAGGATAAGTGTATTTTTCACATCTTCCTACTGTATTCCCGAGTACTTGATCGAGAACACAAAAACTATCTTATGTACTACCATAGCCAATTGCCAAGCAAATCAAGATAGTTAGTTACATTTGATATATCCGGAAGGAATAATGACTTTTTCACCATTATTCCTATGACTAGGACTACTGGCAAAGCATGAGCATCAACTCATAGTATCAGCAAATAAAGAGACTAATCTAGGTTAAGCTTATGAATTGGAGAAAGCACGAACATCAACATATGCTATAAGCAAAACACGAACGCGGAGATTAAAATGCAGATAACATACCATTCAAGAATGCATTGAAGATGGAACTCATGCTTGCAACTTGTCACCTACATAACATGAACAAGAAGACTCACTAATTGCATATGACTCGCACAAAATATTCATCGACACTGAATTTACAAATGAGAGTACTATCTATCTACATTCGAAGTTTACCGTCATAGGATCACTATCACTAAACTCCTCGAGGCATATGCTACAAGCATCATCGCAAGACTCCTGTATCCCTCCCTCTACAAAAGCCGCAGCTGATGTCATATGAGCCTCTGCATCCTTGCCCTCATCCTTTCCTGGTACTTTAAACTAAAACACAAACAAATCGAGAAACTAAGAAACCTAATCTACAGTCATCTCTGTTGCATTTCTCATACAATGAGCTGAGAAAAACGAACAATTTCATAACTATGATCGATAAAACAAATACGAACTTATCCTCCATTTCTATACGCATCTAAAACCTAATGAACGATATCAGTAAACAGGGGGATCGGATGCAGAATTATTCGATATCGTTATTCTACCGTATGCAGAATCAAAAAATCACGAAATAAATTCAGAAATAGATTAAAAATCAACGAAACCAACATACATTCTTCAATAAGCACCACCATTTGATGATCGGGCATAAACATACACTACCGAGATCAGAATTTTCAACAATCGAAAAATAACTCAGAAAATTAAACCCTTACCTCCATAATGGAATAGGAGTATTCCAGAAAAAAATAGGAGAAGACGAAATTCAATAGACGGGGTCAAGAATCGGAGAGCAATCCCATCAAATTCCGCAAAATTGAAAGCAGATTTGCCTCCAACTATGAAAATCAACGCAGAGGTCACATTCAGGAAAACCTCACGCAAATTTTTGAGAGAGGGGGGAGAGAGAAACGGAGATGTGAAAGGGTGAAACGGATATATAGATGGAGGTCACGTAATCCTGTATTTATTAGGACATTAAATTATTATTACAGAGATGGGGAATATTAAATGTGATAATATGAATGGTGGGTTTGGATTTGGTGGTGCAAATCCAATACTTTTTCGGGAAATTCAATATATATATTTTCAAACTTTAGTCCAAAGCTTTAATTATTTTTTTCTACCTTATAATAATTCGGATTTGGGTGTGATGACTGTAAATAAAACGTGTATTTTGACATTCTTTAAATTCACTCGCTACCCATACTTTTGTTTATATTCATCTACCTCAATTTTTTTTCTCGATTTAAAACGACGTATTATAAGTTGAAAATACACACATATCAGTGTCCGGTCGTTTTTTTTTCATAACATATATGTCTTGCAATCTAGAATTCGATTCTTTAAATTCTTTTGAAAAAATTAATTAATCAAAAATAAGAACAAAGTGATGATGAAGTCGAGACCTCATCCTTAATGGGGAAGATCACGGACCATTTTTTTTTTGCTTTCATAATACGTTATGCATGAATAGTATGATGACATGTCAAATGCCATGCGGCTAAAGTGGGAGATCTTTGTTTTTGTATATATATACTTTGTCTTTAAAGAATATTTTACCTTTAATAATCAATAGCAACTTTGAATAAAGCTACAAGGTTTGCCGAAAGGAAACCAAACAAGAATAGTTTTATCATAAATTTCTTAACATGCCTTGTCTCGTAATCAATAGTAAATACTTTAGAAAATCGGATGAATCCTTTTTGGGATTTAGAAAATATTATAAAGAAAAGTTGCTTATTAGGGTTTATCATGGTGTCTTAGTTATAAACTTTGTTGCGCAATTTTAGAAAACCACAACGTATCGTGTCGCACGCATCAACACGACACGACGTTCCAATTTTTGTGTTCATATGTTTAGGTATACGTTACACCTAATTACAATGAAAAATACAAAATTAATTAATTTTACACTCTAAATGTCATGTCGAATCATCGTCTCTCATTCTAAATTTTTAAAAAATATCATATTTCGTGTACTTATCGTCAGAGGCGTAGCCACATGGAGGCTGGTGGGGCCAGTGCCCCCATGGGCATTTTGAAAAATAATAGCATTAATATAGTCATTTTAATAATTTAATTAGGTTTTTAAACTAATAAATCTAATTTGATTTAACTAGTGTTAAAATCTTGATCCAAAACCCTTGCAAGACCCATATGAGTATAGATCCGTACGGCCCAATCCGCAATGTAGAAGCACTAGAACTAAATTATCATCAGCACAAAAGAATCATATAATTTATTGGGCTTTCTTAGAAATATAAATTGGTAACTTGAAATTGGGGGAAAACTGAAAAGTAAAATTGAAGAATCAAGAATTAAGCGCTCAGCTTCATTCCGTCTCCACTCTTCCAAGTTTTTGTCTCAACTCTCAACTATGTAGATCTGTCTCTCCTCAATTTCTCTCTCTACTCGCCGGCGAAATGATACTCACGTGACTCACCTCTGGGATCTGGGCATTGAGGGTAAGTTTCAATTTCATCTCAACTTGGAGAATTCTTGCATTTATTTTATTATAGATCATAGATGAAATGTTGTTTTAGGACAAAAAACGGAGATAGTAGATTATTAGTTCATAAATTTATTTATTATGTAATTCATCTAAGTCTACTTATTGAAATTATTGAGTGAAGTGAAATCTCTTTTTTCTAGTGAATTGACTAGGAAAATATATGGGTTTTTTTGTCGAAATATATATATATTTATATATAATATTTTTTTTAAATCTAAAGAAAATTCGTATTAATTTCGCAATTTAATAGAGTAGCAGTGGGCCATAAAATCCAACCCTAATTGTTTGGATAGTCCATTATTTCGACAAAAAACCCATATATTTTCCTAGTCAATTCACTAGAAAAAAGAACCACTATTTAATCCAATTCATATACACAGTTCAGTCAATTGGACATGCCAGTCACTCAAAAGACCCGGTCTCATTAAAACCCCATTAAAAAAAAACCAGAATGAAAACAAAAACCCAATTATATCTATTCATCTCTATCGTCATTTGATGAGTTTCAAACTCGTAAATCAGTATAAATACCCCGATCCGAAACAATTCACACGCTAATAAAATTACAAATATGTCACCGAATATGAATTTGAATCCAAATTCATTCACATTTTTTTCTTATGTGTGAATACACAAAAAACCTTTTTTTTATATAAAAAAGTTAATAATTGGTGCGTCATTTCGATGTCCTTTTGTTTATGATATCCATGTGGAAAACTGATGTCCAAAAGATCCATCCGGATCCCACACTCTTACTCGTATCCCATTTTCTTGTATCCCACACTCTTACTCGTGTCTCATTCATATTTTAATTGTAAGCACCTAAGTGCTTATAATAACCCTAAAATTCAAATCGTAAACACTTAGATGCTTATAGTAAAAAATGACAGTGAGACAAGAATGAGACACAAAAAAATGGGACAGAAAATCCAGTGAAATGAAACACGGACCAATCAATCTTACACTGTGGTAATAACATGAACTCCTCCTCCAGGGGACCATTTTTACTCCTTATATCCACTTGGGCTTTCCCCACACTAGCTATTCACTTTCCCCATCCACAATCGTATTTCATCTTCTATTTTATTTATCGACCTATAACTAGATGCTCATTCATTATACCCTAGAAACGGCATCGTACTTTAATTGTACAAATGATATCCAAAAAATGAAATTCACAATAGCATAGAAGACAAACGTTCTCCATACGAAATAGAGATATGAAAAGTTGATTAATGTTATGATTAAAGTCCCTTCTAAGCGTAATCATATGACGTATTTAAAGGCGTAGAAGACGTATTTAATTTCTGCAATACTTGTTCGATTCTCGGCTGCAAAATAGTTATGTATTTGTTCCATATTAGTATAAATCATACTCCATTCTTTCCATAAATCGTGTCTCATCTTCTTAATCTGAATAACAGAGCGTCCCATAGATTTTATCTCGTTTCCTAAAATAACAAGATCTTGTAGGTATAATTTACCCATAATTTGAAGAATCCACCACTTTATACACAAGTAATAAATCTCTTTAATAACCATGCCCAAAAATAAGACCAGATCTATGAGACGATGAGAGAATTTGATTTTAGTTGCATTTGAAATGATTACAAACAATTATTGTTCATTAATGCAATATATAAAAAATATATATATTTATATATAACACGAAAATATAATTTCGTCCAAAAGCAGCAATTTGATGTGCTGTTTACTAGATATTTCCTCTTGTTTCTACTAAAAAAGCAAGACAAGTAGTCATGCTCAACATCAGCATAGAATATCAATTATTTTTCGTAGTAATATGACCAATTTATATCAAATTATTAAAATTAAAGTCCCACACGAAACCTAATTATTATCATTATCATATATCCGATCAGGTCTGAATTATCTTATCCACTTTGATATATAAAATTGTATAAAGTTATGGATCCCACAAAAAAGTAATATACTAATTTTGTTTAAAAAAATTTAGATAATATATTTGAAACGACTTGAAATAAAATATTGGCAAGATAATTGGAGGGAGGGAGTACTTGATTACTTGAAATATAATTAACTGGTTTTTGCACAAACATAAAGTATAATTTAATTAAACGTAAATGACAAAATTTGTAAATAAGCGATTAAATGAAATTCTTATTAAGTAAATGTGCAACAAGAGTAGCACTAATTACAATAAACTCGATAATTAAATCCGCTAACTTAATGAAATACAAATTATCTCACTAATTAGGGCGGATAATTAATTTCAAGTATCATCTAATGACTACTTCATTACTACAAAATATAAAACCCCGTGATTAATAAAACCAGCACGTGCCAAACCCGACGACGAATTTAGCGGGCTTACATTTTCGCGGAGGCGCTCCGCCAGAATCCGCCGCCGGAGAACTGCTCGAACATCTCGTTATCGAAATCGAGCGATCCTCCATCCTCCGGCGCCAGCTCCAGGCCGTCGGTCGCGCTATCGGCAGGAGCGAACGGAAGAATCTGGAGATCCTTATCTTCGCAGCTGCAGTTTGGCGGCGGCAGCAGCCCCATCTTCATGAGGCGGCGGCGCCGCTTCTGCCGCAGCGCCTTCCGGTACAGCCCGGTGGGGACTTTGTAGGTGGCGAGGAGGAGTAGGTCGACGACGCCGAAGGGGCAGCAGCAGGTGACCGCGGCGACCTCCGCCGTGGTTCCGCCGGCCACCTCCGCGAGGCGCACGGCGAGGCCGGCCTGCGGCGCGTAGTCCGATACCTCCAGTAGAGCTTGGCGGCGGATCACCTGCGACGCGGAGGGTCGGAGGACGATTTGCTTTTGCCTCGACATTGTCGAAATCCGATCAGTTTTAATTTTCCTCCCCTATTCCCGCTCTTTTACTTTCTTCCGGAGAAGAAAGCTATCGGATTAACCTGCAGAAATTAGGGCAAAAATGTCGGTTAATTAATTAATTGATGATATAGAAGAGGGAACGAGATTATTTATTTATTTATTTACCTGGAATAGGGAAGGAAATCTGTGAAGTGAGAGAAACGAAGACAGAGAGGGAGACTGATGTGCAGAATAATCACTGCGGCGGAGGGTAATGTGATGATGATGATGGAATGGAGAAATGCGGTATTTAACGGAGGATTTTGGTTCCGGCTAAAACTGTTTGTGAACAGTTGTTTGATTCGCCGTTTGTTTAGCTCCGTTTAGGGTTGACGAGAGGTGGAGGGAAGGATGGAGCTCATTTTATTGAGAGAGAGAGAGATGGAGAGGGAGCCGATTTTAATGTCGTTTTCATTTTTTATTTTATTATTTTTATTATTTCCTGGTTATAATTTATTTTAGTAATCTTGATAATGTTTTAATATCTTCTTTATATTCAACATAATTTATGCTAAAAATATAACAAACGTACATTTGTTATCAATCAATTTGAAGTATGACAATGACATGAACTTTGTTTATTTTTTCTTGTGTGATGTGTTTATTCAATAATCACTTTGAATTATCAAAATATAAAAATGGTCATTTTCATATATGATAGTTTCATTATATAGTTAAAATGACTCAAATACATCTATGCAATTTTTTTTTCATGTCCAAGAGAATAATTTTAACATGTAAGTCAAAGTTCGATTACTAACTCATTATCACATGGTAATTTTTCAATCAAAACGATTACATAATGTATATCTCAATATCCTAAAATAAATTGAGATATATCTAAATTAATTTAATGTACCTTTACAAGAATAACGAAAAATTTATATTTTTATCATCACAAATTCACACATCCTTTTCTTATGGCTTAGTAATAAAATACTCTCTCAGTCTCAATTATCTTGTTCAGTATTTCATTTCGGGTTGTCTCAATTATCTTGTCTATTTTTATTTTTTAGTAAATTATTACACATATGGGATCCACAACTTTACATCACTCTACACATAGCTAACATTTCTTTTTGAAAATCGTGCAAAAAGAAAATTGAACAAAATAATTGAGACGGATGGACTATCTCCGTACGGTTAATAATGGTTTGCATTCTCAACTGAATTGTCTTAATAATAATGTTATGTTTTTTTCTTAAATGAAAAGAAAATCACACTAATAATCAAATCTTATATACAAAATACAAATTTTTAAACTTTATCGAAAATAAATATGACATTATTAATGAAACGGGATGACATTTTAGCCAAATTATCATGGAGATCAATCTACCAAATTTTGTGCGCTATCAACAATTCCGTCCCGTGGTAGAGTGGAGGAGTTATTTTTGCGCACTGCAATAGCCAGAGATCAATATTACGAGTTGGTCCTGTTAGGACTGAAATTCAGATTTAACTAATGAATCCCCACGTGGCAGAAACACACGTTACAATTTCTGTCCTCAAATCTCATGCTTCTATTTATTTTTTGTACGGTTATTAAAAAAAATTGAAATTTATGTGTGAATAAGATGATTTTACAAAAGAAGTGTTGTGCGTAAATAATTTGTTAAGATAAAATAAATGGACAATTCAAAAAAAAATAAAAATGAGACAAGATGATTAAGACGAATATAAATTAATAAAAAAAACTTTTATTAATATAATTTACAAAATGGCAAGTATTTCATATAGGATATTTATATTACAAAAATAAAAAGTTAACTTACACAAGAAACAAGGCGGGAATATCCCGAAAAAAAACTGACTGTACAAAGTAGACGTCTATATACAAGGATGCGCGGTGGCTCAGGCCACCGCCGTCGCCGCGATCAAACCCCCACATGCATTAAGAATCAATTGCAGCTCCGGAGGTTATGCCTCTGGTGCAAAATCTCTTTATACATCGCTTGCCAGTTCTCCGGCAAAGCCTCCAAATTCTCATCATTAGATTTGGCGGACGCCGCCGCCGCCCTCCCGCCACCGTTGTGGTAAGCCGACGACTCCGCCACGTCGTCCGCGAATCTCACCCTCTTTTTCGGCTCTTCTTTGATCTCCATCTCCGTCTCTACCAATCCAAATTCATAAATTCAATAAAATAAAATTAAAAAATAATTAATTAATAAAAAAAAAAAAAACAACCTGTTGGATTTCTAATTTCTAATTCCATCCTCTCCATGAATCTGGAGAGGAGGCGTTTGTGGACTTGCATGGCAACGAAGACGACGCTGCCGGAAACTGCACAAACGGCCATCAAACCGGTTTTGGTCGAAGAATCCATTGATGAAATTGTGGTTTTTATCTGTTCTTGATGTGATTTATAAATCAGATAGAACTAATTGTTGTTGGTTAAGATAAAAACCATTTCCTCGATTTGAAGAATTTATCAAGAACGAAAGGAGGTTGCATTTGACGGATGTGTCGATTGAAAATTAATATATTGGTAGTTAGATAGATGGAGAAATGGTTAGGAGGAAAGTTTTGTTTATTTTCTCTTTCCATTTTCATCGTTAGGTAACTACCATCGATCTGTTTTTGTGGTTGTTGTCCGGTTGAATCTCTCCTCTTGCATCCGAAAAGATCGGATTAGGCAAATCCTTATCCATTTCACGGGTAAAACATGAAAATATTTTACAATTTTTAAATTGAAAAATCTTGTAAATGCAAAAAATTATAATGGTAAGTGTGAATAGAATTGTGGTAATATGTATTTATGGCCACTGTAGATAACAAAAGCAAAATTATATCTACTCTAATAAAAGCGTTTAATATAGTTAAGTTTGGATGAACTACCGAGTTTACCTTCAAAAATTTCAAAAAAAGATGTGATATATTCATATTTTTTAAAAATGTTTGGTACCGATCGAGATTTCGGTCATATATATGATTGTGACTTCGTGACTAGTGCTTTTGAGTTATGACCGTGGGACTTTTTTTCAAATAACGAGGGTAACCCATAGCTGGTCTGAAGTACGAACTGGGTAAACCACACTCCTGTGTTCTAACCTGCAAACAACACATGAAGAGCTAACTACACTAGGCTAACCATATGTAACATATTCACACATAACGGTCTGTGTGGATTTTAAACATATGACCTTTCAACTACAGTTAAACCTCGATAAAGTAATAACATGAGACAGAGAAAAAATATTCATTTAACGAGGTTATTACTTTATCAAACATTATTTTAGTGCAATGACTCATATTGGGACCGGAATAAATTATTATCTAAGCAAGATTATTACTATCGAATATTACTTTATCGAGGTTTAACTATACATGCTAAGCATCTTAACTGCTATGACATCCCAATAGGACACTTTGGAACTTTTCAGATATAAATTAATAATTGTGTTTTGAACATGAAGAAAGAGTTGAAAAAAAATAAGGAATATAGTCAATTTTGCTCTATATTAATGCTATTATCAAAGTGATTATTTTGTATTAACGTACTATTACAAGTGGTTATTTAAAACTATAGAAATTACAATACCACGTGAAATTGATGAGATTCACAAACTGTGACCAACCCCAGAAGCGAACTGCTTTGTACTTCAAACATTATGCACAAAGATCTGGATTCTCATCTTGGGTGAAAGTAGACAAACATTTAGTATTATTGAAAAATAGAAAAGCTTATCTTTATTGATGAACAAGATCAGTATTTATACAGTGAATGTAACTGATCTAGAATCAGTTACTAACTGCTTCTAAACAACTTACTCTCTTTTAGAGAAGATAAACGTTATCTTCTCTTTTACGTTTTTATTAGTTACTAACAACTCTAACAGCTCTAACAACTTTCTAACAGCTCTAACAACTCTATAAGTAAAACATGCGCTTTCTTGATCCTTTTAACAACTCTGTAACTTCTCTTTAACCGTCTGCTACTACTTCTTGATTTGGCTCTGACTTGTCTTCCTTTGAGTCTTTTATACTTCTAACAAGTATAATATATACAATCTTAAGACAATCTACTATCTCCTATGCATGAACTTGGTCAGCATTTGCTAGAAACCATCCTTTTTCAGTTGCTGCAAATATCATCTTTATGGCTAATTTTTGCCATACATTACTTGTTAGTTAAAAAGGGCCTTCGATAATATGGCTTATGTAGAGACTTAAGCCCTTGGCTAGAGCTTCATCCTTCTCAAAGATAAGTAAGCTAGTAGTCTGTATCCTACCACCATTGCTGCAAGAGCTCCGACTTCCTTGTAACCGTCATCTATCTTGACTCCGTTGATCGAGTCACTTGTATGTTCATACTGTACTTTGAGGAGAAGTTTGTAGGTATGGTAGTTGAATGAGAGGTACCGGAGCCACGATATGAACACCGGAACATTCTGCAAAACGATAACATTCTACGTTATAGTAGTATATCCCACGTGGGAGCGGATATGGTGAGAATACTACAGTTTTAATACAAATGTAATATACTTTACAAATGTTACGACTGCACTTTTGCAATGCACTTTAAAATTGTAGTATTAAACCTTAAGGGTGTTTCTGTAGTCTGACAAAAAATGTAGTATTATCGTCTTTAAAGTGCAGTATTCTTAGTTCTTATTCTAAGGGGGTGCAGTATTATACTTTACAGATGATAATATTGCACTTTTGTAATGCAATTTAAAACCTTAGTCCTGCACCTTAAGGGCGTTTTTGTAATCATGACAAAAAATGCAGTATTATCATCTATAAAGTGCAGTATTCTAAGGGGGCGTTTATATATGATCATCCACTTATCCCACATAGTTCTTGATTCAATTAATTTGTGTGTTTACCTTGACAAAGTAGCCTCCAGCCAGCATGAATGCCATTACTGTAACTGAGGCAAGAGTTGTTGCCCTCTTTAAGTCCATCAATGTAGCACCAATTGCCAGCCCCAAGCCCTGCAGTTACTTTCTTCTTTAAAACTCTTGCACACAAATCCGTACAATTATCGTCTTATCATGGAGAAAAGGGCTGACCTGAGCTGCGATGATGCAGAGGAAGACGGTGACTACGGTGAGGAAGAATGAACCAGCATCCATTCTCAACCCGGCCATGAAGTACACAACAACAAGGAAAAGCACTGGGAGTATTAGGTCTAGTGGAAGATCACTTGTTGTTCTTGCAACAAAGTAAGCACTCAATCTGTACATATCAGCTGCTCTCTCCTTGCTCAGCATTGCCCTCTCTTGTGGGAAGGTAAATATAGCTGTGAAGACTGGGAAAAATCCCCAAAACACAGCAATAAAGAACAATAGCCCAGCCTGCAAAAAAGTTCTCTCAACTTGCTTCAAAATTTCACTCTTTTGGTAAATTATTAATTTTAATCGACCTTAACGGAGATTGAACACTAGATCAACTACAGATCAATCAGTTATGCAGAAGTGAAAATACTGACTACATTACGTGTTGCTGGTAGAAATTTCACTATTTGTTGTAAATTATTAATTTAAATCGACCTTAACGGAGATTGAACACTAGATCAACTCTAGATCAGCCAATTACGCAGAAGTGAGAATACCGACTACACTACATGTTGTCGGTAGAAATTTTACTATTTGTGGTGTATTATTAGTTTAAATCAATCTTAACGGAGATTGAACACTAGATCAACTCTAGATCAGTCGGTTATGCAAAAGTGAGAATACTGACTACACTACATGTTGTCGGTAGAAATTTCACTGTTTCTAATGGCGGGAATGTGGGGATTTGTATATTTACCTGATCTTGAAGTTCTTTTGGATTATTACTACCAGATTGCCACCACAATAGTCCTAAAATGGTTGCAGTTGCAAGAACTTGAGTTACTCTCAACCAGCTGAAATAGTCATGCCTCCTCTCTTTAAGCCCTCTACAGAACAAGATGGAGTATTGCTCACACCAGCTTGCTCCCCACTCCCTCTTTGCTGAGCTGACTTTAGCCTTAGTCTCCTCATCAACGGGCGTCGGAACAGTAAGCTTCTTCTTCTCATTCTCAGCCACGCGCGTCTCGTACGCCTCCACAAGGTACTGAATGTTGAGTATGAGGATTAATTCTTTGTTCGTTAGTTCTAATATATAATAGTTCTTGAGTTTTGAAGTGGTTTGATTTTGTTTTACCTCGTGCACGACTGCTGGAGCTGGCTTTCCGAATTTATTTACTGCTACTGAGTTTCCCATCTGGACTTTATCTTCTAGCTCGGATGGGACGGAGATGTCCGTTACGTTACCGTTTGCTAGGTCTAACATGAACTCTGCTGGATTCATCGGGATGAGAGGGGAGCAGCCTATCAATGAGAAGTAGACCATCGCTTCTGATGCCTTTCCGAAGTAGAGAAGACTGCCTTTGCCGAGAAGGATCAACTTGTCGAACTTGAGGAATAGTCTGCTTGACGGCTGGTGAATTGTAGTAACAACCGTTTTACCAGCCTAACAGGAAAGACAAATGCCGGTTACAAGATACATACAAGGTAACAGATAACAAACCAAATATATCTGACTAATGTACAAGATTTACAAATGATTTAGTCAATCGTAATTAATTACTATCCGTATTGTAGTATATACCTCAGCTATGTCGTGCAATGTATCCACAATCCTCAAAGCAGTAGTCGAATCAAGGCCGGAAGTCGGTTCGTCTAGAAACAAGAGGGACGGGTTTATAATGATCTCGTTTCCAATACAGACACGCTTCCTTTCCCCACCGGAGACTCCACGTACGAACGAGCCTCCGATCATGGTGTCTTGGCAGCTGAAAGAATATAAGTCATTTGATGAGATACGCGTAAAAAACCAGCTAAGATAACAAGCTTACCTCTCCAATCCGAGCTCATATATAACATCCGAGGCTCTCTGATCCTTCTCCTCCTTCGTTAACGTCTTAGGGAGTCGTAAACGGGCTGCGTACGTTAGCGTTTCTCGGACGGTAAGATGAGGAAACAGAACATCATCTTGAGTCACAAAGCCTATCCTGCTCTTTAGGGACTTGGAATACGGTTGATCGTTGTAGGTGACCGAGCCACCGTGACTCGGTTCTTTAACTCTCCCTCCGAGTAGACTCAGTAGTGAAGTTTTTCCACTTCCGGATGGACCCATTAGGGCTAAGACTTCACCCGGATCTACTGCACCTGTGATTCCGTACAAAATGTCTTTCTCCACTGTTGATGTTAGGCCTTTTAGGACAACCTTGTATGTTACATCAGTGAACTGCACATTTAGGCCAAATTAAATTAAGAAAAATATCATGTGTTGATTAAATTCTTGCAAGAAACTTGTGCTAATTAATTAGCCTAGTATAAAATATAAATGCTAAGATTTATTCATTAAAAAAAATGAATATGGTTATGACTAAATGTGTGTTACCTTGAGGTAGATGGGCAATGTAGGCTCGGATTGAAGTCTCTTCTTTTGCCTTCCTGCCTCAAGATCTTCAACTTCTACCATATATTAACCACGAATTATTAATTTATTTTATTATCATAAATTTTAATAAAAATCTCAATGTCCCTCTAATTTGGTAGTTTCGTAGTAGAACCTGCATGCATTATTATTGTATATATGATATATCATAAAAATATTCATGAATTTTATTTCAATTACCAATATTATAGTAATGCATTAAGTTTTTAAGGGCAAAGGATCCTCTATCCCATTATTTGGTGGACCACTTAGTGGCCCACCAATCACGCTCTGCTACGGGTGCATTGGTGGACCATCAAGTTATCACCACACGACACATGTTCTCACCTTATTGGTGGGACATGTAGTGGTCCACCACTTGGGGTAGAGGATCCTCACCCGTTTTAAAGGGCTTTTTGGTTCATTGGCTGGGATAAATTGCCTTTGGGAGAGGGAAATACTAATGTTTTTTTTTGGATGACGAGAGTAACCCGCAGCCGCTATCGAAATACGCACTGGGTAACCCCGCTCTTGTGCAATAGCCTGCAAACCATACAGGGAGTTCAACCACCCTAAGCTAACCATAGGTGACAGGCAACACATAACAGTTCCAGTGAAATTTGAATATAGGACCTATCGGTCCCAGGCCAGGGAAATACTAATGTTGTAGATATCTCATTGGGTGGAATAGATAAGGGTAAGCCGGAAAAAAAAAATACAAGATTAAAATATTCCGTATAAAGTAGAAGTTCTCGTTTAGTATTACTAGCCAATCAACTACCACTAAATATGCACAAATAATGTATATATATAGTAGAAAAGTAGAGAAATAGTGGAAACGAAACACGAGATTGAAACACGATATAAAGTAGTTTTTGTTTGTGGTCGCTAAACACAACTAAATTGGACTAATTAGTGAAAAACTAATTAAAATTTTGAAATGTATTAGAGAATTTAATTTACCGGTTTCGTCGTCGCTAAACGGCCTCGAATCGGCGATCTCGTCAGCCGGACCGGTAAATCCGGTGAAGGTGAAGGAGAAGCCCAAGCTGGCGCTGGAAGCCCGGCTCAAGGCGGCGCCGCTGTTCAAGTCTTCGAGGTCGAACTTCATCTGCGCGCTCCGCGACTTCCGAATGTGAGTGTTCCTTCCCACGCTACTGCTGCTCCGCCCCGGCGATGCCGCAGCCAGCCGCCGGCTCGACATCCGTGACAAATTGCCGCTTCTATCCGCTGACGCGTCGCCGGAGGAGGACACCGGCGACTTCATACTTCCCAGCGCCGCCGCGATCGTCTCCACCAGCTGGTCGGATTTCGTTCTTAACATACTCGTCGAATTCGTCTTCTCCATCATACTGTAATAAAATTAAATTAAATTAAGATTATGCAACTTTGCATGCAAAATTCGAACAACATAGGAGTATTTAATTCCGCGATTGTCGGAATGATATAATTATATAATAAATTTAAATATATAATCATGCAAATATACTTACAACTTGTTTGGGCAAAAAACTTAGAGAGAGAGAGAGGAGTTGAAGGGAAGATGGTATAACAATAAATGTGGAGGCTTTTTGTAATTTATAGGGAAAGGACGAAAGAGAAATTTAAGAAGAGTAGTTAAGTTGCATGGGAGTCCCTAGGCTTTGTATAATTAATAGGACCACGTAAACCCACATTTTCTTGAAAAATACAAGACAATAATGCAAAAGACAGGATAAAAAGGTATGATAAAACCAAGTGTTGGCTTAGCACGTCTCCACGGTCCCATGTGGGGTTAATTATGGAATTTTTTTTTATAAAAATATGTTAATAGGTTTTGGAAGTTACTAGATCTATCATATCTTACTTGCACTAAAAAGATTTACACCTCTTAAAGTATTTGGAACTGACATAAATTACATAATCGAACATAATGTGTCAAATAGGTAATTAATTAGTATGGTCGAAGTAAAGAATCTGCATATATATTACTCCCCGTAAACCTCCCACTATGAATGATACATTTCCTAAAATAACAAAGATTGTGTGGATCAAATTTGATTACTAAAAAGTCAAACAATCTATAACATATAATATTACTTTCTTAATTCCCGTACCCAAAAAAACGTATCATTTCTAAGGAGAAGAATGAAGTATTTGTGATGAACAAAACTACAATATTTTATTAAAAATGTATGTACATTAAGTAAATATTGTTCCTTAACAAAATAAATGGATATTTATGCCTAAAACTTAATACATGCACATTGAAAATATGGAATGAGACCAAACGAGCAATACGCACATGCTATATATAAATACTATGAGTTTTATTGGACTTTCATCGAGTCAATATCGAATATTTTGCAAGTGAATCATCATCATCATCCTCCTTTAAATCCATCTCCACCGTACAAGTGTTCGAGCACTTCAATTCCCTCTCCATTTCTCGTGGAATTAATATAGACAAGTTCATGTCCCCTTGGGATGGCGTAGTTGTGAAGGTGGGTGGTTTGGGACCAATAGGTCCTGAGTTCAAATTTCACTGGAACCGCTATGTGTTGTCTGTCACCTATGGTTAGCCTAGGGTGGTTGAACTCTCATGTGTGGTTTGCATGCTATTGCACAGGAACGTAGTTTACCTAGTGCACACTTCGATAGTGGCTGCGGGTTACTCTCGTCATCCCAAAAATTTATAGACAAGTTCATGGACAAATCTAGAGGGTATGGAGTATGGGTCCCTCAAATTGTGTAATTAATTTCAATTTTCTTTATATATTTTTTTTTCTAAAATTATATTTTGACGTCCTCCCTAATATTGTAGATTTGTAGAACCGAAATTATAAATTTTGTCAATCAATTTTAAATCTTGGATTCTTTCTTGAACTAGTCTAATGGGATTCTAAAATGGGGTTAGGATTGTCTCTAAATCGTGCAGAATCCTAAATTTTCTATATATGTTTAAAAAGACTATTATTTCATCAAACTTTTAGCATTAATATTGGTTAACCTCCTTAGGCATACATGCAACAACCAAGAGCCTTCCTTCTTCACAATTTTGCGGCCATCTTTTCATCTTAGCTTTGCCTCCTCGCTACGGCGTTGCAGATTTGGATCTTTCTTAACTATCATCCCCTTTTTTTTCATAACTGGAATTTGTAGCTGGATTTCGTCGATGTGCTAATTTTGCTAAAATTGCTACCATTTGAGTTTGATTTTATCCATATACTTTTTAGTACTTAATTATTATTCGTCATGATTCCATCATTGTAATAATATTCAATTTTATTTTATGTTATTATTGGATACTACTAATATAAATTATAGGACTAGTTTAGATATTTTTCTGTTAGAATCAATCGTTTCTGGCCTATTTTTGGGTATATATTGTCATCATGTGAAGACTTTGATACATCAATTTGAAAGCCAAAATATTTTCTTCGTAGAAGTCTATTGTTGTCAGTCGCCAAGTAATCAATAGGAGTACTATATAATGGCCAGATGTTATATCTTTGGTTAAACCGTCGGTAATTCCAATTCAATAACTTTTATTGATAATTTATCGTTTAGCTAATGATTATTAATCTGATATTCATCCGCTGCTAACGAGATTTTTTACAATTCCATTGTCCCATTAGAAATGATAAATTTTTTCATGATATTATATGATATAAATTATTATATAATTTTTTAGTAGTTAAATATAAAACACATAACTTTTATTATTTTATAAAAGTTATGTGAGTTATTTTAACGTTGATCGCGGAGCTGAAAGATTTGGAGCAAGTAATTTCAAAATGAGATTTGAGTATGAAGGTGTAGTTAGAAAATGAGGGGAGTGTGGGGAGGCGGTGGTCACGTGTCAAAAAGTGGTGGTGCCGGCCAAAGCACGTGATAGGGACGGGGTAGGGACGGCGGAGCAGTGGGTGGGCTGGACACAGCTTAGGCTACAGCCACCCACACACGTGGCGCCAATAATTAATTACTCAATCTTTACAGCTGCCACCTCTTACACTCACTATCACTAAATTATTTTATCACTAATTTTACATTCTTTTTCCACCACTCTTATTAATTATTTTTTGTTTCCTTCCCCACTTTCCCATTTCACTCATTTCATTTTCTAGTAATTAGAGAAATTCATAATTGCTACTCGATTTGTATTGTATAATAATCCGAAAATTTGGGAAAAAGAGATTTATTGAAAAAAGGACAAAAGAAAATAAAAAGGCGGAAAATGTCTAGTAGCGACGACGTATGAATAGGGATATATCGGTGCAATTTTATTTTTATTTTTTTTTTATTCGTGGAACTCGCAGCCGCTACTTTCGGTGCGCACTGGGTAAACCTCGCTCCTTGTGCAGTAGCCTCGGGCCACCCACTTTCACCACTACGACATCCCAAGGGGACATATCAGTGCAATAATTAGGTGGGTTTTGATGTGAGAGTGGGGATTTTAATTTGTCATGCATCCAAACAAACAAAATGGACGTACATGAATTTCGTCGAACATTGTCCACACAATTGTCATGAATTCGAATGTGAGAGAGAGAGAGAGAGAGAGAGAGAGAGAGAGTGTGTGTGTGTTATTGATGTGTTAATATAGGGATGAAACAAATAGGATAGCACAAGCACGATGCATGGTGGCTTCCGACTCGACCAAACATACATTTAATTCTTTATATAGTATACATGATATTATGTTCTCCACTTATATTTTATTCAAAGCCTGGCTTCAATAATTGAAAACGTACATCTTTGATGAAATGAAGTACTCTATTAATATCGATTTATTATACGTTTAAGTATATAATTATACTTCTCCTGAGCAATAGACGCAAACCATACAAGAGAGTTAAATCATCTTAAGTTGATAAACACTCATAGCATTTTCAATGGAATTTAAAGCCATGACCTTTCGGTCTCGAGACTATCCACCTTCACGGTGTTGTGTGATAGTCTCATACACGTTTTTGTAACCGATTATAGAGGTTTGACATATGACTGCCATATCTGGAGCTGGACGATTCTAGTTCTCTATCGGTTCCGGTAACTCAAACGAGTGGAATCGTAACTGAATCGTTAATCACATATTGGTATACCCATGATTCCAATTCGAAGCAGCGGCCGTGGAACCAACAATTCCACGAATATTTATTAATTACTATTTTTTTTACATATAATATTGATAAAAAATATTATTATAATTGCCGATTCCACGGTTCCAAATACTCAAAATCAGAACAACGTCGTGAAACCTTGGTCGGATCGATGTTCCGGCTTGAAATGGTCAAGGGCTTCAGACTCCATCAAAACCGCCGGTTCCAATTTTATTGGCCAGCTAAAATTATATCAATTTTGAGATATTTTTTTAGTGTTCTTGAATGGATACTTGTATCTCATGAAGAACTTGCCCAATGTTGCATCATAACAAGAATAAAAATGAGTTGTGACCAAAATGTCATGAGTTCAAATCATACCGACCGTTATTTGATAATAGGCGCGAGTTCCTCAATTAAAAAACAAAAAAAGAGAAGATTGAGGCAGAATCAATGATGTACAGCAGGGAGAGGGAACTAACAACTAATTTCTACAACGCCAAGGCCCCAAAAGGAAACGCATTAATCCAGCAATTTGCTCATCAACCCAAAATAATATTATACCCTATTTTCATCAACAAATGGATTTGCTCTACATGTATGCTATGCCACATATTGAAATTTATACGTACCAAACTGCAAACAATGACCAATAAATCCACATAAAAAAAACCTTCAAGCGAAAAGCTCAATACCACTCGGTTCAACACATGTGTGATTCAGGGACATATAGAGACTGACTACTCGATCTCAGTTTCACAAGTTTACCGTTGAGACAACCCTCCGTTGTCCAACACGAGGACCTCGGTCTAAGACCATCAGCAAACCTTCATTCTTGGCGGACATCCCGAACGTGTACCTGAGAGACGAAATTGATTGAACAATGGTAAAACTATACAAATCCCAACTGTATTTAGATATATGCGCTACAAGCAATTTCTCCAAATAGTCAATCTAGTTTGATTTTCCTCATCCGATATTTAATCTCCTTCATTCTTTCTTAGTTTCTCATGAAAATGTTTGGCTGCAAATGTATCCAAATCAGTAAGTGATCTGCATCTCCTCTGTTACCATTACTAACTGCTGGCTCTTATTTCGATCACGATAGCATTTGCAATCTTTCGGCAAAGACCCAGTTCTGAAATATCTACTTTTTCAATAAAGGGGTCATCAGCCATAACTAAGACGTGGAGACAAAGAGAGAAGGTGCTTAACTAAGTGACCAGGTAAGAAAAATGGGCTAAGGGTATAGTACCAAGCAAAACAGCTTTATTAATCCACTAATCTCCATGTTAGTTAGAAAATTTCATGATGTTGTACTTACTTGCTTCTGCGGGCTTTCCTTCTCCATAAGACAGCAGATGTGACCAACTGCACAAAGAGAAATACATCATCAGTCCTGATGTATTTAGGAAAAAAATCATCAGGTGAAAGCAATAACTGATTCTCATTCAACAAGAGAGATCTGTTGGTTAAACTTCGGAGAGAGAAAAATGCGTTTTATATTTTCCAGAACATTTTGCGAACAAGAAAAACGAAGAAATATATTATTAGTTCTGGTAGCAAGAAAGTTTTGATCTCAAGTGGGAGGACAGACAGAGAAAAAAAATGGAAGTATAGTACATGTAAATAACAAAATAATCCATACAGTATTGTAATGTTAGGCATATCTGGAATGGTAGAGCTTAAATGGTAGAATCATATTTGCTGCCCAGAATCTAAACCCTTTTTTCAATTATATATTAAGGGCTTTCTCCTGTAACGATTTTAGAGATTCTTGACTTCACTTTCACTCATCGGGAAGACGTGTCTATATATTTGAAAGAAAGAATTAATGAGCAAGCTATTCACAAAGATACCCAATTGTTTATTTATAGGCATATACAGTGTATCCACTGTATGAGCCTTTGTTCTGTACGAGGCTACTGAAGGTTAATTGCAAAATCCACATATTAATCAAGTCTTACTAATGTTTGTTTGATCCAAGGTGTAATTATAAATATTGCAGCAGAGCAGAAAAAGGGGGACCTATCTCTTTAGTGTGTTCTAGTGCAAGCGTGCAACTGGAAATTATTCAAATATTTATAACTATCATTACCTTGAATACTGAATTGGAGGGCAAATTCTTAGTCACTGGCTCCTTCTCGACCGGCATTGCCCTTGCTGGTGCCATTTCTTTGCACAAGTTCTGAGCTATCTCTTTCAACAATACCAGCTGTGCTTTATCAGTCCCAAACGACATAATAGCCTGCCTCATTGATTCTCTATCAGCTTCGAGAGCCTGAAGCCTAGCATACAGCTTCTGCACCTCTAGGTCTGCCACATCAGAATGGATTACTGAATAATCACAAACGGAGCCAACAGAGGGCTTATGATCCACACCATCATTAACCGGAGGTCCTTGATGAATGGAATCTATTGTGTAGATTCTGTCACTCATGTCATCTCCAACTTCGGATGTATTATCCACTTTCCTAAAATTAGGGTCCAAATCCAAATGGGAGAACACTGTCTTCTCCTTACCCATTGCATATTGGCTATCAGTAGATAACTTCCTAGTATGCTTAGGCGGCCTTGGAGGTTGATCAACAATCACCTTTTCAACCATATTCTTTGTGCCGAAGTAGTTACTTTCATGATCAACGCTTTTTGGACTTTGCTCCAATTCATTGATCCGGTTTTCCAAATCCTTCAGTTGATCCCTTGAAATTGGAGTTTCCCCAAAAGGATATTTCTCAGTGCCGTCAGTTTCATCATCACCATCTGGGGAGACACGCCATTCATTTGCATTGCACTTGAGAGAAGGGTACATCTCATATGAAGGAAACTCATATAGTCCTTCTAGATTCTCAGCCATACTCGTGTTTCGGCTCATAAGCTTTTCTCCTCCGGCTTCAGACTCCGTGAGCCCAAAACTCATCATCCTATGTCTATAGGCCTGAACTTCACAAGTAAGCGACTGAAGGGTCAGTTCCCTCTTATACAACAAATCCTCCAACGCCATTGTCTCCTGCTGATCATGTTCCATTTTCTCCTCTGCATACCTCTTAAACTGCCTTGCCTCCATCTGAACTTCCGCCTTTTCCCTCTGCAGTCTCAGAATCATAGACATAGCCTCATTGGCAGCTGAAGAAGACGCATTCCTCTCCTCCTCCAATTCCATAATGAGATCTTGGATAGTCTGCTGCTGACTAATGACTGTTTCACGAAGTGCCATACATTCATTTTCTATCTCCACACGGGCATTTTGCGGCACATCAAGTCCTGGGACAGTATGTTTGGTTTCTCCCTCGGCTTCATCATATTTACGCTTAACAGACCGAAGAGACGTCTCAGAATGGCTCCAGTTCGTCATTGCACAGGAGCTGCACCCATAGTCACAACATTTGGTCTCACTCGCGGATTGGGGAAAATAACCGGCCTCCATGGGCCAATACACATTCAATACAGCCTCAGAACCAGAATATCACAACTTAATCCCAATTATAAACCTTCTAACACGAAGAACTTTAAAAAAAAATCAGTGAATTCAGAATTCAAAAGCTCCAACTCCTCCACCCGTATATTTATATTTAAGCTTCCCTTCAGTTATGCGTGTTTTCCCCTCTATTCCTCAATCAAGATAACAGAAACCAATGGTTCCGGATCAAAATTCAATCTCCACAAATTCCCTGCAAGTACGTGATCCAGAAAACGCATAAACAAAATCCTACGATATATTTCCGCGTGAATTTCCTCCAGACAAAGAGATATTGCAATAATGACTGTCTGTGTGTGTGCGCGTGTAATTTCGGAGACAAAATCAAACCTGGTTTTTCCCCCCGGAATACTGTCAGTCGTCCGTGAATTGAGAATGATATTCTCCGGAGAGCCGAAAATGGTTTTATGGCGCAGATTTGTGATGTGAAGGGGAAATCAATCTCCCGTTGGTAGTGGGAGATTGAGGGAAAGGAAATTATGATTGGGAGGGGACTTGAAACCCTAGCTTTCAGCGCCGATGCCTTATTCTGTGTCTTTGTATTTTTGTTTCGGAGTTATTCCTTCGGTTTCGATTTGCTTCGTGTTTCGTGAAAATCTGATAGCTGTTTTTTTTAGAGAGAGAGGATTGTTTATCGTTGGTTGGATCTGGAGGGTGCGTTGCTGAATAAGAGGTGTTTGGAGTAGCTGAAGCTTATTGATAAGTGATGAAAGCTGCTTAAAGCTGCTGAAAGCAGATTATTTGAAAATCAATTAGTATTTGGAAATAAATGCTGAAAGTGGGGAAAATAGTGTTTGGAAATACTGCTAATAGAAGTAGCTTATTATTACTTTTTAAAAGAAATGTCTGTTTTACCCTTAGTATTACTAATTATTATTTATAATAAATAATAAAATTAAGAAATAATTGTTATTCAATATTTATTTTTTGCTTACAATTTCAATCTAATACTATAAAATACTAAATTAATCTAAATATTATATATATTATAAAATTGTTTCATAATAAATATAGTATATAATTATATGTTAAATATTATTTATTTGTATAAATTAATCATACAAACAAAATACATAAAAATTCCTCCATAAATTTTATAAAGAATTGAGAGAGAGAAGAGAAGAGATGCGGCGGATGTGATAAAATGTATCCTCACAAAGTATTAGGGTTAGGGATAGTTCTGGAATTAGATAAAATTATTAGGGGTAGTTTGGTCCGAAAAATGCATAAGCTATAAGCTGAAAGTTAGAAGCTGGGGTGGAGCAGCTTCAGCAGATTCTCTATTTTCAACCCAATTTTAGAGAATCTCAGCTTTAAGCTGGGAGTCCAAACACCTCCACACCAGCTTAAAGCTGAAGCAGCTTACAAAAAGCTGTTCCAAACACCCACTAATTATATACCCTTGGATTAGTTTGGTTTTCAGGAAATTAAAATTAACTGGGAATATGATTATGAGAAATATGATTTAGGAAAGTAAGATTATTAGTAATATGATTTTGTGGAAAATGGATTACTTGCACAATATTTGAAAATATAATGAAAATATATGGATATTAGTTTTTAAAAATTTTTATCTATCAAAATTAATACGCCTTTAGTACTTTCATCAACATATATATAAAAGAAATCAGTGAAATACAATCATTTTCAAAATTCTACGAAATACTTCCACCACAATCGTGGATGAAAAGTTCTGCTACGAACTAAATAAAATTCACAAAACACCACATTTAAAATACATTCGTTACAATTCTCAACACAAATATGGATTGATGTTTTCATTTTTTTATAGTTTCGTCTGGTAGACGATTATGAAGAATTAGTCTCATTTTGATAATATTAAAATTAAAATTAGAACCACAAGACACCAACAACAACAATTAAATGTTCGAAACAGAAGTAGAAAAATAGCGCCAACGCAGTAGCAGATCAAAAGTATGACTAAATCAATTAAGGAAGAGAGAGAAATAGAGATTGCATCTAATATTAATTTGAGAAATCACGAGGGGAGAAGAATTATGAATTTAAATAAAATCGAAGAGTAACCGGCTGTACGATGTAAGCTTCTTGTGAGAAAAAAATAATGATAGCGTAAGTTGTTGAGAGGAATCGATTTCTTAAATCCCCGTATCGAGGAAAAAGAATAACTAAGTTAGAATAAGGAAAAAGAATCATTAAATATCAATCTATTTTCCTTATTTTTAGATTCTTTTTACTTTCCTTGTTTTTTAAAAATTAAATCAAACACATGATTTTGAATTTTAAGAATTAGATTACTTTCCTAATTCTACCAAACAAAGGATTTTAATAAATTGGAATAAGATTATTTTACGGAAATAGAATTCGTACAAACCAAACGATCCCTTAATTAATAATGCCCAAAATATTATCCAAATATCTAGACAATATCCATGTATATAATTCGCTGAAATCATAGAAAAAATCAATCCTTCAAACACGGCACAAAAAGTCAACTAACTGAAAAAAAAGGCAAATTCCCCCAAATTGAGATTTTTGACCAAATTAATACTTAATTCGAATTCCTTTGCCAAATTGGTACTCCATTTTTAAAATTTTGGCCAAATTGTCCCTCCGTTAATTTTACCATTAATCAATGGTTAGTCAACGCAAATTTAAAAAATAAATTAAAATATCCAGAAGGTATTTTCGGAAAAAAAATATTGAAGAACAATTCGACCAAAATATTTTTACCCAAACTTTTTATTGAGGACCAATTCAGCCAAAATTTTTACGGTAAAATTTACTAAGGACAAATTCGGTTAATATTATCACCGTAAAATTTACTGAAGAGCATTTCACCCAAAAAAAATTTCCCAAAATTTTTACCGATGACCAATTCGGTTAATAATATTATCACCGTAAAATTTACTGAAGAGCAATTCAGCCAAAATATTTTTCCCAAAATTTTTACTGATGACCAATTCGGCCAGAATATTTTTACTCAAAATCTTTACTGAGCACTAACCCGGAAAAAAAAATTATAGCAAATTTTATTGAGAAGTAATTCGGTCAAAATTTTTACTGTAAAATATATTGATGACTAATTAGAAAAAAAATTGACCGTTAAAATTTTGGTCGAATTGGTCTTTAGTAAAATTTACAGTAAAAATATTGGCCGCATTGGACCTCAGTAAATTTTACGGTAATAATATTGGTCAAATTGGTCTCAATAAATTTTACGGTAAAAATATTGAGCGAATTTGTAATATCCCAAATTTTCCTATTTAGTTGAATTAGTTAAAATAGTTGAATTGTTTATATATGTACATGAGAGTGGTAAACCTAAAATGGGAGTTACAGAAATACTATCTTTAAATATACATGCACTTTGGAGAACTAACCATCCATTTATATTCTTATTTCTTCACTATACGTGCTCACATATTTATATATCTAATGACTTTACTAAACTATATGGATATATATAAGAATGTGGTATCTAGTAGGCCAGTCTACAGCTCCATTTCCTTACCATGAAGTTAGCTATATTATTAAAATAGTTTACAATAATGTTTGGCCATATATCTCTTACTTTTTACCAAAAATCCTCCACGTATCTTAATTGAGCAAGAGGTGGGTTCGCCTGAATTGAAGATAAAGAATTAATGAGTCAAGCTAATGATCCTTCGTACAGAAACTCACAACATTTTGATTAGTTCCATCTCTCTCTCTCTCTATCGTTGTCTCTCGTTCTATGTTGAGAGAGACACTTAGTTAATCCATTCACATGTGAAGAAGCTTGGTTGTTTCTTATCTACACCAATATTTCCTTCCCAGAATAAATTCGAGCTCATGGTACAATTCACTTATTTTCTTGGTAATTGTCTCTATTCAATTCTTGTTCTACAATTATGGTGGAAATAGATGTACTTCACCTATCTTGTTTTCTGCAAGAGTTATTCTATGATAGCTTATAATGAATATGTCTTATAGAGGGAGGGGCAGAGGTGGTGGACGATGGCCGCCGATGATGTCGATTATGATTTTGTATACCCAATTTTCGTAGGTATCAGTGCTGTAAGATTAAGCTCAGTTTACGAATGTCCTTGTTGATCAAAATCTATCAAAGTTTATATCGTTGGAAAGATCTCGTTTCTGGCTTTCCAACGCCACCTCATATTCATAATTCCGAGTTCGGATTTGAAAGTTATGGCTCCCGAAAGTTGAGGTGTTAGTAGACTACGGCTACGGGTTTTGTTTTTCCCATGAGCGGAACAAAGCAACTTTGAATCTGAATTCTCGCTCGTTTCCTTTATCCAAAATCCAACATATTTTATATCGTCGGAAAGCTCTTTCGTTGTCTTTCCAACACTACCTTCGGTTCGTAAATCAGAGATCGTACCCGAAAGTTATGGGTCCTAGAAGTTGGGGTGGCGGTTTCATTTTCTATTCTCGCTGAAACAGGGCAGCGAATTCCAACTTGAATTCTTCTCGGTTTTGTACACCAAATCCCGGTATATAAGATACCGTTGGAAACCTCTCATCATGAGCTTTCTAGAAACACCTTCAGGTTCTAAAACCGAGTTCGGAGGTGAAAGATATAACTTCTACAAGTTGTGGGTTTGTCGATGAAACTCAATCTTCCTTTGAATATATCACCTCGATTTCTGATCTATTCTTTTGTCCAAACCTTATTATGTTATATATCGTTGGAACGTTCTGATTGTTGGCTTTACAACGCTATTCTCGAATTTCAAACTAGAGCTCAAACCTGAAAGTTATGAGCCCTTGAATCCCTATGGCGTACTTGCACGAATAGTTTTCGATGCAAGTTCGGGTCGAGATTCGAGCATCAAATCGGTGCCGGATCAATGAGTCAGCTGACAAGTGTTATAATCTAAATATCGTATATTCCAACCATAATCTTGTTTTCACAAACCGATGGTCGTCTGGGTTAGAATTAAAGTGGGAAGTAGCGGTGTTGGTTTTCAAATTCAAATTAAATCTTATCTTATATTAACTCAAGTTTTGGGATTTCAATTAAGCATAGAGTTTTCTTGTAGGCTCTATTGAAGAAGAGAAGTAACATCCGGATTTACAATAAATTAATATTGTTGCAGCTTCGAGGTGGGTTTTACTTTCTTAAAACTATTTTGAGTTAATAAGCTCTATGAAATGTTATGTTTATCCAGGAAGATATTTTTGTGCGTTCTACTTGTTTAATGCTCTGAATTTAATCGATCGAGATTCTTGACTGGCCTAACACGCTAGTGAGAATTGTGTACACCATTGTTAGTAGTGCAATGGGTTGATCGCCATTGTGTGCTAACCAGTTGGAGAGGACCTATGAGCTTCGGCTTTAAGTCAACGGTTGGGATCTCTGGGTCAAGACCCGGGATCAGATGTTTATGGGACTCACTGGGTTGTAGCCCAAAGTCCGAGAGTAAGGAGGTATAGAGTAAGAGTAACAGTAGAACGTGACAGTGCGCACACAATGAGATAAATGTTGGTATGATTGGGAGTGACTTTTGTTTCAAAACCTTCCAAATCATACGATTTATGCATGGATAAACTATTTATAAAAATGTTTATAAATTGTTTCACCCACTGAGTACACTAGTGCTCAGCCCAAACTATTTTCAAAATGTTTTCAGGTTGGGCGGACGGTGGTGACGAGCAAAGTTGAGGCGGGGGTTTCTGATGTATGTCTATATTATATATTGCTTCCTCTTAAGTTCAATTATTTTGATTAAAAACTCTGATGGGCTTATCTTGTGTATTACTTTTGGGCCCTGTGATACTTGCTTTGACGATTAATTTCTTAAAGACTCAATTTGAGTCGAGTCTTTAAATATAAAATTCTTGAGAACTGTTGTCATCTTCGTTTTAGCATGATTTACTATTGAAAGAGTTGTTACACAATTTATCGGGCTTTCCGCTTGATTTATTCCAAATAATACAAATTTTATTTCTTTTCCCGCTTCTTTTCTTAACCCCCAGTCGCACCCTGATGATCGTGTCCTTTTCCGAAAATCGGGGCGTGACAGAATTGATCCTTAGTAAAGTTTACCGTAAATATTTTAGCCGGATTAGTCTTCAATAAAAAATTTGGGTAAAGTTTACAGTAAATATTTTGGCCGGATTAGTCTTCAATAAAAAATTTGGGTAAAAATATTTAGGCAGAATTGGTCATTAGTAAATTTTACCGTAAATTTTTTTGTCAAATTGGTACTCAATAAATTTTTGGGTAAAAATATTTTGGTCGAATTGCTCCTTGAAATTTTATTCCGAAAGTACCCTCTGAATAATTTAATTTATTTTTAAAATTTACGTTGATTAACCGTTCACTAACGGTAAAACTAGCGGAAGAACCAATTTGACCAAAATCTATAAAATTGGGGGACCAATTTGGCCGAAAAATTCAAATTGGAGATCAATTTGATCAAATATCTTAATTTTGGGAATTATTTAGGTCAATTTACCAAAAAAAAATGGATAAGAGGGGTAAAACAGTAAAGTATGAATAGTGGTTCTAATTAGGTTTAAAAATTAGGAGTCAAAATCTTGAGTGAAAAACAAAATTGGTACCCAAACTTTCAATTATTTTGATATTATGTGTCTATATTTTTGAAATATTTTTTTGGTATCTAAACTTAGCAAATGCTATCCATTTTGGTGTCTCTATAATTTAACTATTAACTCTTACAAGTTATGTAGGGACAAAATAGTCAATTTAGATAGATATTTTTTAAACAATTCAATTTATTGTTGTACAAGATTAAAAATTGATTTAAAAGGAGTAAATTTCCAAAATGATATTGTAAAAAAATAAAATCCAAAAGGCTAATCTCACCAAATATATTATCAAAATATTACACTTAAAAAACTAATTTGTAATACATTATCATTTATAAAAGGAATAAAATTCTAAATGTAAAACTTATACTAAATTTTAATGAATTTTCATTTTAAGCTAAAACAATATTAGTTGGAACATTTTATAAAATATCAACAAACAAATTTTGAAATAAGAATCTTATTTTCTTATTCAATTTAAATTGCTACATTACACAAAAAAACTACGTCGTAAATTTTAAAATGAGAATTATAATTTTATTTAAGTAAGTTATAACTTTATTAAATGAAAATACTAACCTCAAGTAGTAAACTTAAAATAAGGTATTTATTTTTAAAATTTTGAATATAAATTTATCTTAAAAAACATTTTCTAATTAATTGTATGACTTTTTATTAGATTTTTTAAAGAATAATCTTCACATTTATATTTTTTCAATTAAAATTTTTCGATTCAATCAAATATTTTATAAGATTAAAATGAATTAACTATTTTTAAAATGATTTTTTTTAAAAAATGTATCCGAATTGACTATTTTATCTTTCTAGAATTTTATAAGTTGATGGATGAATAATAGCCACCAAAATAGATAGCATTTACTATCTTTAAACACAAAAAAAAAACAATTTTAGAAGTGTAGCCAACAAATATAAAAATAGTTGAAAGTTTAGACACCAAATTTGCTATTCAGTATTCACTCAATCTTAAAATTAGAAAGTATACAATTTTCGTTTAGAGTGCTCAATTTCAAAAGAAAATTAAAATTGATATATAAGGCACCTATGGCACAATAACGCAATATTAATTATACTAGTTTTTCATAAATGTCGTGATAATTTTACTTTCTAAATCATTTTCTCTTAAATCATACTCCTTCTGTCCCGCTATTAACGTCCCCTTTTTATTCGGCACAGAGATTAAGGAATTTCATTTAGGTGTACATTTTATGAGTTTTAATTGTATTAAAAAATGAACACACTTTTGGAGCAATGATATGTGGGAAGGAATGCGAATTCATCCAAAATTTATTAAGACATAATTGAGACATTTGATTTCTTTTATTCGATTTTTTTCATGTTATAATTGAAAAAATAATATAAAGTTTCTAAAATGTTAAAAAATATAAATATGTATGAGTTATTAGCGGAGCAAGATTGTATTAGAGATAGAACTTTGAGAAAATAGAGAATAAAAATGTATTGTAGGTAGTGAGTAAGAAGGGTCCTACATTAATAGCGGAACTGATGAAGTATTCTCTAACAACCAAACGGGCACTTGGTATTTTCTCTCTATTTTTATTTTTTGAAAATATTTTTCATGGAACAAATGTATATAATCCCTTGCATTTTAATATTTTATCAAAGAAAATGAAATTTCATATTTTATAAAAGGCCGAAAAATCTCTTATTGAAGAAATGAACCATCAATTTTTTTTAGCTATCCATACATAGATGGGCTGGAAACAAAAGCCCAGGCCCAAGACCAACTACACCACATCATGCTTACTAATTTTGGCTTATGGGTACTCTTACTATTTTATCCTTTCATGGGCTTCCTTCAGTCTATTAGCACTACTTCATGTAAAGGGCCCACTACGTAAATTTAAATGTAACGCCGATAATGTCAACTTGATTCATACTACCTTTCCTTCCTCCCATTATAATGTTCTTTTTTCTTTTCGGCACGAAGTCTAAGAAAATGATATTTGACTTTTGATTAATTCGTTTTTATTCAATTATTCTTGTCTTTTTTTTTAGAAAGATGGTACTTGTAACGAAACAATCAAATTAGTAAAGAACACATATAATAGTACGGAATGAGCATTACTAAGCTACATAACTTTCAAATTTGATCAATAGAGAGAGAACTCCACTCTTTGAGGAATAATTAAATACTCCCTCTATCCCCCCTATTACCGGCTCACTTTCCTAATTGAGACGTCCCTCTAAAAGTTGCTCATTCCAAATTTAGTAAATTTTAATACCTCTCTTTTACTTTATCATCTTCTCTCCTACTTTATCATTTGACTTATTATTATCTCACTTGTCTTATTTCTTCTACTTTATCATCTTCTCTCTTCTACTTTATCAACTATTTCTTTCATATTTTATTATCTACTTTCTTAATAACCGTGCCGAAAAGAAATTCCCGCTAATAGCGGGACGGAGAGTACTAAATAAAGGATTAAAACAATGGGAAAGGGAAAATTAGTGAAGAAACTTTTGGGGGGAAAGGAGTGTAAGTTACGTAATTCCGCCACCTTTGCATTAAGAAGGCTGTCATGTCAAAATTACGACCACTTTTTCTTCCTTTAATGCATATGCCGCCAACTAATCCACATTCTTCCATATAATTAACATTAATATACTTTTTTCTTTAATTACGTAGCATTTTGGGATTTTCTTCGTCGAAAATATATAGTGAAAGAAGGAATTGCTTTTACCCACATGGGACCGTACGCGTATTTGAAGATGGAAAAGCATGAGGGAGAAAAGATAGTGCCATACATTGCTTTTAATAGTGCTTTACTTTAATCAAGAGAGAGAAAAGATAATTAGTGGGAGTAGTAATCCTGTATTATCTCCTGACACACACACCATACTCCTTTAATTCTACTACTATTTTATAAAATTACATTGATTGATAGATACTGTGTAGAGAAAAAGAGAAAGTTATAATTAGATGTAAAAGATGGGATTATTACCAAGATTAATTTAACATGCTTGAACAAGGTTAATTTATTTGTCTTTGTGGGAGAGAAAGCATGGGTCAAATATTTATCAAAAGGGACTCTCTCTCTCTCTCTCTCTCTCTCTCTCTCTCTCTCTCTCTCTCTCTCTCTCTCACTAGTTATGTTCAAACACTGCTTTAGTGGTAGTAGAGAACTTTTGATACAGTTTATGTGGATGTCTTTTGAGGCCATCAAAGATAGGAAGACGCCTTTTTGACTGAGACTACATATGTATGCTCAGAATATATACTATACCTTTTAATTGAATGAAGATAATATTTATATATGTATATATATAATTAATTCTCTAGCTAAGTAGTAGTAATCTAGTATAGATGAAAAGCTAATTTTGTTATTGATGAAATATATATATTGGCATGCCAAAAATTCGCAAAGACTGATATGATACTACAAGAATACTTTAGTTCATGTCTGCTACTGAAGTAATTCAAATTCCCAGACGCAGAAATATACTATATGCTAGCTACTAGGTTTTCATGTCAGAGGGAGAGAGAGAGAGAGTGATAGTAGAGTATATGAACTTGCATATTGAGTTTTCTTTTCTTGTGAAATTGAAGTCGGAGATAAAGATTGATCTGAAATGGATGGTGACAAATGCATAGATTTCATATCTAAAATTGGTCATTGTTTGAGAGAGAGATGTGAGAGAATATTTGCGAAGTTCATAATCCCCATGCAAAATGGAAAAAAGGGAGGTTGCATGCAAAGCTTTATGAACTTTAACGAGAGGGAGAGAGAGAGAGAGAGGAGAGAGAGAGGAAGGAAAATCGTACGCAGTTCCCGATTCCTCGAAACAGACAGCCCCCACACCTTGCTTCACTTTTCAGGTCCTCGTATTCTGTGTGCATTATTAAGAAAATATGATTATGTAGTATATATTATTTAATTTTTTGATTTATTAATTTTAGTCCACGTATTATTTATCTTTTTAAGAAATAATAATCTTTTTATAAGATGGTTGGAAAAAAAACAGAACACTTTTTATGGGACGGAGATATATATCTTGTATCCACAAATCAAATTATAGGAAAATAAAAATAAAGTGGGCTATAACGGTAACGTATAGTCTGAAAAATTTAAAGCGTTTATTTCATTATCTGGTAATTTTTTCAACTTTTTACCCGATTGATATCTCACTTTAGTCTTTCTTGAATAAAATGCTACGACCACTTGAGTGATTGGGAAAAACAAAGTTGCATTTAAAGTAATGATGTTAAGACATTCTCCAATAATTGTAAGATCTATTTTTGAACTCTTCTACTTCTTTTTCATACTCAAAATATCAAAACAATTAATTCTCCACACTTAACTATACATCTTTCCAAATCTCTTGCAATTAATCAGATGTAGCTTGTATTTGTAGGCGTGTTTATGATGCATTTGCAACATAAAAAACACAAATATTTTTTGTCGTTCTGAAAATTATAGTGCTTTAAGTTTCAAAAATATCTCAATAGATGCTCAAAATGTACTTCTTAATTAAATAGTTTAACTATTTAATTTTAGAGAAACTAACGCAGAAAGAGCAAGTTTTGCAAACACTAAAAAACTACTCATATTATCAAAAAACAAATAAATGCTTAAAATAAGTTTTTGCAAACATACCCTTAAAGCCTCTCAAACCAAATACTCACCGTCAATAGTCATGCATGTTTCTGTATATTTTTCAAAAAATATTATTTTACACCCTCAAATCCCAAAATTACAAATTTCATAAAATCTGATGAATGTTATAACACCTGTTAGTATTAGCGTCTTTTTAAATATATTCCTTCCAGTTGCATGGAAAATATCTTTAAAAAAATTATTATCAAATGGAATTAGCATTCAATTTAACTTTTATACCTTTAGTTATACTTAATTGCCACGAAAAAAACTGAAAGGAATCAACAAAGCTATTACATTAAAGCTCAGAAAAGAATCATAGAAATGCTAATTAATTTAACTAAGTCTTAGCTGCATGAAAGGCAGAGTCGTCCCACCAACAAAACATTCCATATTCTCTCTCTCTCTCTCTCTCTCTCTCTCTCTCTCTCTCTCAAGAATGACATAGAGAGTAAAGCTGATTTGCCTTTGGTACT
This sequence comes from Lavandula angustifolia, assembly GCA_028984105.1. Taxonomy (NCBI): domain Eukaryota; kingdom Viridiplantae; phylum Streptophyta; class Magnoliopsida; order Lamiales; family Lamiaceae; genus Lavandula; species Lavandula angustifolia. Next base: position 32,849,407 of record CM054806.1, on the reverse strand, counting down.
GGTGCATTAATTCTTCGTCCTTGTCAGCACATGCATTCCACTTTCCCACTGCAACAATCGGACTATATAATAAATTACAACTGTATTTATACATGATCAAAAGCACAAACAAATTAAAGAAAAAGTTTACTTCTACTCTAAAGACAACTAATTAACTATCATATCTACTACATAATAAATTAATAATTAATCTACTCTCTCACTAAACGGATAAATCATAAATCCCTAAATTATTCACATTTTTTTACCTCATCCCCAAGAAAAGAATTTTTCCTTTTTTTTATCACAAAGGTAACCCGTAGTCACTATCGAAATACGCACTGGGTAAACTCCGCTCCTGTGTTCTAGCCTGCAAAAAACACGTGTGGAGAAAAGAATACCCCTTTATCTATATCTAACTCTCCTCATCTCAAACAAAACTTTACCCTCCCATTTTCATGCAACAAAGATTTTGATTAATTAGGCTTTGAAAAAAAAAAAAAAAAGGGTTTGTGTGTGATCCAAATTAGCAATGAGAGCGGGCGGAAATTGTTTGGTCCAGCAAGCTCTGACGGCGGAGGCGGCGGGCGTCGTGAAGCAGGCGGTGGTGCTAGCCAAGCGGCGCGGCCATGCACAGGTGACTCCCCTCCACGTGGCGAACACCATGCTCGCGGCGGCGAGCGGAGTATTCCGGGTGGCGTGTCTGGAGTCGAACTCCCACCCCCTCCAGTGCAAGGCGCTGGAGCTCTGCTTCAACGTGGCGCTCAACCGCCTCCCCGCCTCCTCCGCCAACCCCATCCTCGGCGGCGGCGGCCACTCTCCCAACCCGGCCATCTCGAACGCGCTCGTGGCGGCGTTCAAGCGCGCGCAGGCCCACCAGCGGCGCGGCTCGGTGGAGAGCCAGCAGCAGCCGCTCCTCGCCGTCAAGATCGAGCTCGAGCAGCTCATCATCTCCATCCTCGACGATCCCAGCGTCAGCCGCGTGATGAGGGAGGCCGGCTTCTCAAGCATACAAGTCAAGAACAATGTTGAGAAGTCAATTTCTTTAGAGTTGTGTTCTTCTCAAATTACTCTTCCTTCTCCTTCACCTAAAGAGAATAATAATACTAGCACGAACATTCTCTCTCTTCAGCCCTCTTCAATCAAACAAACCCCACCATCAAGAGATGAAGATTTGGAGGAAATCATCAACACTCTACTAATGAAGAAGAGGAGAAGAAGTATCGTCTTAGTGGGTGAGAATATATCAAACTTAGAAGCTACAATCAAAGGGCTAATGGATAAAGTTGACAAAAGGGAAGTGCCTCAAATTCTTCAAGAACTGAAGTTCATAAGCATCCCACCTCTATACTCCTTCTGCAATCTTCACCGCGACGAAGTCGAGTTGAAGATTAGGGAGCTTACATGTTTGGTTCAAAGCCTAGTGGGAAAAGGGGTTGTGTTGTGTTTAGGGGATCTTAAGTGGATTAGTGATTATAGGGTTAGTTTAGAGAGAGAAGGAAGTTACTATTGTTCGGTGGAGCACATGATTATGGAGATTGGGAGATTGGTTTGGGTTATTGGAGAGAATGAGAAGTTTTGGATGATGGGAATTGCCACTTTTCAAACTTACATGAGGTGCAGAAATGGCTACCATTCTTTACAAACTGTTTGGGGTTTGCATCCTCTTACTATTCCTGTTAATAGCTTGGGATTCAGCCTTGTTTCTGAGAGGTAATTAGTATTAATTTGATCATTCTTTGTTAATTAATGTGTTAAATTGTTTTAAGGTTTTAATTTCTTGTTACTTAGAATGATTCTTTTGTGATGGTTGATTTAGTGATGATAAAAGTGAAAAACTTTCTTGCTGCAAAGAATGTTTAAAGAAATTTGAAAGTGAGGCAAGGGAGTTGCAAGAAAGGGCTAATGAGGTTGCATTGTCAAGATTGCCTTCTTGGCTTAAGGATGAGACGAGATTAACACCCAATAACAAAGACCAGGTGCTTATCTTGTCGTATTTTAGTCTCGTATTTTATTATATTCGTGTGATGGTATTGACTATAAAGTGAAATTCGAGATTGATTAAAGTATAGGGCTAAATCCGAGATTTTGATTTGGATTGTAGAATTGTGAAGCGATGAGGGAATTAAGCAAGAAATGGGACTCATTCTGCAGATCAGCACACAAGCAGCCAGCATCGATGGCGGGAACCCTAATTTTATCATCTGCCCCAAATTCGTCGCGTACGCATTTCCTCTCCCAAAATTGGGGGTCTAATTCTTCTTCTTCCGGCGAGATCATGGATGTGGATAAGGATAACACAGAGAGATTCAAGGAATTCAATTCCGAAAACCTAAACATCCTCTGCAATGCTCTGGAGGAGAAGGTTCCATGGCAGAAGGAGATAATTCCAGAAATTTCCGGTACGATTCTGCAGTGCAGATCCGGAATGCTGAGAAGGAAGAGCGAGAATCATACCACCGATGTGAAGGAAGAGACATGGCTGCTGTTCCTCGGCCGCGACGAGTCGCAGGCAAAGGAGAAAATCGCGAGGGAGTTGGCGAAGACCGTGTTCGGATCTTATGAGAGCTTCGTCTCGATCGGGCTGAGCAGATTCGTTTCTCCGGCGAAGGCGGATTCGTCGGAGGATTGCCGGAACAAGCGAGGGAGAGATGAGTGTAAGAGCTACATCGATCGGTTAGCTCAGGCGGTGGCGGCCGATCCTCGCCGTGTTTTCCTGGTGGAGGATTTGGAGCAGGCGGATTACTGCTCGCAGATCGGGGTGAAGAGGGCGATCGAGAGGGGGAGAATTGTGAATGAGAATGGCGAGGAAGTTTGTTTTCGTGATGCGATTGTTGTGTTGAGTTGTGAGAGTTTTAGATCCAAATCGCGGGCGTCTTCTCCTAATCAGAGAACGGAGAGTGGAAGCGACGGCGGTTTGTTGGATTTGAATATTTCGTTCGGCGACGGTGAAGAAAATCTATTGGTGGATGATTTGGGAATTCTTGATAATGTTGATAGGTGCGTAGTTTTCAAAATTCAAGATTTGCGATAAATAATTTCTCTTTTTTTTTTAATTTCTTTTTTTGTAGAAATTGGAATTAGTTAATTAAAGTTTACTGCAGTCTCCTCAATGTTATGGTATAGTCATTTTTATAATTAATTTAGTAAATCATCGAATTTAAATGGTTTTGAACCTTTGATCCCGTTTTCAAAACACTAATCGAGATTCAAATGATATATTGTTCTCCATCATTAATTTGATCGAAATTCCAATCAATTTGTATACTATGAAAAAATATTAACACAATAGCGTTTGATTATCCATTTATCCTATTGTATTTTTTTTAGTTTACGAGTTATTACATGAAAGGATAATTTACAGTTAAACCTCAATAAAGTAATATTCGATAAAGTAATAATCTCGCTAATATAATAATTTCTTCCAGTCCCGATATGAGTCAATACATTAAAATAATGTTCGATACAGTAATAACCTCGTTAAATGAATATTTTTTTTCGGTTCCAAAATTATTATTTTATCGAGGTTTAACTGCAATTAGATCAAACTATATGTGTATGAAAATCAGTGCGTAGCCTTTAAACATAGTGATGAGTATCCAAAAACAAAAAAGGAACGAACAAGAAAAGAGAAAAGCTAATATTGAACCAAAACAAAGAAGCAAAAGCAAACTAAAGATCAAATTACTTGATTTTTTTATAAGAAAAAAGTGAAAATAACTTGCTTTCTCTTTAGTTTTTACTAGGTCAAAAAAATAGAAAAAGTCCTTTAACATTTTTTTTTCTTATTAAAAAACTAATCAACAAACTTTATAACTCAGGATATTAATTGCGAATTACATTTCTACGAGGAAAAAAAAAAAGATGAAGGGTGCAATTAAAACCCCCAAAACCCATAGTTATAAGATTATAATCATCACAATTCCTTCCAAAAATATTTTCCATCCTATTTTCAATTTACATTGAAACTATACATAAGCATAGACGCAGTGGCGTAAGTAGGGGTGGGGCGGTGGGGTCACTGTTCCCACTGAGTTTGAGATATTTAACTGTGATTTTTAATAAGGAATTGAACTTTGATCTAGTGGTAATGTAGTTTGAGTATTTTTTATAAGTCATGAGTTCAACTCTATTAAGATGTGAATTAACTTCCCTTTTCTCTCTCTTTTCCTCTTCTAATTCACATTTATTTCCCTTATTTCTTCTCTCTTCCTCCTTCAAGCTCCAAATTGTGTACAAATATTTTTCTAAACTTAACCAATATATAACTTTTTATTTATAATAATTATATTTTTTCTTAAAAGTTATGCATTATTATTTTGAATTTAATTCCACTTTTTTTTTCTTTTTCTCTTCTTTTTCTTATAGTTTCCTTCTCTCTTTTTCCCCTTATATTTCATCTTCTCTATCTTTTTTCTTCCCTCATTTTCTGTTTTATCGTCACTTTTTTATTTTGAAAAACAAACGAATTCGTCCTCAAATAACCTTAAATTAGAAGTTAAAAATGAGTTTTCCAATAATGTATGAAGAAATTAATATCCATAGCGTAATGGTTGGGCAAAGTAGGAGCAACTTTTATGCTTTAGAAGGTTTAAATGAGAAAAAGCAAAATCTTCCCAAACCAAAAATCAAAAAGAAAGCACTACTTTTCATGCTTTGTGATGTGTTTTACAAGTTTTTTTTTCCTTTAATTTTCATATCCCTAACATTATTATTTCTATAAAGCATTGTAAAGTCGAAGAATATGTTCGTCAAATCTCATTTATTCACATATCTCAGTTCCTCGACAAATGATTCCTAATTTACACTATATATCTCATTTTTAATGTCTTAATATATTTTAATTTTTTTAAATTCAAAATGCATATATCACCTCCTCATTAATAGAATATTAATTGATATATCAAAAATGCGATAGAGGATCTTCCGTAATTGGATTCCGTTTACACCGCATACCGGAGTTACGTATATCACCGACAGATTCTCTCTCTAACCTATCTGTAAACTACGAAACATTGGAAGAATAATTTGTATAAATTATTCGAAATTCGAAAGCATATGGAATCTAATTCTATTGCTACCTCAAAAGGAAGGAGGAAGATACTCCCCATGATGACATGATTAAAATAAATAAGCATAAATTGTAGAAAGTGGACAGCCCTTTTAACACAAAGTTGTTCTCTTTTTTGCACACCTCGTGCATTATAATTGAAAAGTTTTACTTTAATCCTTTTCACCTTTAAATGCATATGCCTTTTTCTATAATACCTTTCATTTGCATGGAGGAAAAAGGTGGCTTATAAAATCGTGACAAATGTTTTTATTTTTATTTTAAAATTAGGGAGACACATGGCAACCATATTATCTAATTAATAAAATATTTATGCAAACCCGATATATTCCTTGTTGGGTGGAATTGGATTAAGGAACTGATTCGGGGTGATTATGCATTTAATTAACGTACATAACTTTGATTTCGTTGTTAAATTTCCATTTTTTATATCGTGTTTGTGTAATCTCAATTTAGAAATGCATAGGGCAGAATCTCAACTTCTAGACTAGAGTGTAAATTTATAATTTCGAGGGAATGAATATATATGCTTCTAAATTTATAATCCCTTCGTCCAAATTCATACTATCATGTATGATTTTGGCACGAAGTTTAGAAATTTTGACTTTTATGTCTAAATGATGTTGACTCTCATGACTTTTTGTGATTTGTAATGTTATTTTATTTCATTTTACGAAAAGAAGACAGTATCCATGAGATAACCCAATATAATATATTTGACAATAATAAGAATATTTGCGTAGCCTTGCTTTGGGTTACTATAGCACAGTAGTATCGCATAAGTTGCAAAAACAAGCTTAGTTGGGCTTCTAATTCGTTGAATTGGATTAATTCTTAATTACAAAAACTAGATTATACCCTTGTATCGGGCCTGGATTATGGGCCTTCACCCAATTAACGGACCCGCTTCATACTAAACTCGGAAATTCGGCCCACTTTTAGAAATGGTTTTCTTCTTCATTTAGAGAACATAAATAGATTTTTATCATATTATGACGTCATTAAGGACATACATAGATAAAATGACATACAACATAAAATACAATTATAGTAAATAGCGAGGAATGTTTCGTTCGTAGCTTAGAATCGAGTTCAGGTTCAGAATCATGGAACTAAATGTACGAAGATTTTGGAGAGACTGGCCTATCCAGTTATTAGGGCTTGAAAATGAAATTTATAGATATGATTTTAAAATCATAATTCCGATATTTATAATTTGAACACCGGAATGAGGTTTATATCAATTTTTCATTCAAAAATTCTCTTTCAAAATGCCTCACTATATTGATAAGAACTTATTTCAAACAAGAGCTTAAATTTTACCATCCAATATACTCCATCCGTCCCAATAAACATGTCATGTTTGGTTTGAGCACGATTATTAAGAAAGTGTTTTTTTTTTGTGTGGGTCACCTTTTAAAATCATTTACTAATCTCTCTCTCCTATTTAACTAATTCATTTCCTTCTTTTAACTTCTTGTGCTGTTTTTTTTTTTTTTGCAAATGTTCGATTTTTTCGGAATGCACCTCGTGTTTTTTTTTTCGTTCTACATTTTTCAGAATTAGTAATGCAATTTATGATGTGATTTTGTATACCGGAAGCAAATTTTATGCTTGTATACAATGTGTTTTGTCCTTGCCACTATTTTATTCTCCTATCTGATTAATATATATATTTGCACATGTAATCATTTATCTTGTATAAAAGTTAGATTTGTATAGTGTGTCGGGTATCATAGAAGACTACACAAATTTGTTGAACTGACAAGATATAAACAATTATCACAGCTGAGACAACTTAAAGATAAGTTGTCGGTTTAAGCTGCAGTTTTGATAAGAAGTGGTTTGTCGTGGTTGCTTATCTTTACTGGTACACTTAAGGTGGTGTATTGATGGATCACAGTGAGATGTGTTCTCCTAACTAACCTTAGTGGAGAACCAAGATCTCGGTGACTTAGCTGGTCTTAAGCTTGGTAAGACTTCAGCTGAGTGTATTTGGCTATCTATCACTTTAACCTACTATGGTGAACGTCATCGCGACCGGATCTACGTATCTTGGGTGTCAGTAGTTATTTAAAGCTCAGGTTGGTTGTCTGTATCTTGCAACCGTATCCTAGTAAAATGGGTTGATAATATCCCCTGAGGAACTCGTAAGGATTAGCACACTAAACCCGACCGGTTGATTAAGTTCATGTGTGTTAATGAGGTCGAGTGGTACTACTCATGAACATAATAAGATGTTAATTAATTTAAGCTGTCAGTGAGCTTAATTAATTGACGGATATTTCTATCTTAAATACGGGGATCGATTAAGTCTAAAATACAAGTTCTTGCTCAATTTGGGATAAAGGGGTAAGTCAGCACGGATTCTCTAATGGAATGAATCTGTGTTTATTAATTAATTTTGCTCTGGGCTGAGCATAGATAATTAATTAATTTGAGGCCCTACTTTATTTCTTGTATTAGATCCCTGATCTAGCCCAATTAGTTGTCTAGTTATTTATTCTCTCATAAATCATTAATATTAATAGATTATGTATTTTACATTATTTAATAATGTTATTTATCTAGAATTAATTGGTTGTGCCAATTAATTGATAAATATTAGTAGCACAATAGATTAATTAATGTTATTATGGACTGATTATGTAGAAGGCCATTAGGGATATAATTAAATTAATGGACTACAAATATTAATATAATAATGTCTCTTGAAGCCTATATATATTAGTATTATGTTCATAATTAGTACAGACGTAATCTCATACACGTTGATAACATCGTTTGAGAGAGAGACGGTAATCTTAATTTTCTTCAGTTCTCTGACCACCCAGAGGGAGAAAAAGGTCGGGACACAGATCAGAAGATCTGAACAGGAGCAAGTTCTCTGACCACCCAGAGGGAGAAAAAAGCCGGGACACAAATCAGAAGATCCGAACATGAGCAACAATCAGAGCTACAACAACATATGAAGGAGGAATTGTATTTCTTCCTCTCCTATTTCCTTCAATTTACTCATTCAATTGAATGAAAAATGATAATCAACAATAAGGTAAACAAAAATAATGCAATTAAATTAAAATAAGGCTTTGAATACAGATTCTCCAATCCAAACTTGAATCATCGTCTACAACCACGCTATAACCTGCCGGATCAGTACAACTAGATAATTGAATGGCGGAGAAGAGTAGTTGATTTGTGGAATAAGATGAAGAAAGTCCGGCGCGGCGCGAAGTCGCCGAGGTCGTCCAACGTGGCTTCGGTTTCAGCTTCGATAAGCTGAGCGCCGCTGCCGTTGCAGTCGAGCTCGAACCGAGCTCCGGCGAGCCACCTTATGCGGCCGGCGAGCGTGTAGAAATGGACCAATGCTTTGGATAGTGAAGCTTCTAGGGTTTTAAAAATGGCGTGGTTTGGTTCGAGCCAGTTTTGAGAAGGGCGGTAGAAGTAGATCGTGGGGACGAGGGTTATTACACCGGTTTGGTCGGATTCGGTCAACGGCATGCGACCGTTGAAAGTCGGCTCGGATGGTGGCACCATGCAGGAACGGATGACGGTGACTTTCATGTTTGCGTTTAGAAGCTGGGAAGAATATTTGGAGTAATCGGCTATTATAGTATAATTGAAATATTTCATAATATTATATAATTGTACTGTTAGAATAAATAATATTACTCCATATTATTAGGAGAAAAGAATGTGAGTCTTTTCTTTGGCATTTGAGTGGTGTGACCTAATATTAAGGTAACTATATGATCATGAGAGTGGTGTGAGAATTTAGGTAAGACTTTTTATACATTTAACATTTTACAATATTTATGATGTTTTATATTTTATTACCTTATTTACTCTTAATCATTTAATCATTTCTCTTTAGGTTCTTGTTGAATAGATTTGGTGATTCACCCCTTTTATTCATTTATTATCAGTAATTATTTTTTATTAATTAGTGTGGAAAAGGTAGAATGTCTTACAATAAAAATAGGAGGGAGTATTCTTTAATTAAAAGATCAAGTAGAATCGATTTTAGTTTTTTCAATTTTTTTGTTTAATTCTAGTGGAATGAGAAATTAATGTACGAAATTACCTACTTAAACATAGACAAATTAACGGTTTGTATGCACATGCTTATTATAAAGCACTTATAATTTGTGTTTGCTTTTAAGTTAGAGTATAGGGTTTGTGGAATTAACATAAAAAAACTTCATATTTCTGGTAGTTCCAAAAATTATGGTGCTTTAAGCAGCAAAAACATTTCAATTCTTACTTTAAAAAAATTGCAGTCTATAAACTGCAATTTTTTTAGAGAAATTAACGAAAAAAACAGATTTTGTAAACACTAAAAAACTGTCTAGTCATTCAAAAAATAAATAAGTACTTAAAATAAACTCTTACAAACACACCGTAAATCTTGCAAGATGGAATGTCATTTATAATAGTCTCGATATAAACACTTAGTAGTGACTGCAACCTAGCTATTTATGTTTGTTTTCAGGTTTTCATATGAAATACATCTGTCTTGGCTTGGTCGAGATCACTCTCTTACTCAGAATTTTATTTAAAAAAAGATATAAAGGATTTTCCTTATCACAAATTTAATTATGATTTTTTTTTTTTTTATCATATTAGGAAAAAAAATGGCGTAATTTGATGCAACATTCAAGAATCAGCTACTTTTACATGGCATGGGTGACGCCCACGCTTAGTCTAAATTCAAAGTCATGGAAAAATGTTGAATGGATTCATGAATGTCGGTTGGCAATTGAAGGAATGGACACATTTGATAGATGCATGGCTTCACGTTGGCATGGCTTCGTTTGAATGGTTGCATGCATAACCGTTGCATGCCTCTTTCTATGAGTGCATGAGACACGTCGCGTGAGTTGGTACACATTGCATGAAGAGCCACGCATGAAACGTTACGATAATAGCGTTGCATGAAATGACACACGGTTGTTGAGATGGCGTTGATTCACGTTGCATGCATGATTGAATGGTTGCATGGCTTCGGTTGGGAAATGGACACATGCATCATACTTGTTACCTTGCATGGAGTTGTGTCCTTTCATGAAGGGATTTGTCAAAGTCTATAAATAGACCAACAAATCCCAACCGAAAAAAATACATCAACAATTCAATTCTCCATTTTATTTTATGTTTCTTTCATCACATACATATAATTGTTATTAAAAAATTAGGTGTGAAGAGATGTAGCGACAATAAAACCAAATGTTAGTATAAATACTATAACAACATAACAAACAACATATGAAAAATTGAATAGCGAAAATAACGAAATGCAAACCGAGGCGAGAGTTAGACTCTCTCTCCGCAAGACGATAATGCTCCGCTACTTGGTGCAAGCGGTCTATAGCACTCGTCTCCAAGATACAACGGTTTCTCAATTACGAGTAGTTGCACTACTTCTCGTAATTCCGGCGAACTACTTGATATTTCGGGACTAAGGAGATACTAATTAATTTATATGTATGGAGTGAAATAATAGGGATAAATGAGAGAATGAAGAATCATTTTTTTGGATTCATTTCCTTTACTTCAATTGTCCTATTTATAGATTTGAAGCACCCATTTATAAAAGACACAACTCTTCACAAAGGACGCAACTTTTCGTAATGGACACAACTCTTCATAATGAATTGTGAATGGTTGCATTTGTTCAACTTCCAAGTATCTCTTGGCATGAACCAACATATCCCTTCATGAATCAACACATTCATTCATCATTTAATTTATGAAATAATGTGTCCATTCCATAATATAACGTGTCCATTCATCTAGGAATCAACGCATCCTTTCAATTCTCTCCCATAAATCTCATGAACTAATGAATCCTTTAAATCAATTAATTTAATAATCTAATTTCCATAAAAAAAATCTAACAATCAACACATAGGATCACTACAATTTATTAACATCACTCCTACACAAATTCAATTAACTTTTAATGTCGACCAATGCAAATATATTAGATGAATTTAGATATATTGTAAAATCTCAAACAAACCACAAAGCTTGTGTGTATCACTTTGTATATTTATGTGTACCCCACAAAGGTATTGACATGTGTTAAATATGGTCCACTTGATTTAATGAGAAATATCACATGTCAATATACTTGTGGTGTGGTACACATAAGGGTATACGAAGGTGGTACATACAAGTCGATCTGCAAACAGACACACACTATATTACAACAAACAATAGTAAAATCTGTAAATAAATTAACCTTCAATATATGTTTCCGATGAAAGAAACAATTATTGCATAATATCTAAAAAATGCAGCATTTAATAATAACCATACAAAGTGTAATGCTGCAGTTCTTTCAGCTCGCTCTCACCTTCGTCTTCCTCACTTTATTTCCCAGCAAATTTACAATTCTCTAGAAGAAAAAGATAAACCAAAAATCTGGAAATCAATATAAGTCAAAATATCAATTTATCCGATTTCAAACGTTGACGCTGCAGCTCTGCGAGAGTTGATACTTAATCGCATTTCCAATAACGATGCCGGTCTTCTTACTATTTCCGATCGGGATGTAAGCCGGGCACGTAACATGCAAGTGATACCGGCCGGAGATGAAGGACCCAACCTTCCACCTCACGCGGCCGTTGATCTTGATCACCAAGTTGATGGCGCCGGCGGCCTGGTCCTGCGAGAGAGCAATCCCGTTGTACGGCGCCACCGGGACGGCCTTGCCGTAGATGAACGGCGACCAGACGTTGTTGTCCTTGTGGCCCTGGTAGACGGCGGGGATGACGGTGTAGTAGGTGATCTGCTGGCTGCGGTAGGTGGCGTAGGCGTCCATGCCGTCGTAGTAGACGCCGATCCGGGCGTTGGGGTTGCGGGCGTTGACGGTGACCTGGATTGTGGCGGAGATGACGTTGGGGGAGGAGATGTTGAGGTTGAAGATGGTGGCGTCTTGGAGGGTGAAGCGGGGATTCTTGGGCTGGAGGATGGCCCACGTCAGGAGGACGATCAGGAGGAAGACGAAGGTGAAGATCATTAGGCCGGCGCCGCACCGCCGAAGGTACTTGCGGCGGGCGCTGTCGTGGTTGTCGCAGGCTTTCTCCGACATGGCGGGTGGGCGGCGATGCAGCGGAGGGGACTGGTATTTGGAGTGGGGGAAATGGGAGTTTGGGGGTGTGATGATATAGGGCTCAAAAGTTTGGAGATAAAAAGGTGGTGGTGGGGCGGCGGCGGTGGTGATTTAATATATGCCTTGACAACAACCTCCGTCGGCGTGGTGTGTGATTTATAGTAAACATTAGTGAAATTAATACGAACTTATATATATAGGTTCTAATAAGAACAACCCTTATCAATCACGAGAATATGAGAATACGTCATGCATTTTTAAGACAAACGTATTGCATTTGTATATGAAACAAAAAAAGTGAAAATGTTGATCATTTGAAAATGCAGTATTATCATGTAGTATTATCATGTATAAAGTGCAGTACATTTATCTTTAAAATGCATGTTTTCAAGTTCTCATAGTAAGAGTCAATTCTCTTGCTATACATTTGCATACAAATCCAAGGTGCATGTGAGGACCATATCTAAAATCGTGTATATTTTCGGATTTTCTTTATATTTTTCTAACAATATTTTATTTTGTTCCTCTATGATTTTGCATATTTCACGCCCATATATTGAAATTACATATTTGCATCCAGAATTGAGAATTTGTCTCTCTAATTTTTAATCTAATATATTTGATAAAGACATCTATGAAGATTAGAATAGAAGGGTCAAAATGCTAATTTTGAGATGAATAAATTTGAATTAATTAGTGACAAACGTAATAGAGGAGCATCTATATCTCTGCAACTTTACCGGCCAAGAATATGGTATATGCATGGATAAAGCAAAAAAAAAAAAGGCATGGAATATAATTTTGTTTTATTTGGGAGGAATTTAGGTTTCATTTTCCCATATGAAATATTATACTAAATAAAATGTGGATCGCCCATGTGACTAAAAGTGGCTATGAGTACAGTAGAAGGAAAGCAAGCTTTAAAGACCTAAATACAATTACTCTCTCAACAAGCCATGCAATTAATGCTATCATAACATATAAAAAATAGGTTTGCCTTTTTACACTCATGTTTAAGTTTAAATTGCAAAGGAAAATTCATATAATTACTCCTTTGTAATCAGAATTTTACAGTTATATATTAGCTCATTTTATGTTCTTTTTCTTGAAAATCTTTTATGGTGATGAAGATTGTGATTTGAAAATAGAGAAGTGAAAAGAGAAAAGGTTGAAACCGGGTAAGGATGAAGACCCATGATGGATTAAGTGGGTGTTTGGAGTAGCTGAAGTTTATTGATAAATGCTGAAAGGTGTTGATTTGAGAATTTGTAAGTCTTTGGAAATTAAAGAAGTACTGAAAGCAGTTGAAAGTGGAAAAAATAGTGTTTGAAAAACTGTTTATCAACAGTTTGTTTTAACTTTTTAAATAAAATGTTCGCCTTACCCCCAATGTTATTAAACAATTATAATTTATAATAATAATTTCAATTTCAGTATTATAAAATATTAAATTAAAATATTTTTTATATTATATAAATTTATAATATATTATATTAGCATAAACATATCATAATATTATATTTTAAATATTACTTAATTACATAAATCCATAGTAATATATTTTTATATAGATGATTTCGTAGTTAAGAAATAATTATCATTAAATGAAAATAAAAAAAATTAAAATTCAAGATTTTTAGAACCTACTCTTTTAATTAATTTATATTTAATTTTACTAATAATTATTTAATTTAAAAATAATAAATATAAAATAATTTTTATTAAATACTAACTACTCCCTCTATCTCATAATTGTTGTCCACTTTCTTTTCAGCGCGGTATTTAAGGAGAATTGTTTGTTGTGTGTAAAGTTATACTCCCTTCCTCCCAAAGAATGTGTCTTATTTCTTTTGTGCACGGTTATTAAGAAAAATTGAAAGTTGTTTGTGAAAATGTATAAAGTGATGAGTCCCAAACATAAAGTTACTAAGGAAAGTTGAAAATTGTGTGAAATTATGTAAAGTGATGGGTCCCACAGATAAAATTTTAGTAATAAATTACCATTTATAGAAACATAACACAATCTATGGAACAACACGAACAGGAAAGCATGACACATTCTATGGGATAGAGAGTATAAAGTTGTGGGTCCCTAAAAAAATTGTATGTAATAATTTGCAAAAAAAAAAAAAAAAAAAGTGGATAAGAACTTTGAAACAACTTAAAATGGTATAATGAACCAAAATTATGGGACAGAGGGAGTAATATATTAAAATATAAATATAATTAAATTTGTAACTATAAAAATATTAATTTTACAATTAATGATTTTTTTATAATTATAAAAATATTTAAATAATAAAATAGTTCGATGAAATTAAAGGAGTATGTAAACTACATTTGCAAAAACAAAAACAAAAGTACACTATCTTAACTATATTTGATATAAACTTAAAATGGTATGTTCCAAAGTGGACTCAATTATGGGACAAAGGGAGTAATATATTAAAATTATCCAAATATAATTAAATTTGTAACTATAAAAATATCAATTTTACAATTAATGATTTTTTTTATAGTTATAGAAATATTTAAATAATAAAATAGTGTCAATAACTTTCATAATTTAGTAAACTACTTAAACTAGATCTATAGATTTCTCCTACTTTATTACTTCTCTATCTTAACTATATTTGATATAAAATTTCTTTCATCTTGAGTGTACTCCAAACACTTACTCTCTCTATCATACTTTAATCCGAAAATTATTTCAAATACCCCTAAGAGGGTGTGCAACAGCCACCGTCCAAAATTAGTATACAATTCAGATTTTTTATAATTTGCTATTTCATTTCTTTCCAACAAAATTGTAAATTTCACCAATTTTCCCGTACTGGACGAAAAATATGAAGATACCAAAATACGCCTATTTCATGAAAAACATGAAGAAACCAAAATACACGCAGCTTTTTCTTCTGACAAGCAAAACTGATTCCAGCTGCAGCTCTCGTCTTAATCTGGTTTACACCTGCAAAAATGGCCTATTCCGTACAATATTTGGAGTTTTTGAAACCTTAACGTCTTCTCACTTTCACAAAGCACTTAGAATGTGAATAAAGTGTTGGATAGAAAAGGAAACAAAAGGAAGAAAGATGTGGATAGTGGAAAATGCAAGAAATAGTGTTACATTAGCTCCTACACATATTAGTACTCCCTCCGTCTCATTCATCTTGTCTCACTTTCCTTTTTCGGATTGTCTTATCCCTCTTTTCTAATTCTAAAAATAACAATTTCTCCACTCACAACTCATATCTTTTTTCTTTTTTTGCGGATGCTTACTCACAACTAACCATTCTCCTTAATAATCACACAGGAAAGAAGTGAGCCAAACTCAACGGGATGGAGGGAGTATATAATTGAAATCCAAACAAAAAAGACAATAAACCTTAACTAAGAAAATGAGCAAGAGTCATGTAAGCACGAAATAGCCCAACATATAAATGCAAACCCATTCATTTAGAGGCGTGCAAGAAAGTGAGAACACAGAGTTATGGATAAGAAGCCATATAATTAGTAGAATCTAGTAACAAATGAGGAATAAAGAAAACAGAATGGCTAAAACTGTATAAGTAAGAGGAATCTAGTCATGGAATCATACCTCCTTCAACTGGGGATTACTGGCTCAGCAGGAGTTAGCAACACTATAAACACTACGAATTCTCTCAAGCAAATCAGAAAACTTTCATCATATAGATCAACTGGAATCAAGTTTCCAAAGTCGATTTGAGGAAGGTTAATCTGCAAACTGCAATAGCATATCAAGTCAAAACAACCGACTCGAAACATATACAAGCATCTGGAGACAAGAAAAAGAGCACGCTAACAGATAAAGAGGTCGGATCTCACCAGAACATGAAACTTATTAATGTGTAGAGATGCAAAATGCTGCACTAGTTCCCGATGAATAAGTTAGGTGCATACTTTATTGAAAATCATAACAACAATGCATTTCGTGATTGGAGTTGCGAAACAAAATGTTTCATGATCAGATGCATTTCTAGAACTTGTTTCCAGCAGAAGATGTCCCCGTACAACACATATATACAAGCAAATTTAATTCTTGCGTTAAGAGCATTAAGCTTCAAGAAACACAATCTTTTTTCTTTAATTTTCCAAAAATCTCCATGCAGAAAGACAAAACTACAGAGGAAAAAGAGATCAGGTAATTCAATGTGAATCCCATGCTTTTGATTCACTTAGAAGAAGAAGTGTTTCGAAATTTGAATTTTTCATCCAAAATCTTTCCAAATACCGTCATGCCAATAAGATTCAATATGATGCATTAACAAGTATTCTCAGGGGATCAGAAAGCAGTTCAATCACAGAGTAATTATGATGAGCAATCGCAAGACATGAGGTTTAATCTGTGGCCAGTAACCAACCTACTGTGAATCTACAGTCTGAGGAAAAATCTTTTTGAAATATAAGAAGCGTTCTGTTCTAACAAATCCTGTAAGCCTCTACTAAAGCTTGTTTTAGAAAAACTAAACCAACCTGCAGAAACATGATGTTGTGCATTGACATTTAGTATAGAAAGTTTACATAAAAGCAAACTTTGTAGTGCATGAGTAGTTCTGTGCTTATCTGTGATAGGGGAACACGTGGCGCCATCGGTAGGATCAAATGATGATAACACAACTTACCATATGCTGCATTTAATCACCAAACTTGACAAAAAAAAAATTCAATATTTAACCAGAACACGTGTTCGTCATCCTATTCGATGTAAAACCAAAATAATGGGTTTGCGATAAAGGAGGTCAATAGCGTCACGACAAAAGCTAACTAATTCAATGATGTACGAATGGTTTCCTTCCCAAGGGTTAGCGGCTTCTCAGATGACGACAAAATCTTCAGAAATCGATCTCAGGTATAAACGGAAAAGCTTCAATACAAGAATCAAATAGAAACAATTATTTAACTAACCGTTCTCCAATGTTTCTGGAAGATCTTTTGGTTAAGGTGCCCCTGAACTAGAACAAAATCTACAACCAGTACAAAAGGATAATTATTTGCATGACTATTTCAATGAATTTCCAATCATGTGACAAATATTAAAAATGCTTTCAACCATGGTTAATAGTAAATTACGAATAGCAAAATTAAAGCATTAGAATGCACCTGAAAAAGGAAACACCAATTCCAGACCATGCAGATTGTCGTAGGGGAATTATGCCAGACTAAGTGATGCATAGAGGATAAAAGTACAAGGATGAAAAACAAGATGATGTCTATTTGAAATGTATCACAATATGCTCATCACAAAGATAAGTTAGAAGCTCAAATTCTTGAAACAAGAAATATTCTCATCTTCTAGTGGAAACAAAAGCACGTAAATCAGAACTTCACATATCTTCCTCTGAAAGGAATGAAACCATTAACGTGTTCGATATGCACTGAACTAAAACCTATATAGTCATTGCTTTAACATATGATAGAAGCTGATATAATACGACAAAGGCCAGCTAACCGATAGCAAATTAAACACTTATGGAAATAAAATTAGCAAGGGTAAGACAATGCTTAAGCACCCTAGATGATCAGAGCTTCTATCTCCTTGATATGTAAGTTAACATTATCAGTAAAACTCCCACTAAATCTTATTTGGAAATGAATTCATCTCAATAATCCCATGTATACAGAACTAGAATCAATGCACTAAATTGTAACTCTATAACATCAAGAACAAGGGGATCAAGGCAATGACACCAGTACTAATTGTTAATTTAGGTTATTTTCATTAATAGATGCATCTTACAAAGATTCATCAAAGCATATTGCAAGTTTACAACATTACACTTCACTTGGTGTAAACATAAACCTCACATTCTTGGTAAGGATTCAAGAAAATACCAGGCTTGTCACTCGAAGTAAAAAAGCGAAACTCACACCATCACAGTAAGCCCTCATGAAGTGAGACTTGGTTTTCCATTTCCCATTCCTAAACTTCACAACTGCAGTAACCTTGATCACAAGCCCCAAACTTCCACTATCCAAATCCTGCTTCATCGTGCTAACCACGCTGCTACTTAGATTAACGCCGGAGAAACTAAGATCAGTCTGCAATGTGAGTCGAGTTTGCTTCGGCTGCACAATTGGCGGCTGGTGGAACTGTGAGAGCACCACCTCTTGAGAAGCATAGAGCAGGGAGATCTCCATTAGATCATACGCGGCGGTGAGGTGGCGGTTAGGGTTTGTGAGGAGGAGAGTGATGTTGCACTCCGCCGCCGGGGAGGCGGAAATCGAAACATTCGAAATGGAGGCGGAAACAACGTTCAATTGGGGGAAAGTCGGGTGGAAAATCATCCATATCACAAGGGAGATACTTGCAGTGAGAAGGAAAACGACGAGTACCCACTTCAATATCCAGCAGAAGAGCATCAGCTCGCGGCGGATGAGGAGCGGCGGCGGGGGCGGCGGCGGCGAAGTCTCGCGGTACACTTGGTGGTAGACCGCATTCCCGCGCGCCACGGAGGCAGGCGGAACCCTATCCCTCGCGCTTCGTGCCGGTCCGGCGGCGGAGAAATCCATTGCAAAAATTAAATGAGGGTTTGCGTGATGAGCGGAGGCGTTATAAAGGGAGAGGGGCGGAGATAGAGAGATTACACGTGGGGAAAAAGGGGAATGACCTTCGGCGAGAAGGCGGAGGGGTTTGCTTTTCCTTTTGTCGTATTTCCAGATTTCCTGGGGCGGTTTTCGCCTAGCCTGAGTCGACTCGGAGCTTGGCGGTTATCCATTGATGACGAGAGGCGAGGTGGCGGAATTTTGAAACCCGCTACTGGTAATGTGAAGTGGGTGGGATTTTGCGGATCAGCGGAAATGGAAGAGAGAGATAAAAAGGCTGTTCTCTTTTCGCAGGGTTTTAGGCGTTGTTTGGTCCTACTTTTTATTATTTGCCGCGCAATTTCTCAATTTCTTCTTCTTCCATTTTTTTAAAAAAAAGGTTCCTTTATTATCATTCTATCTCCTCTCCCTTTCCTTTCAATTTATCTCATTCATCTTGTTACATTCTAAATTTTTTTATATACACAACTGACTTAATCTCTTTTTGTGATATTCATCATTTATTTTACAACTATTAACTCTCATTAATATGCGTGTAAAAGAGAAATGGAACAAACTCAACGAGACAGAGGAAACTATTATTTAATTCTCGGTCATAAAAAACCTAGATGGATAGTTATAAATTTGAAAATCCAACTCCTACCTACTCGTAGAGTACTAGAGTCAAGTAGATCTCTATTAAATGCATATTACATTCATGTGATTTTAAATCGAATCGATTTTCGTTTCTTTTTTAACTTGATAGAGAAGTAAAATCGAATTTTATCTCTAAAACTCTCACGTATTTAAAGGTAGGAAATACTATTGAGCCATATGCTTTCGGTACTCGAGATACATTGTTCTTGCTAGTGTTTGTAGCAACTTGATTTAACTATTTAGAGGTTTTAACACTAATCAAGTCTCATTGTTTGTTTTTAAAACATCTTTAAGCAAAAACATCTATTAAAAAATTAAAAAATTAGTAATTTTGAAAATTACGGTACTTTAAGCATCAAAAGGGTCTTAATTGGTACTTAAAGATAACTCTTTAATTTTAAAGAAACTATAATAAGTAGATTTTTCAAATACTAAAAAACTAATAAGCAGACAAGCACTTGCAAACACATCCTTATCCATATTTTACACAAGGGAGCTATCTTTGTACGACACAGTCGATGCTCCCTTTAGTAGTTCAAATTCACTATCTCATAATCTCTTGTTTCAATAATATTTTAACTGACAACTGTAAATATTTAAGTATTTAAAATAATTCTAAATTTGAATCATAAACATCCAAATATTTACAGTTGAAAATGATTGTGGATTACGAGTGAGACATAAGATTGCGGGACATAAGATCGTCTGAGTCCTGTAGTACGAAGGACTGACTTTTGATTTGACCAAGTCAGCCCATTTAGCTAACATTTACTGGTGACTAAATTAAATTACTATGGCCACTTCTACCTAATTTAACTTCTGTTCGTCTTAGAAGGCCCATAAATGAGGTTATCCAGCCCACTTCTTTTTCACCAAAAATAAACCCTTTAAATATCAAGAAGAAATCTTGATAATAAATAGCATGTCATACGTGAAACATGCGCTACATTTGACTGAGTGGCGTAGGCAAAGGGGGGCAGTGGGGCCAATGCCCCCACTGGAATTCGAGAATTTGTTAGGGGTAATTTCGTAATTTTCAATTAATTATAAAATTTATTAATATATTTAATATTTTAAATATGTTTTTCAATTTAAAATCTTTTGGGGTATTACCCCCTCATTACTTATGAATAACAACGAGCCACATCACATAATAAAATGTTTCCTATCTATATGCATGAGGCCACGTGGGGCTACCAACTGAACACCCCTACCAACAGTAGGGGCGCAGATAGGACGCCTCGAGGTTCAATAAATGATCGGAAGCAATAATCTTGTGATTCATAAATCATAATACTTTTCGTGGCTCCATGCAGTAGATATTATTATTCTTCATTATTTCCTCTTAACTAAATTTAGAGTGATGTCAAAATAGGATTGTGTACTATGTTTTTCGAATAAATATAAAAAATATATGAGTTATTCATGAAAGAAGAATATAATCCTTAAATAAGTCATAAAGAGTAAGTATAATTAGATATAAGTAGAAAAATGTGCTAAATTTTTTTTTTCGGGTGCTCCGCCCCGAACCCCCATACAAAGAAAACTCAAGCCCGATAAATTTTGTCCCCACTAGCTCGATTTCCTAGCTACGCCACTGTTTGACTCACACTATCTAACATTAATGGATTAATTTTGGTGAAAAATGTCATCAATGACTTGATAAATTATGCAACATTTACTTTTATTCACTTTTATAATTAATATTGAAGTACTGAATACCAGTTAAGAGTTTTTATTAAAATTTTAAAATTTGTATGGTTATATTTTCTTTTTAGTTGATTCATTTAATTTATTTTGATTTTTTCAAATTATACTTTAAGATCTAGATATGGATTTTCCTCCTATGAAACTCGTTAACATGATTTACTTATCAATTCTTTATTAATCCATAGACTCAACTTAATTTTTCTTAAAGTCGTATATTCTCTAGTATACCACCTTCCTTGCACATGACAAAAAATCATTGGTATTCGCTGAGAAATCAACCATACCATGGGTTCACAATTGTATTTTTGTTCATTCGAGCTATCTATTTACTCGGTACAGTTGTAACTGATTTCTATATTCGAGAAGATTTCAAGTGGGAGGACATTGGCGGCGGCAACAACAATTAATCGGAGGAGGCGGCACGGCTTCGTTCACGAAAACCCAACTGTCATGAACATGAAAGTATTGAAAATCATAAATTCTATTTTAGATGACCGATTTCAATTAATTTTCTCATTCGATTTTCTCATATTTTTCTTATATGTTTTTGTGATACTTTTGTTAACGTATATGTTAACCCCATATTATTACTGTTTTTTATCAACCATTAATCTTTTATAAAATACAAAATATATGATTTTTCACATAGTGATATTCAAAACTATATAAGAGTTTCCTCCCATCGTATTTATAACCTCCACTCTTGAAAAGATGGTTAATATTGATTTTATCTAATTGTCCAGATTCCCAACCTTCTTATGTGCAAATTCTACACCCCTCCACATTATTTTAAAGAATTCTATACAACTGTAGACTTATATCAATTCTTAAGACTTCCCTCAAATCTAAACTCGGTGTAAAGAAGTTTATTTTTACTGTAGATAGCAGTAAAACATTGGAAGACAACCAGAATCTAATATTCATTTAAATTTATTTATAATTTTTCAAAAAAAAATTATTGTTTCATCCAAAAAAATTACATTTCGCGTCCCCTTAAAATTATGCATTTTAAATCTCGCTCCCGAACAATAATTTATCGTCCGCCCCTACTGAAAACCTTCGGACACGCAGCATCGGTGAAGAATGTATTGCCCAATCTTTGACTATTTTACTTTTTTTTAATAACAAGGGTAACCCCGATCATTGCAGAAATACGTATTGGATAAATTTCCCTTCTTGTGCTCTTTGCCCGCAAACAACACAGGAGGACCTCTCTATGCTAACCATAGGGACAGATTCACATATAGTGGTTTTTATGGGTTTTGAACCCATCTTCGATTATTTTATGTTTGAGTAGATAATACTCATAATATAAATCAATTTAGTACTCAAAATGAATTTCGTGGCAGGCCATCCAGTTTACTTTGAGTCGTGACTATCTAGATCCACTATAGGCCCATAAATTATTTAACTTTGTTTCATTTAATAAGGCCCATAAATTAGTCTATCCAGCCCACTTCTTTTTTCCTAAATAAGGGTTAAATGCTCGCTTTATCAATTAATTGAAGATAAGGGAAAAATATATACTCAATTTTAAATGTGTCTCGCTTTTTTGAGGTACATTTATTATGAAAATCATGCTTTATTGTTTATATTTCATTGTTTTTTATAGAGTAAAACTTTTAATGGGACGATCAAAATAGAAAAATGATACACTTTAAATGATACGGAATGAGTATTACATATTACCAAATTATTAGTCTAGGTGTTTAGCTCTTCTCCAACCCTAATTAGGGCAGAAAAGCAAGTTTAAAACATAGTTTTATCACCCAAATTATATTACTTAAAAAACATGGAAGCTAGCTTTCTACCTAACCTAAACAATCGAACCGTAAGCTCGACCAGTCCATGTGTTCCAGTACGATAAAAAGAAAATCCACAACATCTCTAAATCACATGGGGTAATCATACTTAGAGACTTAATTAAGTAGCATATTCTAGCTGATTCTGGAATCAATAAGTACATCAACTTTTCAAATTAATTAAAATTAAAGTGCCCAACTTGATCAGACAAGTTATAGATCATCCAAAATAATATTTTATAGTGTCTTTTTTGTGCTAATAAAAAAATAATTAAACGAGTTATAATGTTTTTTTAATTTTAAAAGTTATTTCCACCGTTTTTAATTTATCCATGCATCAATTTCAGCCTTTGAAGTAAAGGTAATGCGATTAGTGGTGGCCCAATGATTTGTTCAGTTCCACTAATTACTTTCTATAATTAAATTATGAGTGTGAATAAATTATTATTATTATTTTTCTTTGAATTCCCTAATCAGACTTTTTAATTGACTTTAAATCACCATGAAAGCTTAATTAGACTCATCTTTTTCTTGATTTCAACTCTACTACACGAAGTACTGATTGTAGCTCCCTTTTCTGGTCGGTTTAGTGCTCTCCATCGCATCATATATATCGCACCCATTAATCTTATAAGACTTAGAATTAATTTAGTGTCGTATTTCTTTTCGTGTCGATTGTATATTAGACTACTCTCGTCATACGAAAATATGTCCGTGATTTTTACGAGTATGATTGGGGCACGTATAATGGAAAATAACAAATGAAACCAAACATAAGAAGCAGCACCACGAATATATTAAACACCAAATTAGATAAATATTAAAGTGGGGTTAATAATTATATTGTTTTAGAGATCAATATCAATTATTGTCATTTGTCATTTGTTTTTCGACCAGACATGTTTCCGTTTGATATTCTTACGCAAATAAAATTGCGAGATTCATATATATGTTATGTTCCTTTTTGTGTAATAATATATGAATTGAAGAGGCAATAAGATTAATTGTTGGTAACTAAGCAGGAGAAATCATATAGAAATTGACACGTAAAGTTATCAAGTGATTACAAATTTGGGACCAATTCCTTTAAGCAACTTAATCTACTCTATATAGAAATTAATATTTTTTTAATACTTTGTACCAAATTTGTGAAAGCATCATGATACATGTTATTACGAATTATATGTTTAAATTGTTCTATTGGGCTGATATAGCGGTTAAGGTGTCTAGCATCGATCTGATTGAAAGTTATGAGTTTAAAACTCATTGAGGCCGTATATGTGAGTTACTATGTGCGCAAGACAACGTCAAAAAAATATGTGTTAAAACCATGTTATTAATAAAAATTATATAGTTTTTATTTGAAATACATTGTACCAATTATAAAGGAGTTTAATGTCATTATTAGACATTTTGAATTAAATATAGATTGGTAGGGATCTAAAAGACATTAAAAGAAGTGTTATGTATATTTGTGGTAACGACATTTTCCAATCAGATTTCTAATTAGCGACCAATAATATCTATTTTCTTGGGATAATTTTAATGGTATCAAAAGATCTCATATATTTCGAAAATGACTTTAGATGTCTCAACCCATCACGTTAAAATGATGAAATTGTAAATTTAAACCTTTAATCGTCCATCTACAACCTCTAAATTTGCATATTCATCTCCTTTTTTTCTAATTAAATGTAATTCTAAATCGGTCTATGTGAGCCAAAAGATTCAAAGTACGGTTAAATCTCGATAAAGTAATAACCTTGGAACAAAGAAAAAATATTCATTTAACGAGGTTATTACTTTATCGAACATTATTTTAGTGCATTGACCCATATCGGGACGGGAAGAAATTATTATCTTAACGAGATTATTACTTTATCGAATATTACTTTATCGAGGTTTAACATCAAATCTTAAAAATAGATAAGATACTAATTAAATATTCCATTTTCCATAATAACACCTAGTTTTTTAGGGTTTTTTGTTTTACAGACATTTAGTGAATTGTGACAAGATTTCTATCTTAATTTATTTTTTAGAGGAAAATAGTAAATAAAGTAAGCATGAACCAAATTTAGAAAAGCAACGCACTAATTCACTTTGTTAACCACAAAAAAGGATCACCACCCTTTTCCATTTTATTTATATTATTTAGTATAACATATAATTATGTCACTATAGCTATAATTTTCAGAACTATTACATATCACCGTCACGAATACATCATCGACCGTCTTGTCGGAAAACAATTACATAGTCTCTTATAAGTACGGCAACACGTTATTTTACCCTAATTAAATAATATTATATGTATATATAATTATATTATTTTCCTAGGTTCTTCTCCGGCGAGTCTCCTGCGGCTTCCCGAATCTCAACCACCACACTGTCGCCATCATCGACCGGTTTCACCACTCCACGGTGAAGAACCTGCTTTTCCTCCTCCGTTGACTTCGGATCCTTGAAACCCGCTTTTCCGGAAAGTTCGCGGACCGACAGCGAGATTTTGTCAACGCAGTTAATGATGTCGACGAGTACGGACGCCACGACGAGTATCGGCATCATCTCCTGCAGATCCGCTTTCGCCGGCAGCGAGTAGCCCTCGAGTACGACTTTCAACTCGTCGGCGGCCGATTTGGCGTTCCGCGCGTGGGTTCCGGCGGAAGCCGGCAGCTGCCTCATCTTCTTGATCGCCGCCGCCACCTCCTTCAAGGCGGCGCCGGATTCTGTGCTCATCGTAATGCATGCTTGTCGGATTTTTGTTTGGATTTCAGATTTTGCCTGCAAATTGATTCGACTTAAGTTAGATTATGTATTACGAAATATGTAATTATTTTATAACCGAGATTTATTTAGTACGCACCGTTACAAGAAATTTCGAATTTGTGTACGCGTTTAGTGATTCGATGAGGCATGCACATTCCCTAGTTAGGGCTCCAATTTTCAAGTAATTTTTCCATGGGTGATGGAACTTAAACCGGCCATGAGGAGGCTCCCACCATGCAAAATTTGCCTGCAAAATTAACCAATTAATTACATTAATAATAATAATAATAATAATATGTAAGTTGATTCAAGATCAAAAATTTTGGTGTTAAATTAGTAATTTTATAAAAATATAAAAAAAAAATCGAGAAAAAAGGCAGTCCACACCTGCCTCATGGATCCGCTCATTTATATATGCAAAATTAATTATATTAATAAATAAATAAATTAGGTTAAATATTCACCAATGATTCCTCGGTGGCTTTCGAATTTAGCACGCTTTTGTAGCCTTGGAGATTCGATTTCTCAACATTTTTGGAGCTTGAATCCTCCCCATGAACAGTTGAGAGCTCACCTCCAAAACCTATAAATAATTTAAAAAAACCCAAAATAACACAATCAATCTATAATTATAAGAAATATGAAAAAGCACAAAAAATCAAACCACTTTATTCAACTTTAATTTTCGAACGTGATAGCCATTTTCCACTGTCTAATTCGTGTCAACGAGAAAAAGACAAAGATTAAGGAAATGTCTAGACCTCTATACGTACCGTCTAAGAAAGCAGCAATCTTTTCTACATTCCCAGCAATCAAATCGTGCAAGTCTTGACCCGCCCAAACCGGGCAAACGAATATGGATACTATCATACAAGTGGATGCCCCTATGAGGATAGTGGAGAGCCTCTGGTGGGCCAGCTCCAATATTTCGTTGACCCGGAAACCCGAAACCGCTACCAAACTGAACGTAAGTATGAATATCAGCACCCCGTAATCATATCTCCTCTTCACGTTCGGAAAAAACCTCGTAAACGTAGCCACCGCAGCTGCATTTGCAAATTAATTAGTGAATTAATATTTTATGCAATTAGTAAACAAAATTTGTACCTAAGAAAAAGACCATAATGCCCAAAACGACCGGCTCCCCTTTCTCTCCGCATACACTAGCTAAGTACTCGGCTCCGATCCCTAATGCACCCGCTAGTAAAGTTGCGCACCCTCTGTTTATGCTCTTCGATAGGGTTCCACCTATTATGAAAATATCAATCAAAATTATTATAAGAGAAAAAATCATTAATTGATTATAACGTTATGACTGCTTAAATTGATTAATATTTTATTATTCCTCGAGCAGTATCACTCAACCTTATTATACTATATGAACTTAATCAATTTGAAGATATATAATCTACTTACCGACAGTGAACTCGAAGACAACGACGACAGTTAAGATAGCCCACATTCCGGCTTGTCCGAACCCATTGTAGAGTGGTCTAAAGTAGTAGAAGAAAGAGACTAGAGTGAGAGCCAACCCGACTTTGGTGGAGTGTAGAATCCTTCTCGGATCGTCTTCCCCGATCTTCTTGGTTTTCTTGATGAGTTGTGATGAAGAGGACTTGAGTTTGTGAGGGAAGGATTTCATGCAATCCCATGAAGATTGAAGGCTTGATTTCTCTTGCTTTTGTAAATTCATCTCCATGGTTGAATATTGATGGAGAAAGTGAGATTTCTTGCAAAGTTTAGATGGTGGGATTGCAAGTTAAATAGAGAGATTTGGAGATGATAGGATGTGAGTGTAATAAATGTGATTTTGAGGATTCTCATACCTTCCTACATTTATAAACCTTTAAAGTAGTGGAGGATTTCCATTAAAAGCAATGCGTAGATCATTATGACGATGACTAATTATCAAATTATTTTTAAAAAAGATAAATAATAACCTAAAAATTGATACGAAGTACAGTTATTAAGTACAGCTTATTGATAATTTAACATAAAGGTTTGAAGATTTTAGAGTATAAATTTGCAATTCCAATTATAATACCGTAAATATTAATAAAATACAAAGAAAATTCAAGATTGAAAATTAAATTTTCATAATTTAGACGGCAAGCGTGTCATCGATGGTTCTGGACACACCCTCTTCCGGAACCCCCAATGTCTAGACTATAATTTTTACTACTACAAATTAAAGAATTGATATTATCATTTCATCACTAGCCTATAATACATACTTTCCTATTTAAGATAATTATAAATATTCTAGAAATAATAAAAGAATAATTCCAACATTAATATACATGATGATTTTCAATTCTCATATCTTGAACATGGTACAGCCGTACAGCTTCCCCATTAGTACGAAAGTCTGAAAATTTAATTACTAAAAAATAGAATTAAAAAGTCCGAGCATGATACGATATACAGTTTATTGATAATTTGATATTCATATTCCTGATCTCTTTTTGTTCGATCTTTGCGATTATGACAAAAGCAGTTCGATCAAAGTACGAAAATTGTTTTTTCGGCGAAGGTGGTTAATTTTCTCCTGTATCTGGACTATATTTTAAATTATTGTATTAAAATATATTTTACTTTGCCTCATGCTGTTTCCCACCACTTTCGTGAAATATATTTTACTTTTTCACACGCATTCACACACCCCACCAACATACATTAATTTCGGATTCTCTATTCCATAATCTCCATCACTAATATTTCAATTGCAAACATTTAAGTTTTTATGACAATCTTAAAATTCAAATAGTTCGAATGGTAGTGAACACGAGAATATGAGACAAAAAATCTTGCAAACATTAATATAACTCTACATATGAATATGAATCCGGTAGGAAGACAAAGTTATATAGTAAGATATAAAATATGCTCCTCATATTTTTATGCATATTTATTATTTATTTTATACATAAATCTTGTAATTTTTACATTTTTGTTGTTATGTATAAAACATAAAGGAATATGCATAAGGAATATTCAGATTATTATATATATTCAATTTACTAGTTATAATTTTTTTTTATAATTTTTTTTATTCGATTTTGTAATGACAGTGATTGTAGGTGTCAAAAGAACTGGACTGGCAGCGTAATGAGGTTGAATTGGGCAATAAATGGTGCAGAAAAAAGTGATATATATTCAATGTATATGAATTATATCTCCTTACTAAACTACCTACTCCACCCAATTATATAAAAAAAAAACACATCTAAATTTATATAAGTGATACTATATGAAGAACTGAAGAAGGTGATTGATTGTCAAACTAGAATTTATGATAAGTGGACTTGAGTCTCTTAAACGTACGGTCAGTTTCAACTCTGCTACGGAAACCTATGAATTTGTCAACAGGCTGATTTCAATGTTTACCAGATTTCTGCCATTAAATTTCATCATATTATTTATTTAAATAATATATATAATTTCAATGAAATTTAGTAATTATTATTTATTTGATTACTATTTGTTGTGGACTGTGGAGTGAATTTGGCATTAAGAGAGAGACGACATCTTTGCTGACGATTTCCCGTTGAAAAAATCGTTGCTTTTATTTCTCAACCGCATTAATTTTATATGAATATTGATTATATTTTATTTCATTTTATGCTCTCCCTTTTAGTGCTGTCAATATGGTCGGTTAATAGATCGAGCCAAACCAAAAAATTTTATTAACCGAATTGAATCGAACCAAAAGTGCTTGGTTCGGTATTCGGTTTGATCATTTGGGTACCATATCTAACCGTACCGAAACTATTTTAATATGTTTTTTTATATTGAAGTATATTTTATTGCATTTTGTCCAATCAAATCATTTTCATATGTCTTTTTAACTAAGAAAACTTGTTAGAATATGGATATAAATTTTGGTAGAGAGAAAAATATGTATATAAATTTTGTTAAAACATTAGTATGAAGCATGTCTCTATTTTCTCTTTTCTCAATTTTTTTGTCTCCTTTAAGTTTTGGTTAAAACTGAAACCAAATTTGGTTTTGCAAAATTGAAAATCAAAATTCCGGTTAACCGAATTTTTGGTTCGGTCCATTTGGTTTAACCGAATTTATTGCCCTACTCTCTTTTTTCTTTTTTTCTTTTTTGATTTTGTGGACTTTATTTTTTTTACTATAGTTATTGATTTGTAATTTGCGTCTTAAATTGCAGTATGATAAATAAATGTTAACAGTGTATGGTGAGGGCTCAAACTTAATTTGATTTTTCCAATGCATTGTAGTTATTAGAAAGTAATTGTGTTAGATATAATTTTTCATTTGATAATTATAACTAGTTCATTGAAATTAGAAATGATTTACTAATTATGGGCCCAACTCGATCTTGATCCATCTTAACGGATGTCTTCGGACTTATGGGCCTAATATTCCAATGATAAAAAAGAGAAGCCTTTGGCCCATTAAGGTAGAAAAAAGAAAGAAGAAGCCTTCTAATATTTTTTAAAAATATAAGATTTTTGAAAATAAAATTTTAAGGATGACTCCTAGTCATGGATCCCCAAAGTTGCTCATAAGCACATTGTAAATACATGCATATTTATTAAATTATTTTTTAGGATATACAGTGAATTTTTATTTATTTTTATTACGAGAAATTCACAGTTGTTACCTTTGATACGAATATGATAAAATCACACATTATAGCATTAGTGAATTTTGTAATCGTAACTATTGATCACATGCTACGCTATGTCGTCCCGACGTGATTTATATTTATAGAATTCTATTATACGCCGTAGAATAATACGGTGTTCTCAGTAATAATTGATGAACTATGAAAAGATAAATTTCACGAGACAAACCCTACTTTGAACCCACCAATTATTGTCGGCAGCCAAATACATGCATCGTGCTAATAACTAACTAACCACGACTTTTCTTTTTCAATCTTTTCAAAATTTGTGGGCAATTAAATCAAGTTGTGTATGTGACTTTGATTTTATATCGGTTTGGTATCTCTTCACATTACATAAATTACGTCTTGATACTTTGTACATGTAAATTAATAGTTATAATGGGCGACTTTTTTTTTTTATCTTTTCTTACTCCCTATTATTTGGTATAACCACTTTATTTACATTTGAAGTTGGTTGTTGAGAATTCTGTAGTGTCAACTGTCAATTGTCAAATAACTTCAATAATAGTTGTGACTTTTTAACTAACCATTGTATAAAAAAACTAATTATCAAAGGGTGTTTTCAACTACAAAACTTCTTATTTATTTTTGCTAAAAATTAAAAATAATTGCTTTTAAGTAAAAGCAAACAATTTTTAAAGTATGTTTGCAAGAGTGTATTTTAATTTTTTATCTAGTTTTTTATCATATAAGAAGATTTCAGTGTTTACAAAAACTTACTTTCTGCATTAGTTTCTCTAAAATTAAGCAGTAAATATACTTAAATCCATAAGCATCTACTGAGGTGCTTTTGATGCTTAAAACAATCTAATTTCCGAAACTATCATAAATATTTGCTCTTAATATTAATACTAAAAAACCACTACTTTTGATTAAAATAACTTTTTTCAATTTTAAGCAAGAACAAATAAGAAGTACATATAATAAGCAGTTGCAAACACACCATTAGAATCAACAATAAAAAACTGATACATTTGGTAGTTTTGAAAATTATGGTGCTTTTAACACCAAAAGTATTTCAATTAATGGTTAAAGAAACTGTTTAGTTAAAAGAGTTTAACTGCTTAATTTTAGAATAGTTAATAAATAGTTTTTTTAAATATTAAAAAAGACTGTTTATAAGATCAATAATAACTACTTAATATAGACATTTGCAAAAAATTTAAATTTACAATCATGATTTTTCGAATTTACTCAAAGTCCATTCATTTAGATAAGTATGAAATATATATTGACTTTATCCAGAAAATTAATTACATCCCGATTCATTAAATGCGCCTGAGAAATTAATGTTAATTAGTAAATTTAGCACGAGCCATAAATGAATCAGCATGTGTGTTTAACTTTTCATTATGTATAGAGAAAATATTCCAAACTCTGTCCCTCTCTGGTGCAACACATAATTCACACATTATTTTAAACGTGTTTTGACTATACTTTGAATCTTTCTCTCTCTCTCTCTCTCTCTCTCTCTCATAATCTCATTATATAAACCCAATAAATCTCAAATGTTATGCTTACTAATCGTTAGCTCGACTTCTTCAAACTTTCGCATCTTCCAACATCAATGGCGGAAATCGAGATTCCACCCTACTTCCTCTGCCCCATCACTTTAGACATCATGAGAGATCCAGTGACAGTCGCCACCGGCATAACCTACGACAGAGAGAGCATCGAGAAATGGCTCTTCACCGATAAGAACGCCACGTGTCCCGTCACTAAGCAGCTCCTCCAAACCCTAGAGTTGACCCCGAACATCACCCTCCGCCGCCTATGCCAGTCGTGGTGCACCGTCAACGCCACCCACGGCGTCGAGCGCCTCCCCACACCCAAAGCCGCCGCCACCCGTCCCCAGATTCTCAAGCTCCTCCGCGACGCCGCCGCCCGCCCGCACATTCAATCCGGCTGCCTCCAAACGCTCAAATCGATCGCCGCCGAGAACCAAACGAACAGAAGATTGATGGAATCCACCGGCGCCGCCGAGTTTCTGGTGGCGCTGATCATCAGAAAATCCGCCGAATTGGAAGATTCAGATGAGAATTTATCCGATTTTAGGAGAATCTCCGATGAAGTACTTAGCATTATCCACACCTTGCAGCTAACTGAATCCGGCCTCAAACCACTACTCACCCCCAAATTCGTCGAAACCCTAACCCTAATTTTGAACCGCGGAAGCTACGAATCACGATCATACGCCGTCGCACTACTCAAATCAATGGTGGAAAAGGCCGATCCATCTCTATTCGTCTCCCTAGAAACCAGTTTCTTCTCAGGAATTGCTCGAATCCTAAACGACAACGTTTCCGCAAAGGCGTCAAAATCGGCGCTGAAGCTTCTAATCGCGGCTTGCCAATGGGGGAAACAAATTCAAAGCGGTCTCCGCCGGATTGGTTGCTACCCTGATCGACATTCTACTCGAATCGACGGAGAAAAGGACGTCGGAAATTATAATGACGGTGTTGGATACGCTGTGCAGCTGTGCCGACGGCCGAGCTGAGCTGCTGAAGCACGGCGCCGGATTAGCAGTCGTTTCGAAGAAGATCATGAGGGTTTCGCCGGTGACGAGCGATAAGGCTGTGAGGATTCTGCATTCAATCTCGAGGCATTCGGCGACGGCGGGAGTTTTGGTGGAAATGGTGGAGGTTGGGGTGGTGGCGAAGCTGTGCTTGCTTCTTCACTTTGATTGTGGATCGAAGACGAAGGAGAGGGCGAGTCAGATTCTGAAAACGCATGCAAATGCGTGGAGGAATTCATCTTGCATACCGTACAATTTGATATCTTCGTATCCATCTTGAGATGTGATCATTGTCATTGATGATGATGTGTAGGGTTTTTTTGTTTTTTTTTTTTAAATTTCTTGAACATTGTAATTATTTAGTTTGATTTAGATGATATATATAGTTTGACAAGATTTAGGAAATTCCTGAAATTATAAATATTTACGGACTCGGATCCCTATTCCGAAATGAACAATTTCTCGGTATTATCGTATAACAAAATTACTTATAATATCGAATCATAGTATGTGAAGGATGAAGAGTTTACATAGATTTTATTACAGGAGATCACTTAGTTCTTGATAGCTTTCTAGAAATATAATTAGTATATATGAAAAGGAGGGATATTAATTAAACCGTAATTAATCTCATTTTAAGAAAAAATACACATTTATAAGAAACATTTGGATAGTTGATTTCCCCAACATCACACTCTCAGATTCACTTATTTCAGATGAAAAATCCGCTGGGATTTCTAAACGACTCAATTAGAACACAGCAACTTTTGTTGACTGATGCGTGATAGCACCTTTTTCATTATGCTAATATTAATTTTGACTTGAGTCCCGCAATACAGGTCTGCATAACCTAGCATGCTTGATTATTGTACGTGATACATTATAAATACACCACAAAATGGGTCGGAAGATCCGAATCGATGAAAATATAGATTGGTCTAGCAACTTTTGTTGACTGATATCTTCAGTTTGAATAATGCTAATTAATACATTAATCAAAACAAATCTGAAGACTATCATCTTAATTATTGCTACGTGATTCTTTTTCCCACCTTGTCTGTCCACGTATAATGACATTACTGTCTCAACCAGTTTATTTATTTTATTTTAATTGGGATTGCAGATCAGTTTTGTTATTATTATTAATAAACAAGAAAACTTGAAGTCGTTAACTCCATTTTTAATTTTTAAAAGAAAGAGCTAAGAGTGTCTGATTTCTCTCTCTCAGCCTGAATAGTTTGACTCGTGTCTCTTTTACGGTACGGATGGTATGACGTGGAATTTGGCAATTGGATGAGCTTTATTTGCATGAGAGTCCACCGAGTCAGTATGGGGCCCATGTGAGAATAATACTACTAATTTTAAACAAACAAATTTGATGAAGAGGAGAAAGAGCCAAAAAGCCTCAATATTTGTTCTTTTAAATTCTTTGCTATCTAACCAATGAAGATCACGTTTGTTGCCCATCTGCTCTTGCCTTTTTTTAATTTGTCTTCATCTATGTAAACATTTTTTTACTTTTTTTAATGAGACGATGCGATGAGATGGATTGAACTCTTGATCCATCACTTTATCAAATCTGAGAAGATAAATAGGGCTAAATAATCTATATAAAATTAAATTTTGGTCAAATTGGTCTCCAGTACTATTTTTTTGGGCAAATTAATTCTGCAAAGATTATAATTTTGACAAATTTGGTCTTTAGATGAGTTTTTCCGTCAGTTAACAGTTAGTCAGTAATATTTTAAAAAATTATTAAAACATTGTAAAGTATTTTTCGGAATAATTTTTAGTACCAATTGACCAATATTATTCGAATATTATGTTTGAATTTAATAGACTAATGATTAAATTTTGCTAAAACAAATTTAATTAGATTTTTTAATTGATTTTTTTTCTTAAAATACAAATTTTGTAATTTTATTAATTTAAAGTATAACTTAAAAGTCTTAAATTAAAAAAATTGGTAAATTTAGTTTTTTTTTTTAAATTTGGCCGAATTTCTCTTCAAGATTAAAAAAATTGTATTACAAAAAATAATTTGATTAAAAAACTTTGAATTAATGAAACTACAAAATTCATATTTCATGAAAAATAAAAACATTAAAAATCTAATTAATTTTATTTTAAAAAAAGTTAATATTATTCTAATTAATTCAAATAAATTTATTTAAATAATATTAGCCAAATTGATCCTCTGAAAATACTATTTTTAATAATTTTTTAAAATATTTTTGTCTCTTTGACTAACTCAAAAAACTATCGGAAGGGCCAATTTCACCGGATTATAATCCTTTGAAGATCAACTTAACCAAGAAAATATAAGTAGAGAGCAATTTAGTTATAATTCAATCTTTTGAAAGCCATTTAATCCAATTTAACATTTGAGAATACAAACTAAACTACTGACTTGTTTATCGAAATTAGACCCACCTCATAACTCATATGGAAACTCTAAATAAAAACAAAAAAAAATGAGTACCTCAAATAAAACCAGAAATGAAAAACAAAATAAACCCTCTCCATTAAATTTAATTATCATTAGAATTGATTCCACAAATCAAGACCATAGTTATCGTATTTTTAAACCAAACAATCCCTCATTTATTTATACACAAGATTCTCTGCTTTTAATAAGGTTTCAAACTCATATCAACACTACAAATATACAATTATAAATTTACATATATAATGTGATTGAAAGTAGACAGATGTTTGAAGGTCAAATAGAAAACAAGGCAAATTATAGTATTTTTTTTTCCTAGAAAGACAAAGGTGCAAAAGCAGCATAATGCCGAATTTAAGCAATAAATAATAAATTATTTAAATAAGGAAATTGGGCCCCACAATAAGTATACCATATTCTAAGACAGTGACTACATACTTACATACGCCAATAATTTGCGTTACTCCATTTCCCAATTAAAAAATTGATTAAAATCAAATTAAATTAAATAAAAAAGGAATAAAAAGGAACCAAAATCTGCCCCACCATAAAAACACGAAGGCCGCCACAAAACCCAATTTTCCAAACCACAGAATTAAAACACCAAAAAATAATTCTAAATTCTAAATAAATTCTAACCTCCGGCGCCATGGACGACGTCGTTCCGGTGCGAATACTGGCGCAGGCTCACGATCACCCTCTACTCCGCCGCCGCGGCGGCTCAATCCCCTCCAAAACTGTACTTATACCGGCGAAGCTCAATCTCCTCCACCACCAGAACAGCTCCTCCACGACGACGACGTCGTCGTCGTCCGACGATCTGGAGCTGCTATCGATCAAGCCTCACTCGCACAGCTACACGTCTCTGAAGGATCTCCTCCCGACGGCGGCGGTCAACTCGCCGCGTCCGAGCACCACTCCCCTCGGCCAGGGCGGATCCGACATCTGCATCCGCAACCGCCTCGTCAAGCAGGCGGCGTGGGCGTACCTCCAGCCGATGTCCACCTCCCCGGCTCCGCCGACGGAAACTTCCTCCTCCGCATCTCGCCGCGCCTCTCCTCGTTGTTTGACTCGGTCCGCTGCGCCGCCGCTCGGGTAATCGACTGGACGCTCCGCGTGATCTGCATCCGCAGCTCCAGATAGCGACGGTCCGCATTTCTCACACTCGAAAAAATTGTACCAATTTTTAATTTTGGGAAAATTTAGAATGTATTGAAAAAGGAAAAGAAGAAAGAAAATACAATCAATCTATAATTGAATAAAAAAATTCTCTTAATTTATACAATTCTTTTCAATAATCCTCTCATTCCTTGCCGTTAACTCGCCGGAGCCTGACTTTGGCGAAATCGTGATTGCTTTCTGGCTTTTCTTCTCCGGCGGAATCGGGAGCGGCGGCGACGTCTCCGGTGTGAATGAATTTTTCTTGGCTGTGGAGTTTCACTTTAAAGGAATCGGATTTGGGGATTTGGTTATCCTTGCCGGAGGGGGAGCTTCCTAGCGGCGGCTTCTTCTCCGAGCCGTTCCTCTTCAATACTGGCGTGCTCGGCGACGGAGCTTCCTTAGATTTCTGGACTTCACCATCCTGCAAATACAATCGATTTTAGTAAAAATATAATTACCTAATTTATTGAAATTAGGTCGAGAATTCCAATTTGGCATTGATTATATTCCAATGCCATAATGATGCTACTAAAGGGTGACTTTCTTAACAAAAATACAACTTCCACAATCTAAAGTCTAAAATACTTATTAAATAATTCTGATAGATCAGAAGCCTCGATTTGTCCCTATGATTAAGGGGTGTTTGTAATAGCTTAAAATTTTTTTAAGTGTTTAAATTAAGAAGAAGTTGGTAAAAGTGACTTAATAGAGAATTTAGGGTGTGTTTACAAAAACTACTTTGAAAAATAGTATTTGCAAAAATTATGATGTAGTAGCTTATTTTGTGATTTATAAGTAAAATATCAAATCATAACTTATCCGAAATTACAAATATATCATTAAGTTAGAGAAGTTGGTAAAAACCAACTTAACCAACTTCAACTTATTCAACTTAAATGTAGAGAATTTTTTCGAATTTAAGCTGTTGCAAACACCAAAAACAGTTTTTCCTTAAATTAAGCTAGAAGTTAAATAAGTTAAACAGTTGCAAACACCCACTAAGTCGATGATGATGGAGAAGTTATGGAATAGATTGATAGTTCATAAGTGTCAATTACAAAATCGTGATGAAGTCCTTATCATAAAAGAGAAAAAACAAGTACTGAAGAGGTCTTATAGGTCGGAAGTTTCAATTTGTCTCGATAACAAGTCCTAATCGACTCCCGATCATAAAAAAAATAGGTTATGCCTACATTACTTTAAACACTTATTAAGAGTAAAATCGATACTTCATCAAAATCTAACCATTTATTGAATGTTTTATACGATTTATTATTGTATTGTTATCTCAAATAACTAAAGATAATTAATATTATCACTGATTACATCCGGTAATTATAAAAAATTATCAATTAAATAAAATACTAGAATGTAACACGAAAAAAATGGCGAACCTGAGGGCGATTCATACATTGGGCCATCAACATTTGCAGACATTCTAGAACTTTCCTCGAGCTCATAAGTGCACTTTTATACCAATAATCAAGGGCCAAATTCCATACTCTTACCTTCACTTCCTCAATAGTTCTATCTATATTTGGCTCATATTTAGACACGTAAGGTTTCACCAACGTGTCATAAATATAGGGACTCCCCTATCCGAACATATATGATCGACGTTATTAGTAAATATAAAAATGTATAATGGTAACAAGATTTTTTACCTTTGTACCGGGATGCCATAAGTAAATGTACATTATTAACTTTATACCCCGATAAAAAGGTATCCTATATAGAAAATCGAACATAAATCAGAGTTGAAAAAAATATGAACCTAATTTATTTGTTAAGACGAGTTATGAATAATTACCATGATATAAATACATCGAGAAATATTTCGAGAATAGATAATACCGTGACAATCATCCTACAAGATAGATTAGTTCATTTATTAATAGTAGTAAATTAAGAATAACTTCGTAGAATATTATGATTTAGGAAAGATTTCTCACCAATATTGACACCAAAATTTAAGTTCTTGAAGCGCAACTTTATTTTTCTCTAAAGTCTTGAAACATTTGAATGCAGGATATAAATAGCCAAACACCAATCTGCATTTTAAAGAAAAAAAAGATTCCGACAACATAGTAATTACTAAAAAAGGCAAAAACATTAACCTTAAAATCAAAATCAAAATATAAATACATACATTAAGCTCCTCGTAATTAGTTCTTCGATAAACATCTCTACAAATATTGCTTAATTATCTCCCCGCCTATCAATATCTCTGATGAACACAATTTAAAAAACCAAAAAATATAAAACAAAATTTATAATTATCGAATATATACAATATAAGTTTTGTTGATATTATAAACTGCTATTATAAGTAACTATTAAATAACAAAATGAAATAAAACAACAAAACCGTCGAGTCGAGGAGTCCTCTCTCCGCAAGACGAAATACGCCCCGGTAGTGCTCTCGGTTGTAGGCGTATCGTCCCCAAAGATAAAACGACGAACGTCTCGAAGATTGCAGCACCGCAAAACCTTCGAGCTCCGCGAACCTGGACTTTTCCGGCGAGGACAAGTGCTTTGGAGACTTGAGCTAAGAAGCGACTAGGATGAGATGCGAGCTAACTATGGAATGTTGTTGTTTTGCGGGTGGTAGAATGACATGCAGACTGGTCCTATTTATAGGCAGTCCCAGCTCAGGTGTTGATTGCAGGAGCCATTAATACTGGAGATCGTGGAAGGTAAGTAGTGGAGAAGTGGAGAGTGAAACAGTCTCTTCCAGAGACTTCCAAAACAGTAGTGCTTGGGTGTGGCGGGTGCGACTGCACCACGGAGAGGAATCCGGTGCTTTGGAGCACTGCACCGCCCGGCCGGCACCCGACCCGACGGACCACCCAAAGGACCAATTGCCAAGATCCAAGATCCAAGATCAGATCCAAGTCCAAGTCAGCAAGTCCAAGGACACGGACACGGACACGGACCGAAACCGGCACGGGCACGGGCACGAGCGCGGGGCGCGGTGCGGGCGCGGCGCGGCCCGCGCCGCGTGTGAGGCGGTCGGCAAAAAGGCTCGCGCGCATGAGCATGTGTGGCCCAAGCCCACCACATGTCACTTAGTTATCTCCTACAATATTGTAGAGACTTAAATACCACACAAAACATTATTCATTAATCGATGTGGGACATGATTAATGTAATTCTCTCCAAAACCCGAATAAGGTAAGTTTCTCCACTTTAGGTAACATTTAAGTTTTGTCCCCCCAAACTTCGAGCCACTATTTCTCACTCACCGAAAATCGGAATCGAGAAATTAAGCACGCTACAATTATCTACTCGAAACGTAGATCGACGTCATATATCTCAAAACATTAATCGGATAAATATCGAGGCTCGAAAATACGATCGAAAAGGGCTGAATTTTGCCCAAGCCAAATTAGCATTTAATGCTAATTGAATTTCCATAATAACTAAATAATTTATTTATATATATATCGATAATCCATCGATCCCCCCCACATGAGTGGAAATAGCCAAATGCATGCATGCGGACATACACTACGTCCTCGAGAGACAATAAAGCATCAGGATAGGTGGCTTGTGACCTTGAACCTTCCTTAGTCAGTGCTATCGAGCATACCGGCGGATTAGTGGACACGTGGCCTTGAACTATTCCTCCATGGTGTATACTTAGACAATAGCACTAGCACTATAAAGTCTCAACCGCGTCCGTTCTCACGTTTGTGTCCTTTGCGCCATGGACAACCTCTTTGGATTCATAAGTGTTACGTAGAAGCGGCCCTCACTTCTCACTTACATAGGTGATTCTTACTCGAGTATCCCGTCATACTCCACCTTCTTAAGGCATCCAAGAATCATTAAAAGTCAAAGACTTAACCTCACCACTTGACGAGTCACCAACACTCTCGAGCTCTTTTAGGGAATAGACTATTTGAGTGTGGTATCAACATGACTCATATAGCTTAGTTTTCCCATTGAACCAAGTTCATGGGATCTCCAATCTACAAGGTTGGGTATCCACTATCATCGTCTTTAATTTGTGGATTTAACTCCCATTCCCGCTACGAGCTTATACATTTGATCTCGATTCAAACTTTTAGTAAGCGGATCCGCTAGGTTATCTATAGACTTGACATAGTCTACGGAGATAACCCCACTCGTGATCAAATGTCTTACGGTATTATGTCGTCGACGACGAATATGTCTCGACTTACCATTATACAACCCACTCTTGGCCCTACCAATAGGCCGCTTGGCTATCACAGATGAATCATCACAGGTGGCATGGGTTTCGTCCCAACATGGAATATCTTCAAGAAAATTACGGAGCCATTCGGCCTCCTCACCGACTTTATCTAAAGCAATAAATTCGGATTCCATGGTGGATCCGGCAATGCACGTCTGTTTCGTGGATCTCCACGACACGCCTCCTCCCCTATAGTGAACACATAACCACTAGTAGACAACGAGTCTTTAGTGTCGGATATCCAATTTGCATCACGGTACCCTTCAAGTGCGGGGGATGTCTCGAGTAGTGCGGTCCAAAGTTAAGAGTGTATTTCAAATACCTCATAACTCTTACAAGAGATTTCCAATGTTCTCTACTAGGATTACTAGTATAGCGACTCGCTTGTTCACTCGGACAAGCTAGATCAGGCCTCGTACAATTCGTGATGTACATAAGACAACCAATGACTCTAGCATAATCCTCTTGAGCAACAGGATCACCCCTATTCTTGCTCAAATGAACATTAACTTCTGGAGGAGTCTTTGCTTGCGCACTATCAAAGGCATTAAACCTCTTAAGTACTTTCTCAATATAATGAGATTGAGACAAAACAATCCCTTTGGGAGTTCTTTGTATCTTTACTCCAAGAATAACATCAGCAACTCCCATATCTTTCATATCGAAATTCCTTTTAAGCATTCGCTTGGTGTCATTTATGACTTGAAGGTTTTGTCCCATAATTAACATGTCGTCTACATAAAGACAAACAATTACAAAACCATTCTTTGTATTCTTTATGTAAACACACTTGTCACATTCATTAATCTTAAAGCCATTCGACAACATAGCCTCGTCGAATTTCAAGTGCCATTGCAAAGGTGCTTGTTTCAAACCATATAGGGATTTCACCAACTTACATAACTTTCGCTCTTGGCCAGGTACTACAAACCCTTCAGGTTGTTCCATATAAATTTCCTCTTCTAAATCTCCATTTAGAAAGGCAGTTTTCACATCCATTTGATGAATCTCGAAGCGTGCAAAGCAACAATCGCGAGAAGCACACGGATAGACGTAATTCTCGTTACAGGCGAATAAGTATCGAAGAAATCATATCCTTCAATTTGCTTAAAACCTTTAACCACTAAACGAGCTTTATATTTATCAATTGACCCATCTGCCTTATACTTTCCTTTTTAGGATCCATTTACATCCTAAGGGCTTGCAACCTTCGGGTAAGTCTCGCTAAGACCCAAGTGTGATTACGCATAATGGAATCAATTTCACTTTGGATGACTTCTTGCCAAAGTGGACCATCGGGTCTAGAAAGAGCTTCTTTTATAGGCCGCGGCTCTTCATCCAAAAAGAAAGACAACATAATCGGGACCAAAGTCCTTAGCAACTCTTGCTCTAGTGCCACGTCTTGGTTCTAAAGTTTCAAGATCGACAGCTTGCCTTTCACGTGTATCGGGTTCTACCCCCACATTTCTAGAACTACTGGCAACTTCTCTTGCTCCACCACTAGAGCTTGACTCAACTTTATCATCCTTTTTACAAGGATAGATATGTTTGAAGAATATAGCATTCCTTGACTCAATAGTAGTTCCAACATTCATATCGTGCACAACCGACTTATGAATGACAAACCGATATGCACTACTATTCAGTGCATATCCTATAAAGATACAATCGACAGTCTTAGGTCCGATAGTAACTTGCTTAGGCAAAGGCACTTCTACCTTAGCCAAACACCCCCACACTTTGAGGTATTTATAGGAAGGTTTCCTTCCTTTCCACAACTCATAAGGAGTTACATCTCTACCTTTCAGAGGTATTTTGTTTTCAAAACGGCTTCCCCCCACATGTTCTGGGGCAGTCCAGAACTTATCAACAAAGCATTCATCATCTCCTTTAGAGTTCGATTCTTCCTTTCAGCTACACCATTTGATTGAGGCGAATAGGGGGCAGTGGTTTGATGAATAATACCACTTGTCTTACACAACTCTTCAAAAGGAGCTACATACTCTCCACCTCTATCACTTCGTACCATTTTGATTTTACAATCAAGTTGGTTTTCGGCTTCTGCTTTGAAGTTAGTAAAAGCTTCAATAGCCTCATCTTTACTCCTTAAAAGATAAAGAGTACAATACTTAGTGCAGTCATCAATAAAAGTAATAAAATACTTTTTCCCACCTCTAGTTTGTACAAACTTCAAGTCACATACGTCAGTGTGAATGAGTTCTAGAGATTTTGTGTTCCTTTCTACAGAATGAAATGGTTGCTTAGCCAATTTTGCTTCAACACAAACTTCACACTTGGTTTTGTTAAACTCATTTACTTTAAGTAGATCGAGATTAACTAATCTTTTTATAGCATTTAGATTAACATGTCCTAATCTAGAATGCCATAAATCGGAACACTCAAGCAAGTAAGAGGAAGTGGCTTCATTATCATTATTCTTGGCCTCAACAGCCTCTTGGCGTAACGCCATTACACTTAGCTTGAAAAGGCCCTCAGACA
This sequence comes from Lavandula angustifolia, assembly GCA_028984105.1. Classification (NCBI taxonomy): domain Eukaryota; kingdom Viridiplantae; phylum Streptophyta; class Magnoliopsida; order Lamiales; family Lamiaceae; genus Lavandula; species Lavandula angustifolia. The sequence continues at coordinate 32,806,259 of CM054806.1, read as the reverse complement.
GGTAACCTTTTCCTAGGAACATACCAAATTTAGACAAAATAAATTTGTCTGACTCAAAAACTAGTCTAAACCCTCTCTTGACTAGTACAGAGCCGGCCACAAGATTTTTCCGGATGTCGGGGACATGCAGCACCTCTCCAAGAGTAAGGTTCTTGCCGGAGCTCAACCTTAGCACCACAAGACTATAGCCAACCACCTCGGACGAGGCTTGATTACCCATATTGAGCTTCCTCCCTTGGCGCTCTTGTACTTGGTGAAGCGGCTTCGGTCACCACAAACATGTGCCGTGGCAGCGGTATCAATATACCACTTCCCCTCATTCTCCACGACGTTTGCTTCTTCAGTGACAACGGCCGTAAGGTCGGCTTCAGTGAGGTTAATCTCCAACATATTGGCTTGACGAGCCCTTTTCTTCTTCGGCTTTCGGCGGTCCTTGGACATGTGGCCGATTTGCCACGATTGTAGCGATCCCCTTCAAACTTGCGGGATGTAGCCTTGCCCTTCCCTTTGGGGTTGCTGTTTGGACGCCCTCTCTTAGCATTGTTGGAGTTGCCACCTTTCTCAGCAAGGTTGACTCTTGGCTCCATGGGTGTTTTGCCCTTCCCATCTCGAGTCCTCATGTCGGTCTCGATGCGGAGCTTGACCACAAGGTCCTCAAGCGTCATTTCCTTTCGCTTGTGCTTCAAGTAGCTCTTGAAGTCCTTCCGGCTCGGGGGAAGCTTCTCAATCACGGTTGCCACAATGAAAGCATCTGGCAAAAGCATTCCTTCGGCATGGACGTCATGGACAATGAGTTGGAACTCTTGCACTTGGTCCATGACTGGTCGAGAGTCCACCATTTTGTAGTCCAAGAACTTGGCGACTACAAACTTCTTGGTACTGCATCGTCGGCACGGTATTTTCTTTCAAGTGCCTCCCAAATTGCCTTGGAGGTCTTTACATTTGCATATATACACTGTACGCACTATCATCTAGTCCACTAAGCAAGAAGTTTTTACAAAAGTAGTCGGAAGTCGACCCAATTATCATAAGGCTATGCGGACATCCAAGTTCTCTTCGTTGTCACTTGGAGGGGGCAGGAGCATTCTCCATCGAGCACGGTTGTAAACCCTAATGTTGTCGGGTAGAACAACATCTTCCGTTGCCACCTCTTGAAGTCGGCTCCACCAAACTTGGCCGGCTTCTCGGCGACGGGCAAAGCACTGCAGACGAGTGCAGAGGTGCCGTCAGGGTTGGGTTCGAACCCCCCACCACTCCATGGTGGTTCACACTCCCAAATGGGACATTGCTCTGCAAGGCAGAGGACATGGCATTGAAGTTGTATGCCGAGTTAGCGGCATTACACGGTTAAGTGCGATCCTTACGTCAGTGGCGGCAAACATGGCAGCGAGTGTCGGATTAGCAAAGACCGGAGTAGGTGTAGGGACAGACATCGGCGGAACTACGTTGCCGGAGGGGGCAAGGACGTCAGCAGCGGTGGGGTTGGTGGCAGCAGAAACGGCAGCGGCGGCAGCGTCGGAGAAAGCAGCACTTGAGGAAGACATCTTCTTAGTTTACTTGAAGCAGATATAGGTATTTCGTCTTGCTATTACAAGTAAACTATTAAATAACAAAATGAAATAAAACAACAAAACCGTCGAGTCGAGGAGTCCTCTCTCCGCAAGACGAAATACGCCCCGGTAGTGCTCTCGGTTGTAGGCGTATCGTCCCTAAAGATAAAACGACGAACGTCTCGAAGATTGGCAAAGCACCGCAAAACCTTCGAGCTCCGGGAACTCGGACTTTTCCGGGCGAGGACAGTGCTTGGAGACTTGAGCTAAGAAGCGGCTAGGATGAGATGCGAGAGCTAACTATGGAATGTTGTTGTTTTGCAGGTGGTAGAATGACATGCGCATTGGTCCTATTTATAGGCGATCCGGCTCAGTGTTGATTGCGGGGAGCCATTAATGCCGGAGATCGTGGAAGGTAAGTAGTGGAGAAGTGGAGAGTGAAACAGTCTCTTCCGCAGACTTCCAAAACGAGTAGTGCTTGGGTGTGGCGGGTGCACTCGCACCACGGAGAGGAATCCAAAGGTGCGATGGAGACCGCACCGCCCGACGCCGGCACCCAGGCCCGGCGAACGACCCGGCACCCGACCCGGCGAACCACCCAAAGGACTAATTGCCAAGTCCAAGTCCAAGTCCAAGTCCAAGGACACGGACCGGAACCGGCACGGGCACGGGCACGGGCGCGGGCGCGTGCGGCGCGCCGCGCCGCGCCGCGTGTGAGGCGGTCGGCGAAAAGGCTCGCGCGCATGAGCATGTGTGGCCCAAGCCCACCACATGTCACTTAGTTATCTCCTACAATATTGTAGAGACTTAAATACCACACAAAACATTATTCATTAATCGATGTGGGACATGATTAATGTAATTCTCTCCAAAACCCGAATAAGGTAAGTTTCTCCACTTTAGGTAACATTTAAGTTTTGTCCCCCCAAACTTCGAGCCACTATTTCTCACTCACCGAAAATCGGAATCGAGAAATTAAGCACGCTACAATTATCTACTCGAAACGTAGATCGACGTCATATATCTCAAAACATTAATCGGATAAATATCGAGGCTCGAAAATACGATCGAAAAGGGCTGAATTTTGCCCAAGCCAAATTAGCATTTAATGCTAATTGAATTTCCATAATAACTAAATAATTTATTTATATATATATATATAAATATATATATATATATATATATATATCGATTCCAACAAGTTTTACTATCAAATTGCAAGAAATTAAAAGAGACTGACCCAATACGTGAAAGTCTTGGTTCCTGAGAAGAACGAGATCTCATAAACCAGAGACGGCGGAGAGAGAAAATAAGTTTTATGCCAAAATAAGAAAAACGAACGCGCAATGGTGTTAGTGTTGTGGTATATATAGATAGTGGGGAGAGAAAGTAAGGTTGAATGATTGAAGTGGGGAGAAGATTAAAGATGGAAGAGAGAGAAAGTGGAGGGATCCATTGGCTCGTTCATAGACGTTCCAAACTTCCGCCATTGAACGGATTTACCGTTGGGCAGTTATTTGCTCCGGTAAAGGTTATTCTTGTCTTTTGCAGTAACATCGGTATTGTCAAAATACGAATGTAATAATAAATGAAAAATGTCTTGTAATAAACTAATAATGGGGATCAGTACTTTAAAATCTCTGGGCCCAGATTTTCGATAATCTTTTGAAGGATAATATGTTTATAAAGGCCCAGTAGCTTTACAATGCTTCGGAAAATAAAGCTGAAAAGGCCTAATAAAGTTTTAAAATTTATTTATTCTAAAGTTTTGGATATAAATATTGACGATTATTGAATTTATTTTCTATAGAATTATCAAGAAAATATTTGTAGAATATTTAACTTTATCAATTTTGATTATTCTGTATTTCTGTCTTTCTATATGGTAAATTCTTGTATTTAATCTAATCAATTCGTTTCAAATTCATTATAAAGTACTCGTTCTACGAGAAGTGACTCGCTTTCTCGATAGATACATTCCACTAAAAGTGACTCATACTAAAAAGTGGCAAACATATATTATTACTAATTTTATAAAACGGGTTAAAATCACTTTTGCAACATAGTACAGTTAAACTTCGATAAAGTAATAATCTCGGTAAAATAATAATTTCTTCCGGTCCCGATATGAGTCAATGCACTAAAATAATATTCGATAAATTAATAACCTCATTAAATAAATATTTTTTCTCGGTCCCATAATTATTACTTTATCAAGGTTTAATTGTAGTATTACATTGAACGTGATTAAAATAACGAGTAAAAGTGTAAATAAATTTAACCCCAACTTCTTCTCAACCTTTCAATAGGAAATAAGGAATTACGTAATTTAACTGCCACTTATACAAATTGTAAATTGCATAATTTTGCCTTCAACTATTCAACGCATGCATATATATTTATATTTATATATATAGACGAGACATTAACACAGAGCCACAACCATCTCTCTCCGACAATGTCCGCCAAGAAAAACTACATGTTAAACTCAGACAGCGTCAAACTCGGCTGCAGCAGCAGCTGCGCCTCCCTCTTCAGCCGCCGACCAAGGCACAGACCCAACCGCCGCCGTCACCTCAAAAACTCCTCCACCACCTCTTCCTACACCACCACCGCCGCCACCGCCACACCCTCATCCTCATCCCTCAACACTCCGCCCCTCTCCTACTCCTCCGACCCGGACCCCGACGTTAAGAGCCTCCGCTCCGTCCAAGGCTTCGGCCGGCTCGGCGGCCAGAGCGTGGCGGTGGAGAAAGCTTCCGACGACCCTTACCTCGACTTCCGCCGCTCCATGCTGCAGATGATTCTGGAGAAGGAGCTCTACTCCAAAGACGAACTCAAAGAGCTGCTCAACTGCTTCCTCCAGCTCAACTCGCCGTACTATCACGGCGTTATCGTTAGGGCCTTCACGGAGATATGGAACGGCGTCGGCTCCGTTAGGCCGCCGCCGTCGCCGTTTTCTCACGGAATGTGGATGTCCGGTAACTTCTAGCTAGGGTATTTTATCTTTTTGTAATTTCGTGTAGGATTATTGTAGAACCCAATTAGTTATAGGGTTTATGTAACATCTAATTTTATATTTCAATCTCGTATTTTATGATCAGTGCTTATTATATAGTATAATTAATATGCACTGATCAAATAAAATGCGAATTATGTTAAAATTGTAAGCTTGTAGTGATTGTCATGAGTTAATTAATTATGTGTCTTTTTTTAGTTTCCAAAAGTGTTTCAATTTGATTCAATTGCAAATAATTGAATGTTACTTTTGTGTTATAATAAATACAATAAAATTTAAAATAATCTCAAATTATAACTAAAATACGTGAATTATTACATTCTCTATATATTTTAAAGTCATTTGATACAATCATACAATTTAATAAGTGAATACATTACTATAGCAGTTGACACAATTAATGTTTTTTATGGCTATACTTGTAATTCCTTGACCTCTTCAATTAATTACCCATCTGTCCGAAACCTCAAATTTTTATAAAAATTAAATTCATTCAATAATTTATATAATTGCAATGTGACTGGATTGGGCAAGTTGACTGTTATCATCAGTTCCACTGCATGTGATCTGGGCAACTTAATACATATGGTTGCACTTAATGAACCAATTTATGTATGCTGATACTTTGTTCCCCAGCCTGTGCTAATGTTAGTGTTTAATTTTTGTCACGTCGATATTCGAGATGTGTACTGGTAAATTTGTGCGATGAACGTATGGTTTGTTTTATATATATATAGGGGTTGGTTCACGTAAGAACACCCTCTTATAGTGTGAACATAAGAACAAATCCTGATCTTTAATTTTAATTAATAAACGGTTTAGATTTGATTAGTATTGCAGAATAGCGAAATGCACTTTAAAGAATAATCAATCTCACTTAAGGGTAAATTTGACTTTTTTATATAATTGATAAGATTTTTGCAACCAACTACTTCCACTAATCTACCCAAAAAATCACAACCGATCAAATCTATCCCTTTATCCCCACTAATGAAATCTATCGTATGTTTATGTGTACAACAATCTTATTTTCATTGAAATGCGTTTTGTTCATAATTATCCTGCAATTTATTCACAATCGAACTGCATTTCATTCACAAATAAATGCAAAAAAAAATCAAAATTAAACTGCACTTTGTAAACAATTGAATTGCACTATATTCACATCCAAAATGCACTTTATTCATAATTAAACTACACTTTATTCAGTATCGAACTGCATTCCATTCACAAATAAATGCAAAAAAAAATCGAAATTAAATTGAACTTCCTAAACAATCGAATTGCACCGTATTCACATCCAAAAATGCACTTTATTTAGAATTAAAGCGCACTTTATTCGGTATTGAACCGCACTTTTATCACATTGAACGCACTTTCATCACAATCGAAATGCACTTTATTCATAATTAAACAGTGTTTTATTCACAATTAAACTGCACTTTATTCACAATCAAAATGCACTTTAATCATAATTAAACTAGATTTTTTTCACAATCGAATTGCACTTTATTCATAATTAAACTGCACTTTATTTTAAAATGTGATATATGTAATCTTAATTTGGATTACAAGTTTACACGATGAACAAACCATCATTTAATATGAAGATTAACGAAATATCTTAGGAAATAAAGATGAGAAATTTAAGGAAGATAAATTTAAAGATAGAAGCGGTTTTTAAAATTGTTGATAAATTTAAGCGTGAATGAAGATACATTTATTGAAATAATATTATCGTGAATGAAGAGCGGTTATCAATACAATAATTTAGATTATGAATATAGATATTTAAAATCAAATTACTTAATTAACCTTTAAGTGCAATATGAATAAACTTTAAGTGCAGTTCGTCAATTTAAGTGAAAAAATTAAATCAGACCATCCGTTCAAAATATCAAAGGTATAGATTTGTTCACACGTTCAAACATAAACGGGTTGTTCACATTTAAGCCTATTATTTATATATATATATATATATATATATATATATATATATATATATATATATATATATCTTTGATTGAGAGAAATTCATTGCTAATTAGGTTCCCTTTTCGCCAAAAAAAATAAATTGATGATGTGATGTATATCTGCTGCAGTACATATGTAATAATAACGCATGTAATAATTATAATAATAATAAATATAAACAATGATATGCTCATTTAATTTACTGATATAATCATAGAAGAAACATCCATATCTAAATTTCAGACTATTAAATCTGCATTTCTCTCATGTCAACTTTACAATTTTGAGCTTCGAAAATCGTGTGCAGTTCAATAACTCCTTGTCTGAACTTCAAATTTATGATTGCAAAATTTACCATCAATCCCTTTTACATAGTCTGCATTTTGACAAACACCCTAGGCACGATCCAAGCGGATAAAAAAATTAATGGGTAAAATATGCAATTTCAAGAGATAATTGAGTCAGAAACACTAAATTATAAATCGTGAGTACAAATTCTCACACAACCCCTTTGTTATAGTGAACATTTTGACAAAGAGTTTAACTACAATGAAGGACGGATTTGAACTTAAGAATTAGAGGTCGTAAATTACAATTTTAAACGACAAATCTACATTTCACGAGAGAAAAAGGTGGCTAAAAAGAATTTTTCAAGAAAATATACATAAAATATAGGATTTTGCACAAGTTTGGGAGCAACCTTTATGCACCCCTAAATCTCATAATATACGGGATGAGATGTTCTGTCCCAAAATTCCATTGTTTCAATCATGTTTCGCTCAAAATTAACTATATAGTTTGATTAAAAAAAAGGTAAAATGGTAAAATTATGATTGAGTTGCTATTAAAACTATATAGTTTTAACTTAAACATAATTGAGATATGAGAATTTTGAGACAGTAGATCTTAACCCGATACGATGCTATCTGGATTCGTCTCAATCGTACTCAAATCTACTAAAATAGAGGATTTATAGAAATGACACGTTTGATCGTACTGTAAAAATATGAAAGTTTCGCAGGTCAATTTGTGTCGTGAATCCCCAGAAACTATGTTTAATCATTGTGTAGTGTGAAGTAAAAAATCTTGTCCCTAACAATTATAGCAATTATTACTGCGTACTTCTCATTTCACCAATTCATTTCGATATTTCATTTTCTGAATTAATGCTACAGTTTATTATGTTTGACTTTTTTGCATTATTTTAACATCTAAGCGGAAAATGTTTTTAGTAATTATGTTATTTAAATATTATATTTTGATTATTTTCCTTTAATTTCTTGCATAGATATGGACGGTCAGGATGCACTGATGATTCACCATCAGCTCTAAATTTGCGGATTTAGAAATCTATCTAATAAAGAAGCCCATAAAGGCAGTTGAAAAAGAGTGAAAATAAGAGGACTAAAATGAAATTGGGACCCTTGAAAATTTAGAAGAATTGTATTTAATGAACTCTGTATTAATTAACTGCAATAATGTTTTCAGATTGCAGTCAACCAACTACCTACCAAAACCTGATCTACATGTTGAATTATTTTTCAAATCTATTAATGTTGAAATAAGACAATATTAAATTATTGGTCCATAAAAAGTAAATTATGATGATATGTAAAAGCGTTTATATGTATTTATTTATGGAGATGGGCTTGTAATATTACCCATACATACTTTTGTTGGGCTTTTTTGTACTGGCAAGAGAAATGGGCTTCACAAATATTAATGGGCCCAAAAGTCCAAGGCCCAATCATTGTCTATTCAAGTATTTGATAATCCCATCACCTATGATTGAATTACACAAACTTTTTGGTTGGTAATCGAATTCTTTCAGATTAAATAATCTATTTCGAATTGCACTCGAACAATTAGAATTGTTCGGAGATTCTCTAAAAGAAATACGGGATTATGGTGAAATACGCTTAATCCCATTTATGGTGTTAAACCATATGTTCTAAGAAGAATAGGCGGATCAAGGGGATGCATACGCTGCCTCCCACATCCCAAAAAAAAGTCGTTTATGAAGTGATACCTTGGCAATTTGATAATTTAATTAGTTAACATGATTTGCGACATTTTAAAGTTTTTTTTAAATTCAATTATATTATTTTAAAAATATTTGTTTAAAGTTGATGCAATGTATGATTTGAAATTAGATTAGATTAATTGAAATCTATTTGTAATTTACAACAGACTAAAATTACAATTTAAAATTGAATTAAGCGAAATTGGATTACATTTGAAACATTGATTGAATTTAATTGTGGACTTGTCACACTATGAAATTTTGATTATAAATTCCTTATGTTACTTTCAAAAATATTATTTTAAAATTTTGATTTAAATTTTACTTAATGTTGAGTATAAATTGGACTATTTATATCTTGTATGTGGTAAAAATAATATTAAATAGAATTGAATATCGATTGGATTGAGATTGTTTTTTAATTGGTTGAAAATGGAAATTCAATTTAAATTGAACATAAATTCCGAGTTTGGTTTGAAATTGAATTGACATTAAATTTATATTGATTGGATTGGTGTTCTATAAATGTATTATGTACTTATATTTGTATTAAATAATAAAAATAATAATAGGTTATACCCTAAAGCCCATAGCCCAGACCCCATTATTGTCTATTCAAGTATCGGGATAATTCCATCATCTTATATTGATATTAAACGGAAACTTTGGTTGTTGTCGAGTTTGTTATTTTTTTTCTTTCTTAAATTAAAGAATCTCTTTCGATTGCACTCGAACAATTAAGTTTCAATCCAAAAAAATTACAAATTTTTTAAATTTAGGCGGGCTAATCCCATTTATGGAATAGGGCCGGGGAATCGGACATCCGCCAATCCCAACCCAACCCATCCTAAAATACACATTAATATATCTACCGCATACTTTTACTTTTATATTTTTTTTTCTAATACATTACATAACTCCCCTCCACCTCTTATCCTTTTTAGTTTTTTTTTGTTTTTTTTTTTTTGGGTTATTAATTTTGTTTGATTAATGTAAATCTTTTTCCCGACGATCATTGAAAATAATAATTACTAACATAACTTCCACACTTTTTCTTTGCGAAACCTACATTCTACACACAACGAACCCCCCTTAATTCCAAAAAAAAAGAAAACAAAGCGGGCCTGAAGGTGTATTTTTTTAAAAATGTATTCTTTTGATCAATATATTTCATATTTCGCCCCTCTTCTAAAATTACAAATTTACATAAGGGTTTTGTCTACCTCCTAAAATTGCAAATTTGCACACTTGAAATTATAAATTTCGCCCACTAATTCTTAATTCTCGATCAACACCTAAAAAGAACATCGCGTATCGATAATAACGAAGCCAGAAACATTAAATTTACCACATGATCATAGTAATCAAGAAAATCAAAATGTCCTAACATGCCATTCAAATCACGGTCCCCTCCCCTCACATCTTCATATTTCATCGTATCTCCTAATCCAGAGAGTGTGAGATGTTCTTCAAAAGGACCACCTAAAGTTAATGCAATTCCAGCAACATTCTCACAGAATAATTTCTTTTTCATTTGTTTTCTTCTTCCATTTCTCTCAGACAGAAAATGACATAAATTGCTTCAGCCAGTTAGGCTGGCCTGATGGCTGATAGAGATAAGATGATACCCTACATGCAAAAACTCGTTTTCTGTTTTTATGTGGGGAAAAAGGGAAAAAGGACTTTTCACCCTAATAATTCACGTAAAATTATATATAAATTTGGTCATTAATATGTACCTTTCTTCTTTCCCAGATTCGTTTTCCACAATATTACAAATATTCAAGATTCATATATCCGACTGAATACAACAGTTACGTACACATGATTTATATATTTACGTTGTTGTCTTGTCTTGTACAAGTACTTACGTGGTTCAAAATAATTGCAAGAGAGAGAGCGAGAAACTCCAATTTATTCTGTCACAAGTATTATTACTGTCAAATTATAGTTACTGTACAATTTGAATTCTAGGGTGAAGATTTGTACTGAATTCTTACATGAAACTTGTTATTTATAGGGTTTTCCTATGTTTATACTTGGGTCCGATTCGTGCAAGAAAAACTAGCTAGGCAATTCTTTAGGTTTTCTTCTTCTGTCATGTAATTATGGACATTTGGTTCGAGTTCAGTTTTAGATTAACCATTAATTTGAAATGAGAATCATTGTAGATTCTGGGCAAAACCCGCCACATACTAGACGTTTTAAATATCAATATAATTAATAGACGTAATTCAACTATTTTAATTATATGAGATATTTCAATTCTTGATTTCGAAACCCTATAATTAATTAAATGCTCCGGACACATATCATGTTTGGATCGATGATATTATCAATCATTTATAGTGAAGATCACATTATGTTAATTCTATCATATAACATTATAAACTAATAATAATAATGAAAAAAAAAACAATGCTAACATTTTAGGGCCGAATATTACGTTGAGATTTCCTTCTCTCTTAAAAAAACAACCATACCTACTCTCTCTTTCACTACTTTATGATCCGACCAAGAACAAATCAAGATCAAACGCAATCCTAAAAACTAACATGAAGAGAATTAAACATCATATATTTTTGCGGAGAACGATTTCGTCTTCGTTCTCGATTGAAATCAAAGACGAAGAGAAGGAGAGAGGAGAAGTGAAAGAATATTTCGTAGGATCCGAACAACTCGAAGAGGAAGACGAGTTTTCATCAATGGCGGAATCGCTTAAGCGATGGACGAGCAAGTCGAGAAAAGCTCGAAGTATACATCCGTGGTTGCTCTCATCATTAACTCTCAGATACCATTCAAGCAGCTCCTCCAACATCTCCCAATCCCCCAGCCCGCGCGCTTCCACCATTTCCTCCATCGAAATCCTAAAATCGAGAAACGGATTCCTCGAATCTATCACCACCATCGCCACGCTCTCCTTTTTTGCTTCCTCCAGTATGGAACTCGTCTCTCCAGGCTCGAAGAAGAGCCTATCCGACCTAACCCCGCTGATCACTGCGGTCTCGGAGTAATGGCGTGGAGGTGATTCTTCTGGAGCGGCAGTAGCAAAATTGATTGGGTTTTTTTGGTCGTTGTCTTCGTCGACATAGGCTGCGCTTATGGTATTGTAGATGTTATCCGCGGTGGCGGCTCGGAAGGAGAGTGTTCTGGGGCTGGTGGCGCAGCTCGGCCACGGCCATGCCGACGCGGCGGAGGTGGTGGTTGCTGTGTCAGTGGATTTGAAGGGAAATGGGAACTTCATTGTGTTGAGGGGTGGGAAAATGTGGTTTGAATGAGATGTGTATTTTATTTAGTCAAAGCATTTAATATCCCAGATTTTAAAGAATTTTTCTATTCTAGACGGACCTGGTGGTTAAAAATGAAGACACATGTAATGTTTTGAAAATAAAAAATTACTAAAAAATACAACTTCTATCCTAGACCACAAGGTCTTGTAGACCTGGTCTAGGATAGAAAAATTCGATTTTAAAGGGGTAAGAAATTTTTAGTGGGGACTACTACACATTCAAATAATTATGTTGTACTTCAATTTTTCTATACTAAGATAGTAATATTAGTTACAATGACATTACAAAACTGCCTAACATAATTTAATGACTTTGGTCATATTTTGAGAGTAAAGTGTTAGTAGAGATTTTAATTAATGAGTAGTTGTAGAGCAAATTAATTTTAGGGGTGCTAACAAGTAACAGCTAACTAATTGGCACGGCTATTGAAATCGGACTCATGTTTATATATTTTTATTCGTGCATGATTAATTTAGTATGATTTATATCGATGAAAGTGAATTCATTTGAAATCAATCGCGATCTAAATAAGGATGAGGTGGGGCCAGTCAAATTGAGAGTTCTTACTAGCTAGGAGTAGTCATGTTAGTCCTACTTGAACCATTACTGTGAAGCAGACCTATCAGAAATATAATTTACCTATATCTCATTAATTAGAAATATAATTTACCTATATCTCATTAATTGGTTTGGATCATGAAGAGCTAAGACTACAGCTTAATTCAAAGATAGTATTCAGACCCGTTTGAAAGAAATTATAAAAATTAAGCGTGTATGCACGCGTTTGGAAGTGTTTATAAAAATAATTTATTCTATTTTAATTTATTTTTATAAGATAGTATAAATAACTTATGAAAAAAAAGTTAAAAACAGTTTATGAAAATAATTCCGCATGTCAAATTTCATAAGAACAACTTTTTAAGCTATATATACAGTATATATTTTCTTTCTCTAATTAATTATTTATATATAAATATATTCAAACGCGAACAACTTATTCAATTTAAATGTTTATGATATAAATACTTATGTCATAAGCACTTATTCAAGTTATTTTCCAAATATATAATGTTTTGGTTCTCTTATGATGTACTTATTCATCTATATTAAGTGCCAATTAGCAATATTTTATAGTACAAACCGCATAGTAAAACTGAAGAATTAACATAATAATAATAATAATAAGGATACTGTGTGACATGGTAAAGATAAAAAGAATCAATAAAGTAATAATCTTGGGACCCAAAAAAAATATTCATTCAACGAGATTATTATTTTATCGAACATTATTTTAGTGCAATGACCCATATCGGGACCGAAATAAATTATTATCTTAGCAAGATTATTACTTTATCGAATATTACTTTATCGAGGTTTAACTGTATACAATAATGAGATATTAGCTAGCAGGGGTAATGTGGGGGAGGGGCACTAAGTATAACATGTGAGAATTAGGATTTGACAGAAACAACACCAAGGGAAGAAGGGACAGACCATTCTTGTATGATGAGGAGATATTGAGATGGTCCCTTTCCACGCCCTTTGCTCCTCTGATTAAGACCAACCTGATGGATTATGTAATAACAGATCTTCAAGGATAAAAACTGTTGTATAGCTTCGGTACTCGAGGGCATCGTCGATGGATTTCATACCTTATAGACACTCCAGCTAAATAAATAGACAATGGGGCAAGGTAGAAATGGCATCAAAGCAAATTCATGATTTTAGACTTGAATGGGATGGTTGCAGCAGTGACTGGGTTCGGATAGAGTGACTTTTGCTGTCCTGCCACACAGGGGCGGATCAAGGATTTTTGGTTGGGGGGGCGAAATTTATTGGGGCTTGAGTTTTTTTTTGTACGGGGGTTCGGGGCGGAGCCCCTAATAAAAAATTTAGCACATTTTTCTACTTAAATCTAATTATACTTATTATTTATGTCTTATTTAAGGATTAAATTCTTCTTTCATGAATAACTCATATATTTTTTTTATATTTATTCGAAAAACATAGTACACAATCCTATTTTGACATCACTCTAAATTTAGTTAGAGGAAAATATCTAAGCGAGGAATTAATAAGTATTTAAATGATAGTTTATTCATACTTCAAATGTTCTTAATTTTATATCAATAAGTACATGAAAAAGAAAACACAAACATAGTATATTAATTGCATCAAACAAAAAGCATAGTATATTAAGCCGCATCAAGTTATATAAGTGGACTCTACCAAACTAGGTATCTAAAACTTAAAATCTACACCTCCACTAAAATATGAGACATTTAATATACCTTTTTTAATATTTTTCTAAGTTAGGATAACAAATTTAAAAATTTCGGGGGGGCGAATTCGAAAATTTAATCGGAACAAGTATAAAAATTACTAGAAATAAAAGATAACTCGTAGTATTGCACAAAAATTCGGGGGGGCGGTCGCACCCACCCGCCCCCCCTTGAATCCGCCCCTGCTGCCACAGAAGAACAAACGCATATTCAAAACTAAAAACATTATCATAGACAGGGACGGATCTATAGGGGGGTGGGGAGGGTCGATCGACTCTCCGGCCGCCGTATCTAGAAGTAGCAGGCTTGAATCGTCCCTCTGTTTGACCTCTCCGATGACGGCGAATTTTCTGCAAATTGAAAGGGGGATGAACGGTAGTGAAAGGAAAATGAAGAAGAAGGTGAATAGGTTTGGGTTGAGAATTTGTGCTCATTAATTTGTGTTAGTGGGCAGCCCAATTCTAAAACCCAAAATAAAAAAATAAGCCCAAATATCAATTTTGTTAAAAAATTATAACATAAATTATAATAATTAAGAGAGAGAGACCCAAGTTCGTAGCTTCTTCTTTCTCTGGACTCTGGTTCTCTGTTTCTCCTCTCAACTCTCTTTATCCCCCTTTTCATTTAATTGTTTCTTCTTTGTTGCCTAAGTGGTCCTAACTATGCATAATGGCCGACAACAAGTTTAAGTAAGTCATTTTTTAAATTTTATTATTTATTTTGTCTTCTCCATAATTATATTTGTTTAATTTAGGGTTTAATAAAATAGTGTATTGGTGTTAATGAGTGATGATGGGGTTTATATTATTATTTTGTTATCTAGGAATGTCTCTTTGGAAAGGTTCTTTACCAAGAAGCCAAAAGTTAACAATGAGCCTCTACCATTCACTTTAAATGTTAATGAATGTAGTAGCAAAAGGGATAGGGGAGAAATTGATTTGTGTGAAGATGAAATTGTTGGAGATCCCACCTTGCGCAAACCAATGAATGATATATCGGTTAATATTCGAGATGAACTAAGGAGAAAATATGTAGCAAAAGGACCTTGTCAACCAAAAGGAGACATTTTTCCTCAAAAAGAAATTAGTGGATGTATTAGAAAATTTTTAGAGAAATGGTTTGATCATTTTCGTTGGCTAGAATATAGTGTATCGAAAGATGCTGCGTTTTGTTTATGGTGCTATTTGTTTCCCACCGGTCATAAAAATGGGGATGATGTTTTTGTGAAGAATGGCTTTAGCAATTGGAAAAAGGCTTTTGAAAAGTTTCGAGACGATGATAGTAGACACAATAATGCAAGAGTTCAATCGAGGCGCTGCTTTAGGCTTAGCTGAGAAAATGGAAAGTTTTGAATTAGTATTCATTGCTCATTTGATGCTTAATTTATTAGGACGGACAAATGATCTTTCACAGGCTCTTCAGTTAAAGAATCAAAATGTAGGCAATGCAATCCAATTGATTGAAGATGTGAAACGTGATTTGAAGAATTATAGAGATGGTGGATGGGATGAGTTATTAAAAGAAGTCACAACATTTTGTTCTAAAAATGAAATTCATGTGTATGATATGAAAGATATCATTCCAGGCCGGATTAGAAGAACAATTGATGATGAGCCACAAACTTACCGCCATTATTTTAGGGTGAATATTTTCTATCAGGTACTTTATTTTCATTCATTATCTTTTATATGTTGAACCCTTTTTTATATAAATTATAATACTTGATTTTTATTTTTTTTGTTGAATACTAGGTTGTTGATATTCTTTCTAATGAGATGGATGAACGATTCACAAAGTCAAACTCGGAGTTGCTTATGTGCATATCGTGTCTTGATCCTAGAGACTCATTTCAAAAGTTTGATAGTGAGAAGTTGATACGTCTTGCCGAGTTATACTCAGAAGATTTTGCTGGTCCCGACATACATCAATTAAAAATTCAATTGGATCGGTACATTTTCAATGTGAGACATAATGATGTTTTCTCCGACCTTCATGATATCGGAGAACTTGCAAAGAAGATGGTTGAGATGGGGTATCATGTTATGTATGATTTGGTCTATCGTCTTCTTGAGTTGGCTTTGGTCTTACACTTGCAGGAACCGCCATTGTAGAAAGATCTTTCTCAGCAATGAAGTTTGTGAAGAATGATTTGCGGAACGGGATGGGTGATAACTTTCTCATGATTTATTAGTATGTTACATCGAGAAAGGAATTTTTGCGAGTGTTGAAAATGAAGCGGTTTTGCAACGGTTTCAAGATATGGGAACTAGAAGGTCACAATTACCAGCTACGTCTACATCGATTGGCAAAAAAAAGTAGTCTGTAGTCGTTGCATCACTTGTAGACTCAAAGAAAAAAAAAACCTATTTGATAGACTTTGTTGATGGAATATGTATTTTGTAATTATTATTATTTTTTTGTTGCACTTGAATATATTCTACTTCGACCCCTCGGTTGTAAAGTTCTGGTTCCGTCCCTGATCATAGATGAAATAACCTCTGAATGATAGCAAAGAAACCTCACCATTCTCATTCAACTCATGCAGTTCCAGCAAGTTCAAAAGTGTGCCGTGTAAATGATACATCCACCAACTCAGAGAGAGGGTAATATTAACGCGAAAGATTTCAACTGCTCGTGAGATGAATAGCAAGAGCAAGAGCAAAAATACCACCGGTACTTGAGAGAAAGCCATGAAGAGGTATCAGATATAATCTTAGAAGTGAGACTTATTGTTTTCATATCGACTCATCAAATGCAGATCAACAGTATGAATCAAGAAATCATACTATTGACAAGTATTGGAGATGAATAGCTTGAAGACACCTTAAAACTTAATCAGACTGCATGCATCATATATGTTCTGCATGCAGCATATATGTTGCCTCATAGTCATGAGATCCATTGTTAGAGATAGAGTTTACCGGCGAAGATCGAAGAGGCTCGAGAAGGGGAGAGGTGTTAGAGATAGAGTTTACCGGCGAAGATCGAAGAGGCTCGAGAAGGGGAGAGGTGTTAGAGATAGGGTTTACCGGCGAAGATCGAAGAGGCTCGAAAAGGGGAGAGGATCGGCTGTGGAAGGAGACGAGCCGTAACCTTGATCGGCCAATATGCATGGCTTGCATGGAGGAACATGTGCATGGTTGGCGGATCGCATGCTCGGCGGATATTATTACTATTGTTATTTAGTATTTGCTTATTTAGTAATTGCCCTTATTTAGTATTTGCTTATTCCTTAATTAATTTAAGCCCATGAATAGGGCTTGGCCGTGTGAGGCCTACTACATTGCTATTCTTATTTATATCTTAGTTCTAGTAGGAAAATATTTATCTAGGGTTTTATCTCGGATCTTGGACGGCGTATAGTTACGCTTGGCCGGAAGATTCATCTTCCGTGGGACTCGTTCTCGAGTTTGTTTGCTTTCTTTGAATTAATATTTCGTTTCGTTATTACAATTGCATATTCAATTCCTTTACTCTAACAAATTGGTCCGACCTGCCGGATGGCCAACACGAGACAAAAATAGATGGAAACGAGATTGGATGAGTTGGAGAAGGGATTGAAGGCAATGGATGTTCGTTTATCGAGTGAATTATCGACGGTGAAGGACACGGCTGGACTCCATGCGTGATTTGATTCAAGATTTGGTTACGGGGGAAGACTACTCCGGCCGAGGGTTCGACGAACCCCAATCCCGCGTCGAACCCTAATTCAGCACAGAACCCTAATTCCGTGCCAAACCCTAATTCGGACGAGCGCGATTCAGCGGAAGGGCCGCAGATCGGCGACCCTGAGACAGCGGCGAGTTCGGCGAGCCTGGTGTCCGGCGCGCCGGGTGATATCGATGAAAGAGAATCGTGCGGATCAGCTCGACTATGTCTTTGGTGGACACGCCTGGCCAAATTGAAATCTTCACTTGGTCCGCATCTCGGAGCTATTATAACGAAGCTTTTGCATCAACCTTTCCAACAAGAATAGCTTATGTTGTTGACACACCACGTTCGCCTAACCCGACTACCTTCATGAGCAATATGATGTATGCATGTAGCATCCTCTACAAGACACGATTGCCGCTGGTATTGGTGTTTAATAAAACAGATGTGGCGCAGCACGAGTTTGCACTGGAGTGGATGAAAGATTTTGAAGCATTTCATGCTGCACTAGATTCAGATAATTCTTATACATCAACCCTGACACGTAGTCTCTCCCTAGCATTGGAGGAATTTTATAGCAATCTGAAATCAGTCGGAGTATCTGCAGTCACTGGTTCGGGGATGGAAGCCTTCTTAAAGGCTATTGAAGCCAGTGCAGAAAAGTACATGGAAACTTACAAGGCTGATCTTGACAAGAGACGAGGCATAGAAGGAACATTTGGAAGAAGAACGCAGAAAAGAGAACATGGATAAGCTCGGGAAAGATATGGAGAAGTCGAGGTGGGAAACTGTTATGCGAGCACGAGTTTGAAAAATAAACCGACCGACAAGAATATGGAGCTTGATGAAGATGAAGACGACGAGGATGAAGTTGGATTGAGGTCCGGATCAAGTCTTTGCACATATCCCGGTTTTTGATAGGAAAACAAAAAGATTGGTGGAAGAAATAATTGATGCCAAGATCGTGTTATCTATGCGAGCCATCTACCCAATCTAAAGTAGGGCTTGGCCTAATGGACAAAGGGGCTAAGGAACTCTTGCAAAGCATCTCCGAAAAGCGAGAGGGAAAATGAATTCACCGAATTTGCTAATGATATTGGAAAATTTATTGGTTTGTTTAAGGATCAAATAAATTTATCCGAAATCAAATACCACTTTAGAGCACTTTAAGACATTCAATGAGTTCTTTATAAGAGAGTTAAAACATGGTGCGAGGCCAATCACCAATGTTGAAGGTGATGATGTTGCGGTATGTGCTGGCGATAATCGGTTGATGGCATTTGAAGCTGGCGAAGATTCTAGGCGATTTTGGATTAAGGGTCGGAAATTTTCTATACAAGGCCTTTTGGGGTCGAGTGCTCCAATGACTTCAGTGATGGAACTCTAGTAATATTCCGCCTGGCGCCACAGGATGATCATCGTTTCCATGTTCCGGTTTCCGGAATTATTGAGAAATTTGTGGAGATACCGAGATGCTTATACACGGTTAATCCCATTCGCGATAAACGGCAAGTGCACCGTAACGTGTTCACCGAGAATAAGCGCACGTTATCTATAATATCAACCAAAGAATTTGGCAAGGTAGTTTTTGTTGCTATTGGAGCAACCATGGTTGGTAGCATTAGTTTTACTAAAAAGAGGGTGACCATGTCAAGAAAGGAGACGAGTTCGGATATTTTTCATTTGGCGGTGTTAGAGATAGACTGTTTGGAAGGTCCGTTAGAGATAAGTCGATTTCCAAATTTCGGCCTTGAGGACAAGGTCGTTTGGAAGGGTGGAGGAGTTGTTAGAGATAGAGTTTACGGTGAAGATCGAAGAGGCTCGAGAAGGGGAGAGGTGTTAGAGATAGGGTTTACCGGCGAAGATCGAAGAGGCTCGAGAAGGGGAGAGGTGTTAGAGATAGGGTTTACCTGGCGAAGATCGAAGAGGCTCGAAAAGGGGAGAGGATCGGCTGTGGAAGGAGACGAGCCGTAACCTTGATCGGCCAATATGCATGGCTTGCATGGAGGAACATGTGCATGGTTGGCGGATCGCATGCTCGGCGGATATTATTACTATTGTTATTTAGTATTTGCTTATTTAGTAATTGCCCTTATTTAGTATTTGCTTATTCCTTAATTAATTTAAGCCCATGAATAGGGCTTGGCCGTGTGAGGCCTACTACATTGCTATTCTTATTTATATCTTAGTTCTAGTAGGAAAATATTTATCTAGGGTTTTATCTCGGATCTTGGACGGCGTATAGTTACGCTTGGCCGGAAGATTCATCTTCCGTGGGACTCGTTCTCGAGTTTGTTTGCTTTCTTTGAATTAATATTTCGTTTCGTTATTACAATTGCATATTCAATTCCTTTACTCTAACATCCATCATAACAATTTCCACACAGGCAGATACAGCACAACATGAAAATACAGCTATTCAGATGCTTCCAGCTAAGAATCTATAAGCAAAATGGTAACATGAAACTAAAGCCCTGTGCATTGTGGACTGTAAGACCACTACAAACTCATTGATTTCCGGGCAGAATTCAGTCCAAGCTCTTCACAACAGGACCTTGCTAATTTCGACACTGAAGAAAGAAATATGCCATCCTAGACTTTGAACAAACAGAAGGTGGCGAACTGGAGAAGAATCGCACTGGGAATGTTCCTCATACTTGTACAAATCAATCAATTAAATCACATGGAAACTTCTCCATAAGCAATAAGGAAAAGTAGATATGCCTCTAAGGGCATAAACACATAACATGATCCTGCTTCACTCACCAGCAAAACGTGGTACAGCCAGGAATCATCACAAATAACTAAGCATGCCGAGATAAAAATAATATTATGTCTAAGCAAGATTCATATGGCAGTTACCAACTGGTCCAATTTTAGCAAAAAAAGCTATCCCTGTTAAACAAGAAAATTAATACTATAAACTTGCAGATGTACGTCTTTTCATTCGAAAGCCAACATCTTTTAAAGTTAAAGGCTACTAGCTTCATTACTAGGAGCCACACTATATAAAACAATATGGAATTCACATCTTCCCTTCAGTAAAAAGCATCTAAGGCATACAAAATGCTACCATAATGACATGACTGCCTGCCTTAATTGCCAATGCATGATGTTCATTCATCAAGGCCGCAATTGGAACGGTGCTATTATCTACCAGAAGAGAATGTCTAACATGCAAATTTGTCAGGTTTTACCCACCAGTCAACAGTTGCGTGGCTTACCTTCTTATGAGTGTGAATTGGAACGTTGCATGTATTTTTCTTTTCAGCATGTAATAGTGTACAAGCACCCATAGCCACAGCAAATAAGGAATTATAAAGCAAAAGGAAACCAGTGAATCCTGGAAAAGGATGCATTGTTTTCTACGAACCATATCTCTATATCACTCTTCCAGACTCTCTCATAATCCTAAAGCAATTGTAAGAATCTCATTTCCTAAGAAACCCATATGACAGTCTGCTAGATGAAGCAATTCAATGAACCTAAACAATCAACAAAAAATGATTGAAAATATACTGTTGTGAATATATACAACCAATTTCAAGGTAAGGAAAGCTTTGAAAATTAAAGAAAGCACAAACGAATATATTCCAACCAGAGCAATGCTTTTGATATTACTCGGAAACAGTTAAACAGGGTATACTGGGAAATAAACCCTTTATAAACCTAATTTCTTTCTCCCTAAACGGCTTACAGAAGCTAGTTAAGGATCAGAAAACCTCTAACCCATAAAGAACGCCGGCATACTGATTCGGTGGACAGTCCTCCTCCTTGTCAGCATTGCTGAAGTAGACAGCCCTAATCTTCTGAAACGCATGCCACGTCAACAGGCTATCGGAACCGGCCTGATGACACTTCCCGACCACACGCAGCACGCCCAACGACTGCGCCACCCTATCCAAACCCCCGTGCAATCCCTGACAGAATTTCATCAAGTGTTTCACATCATAAACGCAGTTCCCGAAGATAATCCTCATCAAATTCAGAAACTCCGGGAGGCTAGCCGGCAGGGCTTTACCGGTGATGGCCTTGATGAGGTATCCGAAGTCATACCCACTGTGAAAGGTAATGTAAGAAACTTTCTCGTTACAAACAAGGCCCGACGACATCATGAGCTCCGCGAAGCGGGCGATGGAGATGCCGTGCTTGCGAGTGGAGTAGAAATCGATGCCTTGGTGGCGGAGGAGCTGAATCGAGTTGGGAGCATGTTCATCGAGCGCGATGTTGAAATCACAGAAATTGAACTCCCAAATGAAGCAGCCGTCGGCTAGGCCGAGGTCGGGGAGGTTTCCGGCGGCGTCGGAGAGCGTGATCCCCACCTGAATCAGCTTGAGTGCGTCCACATTGGATTTTAGGGTTCGGTAGTGGTCGCGGGGGTCAGTGTAATGGCTGTGGTGGCGGAAGACGATGCCGGGGAACTCGGTGTCCATCGAGACGAAGGGGAAACGGTCGATTAGGCTGTGGATGAGAGAGAATTCTTCCTCGACATTCTTCGACCAGACCGAGCGGATCATTACCGGTTTTCTGTAGTAGCTCTCCGCCGCGTACGGCAGACGAGGATTGGCGCCAGGAGGAGGGGCAGGCGCCGGTGGCGGCGGAGATCGGAGGGGCGGTCCGTCGGTGGGGCTAGCGGCGACCATGGTGGGGTATCCAGGTTGAGATTGAGAGTGATGGCTAAATTTGGGGATAAAGTTAGGGCTACAGAGCCATGATTTATAAGCAACAGTGACGTGGGGGGGTCTGGTACAAAATCGGAACGACGACGTGTGACTTGGGAAAAACTACTGGACTTGGAAATGACGTTCCTACCCTTTGGTAATATTTTCGTATTAACTTTTGCAAAAATCACATTCTAGTACCTTACATTTACAACTTTCTATGATTGTGTCCCCCAACTTCTAGTAACTATCAAATTAAGTCCCCACCTTTAGTTTTTTTTTTTTTTTTTACAATTATATCTCATTGTCATAATTATAGTTAGCTTATAAGTCATGCTATTTTGGGGGCTAACGACTCGGTTCGATTTTTAGTATAATTTAAGAACCGAACCCTATATATATATAAGTAGTTTCAATCAATTTGAAGTGTGTTTCAATACTGAATCAAATTGAATCAAACCAAATTGAACTATTTATAAATGATTCGACTCATCAACTCATATGAACTAAAAAGTAAGAGCGGAACAAAGAAAGGTGTCCATTGGACGGTGATACATCATATGATTTTTCTTTTTTCTTTTTTAGTCTTTCTACTATCTTTGTTGATAGTGTAAAGGTGGGGACATGTGTCACATTTAGTAGGGATACGTAGTGGGATAGAAGATCCATACCCGTGTAAAGGATTTAACAATTGATCTAATACATTTTACTACTAAAAAAAACTCATATATATTTTAGATTATCGTATTTGTGTTAGTCAAAACATTTATTTGTTTTAATTAAGGCATTTTGCATAAGGCAGTTATCATTGGAGTTTTGTGCTGGAATCTTTAAGTTCTAATTTATATATTATAATTAAAATACTATAATAAATTAATATTAATCATGCCTATTCGGTTCGAGTAATTTCTAAACCTTTAGAACTATAAATCGAACCGATTGTAAACAATTATTAAAAAGTTAAATCAAACCAATGTTCGGTTTGATTCGGTCCCACCAATTTCACGATTCAGTTCGAAACCGCTCACACCCCTAGAAATATTGGCCATCTTAATAATTCCATTCCTCAATCAAATTCAAATAAATATAAAAAACCATAGTTGATCTAGATAACATATAAAAAGAATATTAATAATTAAATTTACAATTCACTTTATATTCAAAGTAAAAAAAAAAAAATCACACAATTTTCCATATTTTGCAACCATACATGTATATTATAATATTAACACGATTCATTGATTTTTCACATTGAAGAAATCCCATTACCAAGTATCTTGACATAGTTTAAAAGAGAATAAAGCAAGATAGCAGAAATGGGAATCAAGGAGAGAGCTTTTGAGGCATCTTCTTCCCATGCAACTTCCCATCTTAGCAAAATGGTGAATAGCTTACCCTAGAAATAGGTTCCTTCCGGCGGCTGGACCAGCTTCCGGTTATGCGGAACCGCCATCTCTTTCTTCAGCTGTGTCAATATATCTTCCATTGTGTATTCCCTCTGCCAACTTGATAGAGCCCCAAACTTCTTTGCCTCCACCTACACCATCAAACCATGCATCCACCATTTTCATAAGAACAGAATACGTAAAAAACAACAAATACGCGTAAAGATGGAAAATTATACCATTCATTGAGTATGTAAATAGTGTTATAATCAGATTGGCTTAATAGAAACAACAGTGTTAACTTAGCCTTTGAGTTGATTGTATGTGTACCGCTCCAGTTTCATGGTTTACGCAAGTCATGTTAATCCGGGAATGGAAACGGACGGTGGGAGGCTTCTCCGGGTAATCTTTGTCACAAAAAAACTTCAACTGATATATGCGTCCTTCATGCACAGACTGACAGCAAACATAATGGGAAGTTAGCCTTTTGTATTGCATTCACAAATAGTTTGAGAAAAAATAACATCATGAAAGAATCTATCTATACAAAATGACACATTCCAACAATATTTTCATCAAAACTAAGAAATCCAACACATTGAGACCGGCTTCCAATATATCATGCATGAAGCAATTGTCACACAATTAGGAACCAATATACAATGCATCAAGAAAGAAACTCATGATATAAATTTATTTTCGCCATCGAAATGAGAGGGTAAAGACGGAGTAAATGCTCACATTATGAGGACCTATAATGGTGCCAGTCCACGAGCGCATATAAATATCATCTCCGTCGTCCATTCCATAGCTTACAGTACCATCCCCAATTCCCTTTTCTCCACGCTCAAGTTCCTCCAGCAATCTGAAATTTCGAGGAACTACAAAATGGGCGAACAATTAAAGTGCTGTTTCCTTTTTTATATATAAACCAGTAAATGAACATCCATTGCAGGTGTGAAGATCAAGAGATTGATAAGGGCCTAAAGGGACATCCATTTTCACCATTCACACATGGCAGAAATCTATGTGCAGCATAAGATAATAGGTAAGATCCGTAACGTATCCTTCCAAAATTTGTTCGGCCAACCAAACCACTTCGCGTACATAATCGTGACAATTAGCATAGCTTAGATAGGATATCACTGGGACAGAATCTTAATAGACCATTCCTTGTAGTATTGAAAACATCAAAGATAGGGGCATCAAAAGTAGCTAGCAATCACACGGTGTAGTCAACAACTTCGAAACCGTATAATTATCTTGTTCACTAAGGCAAACAGATTTCATGCATAACTAGACTCAAATTAGTTAATAACTCAACTCTAAGTAGAAACAAAGAGCAATGAACACCATGAACATATCAAATGAATATACAAGTGAAATTCAAGTTGGATGTGTGACTAGAGCTTTACGAAATCTTTCAATGCTTTTACACCCAGAGTAGAAAAATCAAGTTGATCATTAATTCCCTCAAACCCCAATTGATTACAGTTCATATCTTTAGAATTAAACTAGGTGAAATCAAAACCCCACAAATAAGTAAAGAACGAACAAAAATACGAGCAGCATTCCTTATTTAGATCCCATATCAAAACCTCCTCCTTTCAGACAATTGAGACGCTAAACCTAACGACCAAATTTGCAGATTGACAAGGAGGAACATGAAATTCAAGATAAAACGGGAACCGATAACAGTAACAGAAAGTAGGAAAAATTCTTTACCCACTACGCTAGATCCTCCTGAGCCAAGAGCCATAGCGGTTGTTGCTAACTGGGTTTCTGCGTAGAGGTCGATTTGATCGAATAGAGGGAGAGAGACCAGAGAAAGGTGAGGTAGAGGAGAGGGGTTAAAAGAAAAATTCTACCCTTTGTAGACTTGTAGTTGGAGTGAAAAAATCGATTTTGGTCTATAATGTTGCCCCTAATCAATTTTGGTCCCGTAATGTGGCTTCAATCGATTTTGGTCCTGTAATTCCGTAAAACGCCCATTTTTAGTCCTTATGCCGGAAGGTGAGCCGCACTCTCCTTTTTCCACCACGCGCCAAATTTACTTTACTAATATGTTAAAAAAATAATATTAAAAACGAGAATCGTGCAATAGTCAAACATTGAAGCAATTGTTTAACCTAACCAGTCCCCACCCATATGATAGAAGAATGACGTTGCAGGGGTGAAGAGTCCCAACTTTTAATTCTGTGATTTTGATTGGGAACTTATGTAGACTTGTTTGTTTTGTCCAGCTGATGAATATTTTAATTATGTGAACTGACTGATATCATTACATTATATAAATTAGTATGTCTGATTTTGGATAATTGGTTAAGTTTAAGTTTTGTAGTTTCAATTTAAAAAGAAAATAGTAACAAATGTTTAGACCAAAAATTATGTAAATATGATGATATACACGAATCCAGATTTCATATATTTTACATAATATATATTAAGAAGGCAGTAAACAAACTAAGATGAACATATATGAATCCAAACTAATGATATAATATACTATAAACGTAGCATTTTTTACTATTCGAACATGGTAATTTTGCAACATCATTTTTTACTATTCGAACATTACTAACTTATAGAACCAAAATTGATACATGCAACATTAGAGGACCAAATTTGATAGCATACGACAATATAGGACTAAAATCGATTGCGGACTACATTATAGGACCAAAAATGAAAACATGCCACATTACAGGACCAAAAGCGAAAATTTGTGAGTAGTCGGAAATCAATTCGGCGACGGAGAACGGAGAGTGCAGCTCACCTTCCGGCATTAGGACTAGAAATGGACATTTTGTGAAATTACAGGACCAAAATCGATTGAAGCCACATTACAGGACCAAAATTGATTAGAGACAACATTAGAGGACCAAAATCGATTTTTTCTCTGTAGTTGGAGCAATGCCAAGTCACATTTCGAGTTTTATATGTGTTTCTTATTTTGAAAAATAAGTGAGTTGGCATCATTTTACAGCACAAGGTCTATAACTACAACTTAAGTTGTACACCACTTGACACGTTATGTGTGAGTCTGTCTCATTAAGGGTGGTTTAACTCTTATGTGTGGTTTGCAGGCTATTGCACAGGAGCGAGGTTTACCCTGTGCGCACCAAAGGTAGCGGCTGCGGGTTCCTCGTCAACAAAAAAAAATAAAATTGTGGACCCGATCTAGGGTAGAATTTTTCGGGTTAAAAGGGTAGAAAGTGGAAAAAAAAGTCCATATAAAGAAAAAGGTAATTTTTTTACAGTTTACTGATCTATTATATATATAAAAGCCCATTGGCTTTTTTTTTCAATCATAAATTTTCCGCTATTTACGATTTTGCCATCAATTTCAATTTTTTCACTATTTACGATTTTGCTATCGATCTCAATTTTTCACTATTTACTATTTTACCATCAATTTCAATTTACCCACTACTTACAAATTCACCGCCAGCTTCAATTTTTCACTATTTATGAATTTGTCACTCAAATTACCCTTTTTCAAAAAAATTAATAATTCAATTTTCCACTATTTACGAATTTGCCACCAATTTCAAATTTTCCACTATTTATAAATTTGCCACAAATTTCAAATTTCCACTATTTACGAATTTGCTACTCAAATTTGAATTTTCCCAAAAAAAATCAATTTTCCACTATTTAAAGATATTTAAATAATGTTATTAAATACTCATAATAAGTTATTTTAATTCATATAATTTTCTGAAATTAAATCCACTGAGAAATTATCATTTTGTTAGTTTTATATATAATTATAAATATATTATTTTAATGATTGTATTTGTAATATGGTTTACTAAAGATAATTATATGTTCATTTTATTAACATATTATTTTATATATAATGAACATATGTTTAACCTATATATTAATATATATAAATATATTAATATGATAGCTACTATAAAAATATGTTAATAAAAGATTATATATATATATATATATATATATATATATATATATATATATCATCAACTACCATACGCTTGCAGATATCATAGGAGCGGTTGCACAAGTTGGTAATGTGGAGATCCGTCCTATACCTAATGGACAAGAGAAATAGGCTAATCAATATCAAACTTGAAGATACAAAGTATCAATTTTAATTTTAATATTATTAATTTTAGATTTTGTTAAAAAATATCAATCAATATGTTCTAATGGTTTTTTTGCAATTAATTGCAAATTTTCCGCTATTTACGATTTTACCAGCAATTTCAATTTTTTCACTATTTATGATTTTGCCATCAATCTCAATTTTTCATTATTTACTATTTTGTCATCAATTTCAATTTACCCTCTACTTACAAATTCACCGCTAATTTCAATTTTCCACTATTTATTAATTTCCCACTCAAATTACCCTTTTTCCAAAAAAATAATAATTCAATTTTCCACTATTTGCGAATTTGTCACCAATTTCAAATTTTTCACTATTTATAAATTTGCCACAAAATTTAAATTTCCACTATTTACGAATTTGCTACTAAAATTTGCATTTTCCAAAAAAAAATTCAATTTTCCACTATTTAAAGATATTTAAATAATGTTATTAAATACCCATAATAGGTTATTTTAATTCATATAATTTTCTGAAATTAAATCCACTGAGAAATTATCATTTTGTTAAATAACAACTAATCTACTACTATAGAATATTAGTTTTATATATAATTATAAATATATTATTTTAATGATTTTATTTGTAATATGGTTTACTAAAGATAATTACATGTTCATTTTATTAACATATTATTTTATATATAATGAACATATGTTTAACCTATATATTAATATATATATATATAAATATATTAATATGATAGCTACTATAAAAATATGTTAATAAAAGATCATATATATATTTATAAATAAATAAATATATATATATATATATATATATATATATATATATATCATCAACTACCATACGCTTGCAGATATCATATGAGCGGTTGCACAGGTTGGCAATGTGGAGATCCGTCCTATACCTAATGGACAAGAGAATAGGCTAATCAATATCAAACTTGAAGATACAAAGTATCAATTTTAATTTTAATATTATTAATTTTAGATTTTGTTAAAAAAATCTATCAATATATTCTAATTGTTTTTTTTTGCAATCAATTGCAAATTTTTCGCTATTTACGATTTTGCCATCAATATCAATTTTTCCACTATTTACGATTTTGCCATCAATCTCAATTTTTCACTATTTACTATTTTGCCATCAATTTCAAGTTACCCTCTACTTACAAATTCACCACCAATTTCAATTTTCCACTATTTATGAATTTCCCACTCAAATTACCCTTTTTCCAAAAAAATAATAATTCAATTTTTCACTATTTGCGAATTTGCCATCAATTTCAAATTTTCACTATTTACGAATTTGCTACTCAAATTTGCATTTTCCCAAAAAAAAAATTCAATTTTCCACTGTTTAAAGATATTTAAATAGTGTTATTAAATACCCATAATAAATTATTTTAATTCATATAATTTTCTGAAATTAAATCCGCTGAGAAATTATCATTTTGTTAAATAACAACTAATCTACTACTATAGAATATTAGTTTTATATATAATTATAAATATATTATTTTAATGATTTTATTTGTAATATGGTTTACTAAAGATAATTATATGTTCATTTTATTAACATATTATTTTATATATAATGAACATATGTTTAACCTATATATTAATATATATATATATATATATTAATATGATAGCTACTATAAAATATGTTAATAAAATATCACATATATATATATATATATATATATATATCATCAACTACCATACGCTTGCAGATATCATAAGAGCGGTTGCACAGGTTGGCAATGTGGAGATCCGTCCTACACCTAATGGACAAAAGAATAGGCTAATCAATATGAAACTTGAAGATACAAAGTATCAATTTTAATTTTAATATTATTACTTTTAGATTTTGTTAAAAAAAATCTATCAATATATTTCTAATTAATAATGTTGCAATTCATATGTAGGGAGACATCTTTAACTTATACTCTCTGGGAAGATTATGTTGATAAATTTTTCAGCTTAATGAAAAATCAAACTTTGAATCCCAACATTTTGATTGTCCAATTTTGTAAGCCAACCATTTTTAAAGGTTTGTTCAACAAAAATATTTAGAAATTTACACATACTATACAATGATTCATTTATTTGTTTATTGCTATTTATTTTTTAATATTTAAGTGACAGAAAAGTTATCAATGTCTTCTATGCTACGAAATTGCTATTGAATGCTGAGTTAGATGAAGTTGTTCATTTCATAAATAGGTAAATTGTCTCAAAAAAGAATATATACTAAATCGATGTCTATAGAATATCATTCAAAATGGATTTTGTCTTTTTCAAAAATTTAGACTGAGTTTTCTATTTATAGGTTTGTCATAAAGAGTTTATGGATTCTTATCTTTTTTGGTGCAATTAGGTTTTCAAGAACTATTTTATAAGGTAGATCTATGTTTGAACTGTCCATAGCTATATATATATATAACTGAGAAAATATTATAACTTCGTTATTAAGTAATATTTTATATCCTTGCATATATTTTTTTAAAGATATTTGCAATTTGTGTATTTTTACATCTAAAACATATGTTGAACTTCTTGGCTAAGATATTGTCTTTCTTTGTACATCATGGTAGTCACCATTTTGTCTTTGAATGAGTTTATTAAATTTTCTATACATATAGCTAAAAATATTTGTTTTTCAGTAAGTATGTTTATTTAATTCTTTATTATTTGTTCTAATTTATAAAAAAAATGCTGTAAATAACTTGATTCGTGGTAACTCTTATTTTACATTTCAAAAATGTTTTATTAAAGATGATCAAATAAAATATTGTCAAAAACAAATAAACTGAATCTAAGAATCACATGTAAAACTTCTTAAACCTTAAAATTAAGATAGATGAAGGTCATCAAAGTCAATACACTTAGGAGGCGTTTGGAATAACTTTTGTTTCACAACTTATAGCTTAAATTTGTAGTTTTGGTGTTTGAAAACTCAGCTTTAAACTGCAACTTCTCTATTTTGTACCAATTTTAGGGCTTTTTGATAAGTTGTTAATTGACAACTTCAGTATCTTCTGCTTACAATTTATGACATATTATTTTTTTATACTTACGAGATTGTGCAATTTAATTTTTTTATTTTTTATTATTGTTTTGTTTATAAAGGAGAATATTTGAAAGTTTGTGAAATCTTTTATAGTTAGAAGAATTTTCAATTTGATAATTAGTAATTTTATTTTTTACGATCGCATTTTTCCCCTGCGTAGCACGGGTACTACCCTAGTTATTATAAAAAGAGTGTTTTTTTCGTTATTCCCAAAATGTTATTACAGCATAAAATAAAAAATCACCAACGACGAATAGGGTTTTGGAGAGATCTTGCAAAAGATTCAGAGCCAGTGGCGAGAGAGTGAGGCTGCCGGCGGCAATCCAGTGGCAGCCAGAAATGGAATCAATCTTTTGAGAGGTTTTTAGCACTCTTGCTTAACTTCATATCTAAGTAGTCCAACTTACTTGAGTTTGTCATTCTCCATTCTAGGGTGAATTGGAGAGTTGGAGAATTATAGAATTTAATCTAATCCAAGATATTATACTAATATAATTGCCTTATGTTTTCAGATTAGCTGCATAGCTATATTTAACAGTGTGTTTGAGGGCTTGAAATGAGAATTCATGTGTGAAAGTAACTGAAGATTGTAGTTTTTGGTTTCAATACTTTGTCCTCTAATGAAGTTATCTCATCAGTAGAAAATTCTAGGATCTGTAAATTAGGGCATTGATTTCTAGGCTTGGAAGTGCATAAGTTGTTGTATATCTTAACCTTCTAGATTTTACTGTGAATCTGTGTGCCTCATAATCAGGGATATAGAGACTTGTTTGTGATGTTATTATTGGCAAAATAATTAGTTCTCCGTGTGGCCCTGCTTGACTGATTTGTATAAATTTTGTTTGGTGGGTGGGGTTAGAATACGATGTTACCTGCTGCATTGGTTGGAGCCTGAAGGCAAGCCTTATACACTGCATAAATGTTCCCCTGATTACTTTACAAATGCATACAGTTGATTTTTCAACATTGTTCAGGACTACTCATAAAGCTGAGAAAAATTAAAAGCTGCAGAGTCCGTGTATTTATTGGTGGGAGGTCGTTTTCGACCACTAAGACTAGACGTGTCGGAACTTATACTTTCGTAGAAGAAATAAGGATAGTGAGGATGAAATGCTAAGTTGATATAAGGATGGCATGTCCATTTCAATCATTGTACTAAACTTGAGTCTGGGGTTATGCTGTTGTTCTGCTACCTTAGGGTGGAACTGCAGAGATGGTTCCTAACTGTATAATATTTGAGACGGAAGGAGTACAAAAATTCATCTTTAGTTCAATAGTAAGTTGATGTTAAACTCGATTTTATCAGACAAGAGAAAGAACTGTAGATGATTATAGAAAGTAACATTAGACTATGTATGATTCTTTACAAGTGAGTTTATCTTATGATGCTAATGCCCTCCTTATTCTCCATCAACCCTTTGAATCTTGCATTATATAGTTTAGTGGAATCTCAATCTAATATGGCCTCCTTTTTCTTGAACGCTCGAACTACCGGAGCCTCGTTCGGAATCCAGTCATGGTAACTGTGATGCATGTACAAAGTGTGGTATCATTCATTGATTGCTTAATATGGACATTGAGTTACTTGTAGAGAAATTTAATATCTCACTTACTACCATAAGTTTGCTCAGCTAATTGTTGCTATCAGTAGTTTACTAGTTGGCGATGATATCTAAGAACCATAAAACTAACAACATATAGTGTAGTTGGTATTCCCACTTCTACGTAAGTGGTTGATCTATAGTTGATCTAGTATTCAATTTCCTTTGGGGTTGGTTTAAATTAATATATATAAGAACCATAAAGAGTAAGAAGACCCTTCTTTTTCCCTAAATGATTGTTGAATAGTTGGTTTTGTCTTGCACAAAGATGCAGATTAAGATGAGCAATCACCTTCCTATGCATGCTTAAAATGGATTGAAACAAGTGAGCAACTACTTAATAAGAAAGAAAGAAAGAAAGAAAGTAGCACTATTGAGGCTCCACTCCTCATACGTTATTGAGGCTCCACTCCTCATACGTACTGAAGCGGAGCACCAATAGTCACTAATAGATGAACAACATGTAACTCAGTTGGTATTCCCACTTCTGCATAAGTGGTTGATCTAGTATTCAATCCCTATTAGGGTCGATTTAATAATAACACTTGCTTTATGGTGGGTTTGGGTGGGTGGGAAAGGGTACTAGTTAGAACAGAAGAATCGTCAAGATTTGCTTAATTCTTTGAACCTTAACTGGTTTCAATTCTTCTTTGGCTTTCTGGTGGTGGTGTTTGCATTATTGTTGTCATGGATGATGTCAAGCAGAACAGAGCTCTTGCATTTGGGGCACTTTGGATCCTCCTCCGCAAGCATCACATACATGAGGCACCGCGGGCACCCGACGAGCATCATCGACGTGGCCTCCGGGCTGGTCGAGTAGCGGAGGCACTCGTCCGGCTGGTTCAGATCCGACGACACGCATGAGCTTGTCGGCGACGTGGGGGGCGAGCGGCGAGGGGAGTCGACTCGAGCGTGGCTGGCCCGCGGTGGAGACAAGTTCGACTTCGCGTCGAGCCTCGCCCCGTTCCTTCGGCTCATCGCCTCCTTTTCGAGGTAGCTTTGCTTCTCTGAATTAGCTGCAAAGGATGGAAATGCATGTAAGACATGAATAGTTGATTTGATTTGCTGTATATATATAAGCTTGTTGTTAGATATACCTCAAAATTTTGGATATTTTGGCCACCTCCTTTTGCTGTATAATCACTAGAAACATGAAGTGTATGAGGTTATTGGTTATGAACCTCTAGGACCATGATATATAGGAGAGAAATGGGACTACTTAAAAGCTCAATAAATTAGGGTGAGAGAGAGAGAAAGAGAGAGAGGATGATGTGCTTCAAACACCCACTTAGTATGTGTATGTAGATAGTTACATACTGGTTTCTTTATCTCACATTATGCACCTTACTATCACGTACCTTGAATGATCAACAAGCGGTACTTGCGAAATTATTATG
The DNA here is from genome assembly GCA_028984105.1 of Lavandula angustifolia. Taxonomy (NCBI): domain Eukaryota; kingdom Viridiplantae; phylum Streptophyta; class Magnoliopsida; order Lamiales; family Lamiaceae; genus Lavandula; species Lavandula angustifolia. Next base: position 32,772,249 of record CM054806.1, on the reverse strand, counting down.
ATTATGACACGTATGTTGAATATAGTCTAAAGGTACTGGATCCAAGTAACGTTGACCGTACAGTTAGATTAGGGTCCAAATCTCGTTTTGAGTAGAGCACCAATGTTATTCTTCTGTAAATATGTTTTACTTGAAATAAATATCCGATAATTATATTATACATATCATGGCTTGGTAGCACTCCCAAATGTAGTTGAAAGACCAATTCGTGTGTTATTTTTCCTGCTTTAATTCTTATCTCTCGTTTGTATATTTCCACATTTTGCACAACAACGTATGAGTACAAATTGTGGGATGTAGAAATTTCTCGGGGTTACGTATTGATACGGAGAAAGCTGAGCAGGAGCCATTAAAGCAGACCACTTAATTTCTAACAAATCCAACCACAACGTTATTAATTTCTGGCAAGATGTATATTTAAGTTCTTGCATGTGTTAGACGGCTCTTATTTCTCATATTAATGCTTCTAGAGACAAGATTTTTTTTTTAATTTCTATATTTAATTGCCTTTAATTTCTACTGCTGGAACTAATGCATATCTTGGTTGGTTCACGAATTTACAGATTTCTTGAATTGAATTTCTGTACTTTTTTTTAATAAAAAATTGTCTTCGTATTTTTTGTTTTTCTCTTGACTTGTGTCCTTTATTCCTGAATTTATGTTAAAATAGATTCTTTTACTACAATACAAAACAGCATAAACAAAAGTACGTATACGCATGTCCGGAATTAAGAATTAAGGAGTGAAATAATAATTTTTAAAATAATATACAGAAATTACGGGATATTATAAGGTTATGAAAATTACATTTTACCTCCATATATTTTAGATTTCCCCCTAAATTTGAAATTAAATTCGTGGATATGCCCCTATCAATTGTTGTTACATATCTTAATCTTAGAATTTTACGAGCAATAAATTGTTTGTCTGGTACAACCCTACGCCATAATAATAATGATAAAGCATCGTCCCATGGGATGGCCTAGCGGTTGAGGTGGGTGGTCCGGGACCGATCACAGGTTCGGTCACCAAGGCCGCTAGGTGTTGCCTGTCACCCTGTCACATTAAGGGTGGTTGAACCCTCCTGTGTGGTTTGCAGGCTACTGCACAAGGAGCGTGGTCATGTGTGGTTTGCAGTCTATTGCACATGAGCGGCGTGGTTTATCCAGTGCGCACCGAAGGTAGCGGCTGCGGGTTGTTCAAATTCTACTGGACCCGCTATTTGTTGCATGTCACCTATGGTTAGTCTAGGGTGGTTGAACTCTCATGTGATGTGTCCCGCTATGTGTTGCATGTCACCTATGGTTAGTCTAGGGTGGTTGAACTCTCATGTGTGGTTTGCAGGCTATTGCACATGAGCGGGTGCGCACCGAAGGTAGCGGCTGCGGGTTGTTCAAATTCTACTATGTGTTGCATGTCACCTATGGTTAGTCTAGGGTGGTTGAACTCTCATGTGTGGTTTGCAGGCTATTGCACATGAGCGGGGTTTACCCAGTGCACACTTCGATAACGGCTACGGATTACCCTCGTAATTTAAAAAAATAATAATGATAAAGCATAGTGCAGAAGGACCAAAACACATCACATCTTAATTTAAATATGTTCTGATTTTACGTTACAGATTACATAGTATTATTTATCACGTGAAATAATTGCCGAAGTTATTAAATCCAGTCGGTCACATATGATTTGTTAGTCTTCTTCAAATTAATGCCCCATTTAACATCAGCATTTCTTGTGCCAACCAGACTTCTGGAAAAAATTAAATTGATCAGTTGGTCCCCTTTTCCTTTTTTTTACCTTTGATTTTTCCATTTTTAATAGGATATTCAATTGAGCTTTATATATATTTAGACATGCCCATTTTCAAACCGAAACCGACTAAAACCGAGTTTAAAATCGGAATCGGTGCAAACCGTAACCGTCTTGAACCTTAAATCGTCGGTTTGCGGTTTGGTTTCGGTTTACACTTTTTCAAACCGTGAAATCGTCGGTTTCAAACCGTTGGTTCCAAATCGGGTGAAACCGACGATTGCACCTATTAAAATTGTCAAATATCAGATATATAATGAATTAGATAAATGAGTTTTAAATTAAAAACATTATTGAATAACTAAATCTTCTAATTTTTACTTATATTTAAAATAAACTATTCAATTAAAAAATAAAAATCCTACCAATTTTGATATTTTAAATTAGTATACAAAATGATAAAATATTATTTTGAATTTAGTATAATTGCAAATGGATACTAACGTTCCCAAAAAATGTATATAGCATAAAAGTTGTTCGAATTTTATAACTGAAGAATATAGAATATCAAATATTGTTTAATAATTACTACACGACGAAGAATCGAAAAAAATGATATAGAAATTATTTCTAAAATGGTGATGATTATGAAGAATCAACAATGAGATTGTATTAATATATTTAATTGTTCAATTCTTTATGAGATTGTACAGTTTTATTTATAATTTATTACTGACTTGATTCGAAACCGAAAAAGTATTTTTTTTAAAATTAATAAAAAAATAATTCAGTAATTAAAAAAATAAAATTTATGAAACCTGTGAAACCGGTAAATTGAAACCAGAATCGACGGTTTCAAATCGGAACCGTCAACCGTCTACATGCAGATCAGTTTCGATTCAGTTTTTGGCAAACCGTAATCGGCGATTTCAAACCGTAACCGTAACCGGAATCGAAAACAGAAATGGGCATGTCCATATATATTTCGATGATGTATTTGATTTTTGCTTTTAAAGCAGCCCATCTGTAATTAATTCCTCGTTGCATTGTTTTTCATGAGGGTTTTTAATAACCACATTAAAATTTACAATTTTTACTGCAAAATCCACACCTTGAAGATGTATGATGTATCTACTGAATTTAAATATCATTAATGGCATTTCTTTTTGGTTATTTAATTTGGACAAAAATGCTTTTTTTATGTGATGAGGAATTCCGTTTCTGGAAACGGAAGTAGTACATAGTAAATATGTCTCGTTCCTTACAAATTTACAACAGCCTGAAAAAATGCAAGTTAATTATGTGCGACTCATTCACATCTATCTCTGTTTAGAATTGATAGTTCATTGAATTTATTATGAAGTATTATTATTATTATTATTATTATTATTATTATTATTGTTTCTAAACTCAATTTTAAAAAAAAAAAATTAAGTTGGTGTAACCATTGGTTCTTATTACACGATTGAGTATCGAAAAATTAACAAATCTAGACGTTTAATAATTAAAAAATAAAAGAAAATCCTGAACCTTGAAATCGGAATCCGAACCGGCGGTCCCGATTAAAATGGCCGGTTCTAGGTGTCGGTGGATGCTAGTTAAATGATGGGTGAAATTTCAAAAAGACTATCCTTGGGCCTTAAGTCTATTAGAAGCCCAAATATTGTCGGGCTTTGGGCTGGATTTGGGCTTGATGTTGGGCTATGGGCTTAATTTGGAAGGTGGATCAAATTATTATTGCATTCTAATAATTCAAATAAAATTACAAAAATCAATAATTCATCTTTTAAAATGTAAATTAAAAATGTGAAAAAACATTCTGCTTTTCCAAGCCCTGCGCAGAAATTCAATCCCAAATCAATTCAACAAAATCCATAAACAATTCGAACATTTCCCCACCAAATCCGCGAAAAACGATGCGGGGCGCCACTCTCCAGCCCCAGAAGCAGGTAGCAGCCGCGCCGCCGGCGCCGGAGGATGACGGAACCGGAGAGCCCCTGCTCCGACCCACCGCAGCCGGAGGCGTGGGCCTTGTAGGCGCGCTCCGGAAGAAGGCGGTGGGTATTAGGTCGTGGCTACTTCTCGATTCGACGGGCCAGGCTCAGGTGGTTGAAGTCGGAAAACACGTCATCATGAGGCGGACCGGATTGCCGGCCCGCGATCTCCGGATTCTCGACCCGCTGCTGTCGTATCCGTCGACTGTTCTCGGGCGTGAGCGGGCTATTGTTATCAATTTGGAGCATATAAAGGCGATTATTACGGCTCAAGAAGTTTTTTTGCTCAATTCGAAGGATCCTTCGGTGATTCCTTTTGTTGATGAGCTCCAAAGGAGGATCTCACGCCATCATCAAGCTGTTAGAGCTCAGGTTTATTATATAGTCTTGATTGATTATGATTTGTTTTGATTTATTGTTTTATTTGCATAATATTTATGCTTCTGCAAAAATAACTGTTTATGTATATCTCCTTTGGTCCAGATGAATTACTTAGTATTAGGGCTGGTGTTGAATTCTTTGATAAATGAGTGATGAATAACTTAGTATTAGGGCTGGTGTTGAATTCTTTGATGAATGAGTGATGAATTACTTAGTATCAGAGCTCATGTTGAATTCTTTGATAAATGAGTGATGAATTACTAGTATTAGAACTTGTGTTGAATTCTTTGATAATTGAATGATGAATTGCTTAGTAGTCATTACTACCTCCGTCCCGTCAAATGTGGCTCAAAACTTTTCGGCAAGTGGTGTTTTGTAGAGTACATTGTTTGACATTTTGGTAGTTAGATTTTGTTCACACAATCTTTGCCTTTTTTAGAGTGAGCCACTTTTAGTGGGAACAACCCAAAGAAAAAAAACGAGCAACTTATTAACGACGGAGGGAGTATTAGAGTTCAAGTTATTAGAACCTAAAGAGGAGAACTCGTTATTACACCTTTACTATCTTCAACATCTGTTTATATATTTTTCTGAAATGAGTAGGCTGTATGTATACATTAAGCGTTCACTCGCTTTATCTCTCAATTTGTTTTTGCATGATGATCTTTGTGTTTGATTACTATAATTCCTTAATGTTTAGTGCTTCCAGGTATTCTTTGGTAGTCTATAAAAGTATGTTCCTTAGATTGTGTAGTTTGTGCTTATTCCTCTGTTTGCTTATATCTCTATATTAAGCTTCATATATACTAGTTACAGCTTTACTATCTTCAACATCTGCTTATGTATTTTTCTGGAATGAGTTGACTGTATTACCTTTAGAAATCACTCTTCTTATCTCTCAATATGTTTTTGCTTGATCTATGTATATGATAAGAATTGCTACAACTCTTTGATTAAGATAATTCCTTAATGTTTACTACTTCCAAGTATTGTTTGGTACTCACTAAAAGTATGTTTATGAGCTCTGTAGTTTGTGCTTGTTCCTCATTTTGAATGTCTCTCTATATTAAGCTTCATATATACTGAATGATGTTGTTAATGGTGACTAAGGAAGCCGGTGATGGCGAGAATGCAAACTGGACAAACTTGTATGATTTGGAAGAGCCTCGGTCAATGCCAGTTAGTCCCCCAGATTACTCCAAAAACTTCCCTAGTAAAGAAGAGGGGGAGAAGGCAGAAGGGAAAGAACAATCCGCGGATAATCGAGAGGGTCCAAAGCTGCTCCCTTTCGAATTTGTTGCATTAGAGGCATGCCTCGAGGCTGCTTGCAGTTGCCTTGACAGTGAGGTATATAAACTCTTGTGCTAGTTTTTCTGTTTTCTAGATCTGTTTATCTCATTATCTTTTGTTCTGCAATTCATTCATTTTTTTTCTCTCTGATCGCAAGCTAGGCAAGGACATTGGAGCAAGAAGCTCATCCCGCATTAGATAAACTAACTTCAAAAATTAGTACTCTCAATTTGGAGCGTGTCAGGCAGATTAAAAGTCGCCTGGTTGCTATAACTGGTCGCGTTCAAAAGGTTGGTTGGAGTAATTTTCTGTTGTCCTTTTCTTCAATCCATTTGCTAATGTAGTTGACATGAATAGTTTCTTATCAACTTATGTTCGTAAAAGTAGTGGAGATCGATGTTGTTTTAGTATTGGTATATGCAAAATCTTTTGAGATGGATTCTCAATCAGTTTTTTGGTAGTGTGAGCTTTGATTTGAAGATCAAACACTCTTCTATCCTTACAATGCCATATATTATGTAAATAGTTGATATATAGAAAATCTCAATAGGTGAGGTGTCAACATTAATCTTTTGATCCTAAATTGGAACTCAACCATTTGTTTACTTTTGCCTTTTGTTTTATTGATTTCTTTACGACTTGAAGTAAACTCTTTGTTTTTCCCTCTTGCTTTAATTACCTATAACGCTGTACCCTTTATTCGTTAACGAGGATTTTTCATTTTGTACTTTCCTTAGTTGCCTAATGATATTCTTCTTACATCAGGTAAGGGATGAGCTGGAGCATTTGCTGGATGATGATGACGATATGGCGGAGATGTATTTAACCGACAAACTAGAAGAACAGCTCGAGTCTTCCTCTGTTTCCATAGTGGACGAGCAAGAGGGACTGGACGAGGCTGACATGGATGACAGGCATGTGACCCTTTGCCCACCTAATGTTTCATGGATATTCAGTTAAAACATTATTAGCATGGCATTGCAGGACACCCACTGAAATATTGGAGGGTACCGAGAGTTCTTATGCCGATCGTCAGCACATCGACAACGACGAGGAGCCAATGTTTGGTGGCCCCGTCGCCACAAGCAGAGGCAGTCATGGAACACGCACTACTACGCATAGTTCCATAAGCAAGCCCCTTGATGTGGAAGAGCTTGAAATGCTCTTGGAAGCGTATTTCGTTCAGATAGATGGTACCCTTAATAAGCTGTCCACGGTACGTAGCTCATCTTTCGACTAGGCATTCAACCTTTTTTTCCATTTCTTGCGCATTATATTATTGCTAGTTAGGCTTCTTAGTAGAATCAATTTCAATTGTTCATGTTATCCCATTTGGGATAACAAAAATGCAACTATAACTCATATAAAAAACATTAACCATAGAGTCAAATTTTGTTTGAACTACCAATTTTACACTAAAAAAAGTGAGGTAAATCCATTCTTTAATGATCGGGACTCGGCCGTGACTTTGTGATCAGGATCTATTGGGACTTTTGGCCTATGACATGTATGGGAGTATGTCAACAGTTTATTAAGTTTATGCTAAAAATAAGTGTTTATGCATGGGTTTGAGGATTATGAGAACTTATCGAAATAACTTTTTATTTCGATAGTAATAATTTTTTTATTTAAATAAGTGCTTATGTCATAAACGTTTATGTAAACTGTTTTTTCAATCGGGGGGCTTTTTCTTAGACAGTGAAAAAAGTGATGGTATTTTAGTCATTTCGATTATATAGTAGATGTTAAATGTTATTATGAAAGTGATTGATTTTTGTTATACCAAGTTTGTATTTAAGAAAGACACTCATTGTGATGGTGTATGAAGCTGAGGGAGTACGTGGATGACACAGAGGATTACATCAACATCATGCTCGATGACAAGCAAAATCATCTTCTCCAAATGGGTGTTATGCTAACAACAGCAACTCTCGTGGTGAGTGCGTTCGTGGTTGTTGCCGGGATCTTCGGTATGAACATCAAAATCGAGCTTTTCGACGACGAAGTACACGGTATGACGAGGTTTATGTGGACCGTCGGGGGAGGGGCGGCGGGTACCCTTTTCCTCTATGTCATCGCTATCGCGTGGTGCAAAAACAGACGGCTGCTGGAGTGAGAAAAGCTCAAGGGCCCTAACTGTTCCAAATAATTTGATACTGTGTATCTGAAACTGTATGCTATTGCTGTCCAGATTTCTTGAATTTAAACACATATACATGTCGACAATGTTTTAGTGTATTTCTTAATTGGCTATCATGTATGAGAATTTTACAAGAATTATTACCAAGTTAATTTCATGATGGTCAGCCTAACAAGCCTAATTTAGCACTACTTGCTTAACAAACTGAATTGAAATTGCGAATTTGATAGGCATTCAAACTTCAGAATCTCAAAACAAGGCCTAAGATTGCTTAGCAACATGTAAAGATACTGCAATGGCTAACAAAATAAACAAAGCAATCACCCAAAAAAAGGCACTAGAATTGCCAGAAAATCGTTTGCAAAGAACAAAATGTAGAAGTTGAATACTAGTTCAATCAGATTAAAAGCAAAATATCAACCAACTTGACAATAACAGGTGCTAAATCGTATTAAAACTTCAAAATCTGAAAATAAGTTCCACAAACGGTAATGTATAATCCAAAAGCATAACAATCGAACATAAGAGAACATTCACTGTAAAATTAACCGAAAAAAACCTCTCAGTATCGCCTGACGCCTCCTCCGCGGCCGTAGCTGACCTGCGGCGCGCTGATTGCTCCCTCGTCCTCTCTGAGGACGACACCTGGCAGATCCTTCATACCGAGCGACTCGAGCAAATCGACGGTCTCCTGATCGACCTCAATGCGGTCGGTCTTAATGGCGGACTCGTCGGGGACGAAATCCATGCGGCGCTCGCGCTCCTCCTCCTGAAGCTTGAGAGAGATGCCGCGCACCGGTCCTTTCTGGATGCGCTTCATCAAGTGAGTGGAGAATCCGGCGATCTTGTTGCGGAGGCGCTTCGACGGGATGATGGCGACCTCTTCCAGAATCTTCTTGTTGGTGTGGAAATCGAGCGTCATCTTCCCATAGTAACGCTCGATCACCTGCCTCGAGGACTTCTTCACGGTCTTGGTGCGGACACGACCCATGCTGCGGCGGTTGTTTGGTGGTGGCGCGGCGCCGGCTTCGAGATGGGATGAGTGCTCTGTTTGCTAGGGTTTGTGATGGGAATTTGGATTGGGTTTTCGTTTATATATCAGGGAGAGTTTTAACATTGGATACTTGCATTTCACGTTTATTTCAAATATAGCCCATTAAAATTTCCAAATGAAGTGGGCCTTTTAATCTCCTGGGCATCGATCCAGTGGACCATATACCTAATAATATTTGTAATTAAAATATTATGACTTGATAAATGATCTCGTTCGTAAAAACACAAACTAAGAATTTAACATAACAACATAAAATTAAAAAAATTAAAAAAATGCCCTATATAGATCGATATTTATTGGGATGAGATATGTTGTCCCAAAAATTTTATGTCTCAATAAAAACTAAGTAATTTTATACTCCCATCCATCCCGTTTAAAGTGATGCGTTTCTTTTCGGCGCAAAATTAAGAAATTGGATAATAAAGTATGAGAGATGAGTAAATGATAAAGTAAGAGACGATGAGTGAGATTGTGAGAGGGTAAATGATAAAGTATGAGAGAGAAATGATAAAGTAAAAGATAATTTGTGTTTTTTTTGGAAATGCTATTTTTTTTAGAAAACGCATCGCCTCAAATGAGACACTCCGAAAAGAAAAACGCGTCACTTTAAATAGGACGGAGGGAGTAAAAAATTAAGTGTAAAAGGGTAAAATGATTAATTGAGTTGCTATCAAAACTAAACAGTTTAATATCAAAACAACGTGATTTGAATAGAGATGTGAAATTTTTGGAACTTAATGACAAGACTATAGCATAAGGAATATACCTACTTATCATAACCCATTTTTTATAGCATAAGGAATATTGTACACGAGTAAAATAATAGATCAAATCGTGCAGAACTCTATATTCTAAATGTATTTCTTTTAAAAATTATTATTTCACTTTTTTTTTCAAATTGAATGTTTCACAATTTTTTCCTTTAAATTATATATTTAACCTCCCTAAATTTTTTATCCATAAATCATGATAAATTATTATTTTGGTCTTTGCCTAAGTTTTGGAAATATTCAACTGATTGGTTGCCACATGCACTATTAATGAATTATTTTGATATTTTCTTACCACTCTTTCTACTTGTGAATATCTGTTCGTAATTTGATCCTTAATCTATGAACAAATTTTGTGAATTTCCGTGCCCTATTACTAAACAATGCCATGATTGATGAATAACATGTTGCATGTGATCGCATACATATATTTACATATATAATTTTGCAGAAAAATAGATAGAGACATAGAGTGTGATGTTATTGATTATGTGACAGGGGCTATTAAAAAACAATAGAGAATTAGGATAGAAATCAAACACGAATGCAAATTTCAGAAAATGGTCTACCAATTTATCCTCTGATCGATCAAATCTTATCTGACCTGATTTTGTCACTTTTGAAGTATGAATATTGGTCTAGAGATTTTAATGAAATAATATTCGATAAAGTAATAATCTCATTAAAATAATAATTTATTCTGGTTTCGATATGGGTCAGTGCAGTAAAATATTGTTTGATGAAGTAATAACTTCGTTAAATGAATATTTTTTCTCGATCCCAAAGTTATTACTTTATCGAGGTTTAACTGTATCTTTCAACGAGTCTTTATATGTTACGTGATGTAACAATAATTACTAAGTGGCCCAGATATATGGGATGAGATCACATGTCCAATAAATCTCTGTTCAATTGATGTTTAATTCAAAACTACGTACACTTTTTAATTATTTATTTTATCCTCTCACTCTTATCTTTTTAATATTTATCCTTCCTTAATCTTATCATTTGAATCTATAATTTTTTAATTTAAAACTACGTAATTTTAAATTAGATACCATTTGTACATGATTTATTGGACATGTGATCTCATCTCCAGATATATAATGTTGTGGGGCATCAGATTTTTCATGTGGCAAATTATGAACAAAATAATCCAGTTCTAAAAAAGGTGCACAGTGGATTAAATAAGTGTATTTTTTCCTATTCAGCCTTGACTCGTCCATTTATTCAATCGGTTCTCCTATTATGAATAATGGAAGATATAATATTACCGAAATATGATGTCATTTACTATAAGTGGTCCAGTTGAGGTTTTTAAATATTTCTTTATAAAAAATAAACAGTACCTATGGTGGAATTGAAATATTATTACTATATAGTTATGATTCATTTATTACAATTGGGTGTGGAAGGTAATAAATCAGTAGACAAATGTAACCTACATCCAACAATAACAAAATAAATGCACCATACCTGATCACACTGCACCCTAATTCCTACTGTAACAATTGTTAAAAATCCGAATTATAGTCCCGTTAGAATGACATAACAATTGATGTGCTTATCTTGTAATCGAAGATTATGGATTTGGATCTCACAAACTCTTTTTGTATGTAAAGGTTGATACGGATCTCCTTCATAAAGAAAATAAAAAAATAAATAAATTATCACCATATCTCTTATGGGTGTGTAAAAAACCGCAAACCGCCACCCTGCCCGCTTAAACAGCTCGTTCCAACCCATACCCGTTGGTTGGGATTTTTTAAAATAAACCGCGGTTTGAAATTTAAACAAATCGTCACTTGGCGGGTGGGTGGCGGTTACAAGTTGAAGGCACCCGACCCGTTAGTCTCCTATTTATCTCATTTTTTTATGCTAAAATATAATATTTAAATAAATAAATAATAAAAATATAGTTTAGTGTATGTGTCTTTTAGAATTGAGAGAATTTGGTTTATTCTTGTTATACTTCTTCCTCTTCCATTCTACTTTTTAAAATTCATTCATCGCCTTCAATTCAAGCCCATTTCCTATTTTTTTTTCAAAGTTTCTTTTCTTTCTATGTTCGATAGGTTGCAGAATACAATTTCCAAATTACTTGAAGACTTTAATTTTTAAGTTGTAGGATTTTAATTATGTTCGTCAAAATTTGCTAAAGTGATATCATATTTATTCTTTATTATAATTTCATATTCTGCATCGGACACCTCTTATTGACATAGAATGATTAATTTTATTGATATGATTTAGAGAAGTAATAATCCGCCAAACCGCCCGCAACTGCCCGCCTACCCACTTACCCGACCCGCTACTGTTTTGGAAAAAAATTAATCTGACACGATTTATAATTCTCTTAACCTGCCTATATATAAGTGGATCATTTTTTACGTCTAAACCCGCCCGAACCCGCCCGCGCTCACCCCTAATATTATTGTCTCTATTTTATAGTCTCTCTTAATTTGTGGCTCGTCTTTTTCTCAAAACTCCAATTTTACTTTGCAAGTTGGTTCTACTGCCAATACTGTTTATTGTCAAATATATCTACAGTTTCCTACATCAATAAAATACTCTAATAATTTGCCAGAAAAAAAGGGAGAAATTCACTGTTTCGATATTAATTAATTATTATTAATAATGGTTTTAAATTTCTTTATATTCCACTATTTTCTTACCATTTTGATCACCACTACAGAAAATGCAAATAAGCCATTGGCTATCACCATACACAATGGAAGCCTCTGCAACAACCCCAACCTCCACCGACGCTTTCTGGACCACCACCGCCGCCTCCCCCGCGGCGGCGTTCGCCTTCAACCTCAACAACGAACAAGAGCAAGCCAATGAGGCCTTGTTCGAGAAGCCGCTGACGCCGAGCGACGTCGGCAAGCTCAACCGCCTCGTGATACCGAAGCAGCACGCGGAGAAGTACTTTCCGATGAACGGCGGCGTCTGCGACTCCGGCGAGAAGGGGCTGCTGTTGGGGTTCGAGGATGAGGTGGGGCAACAATGGCGGTTCCGGTACTCGTACTGGAACAGCAGCCAGAGCTACGTGCTGACGAAAGGGTGGAGCCGCTTCGTGAAGGAGAAGCGGCTCGACGCCGGCGACGTCGTCCTATTTTCGCGCCATCCTAAGGAGGTGGGCCGCCTCTTTATAGGATGGCGAAGGATGAGCGGCCGCGGCGGAGGACAAGACTGTTGTGTTGCGCAGCCACCGCGCGGCGGTGGCTGGTCTGCATATCCTTATCCAAGCCCCCACCAACTGTCTATTTTGCCCCACACTGACTGCCCTCATGCAGGTAGTATATACAAAAACCCTATTTTTATTATTTATTAGTTTATTCATTTTTTTTCTTATATCTATATATAAAATATATAGTGTTAATATACAAACTTAGTCAAATAGGTTAAGTTAAATATAAATATAGCATATTACTATCTAAAAACACAAATATACCATACTTTTTATGACAGACATAATAATTGAGCGAAAAAATTGTTAGGCCCTTAACATGTTTAAAAAAAAATCAATGAATATTTGTGTTGAGGGTCAATCTCATGAGTCATGACTTATGCATCAACCCTCAACAATTTATTTTTTTAAATATTGATGGTCAATGGCCCTTCATTAACTTTTTTTTTTTTAAACATGTTGAGGGCCGATGGAGATCCTGATAACTTTTTCACCTAATCATTATGTCTGTCATAAAGTGTACTTTATGGCTATATTTGTATTTTTAGATAGTAATATACTATATTTGTGTTTAACTTAACTTATTTGGCTAAGACTAAAAATGCCTCTAAAATATATGCATGTTCAACGGTTTTTCAATTAATTTGGGGTGCGGTGGTCCCACGCGCTCTCTTAGATTCGTTAATGATGATATGTTTATGTTGCAGAAAACCATACACGAGGAAGAAATGGGAATTTGAAAAGATTGAGATTATTCGGAGTAAACTTAGAATGGGATGAAGATGAAATAGAACATGAACGGTCAACTCTAAACCGTTTATCGAGCCATAATCTCTCTAATCATACCGTAACTTACATGTTCGATTCCACCAATACATAGAAAGTGGAATTAATAGGAATTTGGTGTAGCGGTCACAATTTCTAATTTGAGTTTGATTTTGTATTCATTGTCATTTATTGTTAGTTTTTATTTAACATGACATAAAAGTATGATGTGACAAGTAACAATGGATACTTATTCTCAATCCATAACAATAAAAATGTTGCAGCCCGTCCCCATAGGATGACATAGCAGTGAATGTAGGTGGTTAGAGACCGAAAGATCATTTGTTCAAATTTCATTGGACATACTATGTGAGTCTGTTACTCTGTCACTTTAAGGGTGGTTTAACTTTCCTGAGTGGTTTAACTCTCCTATGTGGTTTGCGTGCTATTGCACATCATAAAAAATAAAATAAATAAAATAAAATAAAAATGTTGCAGTCCAATATAATAAAGGCATGATATGAACTTCGAACACACAATTAACAAACATATTTTCTTACACGCATCCATAACATGTGAATCTTATGTCGATTTGGATAATCATCCTTAACTATATAATGACCATATAACTCAAACATATGCTCCGAGTGCAGATCCCGATTTTTTTAATGTATATTCTAAAAAATTATCATATTTTGCATTCTAAATTAGTAAATTATCGATTTCGCTCCTAAATTCATATTTTTGGATCCGATTGAAGAATTGAAGCATGGTTGGCTACAATGAAGAACTTCTACCAAATAACACATGCATTTCATGTTGCATATATATCTATATAGAGACTTTTCTTCTTGACCTAATAATAGCATTTTTGACAAGGGAATTTAAAGAGTGGGAGATGGAGACTTGACTTTTCATACTCACTAGTAGTACAATAATACCATCTGGTCCAGGTGCCTCTTTCGTACAGCTTGCAATTATTGTATTCAGTATCAGACTGTGGAAATAAATTATATGAAACCTTTATAGTTAAGCCTCGATAAAGTAATAATTTTGGAATCGAGAAAAAATATTCATTTAACGGTTATTATTTTATCGAATATTATTTTAGTGTATTCACTCATATTGGGACCAGAATAAATTATTATCTTAGCGAAATTATTATTTTATCGAATATTACTTTATCGAGGTTTAACTATATTTGTGGAATTATTTGTTAGGATAGATATAGCTGCATAAGAAGTTGAGATTTAAGTAGGGAAGATAGCCATGAGTATTGAAAAGATGGCATCATCATCAATAATCAGACTGCCTATATAGAGTAATATTTAATAATATAATAATATCGCTTAGATAATAATTACTTTCGATCTCGATATTAGTCAATATATTAAAATAATATTCACTAAAATAATAACTTTATTAAACGAATACTCCCTCCGTTCTAATATATGTGGCTTACTTTTCCGAAATAGATGTCCTAAGTCAAAGTTTTAATTGTAAAAGGCTTCCAGTACATGTGATGAATTAAAGAAAAGAAAATAAAATGTCAAAGACAGTTTGGCCGAGTGGTCTAAGGCGCCAGATTTAGGCTCTGGTCCGAAAGGGCGTGGGTTCAAATCCCACAGCTGTCAAATTCTTTTTTATTTTTTACTTAATACTTTTTCCTATTTTTTTACTTAATATTTTTTCCTATTTTTATTTCGAATTGTGAATTGACAATTTCTGGATTAAAAAAAAAAAAACCTACATAACTCCAAATACTATTGCCCCCCCACCCTACTTCTCTCAATAATTTGAAATCCTGCCCTCCACTTTCCCCCCCCCTCTCAGTCTTCAATATTACTTCTCCCTTTCCCTCTTAACTCCTACCTGCGTTTTTCTCTTCTCTCTCTTTAATTTTTTCTTTTTTTTCTTTACTTTTTTCCTTTTTTTTTTTTATTTTTTTTCCTTTTTTTTTTTCAATTTAAATTCAATTTAAACTATTAAAATAAAATAAACCTACATACCCAATACTATTGTCCCCCCCAACCCTCTTACCTTTCCCCCTCTATTTCGCCGCCGCCAACCTGCTTCGAGTCTTCGGAAATTTCTTCTGCCCTTCCCCTTAACTCCCCCTTTTTCTCTTCCCTCTTTAAATGTGGTTGTTCATGGATTTTTTTTACTTAATACTTTTTCCTATTTTTTTACTTAATATTTTTTCCTATTTTTATTTCGAATTGTAGAAATTGAGCAATTTAAACTGGATTAAAAAATAAAATAAAAAAGCGCTACATAACTCCAGAATACTATTGTCGCCGCCGCCAACGCCGGTGACTTACGAGTCTGTCGGAATAATTTGAAATCCTGCCCGTCCAGAATACTATTGTCGCCGCCGCCAAGGCCGGTGACTTACGAGTCTGGTCGGAATAATTTGAACTTCTGCCCGTTTCCCGTCTTGAACTCCGGTGACCGGTGCGTTTTTCTCTTCTCGGTCTCTTTAAATGTGGTTGTTCATGGATTGGCATGTTTTCTAGGGGATTAATGAAGTTTCAAATTTCTGTAGTAAGTAGTTACTATTTAACTAGAAATTGGTTTTATATGCCTCCTCGAAATGTCCACAGTCAGAATTTTATGGCCTAGTTTGTTGCTTAACGATCTTGCTAAGCGAGAAGAACTTGCAGTTTCTTGCGAATATTTTCAAGAAAGATACTTTTTCTGTGTTAAAGAGAAATGAATCTCTGCTGACTTGAAGATGTTGAATAGAAAGAGAGAATTTTAAGTATTTTGGAGCTTGACACAATTTAGACAATAAATGCACGTATCTTGTTTGATGAAATGCCTATTCCTTTTAAGTTTGTTCTTGGAATCTGGTAGTGCTCTTAATCACTTGAGTATCATATCTTGGTAATTACCAATTTCATCACCTATGTGAGATTTTATTTAGCTGTACCTTCAAGAGTAGTTTTGTGATAATACGAAAATTTTCGTGTACTTTTCGATGTATAAGATTTGATGACAATTGGCATTGATATCACAAAAGGGGTTTCATCGTTGGAGATAATCATGGAAGTTGCTTACCAAGGGTGAAGCTGTTGGAGCTTTAAATCCAACAAGGTATAATATGGTTAAACCTTCTTATATGTTCTGCATTCCACCAAATTGCATGACAGTGTAGTTTTCTTCGAGAAAATGGGAAGAAAAGGAGTGCACAAGGGTTAGTTAAATTCCGGGGAGCAGCCATGCTTGTGAAATCTCGCTATCTGCTTAGAAAGATTTCCCGTGTTGAGTCCAACATATCTCTGCGTGTGAATAGTATTGGTAAAGCTCCCATCTCTTTGTTGCATATTTATCTTATTGATACTTTGATAGTATTCTTTATCTTACACCGTATTAATTGTAGCATAACCAGTAGGTTGCCTTTGGATAGTCTTCCTTCAGAAGTTGCTTATTCCTCATTTTAAATTTCTAATTTTCTAATTTCTGTTTTACCAATCTGGAGATCATGTGATAATTTATGAAAGATTTCTTGTCAGGGAGTTCTACTCAAAGGCTTCTGCCTGCTACATGTTATTCAACTTGGGATCCAAATGAACAGACTACTGAATATGGTGATGGTGGCAAGGGAATTAGCAAAGTTCCCAAAAATTTAGCTAACTTGTTGGAGGAATCTTCGAATTCTACTGACAAAGCCGGGCAAGATAGTTATCACGGTGATGAAAAATTGGGCCTGGCTAAAAACTTGGCCTCACTGGTTCAAGAATCTAGTGATGTTTCCAACAAAAAACCAAAACCAAAGACCCGTATGGTCATCAAGAAGTTTCTCGAGATACGTATGAAAAAGAAGGTGAAAGCACAGTACACGAATGGGAAATACCAGGACCTCATGATGAAAGTGATAGCCGATCCCAGCTCGCTAAAGGATGCATACAATTGCATAAGACTGACCTCTAATGTCGATTTGACATCGGATGGCGATGACTTGCCGTTTGAGTCTATTGCAGAGGAGCTAGCTAACGGCAACTTTGATGTTGAGGCTAATACGTATTCAATACGGACTAGAGGGCTAAAGGGCAAGAAAGAGGAGCTAGTTTTCCCGAAACTGAAACTAAGGGTTGTTCAAGAAGCTATTAGGATAGTCCTTGAAGTTGTTTATCGTCCTCATTTCTCCCGGATTTCTCATGGTTTTCGAAGCAATAGGGGTCATTGGTCAGCTTTGAAATATATCCGGAAAGAGATACCCGATCCGGACTGGTGGTTCACACTTCCCATTCACAAAAAAGTTGATGATTCCATCCTCGGCAAACTCTTGTCTTCAATGGAGGACAAGATTGAAGACTCCGGTTTAAGTGATATGATAAAGGATATGTTTGATGCCGGAGTACTCAATTTAGAGTTCGGGTCTTTTCCTAAAGGAAATGGCCTTCCACAAGAAGGGATTCTCTCGCCTATACTGATGAATATCTATCTTGATCTCTTCGATGGTGAAGTAAACAAGATGTCAATGCAATACGAGACATCATGCTACCAAGAGCATAAATCACATTCAAACCTACGCGGTTGGTTTAGGAGACGGATAAAAAACACTGCTTTGCAACACCCAGATTGTATAAAGAAACCGGGCTTCAGAATACATTGCTGTCGCTTCATGGATGAGATCTTTTTCGCATTTTCTGGTCCCAAAGAAATCGCCATGGCTTTCAAGTCCGAAATTGAAGGGTTCGTGAAAAACTCCCTCTACTTGGAAGTTGATAATCAAGCTGATTTAGTAGCAGCCGATGTTGTGGCATCCAGTGATCCCCGTGGTGTTAAGTTTCTCGGTACTTTGATCAGACGATGTGTGAAGGAGACCCCTGCTTTACGAGCCGTTCACAAGTTGAAGGATAAAATCAAGATATTTGCTGAACAGAAACAAGAGTCTTGGGATGAAGGGGCTTTTAAAATTGGGAAGAAATGGCTTGCTCATGGATTGAAGAAAGTTAAAGAATCAGAGATTGAACACTTAGCTGATACTACCTCTGTTTTACATCGAATTTCGTGTTATCGGAGAAGCGGTATGAAAACAGACCACTGGTACAAGATGCTGCTGAAGATATGGGCACAAGACAAAAATGCTAAAAGTGCAGGGAATGAAGAAAGGCTACTAGCTAAGCTTGTTGTAGAGCCGGCCCTTCCACAAGAACTAACCGACTCCTTCTTCGAGTTTCAGAAGCAAGCTAAACAATACGTAAGTTTGGAAACATCTTCAACGCTCGCCCTTTTATCAGAAAACTCCAACTCCCCACCCCATTCCATAACTGAAACTGTTGTCCCTCTAAACATCATAACCAAGCGTCTCCACCGCTACGGACTAACAAACAGAGAAGGCTACGCTCGAACTTGCTACCCCTTAATCTTACTCGAGGACGATCAGATTATCGACTGGTTTACTGGGATAATCCACCGCTGGCTAAGATGGTTCAAGGGTTGTGACAATTTCAGTCAAGTGAAGCTTCTCATCTCCGATCAAGTAAGAATGTCGTGCGTACGGACACTAGCCGCGAAGTATAGGATTCACGAGTCAATTATAGAGAAGAAGTTTGATTCGGAGCTGAGTAGAATCCCATCAAGTGAAGATATTGAGCTTGAGGAAGCTAACACAGAACTGATTTCTCAAGAATTCGAGTTCGACGGTGCGTTGATGTATGGAGTGAAGTATAGTGGTTTGTGTTTGTTGTCTTTGGCTAGGATTGTGAGTGAGTCTCGCCCTTGCAGTTGTTTTGTTGTGGGATGCTCTGTTTCGGTTTCGTGTGTTTATACTCTTCATGTGATGGAGAGGCAGAGGTTTCCGGCTTGGAAGACTGGTTTTGCAAGCTCTGTTCATCCCAGTTTGCATAGGAGGAGAGTAGGGTTGTGTAGGCAGCATTTGAAGGACTTGTTTCTTGGAAACATTTCACTGCAATCAATTGATTTTGGTGCTTGGAGATGATTTTTATATTCTTTGATGACATTGTTTGTTTATTTAAATGTAATTGTTTTTCACTAGTGGGATTTGTTGGCTATATGGTGGAGCTAGGGCTGCAAAATGATTAGTGGTTATTCGGGTATTCAGTATCGTATCGTTACTGTTTAACGGTAACGATAACGATTATTCGATTTAGCATACTAGCGGTTAACGATTATAACCGTCTTCAAACGCTTAACGGTTATTGAACCATTTTGCAGTCCTAGTGAAGCCAAATTTGGTAGTTCGGATCATCTGTCTCACAATCTCGTCTCCCACTAATATTTCAACTGTATACATTTGGGTGTTTACGACAATCTTAAAATTAAACTCATAAACATCTAAGTGTTTACCGTTAAAAATGGTGATAGTTACAAGTGAGACACGGGAAGGTGAGACAATCCTAAAATTCAAATCATAATACTCCCTCAGTCCCAGCCACTTGTTTGGTTTCTTTTTTAGCGCGGTTATTTTTGCGAGTTGATTTTATATATAAAAGTGTGGGATCCATATAATTAAATAATTATTTAGAATTGGTTTGTGAAGTAAAAATGTGGGATCGATACAGATATTTAATTGTTTAAAATTGATTTGATGTGATAAAGATGTGAGACCTATTTTCTTATTTAGAAAGTAAACAAGCGAGATGGGACAATCCAAAAAAGATGTAGAAGTCGGGCGAGACGGAGAGAGTAGTATTTTTTGGAAGAAGATCAATGTTTCAATTATATTGTTCTACGTTACCATTTAATTCCTTTTCAACTATATTTGTTTCTACCTATAAATTGGTTATGTGATTGTATTTTGACGCAACTTTTGAATTTTGAGAGAAATGTTCATGTGATCATACGAAAAGGGTTTTGGTTTGTCTTCTACGTTGTCGTCAAAGTATTAAATTATTGGTATAAATTGATTGAGTTGTAATATTTGTATAAATATATTATGAGATAAAGTAGACGATGAGTGCAGCAAGAGACCAAATTAATTAGAATTTAAAACTGAAAATAAAATAAAATAAAACTCATATAAAGTGATACAATTCCAAATTAATTACAACTTAAAACCGAAAAAGAAAATAAAATAAAATTCATATAAAATGAGACAACTCCAAATAATGCGAATTTGAAATGCGAGGTTCTGCAGATTAATGTTTCCTTAGGGCGACGGCGGAGATCAGGACGAGGACGATGAGCAAGACGACGGTGATGAAGGAGGCGACGACGGCGCCGCTGACTCTCTGGCAGAAATCGGTGAACTGTTGGCATATGGCCAGCCAATTGGCGTCGGAGTTGCCGTTGTGAGCTAGGTATACTATCGCCGCCGATGCACCTCCGGCCGACGTAGCTAGGGCAACTGCCAGCTGCAGAATTCAACACATATTTTAGAGAGAGAGAGAGAGAGAGAGAATGTGTTAGATCGTCGATTGATCTTACTGTGTCGCAGATGATGAGAAGGAGGCGTGGACCAATGGCGGCAGGGCGAGCGATGCAGACGATGGAGAACGGCGCCGAGAGGATAAGGTAGCCGGTAACTATCGCCATGGCTACAACGAAGAATCTGAGCAACAATCTCGTCAGAAAATCACTCATTTGAAAATTAATTTTTTATATTTTGCTGAGAATTGCAGGAATGGATCTAAAGTACTCACGAGAAAGTAGGGAGATCGTCGTAGCTGGCTTGGAATTGGAAGAATTGAGTGAAGAACGGAAGCGTCTGCTCGGTGGTTGCCATGGTGACGGTGGCGGCTAGAGCGGCGGCCACCGCGCTTGCACGGAGGATGAGGTCGAATATCGCCGCGCCTCTTTTGTATCCGGCGTTCCGAGCGACGGCGGCGGGAAGAAGAGGCGCTTTCCCTTTCCTTTCACGGCTAGTTTCTCCCATTTGGGTGGCGCCGGCCTCGGATTTCTCCATCTAATTATCTTGGATTATATTTCAAATTCCTTCGATTTTGAATTGCGAAGAATGCTGGAATTGATTAAGATTGTTGTGAATTTGAAACAGGGATTATGCAGGTATATATAGTGATTGATTGCATGCATTTTGTTGAGAAGACTTTAGAATATTGCGTTGGAGGATGATGAAGTGTAAAGATAATGGAGCAAGAAGAGTTGTTGAGGAGGGAGAATTAAAATTTAGAATATTGACGTAAGAGACAAGTTATTGGAACATGAGATTTATTAGAATAATTAGTCAACTAACTTCAAAACTTTCCTAATCCACTATGAAGCAATTAGTTGCATCTAATTAAAAGTGGATTTGATGTTTGCTCATAGTGGTGTAAGTGGTTCCGCTCCAAACCGTGAAACCGATAGGACCAAATCGAATCAAACCGAAAAAGGTGGTTCGATTGGCTTCGTAGTTTGGTGTGATATACTTTCTTAAGAACCGTTTACAATCCGTTCGGACACAAGCGCCTCAATAACGTGCGTAGAAGGAGAATTTTGTTTCAAGTTGGCTTATTTTAACAGTCTTGGCTCATTTTAAGAACAGTTTTAGGCTAAATATATAAATTCAATGTAATCGTAAACAAAAATTGTATGAGAAGAAGTCCAATTTAGGTCACATTGATCGAACCACGTATACATAAGTCTTTCAATCCAAAAATTATCAGAAAAACTTCATCCCTACTTATAATCACTGTGGCATAAATCTCCACCCACGTTCAGCAACAGCCTTAATCAATTCATCAGCTGCCTCCTGGTTATCACAAAGTGGAACATACTCCCATTTCTCACAGATCTGGACAAACCAATTTACATATAGTGAAGAAGTAACAGTGGCATCAATATCTCAAAGAAAGTTGATTTTCAATCTTTTGCAGTGGAAAAGAACTCCAGAAGGGGAGATTGGTAGCAATTTCTTACATTTTCTGCACCGGTGAACGGTCGAACTGCTCCTCTTCTCTGTAGGGTTTTGAGGAAATGCGAAAACTTCCCCGTGCACCTCTCTGCTCCAATTACATACACAGGTTTTCTGCAGTATCATAATCTAGTTATGAAATCCGAATTTCGTTGAAGAAGAAAAAGAGTAAATTTTGATGGTATACGCATAGTCACATACCCTGTGCTGCAAGCCTCACTCAACATACTTACTGAATCTGCGGTGATTACGAAAGCGTCCGCCCAAGCTAGATGTCCCATATGCGGATTTGGATCTGAACATTATCATGAGATGCAACTCAGATGAGTTGCACAAGAGGAAACTAGCCGTTAATTTGTTCGTTGGAACTAATTACCTTCACCGTTCCAAATGTAGACTCTGTGATGGTTTGAGAGTTCAGTCAATATGATGTTGGATACCTGTTTGTTAGAGCATGGATAAGAATTTAGCCTCAAATAAATAATTGCATAAAGTTACGAAGAGGGTACACACGATCTTTGGAGTTCGACGAGAAAATGATATTCTGATACTCCCACATGTTGGAAGAACACTCTTCAATGAAGCTGCAAGTTGCATTGCAAGATCGGCACCGTATCTGCAATGTCCTGCAGAAGATACAAATTCAAGAACGAGGCAAAAAGAGAGAACCAACATTATGTAATAGTCATCTGGACGAGCAGACAACAATTTAATTTCGCATTTTACAAGGCATCAACGGATTTCATAGTATACAATTGCAGGCAAAAGGAAGTTTGTAGAATAATTAAATGCATAACATACTTGTAGGACCTCCAATTGAAACAACGAGTAAGGGCTTAGGCAAGAGTGCCATCTCATCATGCCAAGCAGAAGCTGCACTTCTCAAAGCATCAGAATCAGCCTGGTGAAGAGCTCCCACTGTAAGGACCTAAAAGTAACTTTCAGTATATAAAGCTTAGAATCAAACATTCATAATCAAATCAAATCAAATAGCTTACAACCCAAACAATTTTCAGATAAAGAGCTTCTCTGGTGAATGAAATCATTTTATCAATCAAGGTGTAACATCATACCACATGTTTATCAGGAGGCTTTTGAGGTGTTACCCACCTTCTTAGAAACAGAGGGATCTGTTCCTGTGCCTCCGGCGTTAAGGGGTAATAATCATGCTGAGGAGTTATCACTAGATCAAATCTGTGTAGACGAGAACGTGGATGTTGAATCTGAAAGAAAATACTGAAACATTTTAAATCCTGAGGAGTAACATGCATGAGCACCAAAATGACCTCACATATCCCAACAAATTCAGTAGCCATTCTACCTTTTGTCTATTTAAATTCTTCTCACTATAAGAACTATAAGAGTTCACTTAGATTTTATATCTGGTCTTGTTCATCTTAGTATACCAAATATGATATGACGATATTTATCATATGAAGGCACATTTTGGATTTGCAAACAACATAACAGCTGACCTTATTAAAGGTCTAAATACTTTGCAACTCATCATACCTGAACAAGAAACACACAGTCGGGAACCAACTTCTTAATAGAACTTGCGGTAGAGATGGTATCACGACCTGATGCCACCACCAAGATGGGGCCGTCCCTGAAATATTTCCAAGTAACTTGAGAACATAGAGAATCAGAACTACATTCTCTTCAATGTATCTGCACCTACATGCTTAGCCTATAATCATGCATATTCTAAACCATGAAATACGTAACTTCGTGATCTTCAAGCATAATAAATGGAAGACCAGAGAGACATGCTTTAGGTATGCTGCATAAGTAGATACAGATTCATGGTTTGTATCCAATTCCTAAAATGAGCCATGAAATAAAAACATGAGGGTTGACATACTATCCTTTGATAAGCAAGAAACTAACGTTCTTAGCCGAAAATGAACTTTTAAGAGAATGCTTGAGATGATCAAAGATCTCTGGTAATACTAAATGCATTGCAATAATGGCAGTCTAACATCTTTGAAGCTTTTGAAACAACCAATTTTGAGGATATGAATTCCAAATAACAATCAAATTATTGATAAAGAAATGGCAATAAGCACCTCTCAAATGTTTCTTGAGCTGCTTTCATGATATGCCTTGCATCGGCCTCCAAAACTTCTAAGACAACACCAATCACAAAGGCGAAAATCGAAAACTATAAGTATGTCATCTGGATAAAAATTATGAATCCTTGTTCAGATTAAGCTATACAGACAAGTTACAGAGATGATAAAGCTAAACCACCTCTCCGATCAGCTGGAAAAGGCACCAATTTCTTTGCTCGAAATGGTTTTCCACGAATCCACTCGACCGCACCCTCTAACTGCTTATGAACACAAACTGGCAGCCAGCGGAGTTTCTCGTTGATTCCGCCTCTCGGCCGATTAACGCGCTGCATCCATTAGACAGATGATGAGACACACGCATATAAGCAAAATGCAGAGAAATCAGCAGTATAATTTGCATTCACCAATTTGCTTGTTTCAATTCAACTTAGAAAATTTTCAATTCGGAAAGAAATCTGCTTACATATAGGGTGTAGTTATCGGAGAGACCGATAGCTCGGAGCAAGCCGATGCACTGATTTTCGGAGCCGGCGACGCCATTTCCGATAACGACAGCTCTCCTGATCGTCCGCAATGAGTTCATTCAAGAGAAACTGTGTGGCTACTGGCTAATCCAGGCCCAGGGTTAGGGCTTTTCTGAGAATTTTGGGCGGCCCAGAAATATTATACTCCGTCGTCGATGAATTGTATAAATAAGTCCCGGCCCAAAATCAGTGACCTAGAAAAAACCCTATTTATAAAGCACTGCTCCGAAACCAAAATCCTCAAATTTGTTCATTCAAGATTCATATCTTTTGCTTTTGCTTTTGCTTTTTTTGAATTTGCAGCATTTTATACAAATCTCATCCATCTTTTGATTCGGCATTTTAGTAATTACTTTTAAGGTACAAGCGCAGCCCTTAAGATCGCCTTCCAGATCCAAATGGAAGCGTTTTGAGTCATAGCTGCGCGAGATCAAACTCAATAAGCACACAATTCCTCCCTGTGTATTGCAGTGTTGGAACTGTGCGTTTATTTGGCGTTCTTTTTAGGGTTTTCCTTCTGAGAATTCTAATCCAGCCCCATCTTCTTCTTCGCGGGATCAGTTCACATCTAATTTTGGATGCTAACAACTTCCTATTAATCGTGCGCGGCATTCCCTCGCGTATGCCTCCGTTCCGGTTAATTGATTTTGTTTATCCAAAACTATCGATTTTTAGAACTTCTCCAAGCTTGCGGATGGGGTACATAAATTTATCATTTTATTTTTAATAAAAAAACACTTTTTTGAAATTATTTGATTGCAAGGATGATGAAATCATTAGATGCGTGAGAGGTGAATAATCTCTTTGAGCTTGACTTACAAAGCTTATTGATATTCTGACTTGCAATTGAGTTTAAAAAAATGATGATTTCACAACTTTCAAGAAATTTGTAAGGTTTCATACAATATAATACACTTAATTTGATAAATTAATAATTTTTGAATTGAGAAAAAATATTTATTTAATAAAATTATTATTTTATTGAATATTATTTTAATGTATTGATTCATATTAGGGTTAGAATAAATTATTATTTTAATAAAATTATTATTTTATTAAGATTTAATTGTATTTCGAGATATTTTTAATAAAATACTCTAATTAATTAATTTCTACTCTCATTTCCTTAAATTACTTCATCTCCAATATACTATTTCTATTTTTTATATATTATCTAATTTTTATTTTTAGTAAATTACTATTTACTTTATATAAACTAACACTCCCAAAAAATGAATAAAATAAATGGGACGGAAATAGTACTATGTAATAACTTTATTAAATTTAAAAAATAAATATAAAATTAATTTACTTTAAGATTTTAAACTATAACAAAAAAATTTACTATAACACAATGAAAACTTAATGCTTGACTTAGTAATGAATTATATAAAATTGAAATAAATTAATTGAAATAATTAAAGTTTTAAAGAAGAGGATAAATTTGGGTGATCTAAAAGTTGAAATGTAAAATCGAAATTTGATTTGCTTTTTGAAAATTTTTGAAGAAAAGGAAGATATATAAATATTAAACTTTATTAATATAAAGAAGACAAATTTTGGTATAATTTGATAATCAAATTAACTGGATCTCTGATGAAGTGGTGTCGAATATCCACGTGCTTGCATCTCGTATGGAGAATTGGATTCTGAGTTATTGCAATAGCACTTGTGGAGTCACAGTAGATGGGCACTTCATCCTAAATTATACCATAGTCTCTCAGTTGTTGTCGAAGCCAAAGGATACAGGCACAGAACTTCCCCAGCCCATGTACTCGGCTCAATAGTGGACGTTGCTACTTCGAATGCTACTTCTTTGAAAACCAAGATATTAGTTCCTGCTCTAGGACCGCACGTTACCAGAGTTGACTTTCGATCTATCCTGCATCCGCATAATCGCACGAATAAACAGTCGGTATTAGATTATCATCAGCAGGATACCATAACCCTGCGTCAGGTATTCCTCTTAGATATCGCAGAATCAGAATAACCTGTCAATATAATTTGATAATCAAATTAACAATTCTAGTGAAATATAATTATACTATATTAATATAATTTAAATCACATAATGACATTATACAACTTATCACACCATGGGGAAAATTCTATTCTAGACAGGTCTAGACCTCGTGGTACAAATACAGTCACATAACCTTTCCTTTCTAAAAATGGGTACCAATTAGAGATAATTTTAAGGTTTTTTTTTTTTAAAAAAAAATTAGTTGATATTTATCTTATATGGCATAAATTGGGGATGAGGCGGTGGGTATTTACAACTCTTTAAATTATTTAACTTATAGCTTAATTTAAGAAGAAGTTAAAAGTTACGAAAATCTCTTAATTTAAGCTAATATAGATAAGCTACAATTTTACAATTTTATCCCATCTTTATTCTAAATAAATTTAATTAGGGCAAAATCGACTTTTCGGTTCCACACCTCAAAATAAGTTACTAGTTTACAAATTATATGTTTATTCTACTTTTAAGCAATTTTTGCAAACACTCCACAAATTCTCTGATAAGCCATTTTTATCAATCTATCCTTAATTTAAGAACTTAAAAAAAAAGTTTAAACTAGCAAACACCCTAGTAGTGGTGGCATAAATTTTAATTTTAATGTTTGGAGCAGCTTATGCTAAGCAGTTTTATAGTTGAAAGCTATATTTTTTGTGTTTGGAATTCCATCTTTTAGCTAGAGCTTTTTATTTTTTTCCATATTTTAGAGAAGTTTATTAAGCTACCTCACCCTAGTTTACAATTTATGGAATTTATTGGACAGGTTTATTTTTAAACTTTTATTTTATTCCCAAAAAACTTTCTCCATAAAATTTAATTTTAATTGCATAATTAATGAAAAATTATAACATTTTAATATAAATTAAATTATAATATAAATAACAATCAAATATTCTATTTAATATATAAATTAATTTTTATTTTATAATATTGAGATGACAATTTTAAAGAAAAAATAAACATAAAGTAGCAACAACATATCAATTTTATTTATTTATTATAAATTATAATTATGTAATAACATTGGGGATAAGACTAGGGTTGTAAACGAACCGAATCGAAGCAAATATCACTGTATTCGATTCGTATTCGGTTCGATATTCGAATATTCGTATTCGTATTCGATTTATATTCGAATATTAAACCTTATTCGTATTCGATTCGATAATGCTATTTGAATTATTCGATTCAATTCGAATATTCGATTTGTTTGCTTGTTAAATAGTAACTATTCGATTGTTCGGCTATTCGATTCGGCTATTCGATTCATATTCGGTACTATTCGATTCGAAACTATTCGATTCGAATTTTCTTAAATTTAAAATTCAAGTTAATCGAGTTTAAATTTAAAATTCAGGTTTATACGTATGCTTAAATCCAAGTTTATCGATACATAAGCAACGGCCAAAAAAATTACGAAAAATTAATAAAAAATAAAATTTGGGGAAGAAAGCATACTGACGAAAGCAGTATAACGAACGAATTTGGAAAAAATAAAAAAAAAAACCAAGAGGACGCAGGCGAACGAAGATGCGTGAGGAAGAGGCTGCGTCCGTGGCCTCGCCAGAGAGCGAAGCAGCCAGTAAGCGAGGCGTTCTATCGTCGTGGTGAAGCGGGAGAAGAGGAACGGAGGTGAGGGAGCCGACGCCGGGGGCCCACCGCAAAGGGACGGGGGGGGGGCAGGCGCCGGGGGGGGGGGGGAGATGGCGGTGTGGGGGAGGGAAGACGTGGGGAGTTTGGGGGGAAATGAACAAATGAAATTGAGTAGGGTTTTGTTTTTATAAGGTTATGAAATTAGAATTTAATTTATTCATTTAATTAATATACAAAATAAAAATAAGTTTACAAAAATATTATTATGTATAAAAATAATTATTGTATTTATAATTTATATTTAATCGAATATTTACGAATATCGAATCGAATATTACAATTTAGTATTCGTATTTAATTAGTAAACAAATCGAACCGAATATTTATAATCGAATTCGAATCTCAAAATCTCGAATATGAATATCAAAAATCGAATACGAATACCGAATCGAATCAAAAATATTTGATTCGTTTACAACCCTAGATAAGACCGTCATTTCATTTAAAAAGTGAAAAAACTATTATATGAGCAACATTTAAAAAAAATATGCATATATAAGTAGTAATATTTAAATTATAATAGTATTCTATGTTTATGCTATTATAATATAGTATAAATTTATGTAATTTAAGAATTAATTTAATTTAATATTTTGTAATACTAAAATCCAATTTATAATGTAAAAAAATAAGTGCCTAATTTTATTTATTATAAATTATAATTATTTAATAATATTGGGGGTAAGACAAAATTAAAATAAGTATTGCTATCAGCACTTTATTTTCAAACATTATTTTTCCCCACTTTCAGCAACTTTCAACACTTCTTTTCAAACACTTATAAATCTTCAAATTAGCTGCTTTCAACACTTATCAATAAACTTCGCCTTTTCCAAACACCACTAAACTTAGCTCACAAGGTTATTACGTAATAATGATTTGGTCGTCTCCCACCTCTAACGAAAATACAAATTGGCACAAAAAGTCCCGTAATTATTTAACTTTTTAGGTTGACATAATTTTAAAGCTTTTTTCATTAATTTATAAATCGCCCATTAGTCGACATTTAGAAATAATTATTAAAATAATATTTTTGACATTTTTATTTGTAAGAATTAAATAAACTAAATTATCAAATAATTCATAATCAATTTCACAAATTATAAATATTTAAAAATCACAGTGACCAAATTATCATAATCACAAAAATCAATTTTATAAAGTGAAGCAACAAAATCATCACTATTATATCTCCTCCGTAAAAAATGTTTATTTTTTTAGACACGAATTTAAACACAATTTGTTAATAGTGTTTATTGAGTTATCTTCAGTCGTGTAGTTCGTGAATTCTCGTGATCCCCACCAACGAGGTGTCTTACTAAAACATTTGTCAAAATAAAAAATGAGACTTTTTGACTAGACGCTGCCAAATTTAATACGAGATATTTTCTATTGAATGGATGAAGTATTTTTTCTTTGTTTGATGAATAGGACTATGATATATTATTATATATAGGTAAATTGGTACAAATGGTCCCCAATGTTTGCTGTTTTGAATAAATTGGTTCCTAATCTTTTTTGTAGTTTATTGGTCCCCAATGTTTGCTTAGATAAATTGGTCATTCTGTTAAATTTTAAGTTAGTCAACTGTTAGTCATAGGGGTATTTACAGAATAAAAGTTTCAGAGACCAATTCATCTAATTTTTAAATTAAAATTGAAATTTTTAAAAAAAATATTTTTAAAATTATAATATTTTTCAAAAAAATAATTTTTTTTGGAAAAAGATTAATTTTTTTCAACTAATTTTTAAAAAATTCTTTTTCCAAATAATATTTTTGGTAACGAAAAAAATTAATAAAAAATAGAAAATTAACTAATACTTTCAGATACCAATTCATACAATTTTTAAATTAATTTTTAACTATTTTTTTCCAAAAAAATAAAATTTGAATTAACTTTTTTTCAAGTTTTATTATTAAAAAAAAAATAACTAAATTTAGATTATCTAATAATTTTATGTTTCACGGACGGAGGAGGGGAGCGGGTGGACACATCGATTGAGAAATGTATACGATTGATGTTCTTTGAGGTCGAAGATGTCGTCAGAGAGGAGCACCTGGACGACTTGGAGGTGGGAGGCTCCTCTCTGACGACATCTTCGAGCTCAAACAACATAACACATTTCCCAACTCCTATGTCGACTCGCTCCCCTCCTCTTCCGTGAGATGCAAAATTATTAATTAATTTAGATTTAGTTAATTTTTTATTTAAATCATTTTTTTAAATTTAAATTTTTTAAAAAATGTTAATTCAAAAAATTGCTTGAAAAAATAGTTAAAAATTGGATGAATTGGTTCCTAAAACTAGTATTAGTTAATATAAGTTTTTTAATAATTTTTTTTCGTTACCAAAAAATTTAAATAAATAAGAAAATTTAATTTCAAAAAAAATTATTTTAAAAAATTTTCTTTTTCGAAAAAAATTATTTGAAAATTTAAAAATTCAAATTTAATTTAAAAAATGGATGAATTAGTCCTTGAAACTTTTATCGTAAATACCACTATGATTAACAGTTGACTAACTTAAAATTTAACAAAATGACCAGTTTATCCAAACTTATAAACATTGGGGACCAATAAACTAAAAAAAAAATTAGGGACTAATTCATCCAAACTACTAAATATTAGGAATCATTTATGCCAATTTGCCTTACATATATAAGATCCTTTAAAATTTTGAGATTATGCCAAGTAGTCAATCATGATTTTCCAAATATTTTATAATTGAAGAAATTGATCTTGAAAACGTTTTCCAATTCGTTTAAAAAAATAATTATACTAATCGATTATTCAATATAATGACCATTTCCACCTGTCAAATAAGTTGATTATGAACCTAGGGCTCATGATTTTCCAAATATTTTATAATTGAAGAAATTTATCTTCAAAACGTTTTCCAATTGGTTTAAAAAAATAATTATACCAATCGATTATTCAATATAATGACCATTTCCACCTGTCAAATAAGTTTATTATGAACTTAGGCCTCATGATTTTCCAAATATTTTATAATTGAAGAAATTTATCTTCAAAACGTTTTCCAATTGGTTTAAAAAAATAATTATACCAATCGATTATTCAATATAATGACCATTTCCACCTGTCAATAAGTTGATTATGAACTTAGTCCCCGTTTGAAAAAACAACTTAATTAATAATTTATGATAAAATAATTTATTTCATAAGAACTTATATATAAGTACTTAAATTGAATAAATTAATTGTGTTTTGATAAATACAATAACAATAATTTATATAAAAAAAATATAATTGCCGGAATTTGATATGAAAACTTCCTTAAAAGTTACTTATAAGTTGCCATAAGTTAATAATACTATTAACTTATGAAAATAAGTTAAAAATAACTTATAATTAGAATAAGTAATTTCAATAAATTTTTCCAAATGCGCGTTAAATAATTTATTATTTAGAATAAATTAAAATAAGTTGTTTATAAACTTTTCCAAACGGGTGTTATTAGTTTTAAAAAAATGAGGATTATAATTTATATGACCACGTTCGGCCGCTAATTGTAGTTTTTAATTTGGATTCCACGTTCGGCCCCGCTAAATATGAACAGCAACAAAATTTAAAATCCAAATTTGGAAGGCAACGGAAGAACGGAGCTGTCAACGGTCGCTTAAGATTCCGCCAAAATTCTCTCACCTTCTGAACTGCTTTCAGACAAATCGCACCCACCAACCACCCTTGTCTCTCTATATCTCTCTCTCAAAGTGGATGAAAAGTTGAACAGAAAATGGCTTCCTTCTCTCTCTACACTCCCCTGCCATCTCCCCACGCTTCAAAGCCCTATTTCTCACCCAGACCTCTCATCTTCTCCGCCACCACCGCTAATCAAAAACGCGTCTTCTTCTTCTCAACCAATTCCTACTCGAGAATCAAACTCCGTGCGTCTTCTTCGAACGATGCTTCCGCTAATTCCGCGGCAAGGTTTGATTTGAGAAAATCCCCTTAATTTCTGCTTTCACTCACTTGATTTTGTTCGTTCCGTCGTCGATTTTTCGGTTGAAGTCGAAAATGAGAGGGTTTTATAAATTGATTTAGTGTTTGAGTTGCTGGATGCTCAATTTTGCAGATGGTGAATTCACGATGAATTTTTTTTATTCTTCCAAGTTGGAACCCTAATTTCGGGGCACATTAATTCATAATCGATCATTTGTGCACTTTTCAAATTCACTTTGATATTCATTTCTTCTGCTGAGGTTCAATTTGGTCCTGGTGAATTAAATTGATAATTGATAATACTCGTTTGCAGCAGTTTCTGCATTATAGAAGGACCGGAGACTGTTCAGGATTTTGCTCAGATGCAGGCGCAAGAAATCGAAGACAAGATTAGAAGCAGACGCAATAAAATCTTCAAAATCATGGAAGAAGTGAGTTCCCTAATCTCTATTTCTTGCTTCATTTTTGCCTTTTGATTAATGTGCAAGAGTCCATTACTACTATCAGAAAGATGCTGAATCATTTTAGTTCTGTTACCTTTATTGAAGTTGAGGAGGCTCAGAGTGCAACAACGCCTAAAAACAATGAATAACGAAGGCGTTGCTGATGAAGAAAACGAGATGCCGGATATGCAGTCATCAATTCCCTTCCTCACTCATATGGTAGCTTCAGAACTCTTGTCTTATAATCATGCAGATGATAGTATTAGTATTGGATTTTCACTTATTTCCGTTCTTGTTAATTGTGGGATTTCCCTTTAGACCTAGCACTAGTTATCTATAGAACCGTGCAGTATATAACCTTATTGTTCACTCTCTTGAAATAGAATCCAAGGACATTGAAGCAGCTCTATATAACAAGCTTCTCATTAATATCTGGAATTATAGTATTCGGTGGTCTCATTGCACCAGTTGTAAGCTTCTATCTTGAGAAGTTTCATTATTCATAGATGTCTCTTCCTATTTTTATTGTTTAGTTTATGTCAAGAAGTAATGAACTGAATATGGGTTATTTCAAATCTTAGCTTGAGCTGAAGTTGGGTTTAGGAGGAACTTCCTATGCAGATTGTATACGCAATATGCATTTGCCTATTCAGTTAAGGTACGTGATGTTTAATTACACCCCAAAACTCCTTATTCTGTAATAGTATTAGCCTTTGACCTAAACCAGATTATGCAAGGAATCATGAACACTTGGTAATTTATTTATTTTTGCAGTGAGGTGGATCCTATTGTAGCATCATTCTCCGGTGGGGCAGTGGGTGTTATCTCAGCATTGATGGTGCTAGAGAAAAACAACGTCGAGCAACAAGAGAAGAAAAGATGCAGATACTGTCACGGAACTGGTATTTGTTTACCTCAAAAGCTTCAAAATTCAAGCCCTTATCATCTCTTAAAACTTGGAACTGCTTAAATATTGACTTTCTTGTAGATATGAATATATGATAGTTGATGCTTCATAAGTTTTAAGGCTATAGAACAAATTTGTACTGCCAAACTGTGTCTAATGGATACATATACTTGATGAAATTTATAGACTCATTTTTTTTTACTATCTTTTGCATACTTCAAGAATCTGCCAAGGAAGCCTTTTCTTGATTGATTTCATATTTTGATAGGATACTTGGCTTGTGCCCGCTGTACAGCAAGCGGTGTGTGTGTGTCTGTCGAACCCATTATCACAAGCGCCTCTGATCGCCCTTTGAATGCACCAACCACTACTAGGTGTCAAAATTGCTCTGGGGCTGGAAAGGTACATTACATTATACTACATAACTCCTTGATTCTTCATATCCCGCGCTCCTGAATCATTTATTCACACTCCCCATTATAATGATGAGTTCTTGGAGTAGATTCAGCAGATGCATTTTCCTAGAGTGTAAACAAGAAGTGTGATTACTTTCTTTGCCTGTGTATTGATTGTCTTTGTGTGGGTACTAGGTAATGTGTCCGACATGCCTCTGCACCGGGATGGTCATGGCGAGTGAGCACGACCCTCGTATCGAACCATTCGACTAAAGACCAGGAGCTGGTTCTGCTTGAAGCTACATTTTCTTCTTCTTACTACAATGGGATGTTAGTATTGAACCTCCATAGTTTTCATCATTACCAAAGATCGGGTTTTTTACTTATACAGCGTACACATTCTAATGTTCTAAGTTGTGATTGCTGATATTTTGATTACGATCTACTCCCTCCGTCCCATTAAAAGCGTTTTCATTTTTTGTTGGGTTGTTCCATTAAAAATGTCATCTTGCTAAAAAAGACAAAGAATGTGCGGATATAAATTAATTATCCAAAAATCTAAAAACAATAAATACCACACAATATAATTTTCTTAATCTTCGTGCCGAAAAAAAAAAATAACACTTTTAATGATTATACTATACTATCATATTTAGCATGACTTGACAAAGTCTTGATCTAACAAAATGAGACGCGGCTCAAAACCAATTAATTAAGTCCAAATAAAATCATATGTGAACAAAATTAAATAGTTTTATCTCTTTTAATAATACAGTTAAACCTCGATAAAGTAATAATCTCACTAAGATAATAATTTCTTCCGATCCCAATATGGATCAATGCACTAAAATAATATTCGATAAAATAATAACCTCATTAAATGAATATTAACTATAAAAATTATAATTAAATCTGTTCTCTATTGGCTTAATTTCAATAAAGACAGTTTGGCCGAGTGGTCTAAGGCGCCAGATTTAGGCTCTGGTCCGAAAGGGCGTGGGTTCAAATCCCACAGCTGTCATATCATTTTTTATTTTTTATGGGCATATTTGTAAGCAATATCAATTTTGTCTGTTCGACTAAGCCCTAAGTATAAAAGGTAGGCTTACATTTTCCGACAGCTTTACCCGTTACAGTTTTCCCACAATTGTGAAGCAACGAACGGCAACCACTTCCAGTTGCCGAAGCCATGGTATTTTTTATGAATTTGCTGGAATTTGTTGTTTTTCTAAAATTAATAGATTGTTTAAGTTTTCGTACATTTGAATTTGCTAAATAATCTAGCTTCGTTTGGGCATTGATTGTTTCAAGGCAATTCTGCCTCAATTTTCTGGGAGCACGACTCAGACTGGAGCTAAAAAAGGATAATCAGGATTGGAATCATGATTTACAGCAAAATAAATTTGATAATAGAACTGTGTGTTGTTTAGCATTGTCTAGTTTGATCCGATGTTAATTGATGTTTAGCTTGGATGGAGTGTGCAATTTGTGAACTCGAGCTATTGTATTTTGCTTTTTTCCTTTCCATGTTCGATCGTTGATAGCTGATTGG
The DNA here is from genome assembly GCA_028984105.1 of Lavandula angustifolia. Taxonomy (NCBI): domain Eukaryota; kingdom Viridiplantae; phylum Streptophyta; class Magnoliopsida; order Lamiales; family Lamiaceae; genus Lavandula; species Lavandula angustifolia. The sequence goes on along the minus strand of CM054806.1, from coordinate 32,736,556 downwards.
AACTGAGTAATTTTAGAATTTCTTCTAAAGTTTAGAATTTTTCTTCACTTTCTGCTGAATGAAGCAAAGTTATAGAGGCACTGTTATTGTATTATTATAAGAATTTGTCATCTTCTTCAACTTGTTAGTCTAAGAGAAAGACGAGGGAGCCCAAGGAAGACAATGTCACCCTTGGACCTGCCACCAGAGATGGAGAACTCGTCTTTGGTGTGGCCCACATCTTCGCCTCATTCAACGATACCTTCATTGTGAGTGTTGAACAGTTTTATGCTATCTATTTTTGCCACTGGTTGAGAAGATGAAGTTAAACTACTAGCATCATGTTTTTCTTAAGAGTATTGATTGTATGGGTTCTGTTTGCAGCACGTGACTGATTTAACTGGACGAGAAACCATGGTTCGCATAACAGGTATCGCATTGCTGCTACACATTTGGGCTCTGTAGAAGCTGCATTGTTTCTTACCATTTGTTATGTTGATTTTGATAATGTTTGCATTGGCATCCCAAGTTATAGTTATGGCTTGAGTTACTGAAAGTATATTTATAATTTCGTCTATTGTTCGTTCTTTGAATTGTAGTGTTAAGATTGTTGCAAATGTCATGTTGCCTAAATTCGCTTCAGAGCAAGTATCCCTAATTATATGGCGTGACCGTTACAATTGTTTCGATATCCTCCAAGTAGGTTATTACTATCTCAAAGATGGTAGTTTTAGTATAGAATTCTTGAACAATCCTCCAAATCCCATTATACGCCGTTCTAAGAATTTTTCTTGGTATTTAGCTACATAGCCTAAATTTACTTAGAGTTGGAAGAATTCTTTGACAAGGCAACTTCTCCTGAAATTCGGCATTAGATCTATTTTTTTTTGGCTTAGTTCTGATGATCAATTCAACTCCTCTTCCTTGGAATTTAGGTGGTATGAAGGTGAAGGCTGACAGGGATGAATCATCGCCCTATGCAGCTATGCTTGCAGCACAGGATGTCTCTCAGAGATGCAAGGTCTTACAAAATTCCCTCTAAATACGCCATTGAAGTGGTGGGTTTCTCAATACAATAGTCTTTGTTCTCGACTTATGAATGAAATTTCATAAACTTGGAATTAATGCCCTTCACATTAAGCTTCGCGCCACCGGTGGCAACAAAACTAAGACTCCTGGCCCTGGTGCTCAGTCTGCACTCAGAGCTCTTGCCCGGTCTGGCATGAAGATTGGTCGCATAGGTATTGTGAAATTGGATATCCAGGTTTAACATATTCTAATATGGAAGTTTGTTTTGATTTATTTATATATAATTGATATTTTGTTCTACTTGCAGAGGATGTGACTCCAATCCCGACCGACAGCACTCGTAGAAAGGGTGGTAGGAGGGGAAGAAGGCTGTAACTTTTCCTTCTGGCCTTGCTTACAGTTGTGGCTGGATATTTTCATATTGTTGTGGATTTTCTTGTTCCTACTTAGTGTTGGAAAGTTGTAGTTCAAACAAAGGCCTGTTGATGTTTTATGTTCGGACATCAGCCAACTATGAGTTGGTAAGTTTGCCGGAAGGATTTAAACAGTTCCTGTCTTTTATGAACTATTATTTGTCCTCACACTTCATTCTTACCTTGCATGCTTTGCATCATATATGGCGTATCATAATTATCTAATATCTTAGTACCAAAATATGAATCATAATCTTATGTTACATTTTCATATTCTTAGACTAGTTGGTACTCCCTCCGTTCCGCCCGACTTGTCTTGTTTCTTTTCGGCACGGAGATTAAGATGAGTAGGTGGTTGTGTGTAGATGAGTGGGTGATTATATGTAGAAAGGTAGATCCCACAAAAAAAAAGTTGGAGTTTGTGTAGTAATTATTTTCCTTTTTAAAAAACAAGACAAGTTGGATGGGACGGCCCAAAAAGGAATATATGACAAGTCGGGCGGGACGAAGGAAGTAATTATTTTATATATATTAACCTTCGGAAAAGTTCCTCTTATTCCATAATCCCGATGTGTTATACTTTTCATCTTTGTGTAGGAAAAGTTAATGCTAGGGGAGTAGTTGTCCTCCTACCCTAAAATACTCTCTCCATCTCATACCAAAACGTCTTTGTTTCTAAAGAAAAATAATATTAACTCACAAAAGTTAATTTTTTTGTAGGTCTTATTTACAACACTATATATCTTAATACAAACAAGTCAAGTTTCTAAATTACCGCGGTGAAAGGAAACGTGACGTTTGGTATGGGACGGAAGGAGTAGTTAAATTCATATGTAAGAGATCTCAATTAGGATATATAATTGTTAAAAATACATGTATAAAATTGTACATGTGTCACATTTTGGGGTGGAAATCCGGTTTCTGCTCCTTTCCCTATTATCAAAGAAACCTTGGTGTATTACAATTATAATGATTTTACAAGTGACACGTATAAAAGCTAAGCATATGATTTGAAATAGAGAAATCTTTCCATGCACCCTTTCGAATAGAAATCTTGAATTATTCATGTAGAACTATGCTTAATGTATAGAGAAAAACTCTTTTTGGTATTGGTACCTTGGAACATTTCAAAAGATTACTATGTCAAAATGTGAATTTCACTTAGTCTCTTTTCATTGTGAAACTGATTATTTATGTTCAATCTCTACTAAATAATCTCTTCTTTGCATAACAAGTATATAATTGTCGCATAAAAATTATATAATTGTCACATCTCTACTTTCCTTTAATCATTGAATTGGGCTGTTCTCATATTCACAACCTAATCCCATACAAGTTATGTAAAAGTCAAAGTCACAAAGATTCCTTCAACGTCTATCAATTAAACACCAAACTCGTTAATCTCATTCTCCCTCATTACATCATCAACAAAACCCAAGCTGATAATTAGATCATAAATCTCAACATATGCAAACACTAGTAACAATACTAGATATTGATCTATTAACCGAATGCAGTAGCGAACCCAAAAATCTTATGAAGTGGGTCAAAAGGGTTCAAGGCGGAATAAAAAAAAAGAGAGTAAGTGAGATCGATAACACCACTCGAGTAGTTGTAGCTTCGTCACTAACTGAACCCTAGCTAGACTAGTATATCCCAGCATGTTTATAATTATCATTATCATATAAGTGATTAATTAGAAGATAAAAGATAAATTTGAAAAAAGAGGGTTTCTTGGGATTATCATAACTATACAAGAAGAAAAAGAAACAGCAACTATAGAAGAATACAAAATACAAGAAAACATAGTCTCTAAATAGGCCAATCACATGTACATATACTACAAACAGTTGTCTTGCACATCAGATTCACCAACCAAAAACAAATTATTAAACCAGTCATACACTAACATCAAATAAATCAGATTAATACATACCAACCCATGATTTGCTTTTTAGGGTTTGATGATTTTCAACTAATCTTGAAAAACATGGATGAAGAAATATGTTTGAGAGTGAGAAATTAGGGCGTGAGGAATGAAGCCTGGTCCGAGATCAGATCACCATACATGCATGGAAGCAAAGCAAAGGATCTTGGAACAGCCTTCATTCCCAACACCCTCTTTCTCTTCTTCTTCACTGCTTCTCTCTCTCTTCTCTCTCTCTCTCTCTATCTGGTGTGCGTATATAATGGAGCAATCAAATGGGCACTTAAAGAGAGGAGTACTGGAAAGCTGCCAAGCACTCAAATTCAAAATGGTGATGGATACAAAACCAGTAGCAGGAGAGTAGTAAAGTAATTAATAGTAAGAAACAGCAAAAAGACATGTAATTGTGGGTTAAGGGTTTGAAAACAAGGAGAAAAGGAAGAGAAGCATGGGGCCGTATATGAAGGGCACATGATGGACAGGTCATTTTTTGGGATTTAAATAATCAAAAGGCTGGTGGGTTTTGGAGTCTTGATCCTTGTCTTATTCTTTCTCTCTCTCTCTTCTCTCTCTCTTCTCCTAGTGTGTGTGGTGTGTGGGTGTGCGTGGTGAGGGATTAATGTCGCTTACTGTTGTGGAAAGTTGTTTATGTACTGAAAATAACGAAACCAAGAAAGGAATCTTCATTCTTGGATACTTTATTTTCTACCCACCAAAGGGACGTTCCTCGTCTGCCGGGAAAGAGGAAAATAAATAAAGGGTTGTAAGTCGTTAAAATTCATTCTTTTAATGATTTAATTATTTATATTTGATTAACCAGTCACATTGATTGATATTTCATCTTTCCAATCACATTCAAAGATCATTTACATTTTAATTGTTTCATATTTAAAAATTAAGAAAAAGTGGCGAATGCCATCTCAAATTAGGATGTTTAGACTTATATGACTTAATTGAAAGATGAATGATCAATTTAAATGTTGTGAAAAAGGTTGGCGATGGAATTTGAATGTTTAGAATTATACGATTCTATTAAAAGGTGAATGATCAATTTGAGCGTTGGGAAAAATGTGAAGGACCAATTTAATTATTTACTCTATATATTTTAACAAAACTATTATTATTATTATTATTATTATTATTATTATTATTATTTGGATACTTGGTCTTTTTTTATGATGAGAAAGTGACAACCGTCTATCTTAGATGTGCACAAGGTAAACTCATACATAACAGTTTTGATGAAATTCTAATTTGTGACTTTCGGATACAAACTAAGCACCTTAACCGCTATACCATTTCATGGAGATGACAATTATTATTATAATGATGTCATTACATATTGAAATATACTAGAACACTCAAAATTGATCCAAAATCACATGGCTTATTAGTTGGCCCAATGCATCCGTAATTAGAGCTTGATGATATGAACTCAAAATTTTTAGGCAATTGAGCTTAGCATCTCCAAGTGTCTCCTTCATTCTAGGGGATCTTATCCCTATTTTAGGGCTGAAATAGTATTTCGTCTCCTACAATTTTTTGATAATTTCTCCTCTAAAAAAATATTTCATAATATTATCTTATTTTACTTTTATAAATCAAATTAAAATGAATTTATATAATTAAATTAATCATAATAATATATTTATAGGTTACATAATAGTATCTAATTCTTAGAAGACGAATATTCTTTCCATAAATGATGAATTAGCGCATTCTAAAACGTTAAATTAATATTAATATTCATTCTACTTATGTATCTTCCTTTATTAATATTAAGTAATTTCGATTAATATTAAACTTATTATCTTAATTTATTCTAAATAAAATCAAATTAATATTAAACTTATTATCTTAATTTATTATAAAGGAATTAATTTTATCATTTATTCTAAATAAAATAAAATAAAAATTAAAGCTAAAAATGATAGAAGAAGAAGGATATGAGAGAAATTTTGCCTCCACTAAAATAAGGAAAGATTTAGGGCATTGTATCCAATCCACATAGTTAATCAAATTCGAACTGTTAATTCCACTGGAACAAGACTTTCTTATATTATTTCGGTCCGGCTCGGAATATCTATGACTCAATTTTAATACTTAGTAAACTTTATAGAACAGACCAGAATTTCAAAGTCCACAATCATGAAATATATACTGCACAATTATAGAGATAATGGGAATCTCCACACAAAATTGAACAAATATCAACAATGGAATCAACTCCACAAACTAAACGTAAAATTCAAATGGTCTACTACTCAATTATCACACGCATCAAACTCCAAACTAGACATGTCACTAATCATACCAAACCAAAAGAAGCGTAAGCATTTTGCCCAACTCCATCTATGTTGGCTTAGGCAGCAATAGGAGGATCCTGCGTACAGAGCAAGAAATTAGAGAAAGCAAGAGAGCAGAGAGAGAGAGAGAAAGAGAGAGAGAGAGAGAGAGAGAGAGAGTAAAAAATATGGCGATTTAAATTAAGATTCACGAAAGCTCAAAATGGTCAAAAGAACTCCCAAAGAGATTGAGGATATAAAACCACGAGCACATTTGAAGTTGAGAAGGAGTACATTCAAGTGACGGATGAATTTACTTATGCCTTGTTTAAAAATGGAAGACATAATTAGAGATGGCAGATGGGTGTAAACTGTAACGGAGGAAGAAAGTGCGGAAATTGTAAAGAAAGAACCGTAATTAAGGCTCTTAAGAAGGAAGAAACAGGCGTACATTGTAAGAAATAACTACAAGATATCTAGAGAAGCAAACCTTGGCCGTTAAATTTGATAGTGCCAAATTCCATTTTTCTCTAGTTTTTGAACCAGCTTCCTGTCCAGCTTTTGCCACTTTGGTGAAAGCGCCATTTAGCCAAGATGTTCCGGCTGTCACATACCTGGTATAGATGTTAATTTAGCCAACTATTTTTCATTTTTAAGGGGAAAAAACAAACAAAGCATTCTTACTGTTAGAACCAATCAAGAGTCTACATGATGAGGCAATATAAACAAAGCAGTCGTTAAGGTATCAATTACATGTTTAACCATTTCTGCGACAGCAAACTTGACTGCATAAAGATAGGGCTTTTCGTGCATGCTATACACCACAAGCAAGAAGTCAAGTTTGGCTTCAAGAAAACAGATTTCAAAGTTCATGCTTGTAACACCCAGACATATTGGAGAAAAAGCAAAAGATTAAACATCAGAGGAGTTTGACATCTCATGCTATCAGCTATCTTAGCATTCAGGATAAAGAATTGTTGATTTTTTATTTACTAATGTGAGAAGAAGAAACAGAAACAGGGAAACTACAAATAATGCTTATTAGAAATTACAGACCTGCTAGATTTGACAGCTGATCCAGTATCATTTAGTTTCCTTTCTGCTGCCATGAGAGCTGACATGGTTTTATCTGACACTTGAAACTTTTGATCCACGGATTTCACTTTCTCATTTACTACCGAAATTCCAACATTAAGTTTTTCAGTAAGCCCTACCCTCCGGTCGAATGAAATGACTTTGGCCGATGCATTGGCAGTCAACTTATGCTTTTCATCGAATGCTTTCGCCTTGTTTACAGCATCTTGACTAATAGCAGATCCTTTTGCAATCACACTTGACACAACATCTTGTGCCTTAGTAACATACACTCTCCCATTGTTGGGACTCGTATTTCCTTGCTAGAAAAGATAGAAAACAAATAACTAAATCAACAGAGTGACCCAATTGAATTGAGACTTTATGTGAACTTTTGAAATCCACCAACTAAAAGTTATTCTTATATGGGGGTTTTCCAGTTATTTCAAGACCAGTGAATGACTGTAAAACCGTGCAATTTCTCACGCTAAAAGATAAATAACTTACTACATAAGCTTTTTACAAGACATCAATGTATTTTTTGTTACCTCAGTAACTGAAGAAGCATTTGCCTGAGATATGCTTGTGGTGTTTTCACTAATTTGTACTTCCTGAAGACATAATACAAAAGGTTAACAAAACCATGGAAAACAAATTATCCAAATATTAAGTAGGTGGTATCTGTACCTCAGGATAGGGTACATAATTTTCTGAAGGTGAAATGCTGACAACACGGTCCACTATTGTTGCACCCTGCAAGACATAAGCATTCATACAAACTGACCATAGAGTAACAGTCATTCCAGTAACTACTAACTATCATTTCTAGTAATAAAATTATCACGTGATAAAACAAAATTCAAGAGAAAAAGACGCCGGTAATATTCAAGATGAAGGCTAATTTTCAGGAGCATAAGACACAGACTAGACACAGTTTGAACAACCTTCAGAAAGCAGGGTATGACTTCTCAAAGTCCAGCCAACCCTGCCATCTGTCTACCCACCATAGATTTGTTAGCTTGGGGCTCAGTTTTATTGGCTAGTCGGAATTGTAGTAATTCTATACAGAGATTCAGCATATTAGGAACACAAGTGCATTACTAAACACTAAGATTTGAATATTACTTGCAACTATTCATAATTTAGAGAGCTTGACCAACTTCTTAAAGGGGGGTATGACTTCTCAAAGTCCAGCCAACCCTGCAACCTCCAGTCTACCAATCACAGATTTTTTTAGCTTGGGCATCACACTATTTTTTTAAGCTAGTTGGAGTTGCAGTAATTTTGTTCAGGGATTCAGAATATCAAGACATCACAAAACACTAAAATCTGAATATTACGTGCTGCTATTCCTAATTCCTTTAGGTTGTATAGCTTTGACTTTCCTCAATCATAATCACACAAAATTTGGTACCTACTGTAACTCCAAGTTATTAGTAATGTTAAAATATTGTTCTTATCGGCGAGGACAGCAAACAGACAGCTGAACCAAATCCATGTTACCTTATCTCATATTCAATAGGTAGGACATAATTATGCGCTGTCACTTGAATAACTAATAAAGAAAAATACTTTAATTGCAAAAAGGGAAAGGAAAAAGTAACAAACATCAAACATCACGATTTTTGGATAATTGTAAAATATTCACCAAACATCAAACGAAAATTGAAGAGATTACCGATAGTAAACAGGCGATTTCAAGAGCCTTCGGATCTTTAAAGGTGACAAACGCAGTTTTGGACTGCCCAGGCTCTCTGCAACCACCTCAAATTGAACAGAGAGAAAAAATATTATCAAATTTACAGGCGTAAATAAGAACAATAAACTCTTGAGAAAGAATAAATAAAGAAAACTTACCTGTGGATCTCAATATGCTCGATTTCACCGGAGAAAGAAAAGAACTCGTGAATTTCTCTCTCGGTGGCTAGATCTGAAACTTGCCTTACTTGTACTGTTCGTGTCTGCTAAAAAATCAAAATCAACATCGAACTCAAATAACTTTGTCGAGTAATTGATGTTCACAATCTTACCGGCATTGTTAGATTAACTTCCTCAGATCTCCTCCAAATCTCTTCCAGAAAGGCGTGCGCTCACGGTCCTTTTTTGCAATTGCGTATGTGGAGAGAGAGAGACGGGTGCAGAAAAATGCTGAGGTTTAAAATTCGAAGACTTTTGCTATTTATTTATACCTCAACTGAATTAATAATTGTTAATTTGGATTAATTGCTTAAAACCTCCTTATATTTCTCTAAAACTACAAAGGGGCCCTTTAATCAAGAAAATAGCCAAAACACCACAAAGCATAAAAGGAAAAAGTTGTGTGTAAAAAACAGGTGGGAGTTTGCAAATTGCAATAGTTAAAAAACAAAGAAAATTTTTAAATGAAGGCAAAATTGGTAATAGTGGTTTATTAGAAAATTTTAGAATGTATTTCTAAAATTATTTAAAAAGTATGAAAAGTTGAAAAAATAATGTTCATAAAATTTATACTTGATTTGAAATTTATAATTAAAATGTTAAATTATAGTTTTTTCAAAATTATAAATATGTCATTAAATTTAAAAAGTTTGTTTCAATTCAATTTAACTGTTTCAAGCACTAAAAATCAATTTTTCCATTAATTAAATTAAAATTTAATAAGTTAAGTTATTGCAAATGCCCACAAAGAGCCTACGGGGAGAGAGACGAGTTTAAAAAACATACTTCATCCGTTTCAAAAAAAAGTGTCTCATTTCTATGGAGCACGGAGAGTAAGAAATTTAAATTAGTGTGTTGTATATTATTTGACTTTTAATTTATTAATTTTAGATAATACATTATTTATTTTTTTAGAAACATGACACTTTCCACGTGACAGCCTAAAAAGGAAAGTATTACACCGGATGGAATACTAGAATTTGAGGGACTTTTATGGTATTTCTTAATTTATGAGATTTCACTGATTTTCTTTTGAATTTGGGTCCTTTTGTATTTTGCACAATATAAGAGGTTAATATGGGATTTTACCACATTTACTTAGATTTGAGCGCAAGATTCGCTCGTTCGTTGATGTAGCTTGCAGTGGGGGCGGAAATTCTTAAATTGCCCTTCTGGCATTGCGTTGTGATTGGCTAATCTTTTCCAGTTTTGGGTGACAATTTCAACAGCTGTTAACTGAGATCTTTAAAAGAACTTGGAAAAATCGATGATATGTACGACTGATTTCAATTTAATGAAATTAAAATCAGATCTCAAAAATAAATTGAAGATAGCATGAATTTATTGCTATATTTTCAAGTTGCTTTTGACACAAGTATTTAAAAATTTGGTACGAAATTTTGATTTATAATTCTCGCAATGCGAATACCTACCTAATTTTAAGGGTAAAAATCGTAAAAATACAAAGACAGATCCACAGTATACGTAACGGACTTTTATGTATAGTTAAAAATATATATACAGTTAAATCTCGATAAAGTAATAATCTCACTAAGATAATAATTTCTTCAGTCTCGATATGAGTCAATACACTAAAATAATATTCGATAAAATAATATCTCATTAAATGAATATTTTTTCTCGGTGTCAAAATTGTTACTTTATCGAAGTTAACTTTATTATTTTATCTCCTTCAATGACAAATTCCACCGTTATTATTTCGACATTACAAATTTTGTCTCACTCAATTTTTAATCCTAGATCCGCAATACATATAAGTACAAACCCAAATAGAAGTAGAAAAAACAAAATGAGGAAACAAGAATTGCTTTAATTTCCAACGACCGGATACAAATAAATTTGGAAGTTTCCTTCACAAGGTGACACCATTCCTCCAAACAAAGTAGAAAAAAAGACAATAATATTTCAAATAAGCATCATAAAGAAACCGGCAAGCCAAAATAAAAAATAAAAAACCAAAAAGCCTCGAGGGCAACCTACACCAAATCAATTCCTTTTTCTTTCTCTAGAGCCACAATTATTCCATCAATTAAGAAACATATACGAGAAGCAAATAGGAGAGAGAGAGAGAGAGAGAGAGCAGAGCTTATTTGGCGAGCTGGGCCCGGAGTTGCTTGGCGGCAGCAACCATGTTCTCAAGCGCAGGCTTCACCTCGGCGTACTTGCGAGTCTTGAGACCGCAGTCCGGGTTCACCCACAAGATGTTGGTCTCCAGGACCGCAAGCATCTTGTTGATCCGGTCGGCGATCTCCTCGCTCGACGGGATCCTCGGCGAGTGGATGTCGTACACGCCGGGACCGATTCCAGCTCCGTACTTCACTCCCTCGCGGAACACCGACAGCAGCTTCTCATCCGAACGCGAGTTCTCAATGGTGATCACGTCCGCGTCCATGTTGATGATGGAGTGGATGATGTCGTTGAAGTTGGAGTAGCACATGTGGGTGTGGATCTGTCGGTTATATACAAAGACATTAATCATACTTCTCATGGGACGACCCAAAGAGAAAAACGAACAATTTTTAACTGGACGGAAGTAGTAATTTTTAGTACCTGGGTAGTATCTTGGACTCCAACGTTGGTGATTCTGAAGGAGTGGACAGCCCAATCCAAGTAGAAAGCGTGCTCCGATTTGCGGAGAGGCAACCCTTCTCTCAATGCAGCTTCGTCGATCTGGATCACGGTGATACCGGCCTTCTCAAGATCCTCGACCTCATCCTTGATGGCCAAAGCAATCTGGTAGCAGGTCTCGAATCTGGGAACACAAACCAAAAGTTAGTTTTCGTCTCAACGGAAAGAACCAGTTGACATTGGCAACATATATTGTGATGAGGAAAAAGATTACCTAGGTTGGTCGTTTCTTACGAAAGACCAGTTCAGGATGGTAACGGGGCCGGTAAGCATTCCCTTCATTGGGCGCTTGGTCATGCTCTGGGCAGCAGTGGACCAGAAGACGGTCATTGGCTTGGGGCGGCTGACATCACCGTAGATGATCGGGGGCTTCACGCAGCGAGATCCGTAGGATTGGACCCAGCCGTTAGCTGTGAAGGCAAAACCAGACAATTGCTCTCCGAAGTACTCAACCATATCATTTCTCTGGAGTTTAGACAATCAAGAGATATAAACTTGTGTTAAAACCAACACTTCAGAGCAATATCTTAACTAATACTCGTTAACCAAGATGGCTATTAGTTGGCTCACCTCTGGCTCTCCATGAACAAGAACATCAATGTCGAGCTCTTCTTGAAGCTTGACAACCTTGTTGATCTCCTCCTTGATGGCCTTCACATACTCCTCCTCGGTGATCCTACAACCAAAATTTGTACATTATAGAAAAGATTTGAATGCTATTTATGATTGCAGAGACAAGTTTAAGTAAATAAGACCCACTTTTTGGCCTTGAATTCACGGCGGACTCTTCTGAGTTCCACTGTCTGAGGGAAGGACCCAATAGTAGTAGTTGGGAGGATTGGAAGGTTAAGCTTCTTCTGTTGAGCATCAAGTCTGGCGCTAACATTTGTGGCACGACGGTGGTCAGAACCCCTCAAGGCAGCAGCCTATAGGAACAAATCAAAGATGGATGGTCAGTTCACAACAGTTTAGCAGCAAAACACATACATGTTCAATTGACAAATACGAAGATTCTACTTACAGCCTTCTGGACAGCTTCATTGTTCACTCTTGGTGAGGACTTCCTAGAGGCCTGAGCAGCAGCATTGGCAGAGAAGAAAGCCTGGAAACGTCCAAATAAGTAATGAATAACAGTGTTATTCCAAACATAATAATACGCCAGAGATTTATATAAATAATTTTGAAACTGAAAGGTAGGCATAGGTGTGACATGTACCTCATCCTTCTGACCAGTCAAGGCCTTTGCGAGTGCATTAACTTCAACAACTTTCTGTGCTGCAAATGCGAGCCATGACTTGATTTCTTGGTCCAGCTTAGGCTCATTTACGAGATCAACAGCGGTGTGAAGAAGAGAGCTGGATGTGGATACAACGAGCTTGTCTGTGGAAAATAAAGAAATGAGACACCATAAAATAATAGTATCTTTAGCAAATAGGTGTTAGCTAATATACCCTTTCCGACTATGCTTTCAAGAGCATTCAACACGCAGATAGATGCTTCCAGGTCATTAGCCCAGATGTTCCTTCCATCAACAACTCCAGCAAAGAGGTACTTTCCAGAAGGGAAACCACCCTTGATCAAATCAATGGTCTGGCTTCCACGAACAAGATCAAAACCAAAGCCAGAAATTCCGCTCAGTGAAGTGAGAGTCTTGTATGCATCCGCAGGTACATCAGCAAAGTAAGTTTCAATTATAGTGTTAAGGCCAGAAAAGGATGATTCAAGGTCAGCATAAGCCTTGGTGAATGCTTCCAACTGATGAGACTCAAGATCCTTAACCAAGGTAGGCTCATCAAATTGGATCCATGAAGCACCTGCTGCCTTCAGCTCAGCAATAACTTCCCTGGCAGGATTTTGCACATTAATACCAGATGCAATCATAGCATAAATAGTGAAAATAGATCAGGATAATGAAACTATAAGTTGGCATTTTCTTACTTGTAGATTGGAAGAATCTTGTCCACAAGAGAAAGAAGTGGGAAGGTTTTCTCAACTCCTTTAGCAGGTTTAGAAAGTAACAAGTATGAAACAGGTCCAACAAGTACTGGGACTGTATCAACACCGAGCTGCAAGAGAGAACATGAAACTCATTAGGTGGCGAAAACAACTATAACAATTTCTCCAAAGCAAAGAGCCATTCAAAATGGATCTGAATATAAGATGCAATGTATTGACCATGGATGGTAGAGGGATTTCACTCGTACCATATCAATAGCAGGGACTCTTCTACTTACAGTTTAGATTCTAAATGCAGATTTTTTTTAAGAAAACAGTATGTATAAAACTATACCTAGGAACTCAAATGAATGAGTTGAATGTCATGCCGGAGTTTGGTTTGTATCTACTAAATATAGTCTAATGATCATACTATTTTTATTAAAGTTCAAATTACAAAAACAGAAAATAGAGCTCTTACCGCTTTAGCCTCTTTGTATTCATTAACAGCCTTGTGGGAAGCATAAGAGAACTTCACATCAGGTCCCAACTCCGGGACAATGAAGTGACTGTATAGAGAGATATATATAATATTATTAGATAAATAACACCAAAAGTATAATGAAATTAAATTTCTTTTTTAAAATTTTACAAAATGGACTAATCACTTACTAGTTGGTGTCGAACCACTTGGTCATCTCCATAGCAGGAACAGAGGCATTTCCTCTGGCCATGGAGAAGTAAGTGGAGAAACCAATCTCACCACCAGTCCAGTTGTATCTCGGGGGAACGGCGCCAAGCATCGCAGTTGTGTCAAGCACCTGATCATAGTACGAGAATGTGTTGCTGGGAATGTACTTGATCCCAGCATCAGACATCTGCTTCCAGATGGAAGCTCTAAGATCAGCTGAAACCTTTTCCAAATCCTCGGCGCTGCTCTTGCCATCCCAGAATGATTCCAGAGCGAACTTCAGCTCTCTCTTGGGGCCCATACGGGGGTATCCAACGATGTGGGAAGCCATTTTTCTGGTTCACCAAATTCAATTAATCAATAAAACTGAAAATCAACTTTCAACAACATGCACAAATATTTAAAAAATAGGCAGGGGAAAAAGTACGCCACATCTAGCATGTATTCATTTGAAATCAATCATCAATTCCAGGATCCACTTCATACATCCCGAACAATATAACATAAGCGGAAACTCGTTGATCCAACATGTTCTAAATCCTTGACATAGAACTCAGACGTCTACCATTACGTTATAGACTTATTGTAACCAAACATCAAATGTAAGACTCACGTATAGATCAGTACAAAATAATCCAGATCTAAGGAGAGTAACAAAATACATGTGCGTAAATCGGAAGTGTGACACAATGCGGACTGATTTAACTACATTGAAGACACCGAATAGAACCTTCATCTTAGATCTAATCAGAGTAAAATCACCCAAATCCAGATCTAACAGTTCTACTCCCCTGTATCTGCCACTCGACGGTTATCATTACATTATAAGCCAAATCGCTACCAGCCACACATTAAAAACTCGGCAATGCCATGTCAGCTCATTTCACAAATTATCGCAGGCAGCATAGTTTTCACGATTCACTACTTAAATCATCAAACGATCTAAAAAACGGCAGCAATCTTCAGCAGATCAAACAACTACGACTGTCACAAATAGATCCAGTTGAATAATCATAAAACTCATAAATCTGAGTTCCAAAACCTCAATTTTCATCGACATCCTTATATTACTAAACAAGTGAGAATTGATTAGCAGCGACTACAGCAACAAAAACGATAAATCGTAACATACAGAGACTTTACGAAATCACGAACATAAACTGGTGACGAGAGGAATGAGTGAATAACGTACCCTTGGCAACGAAGTGGAGCAAGGAAACTGGTTTGAGAGAGGGAGAGAGAGAAGGGCAAGACGCGAGTTGAAGAGATGGGTGAGTGAAGTTATTTATAGAAGGATGAAGGTAGCGGGTGGGGATGAAGGTAGATCTCGGAAAGTGAAAACCTGATAACTTCTGCGTACAGGCGTAGGGCAGAAGTGTAATTTCCTGATTTTCTTATCTTTTAATTACGTTGATTTCAGTGATTTTTTTACGACGGGGGTAGTGATCGACGCGCGGTTTAGGAGCGTGTAGACACGCGGAGGTTTGGTGCAATTTACCAACCCCCAAGGCCCAAAGTTGGATCCATTATGAATTTAATACGACGGAGGTGTTCGTGGGTTGTTTTGGAAAAAAAAAAAATCAACCCACCCATATAGTTAATTAAATATTCCCTCCATCTAGGGGCGTAATTGGTTCCGCTCAGAATCGCGAAATCGATCGGACCGAACTGAATCAAACCGAGAAATACGGTTCGGTTCGGTTTCAAGGTTTGATTCGGTTTATTTTTTTAGAAAGCATTTACATTCGGTTCGGTTTCGCAGTTTGATTCGGTTTATTTTTTTAGAAAGCGTTTACATTCGGTTCGGTTCGCGGTTTCAAGAATTTTTGAACGGTTCGAACCGAACCAATATCCTATTTTTTAATTTTTTAATTTAATATTTGTCTTTCTTATATGAGAATATTATTGGATTTAGATATTAGATTTAAGTTAAGATCAATTCTAATCTATACAAATGAAGAAAAAGGAGTAACAATTTTACACTTGTGAGTTTGGAATGAGTGACATCCTATAAACTATTATTCTTGCATTATTTATGATTTAAAAAATAAATAACTAAATAAAAAGGTTAACCGATGAACTGAACCGAACCAAACCATTTATAAGCGGTTTGGTTCGGTTTGGTTCAGATATTGAAAAACCCATCGAACCGAACCGAACAATTTCTATGTGTTTGGTTCAGTTCCTAAAATACATAAAAAACCAAACCGAACCGAATCGTTACACCCCTCAATAAACATGATTTGTATTCTTTTTTTAATTATTTTATTATTATTATTTTATTTCTGAAAAAATGAAAGAATTTATTGACTACAATCACTTAATATAATATTTGAAACCGCTTAAATAAGCTACTTTGGGTTTTTTTTTATAGCAGAAGCAAATTTTTAAATATTTGAAATAAAATAGTTGGTGAGGGTACTTTTAAAAAGCAAAAGTCAAAACAAACTGAAAATATAGTGTTTGCAAAACTGTTTTCTCTAAAATTAAGCTATTTTTTTTAATGTTGCAAACACTAACAATTTTTGCTTAACAACTTTAAGCAACTTTAGGTGTGTTTGCAACTGCTTATTATAAGTATTGCTTAAAGTTAAAATAAGTCATTTTTAATCAAAAGCATGAATTTTTTTTATATTAATATTAAAAAGTAGATATTTATGGTAGTTCCGGAAATTATAGTGCTTTAAACACCAAAAGCACATCAATAGGTGCTTATGAATTTTAAGCAGATTTTATGCTTAATTTTATAGAAGCTAAAACAGTTTTTTGCAAACACTAAAAACTATTTATGTAGTCAAAAAAGCTGATGAATGCTTTAAAAAAAACATTTGAAAACACATCCTTTAAGCATCACAAAAGCTTGTGTGTACCACTTTCGTATACCCTTATGTGTATCATACCACAAAGAGTATTGACATGTGTTAAATATGACACACATGATTTAATGAGAAGTGTCACATACAAGCCGTTCCGTTTAAGCATAAGCAACTAAAAGCTGCTTACAAAAGCTCTTTCAAACACTACCCAATAAATTGATCCACCACTTAACACATCTCCATGCTGAAAATATACAAGACATATTTAATGAAAAGGATGCAAAACTAATAAATAGCAGCGTACTTGTAACGTTATTTTTAAATCATGAGATTGATTGGTTTATATCCGGCGATTTGGTGGGATTATTTTAACTTTTTTAGAAAATATATAATAAATTGAATATTGTAATTATTAAATCGATGAATTAGACACTAGATCAACCACTCACGTAGGAATACAAATATCAATCAAACTACCTACTGTCGGTATAATAAATTGAAGTATACAAGAGACTTCAAAAGTTCGAGCACTAATGTTTCAAATACATCATACAGATTAATTTGTATTTTACAATCCAAATCAATCATAATACATAATAATATTTGACTAAAGCGCTATAGAACAAACACGATAATCGATAGGTCATTTTGCTTAACTCTTTCTGTATTTATTGTTGCTTTGTGAAGGGTGAAGAAGAGAGTCATGAGAGAAGTAGTCAATCTGTTTGTTCAAAGACTGCAAGTAAATTGTGTTTTAATTTTTGAGCTAAATATTTCAATCCGCATGTTTAGTAACGAATTAATGAGAAAAATGAATGCGGATAAATTTTTAAGAAAACCGATTGGTACGACGATCATTTATTACCGACTGATAAAATAGTAATGAGGTTGATCGGACAATTTTTTGACCCGATAAGGCCATAATCGTAAGAAGTGGTATCAATATACTCATTATATTCAGAAAGTCGTAAAAGCGGCTCACCTATTTACTTAAAAGTTGGGAAAAAAAATTGTTCAAAGTTGTATTTCATCAAGATTCACGGGGGATTAGTTAAAAATTTAAGGCAAATTGGTACAAATGATCCCCAATGTTTGTTAGTTTGGATGAATTGGTCCCTAATCTTTTTTTTAGTTTATTGGTCCCCAATGTTTACTAGTTTGGATAAATTGGTCATTTTGCTAAATTTTAAGTTAGTTCATAGGGGTATATACGAAATAAAAGTTTCAGGGACCAATTCATCCAATTTTTAAATTAAATTTGAACTTTTTTTAAAAAATATTTTTAAAATTAAAATTTTTTTCGAAAAAAATAATTTTTTAAAAATAATTAAAATTCGAAAAAGAATAATTTTTTTCAACTAATTTTTTAATTTTTTTTCAATTAATATTTTTGGTAACAAAAAAAATTAATTAAAAATAAAAAGTAACTAATAATAATTTTAGAGATCAATTCATCCAATTTTTAAATTAAATTTTAAACTATTTTTTCAATTTATTTTTTGAATTAACTTTTTTCAAGTTTTTTTATTCAAATAAAAAATTAACTAATAATTTTGCGTTTCACTGCGGAGGAGGGGAGCGGGTCGACAAAGCGGTTGGGGACTGCGGAGGAGGGGAGCGGATCCACAAAGAGGTCGAAGATGTCATCGGAGAGGAGCACCTGGACGACTTGGAGGTAGGAGATTCCTCTCTGATGACATCTTTGACTTCAAAGAACATAACACCTTCCTAAACTTTTGTGTCGACCCGCACCCCTCTTCTGTTGTGAGATGCAAATTTATTAGTAATTTAGATTTAGTTAATTTTTTATTTAAATAATTATTTTTTAAATATAATTTTTTAAAAAAAGTTAATTCAAAAAATTATTTGAAAAATAGTTATTAATTAATTTAAAAATTGGATGAATTGGTTCATATTAAATTTTTATTTTTAATTTAGATTTTTAATAAATTTTTTCCGTTACCAAAAATTAACGAAAAAAAATTATTAAAAATTTTTTTTCGAAAAAAGTTATTTGAAAAAATTAATTTTTTCGAAAAAGATATAATTTTAGAAAATATATTTAAAAAAATCCAAATTTAATTTAAAAATTTGATGAATTGGTCCCTGAAACTTTTATTCCGTAAATACCCCTATGAACTAACTTAAAATTTGGCAAAAAAACCAATTTATCCAAACTAGTAAACATTGAGGACCAATAAACTAAAAAAAAAAATTAGGGACCAATTCATCTAAATTAGTAAACATTGGGAACCATTTATTCCAATTTGCCAAAATTTAAAAACACGTATAATTGGAGGAAAATTACCATTTTATCCGTTGCAATTCCGTTTGTAGACGGGATCCTAGTCAAGGGGCGTTGGGAGCGTCGTCGGCACGCTCCAGTATACACACTGCTTTACTAACTCGATCTGTGGGGGCAATTTCGGTAGACAAATTTCTGGTGAGAGTTGGTGGGTATTGGTCGCAGTCTACATGGGCCATCCACTTGCGTATGAGCGTATCCCTCCCACCATGAACGCACTTCGACAAATGCTAAACGACGGCGTATTCGCCAGGCAAGCGGGTCCCAATCCTTAGCCCGTTAGCCGTAAATACTCCCTCCTATACATTATAATTGACTCGCTTTCTTATTTGAGACGTCCATTATAAGTCACTGATCATTTTAATTTAACCACCAAAAAAAGAAATGATATATACCATAAATCGCAATTTTATGTGGAAGTGAGTATGTGTGAAGAGAGTGGAGAAGGGTGGTTCGCCACTACAAAGGCACATTCTCTTTCATTACATAGTCTTAATTAGCTGTTAGTGTGTCATGAGAGGCTCACCAACCCATCATCTTACCACTAACTAAAGGAATCTTAATTTTTATTACAAGGCATCAGTCAACCTCGAAATATCTAAACTTGGAAGAGTTTTAGAAAGATAATAAAGCTTAGCATGTCATCATTAGTAATGGGCTGAGTGCGTTTCCTTTTGATTCTTTATAATAGATCCAAGGTCAGAATTTAGATATTTAAATTTCTCCCACATGATCCAAGAATCTTTGAATGATTCCATCGCAATTGTTAAAAGATTCAAAACCAGTTATTAGCTTTAGTGCAATTTACCCTTTAAAGTATAAAAATGAGTAATTTGTCTAGTGAAAATATATTTTGTCGGATTCCATCACATTAACCCCAACCATCAAATTCAAAATTAACCTTAAGAGCATGTCCAGCCAAGATGCTTATTTTTAACACCATTTACAATTTCCATTATATCAAACAATAATCTCACTCCAACCCACAACTTTAAATTCACCCTAAAAAAGAATATTCTTAATATTATACATTAGACTCACAACTCATATATTTTATTTCTACTTTTTATACTTTTACAACAATACCTATATACAAGGTTGTCAAACTCGCGATCCTAGGCAGGATCGTTGGGCCCTACTAGGATCGTGAATTGTAGAATCGTGGTAGGAACGTACGATCCTACCAAAAATTAAATTTTAATTAAATTAACATTAACAGATAAAAATTTAAGATATAATGTCTATAAACAACATCTAAAAAACCATTAAGTCTCTAAAAAATACAAAACATCAATCAACGAATAAGCTATTCCATTCGGCGTTGGTCATATCAATAAATAATTAAATATAGAATTAACATGTGTATTGTGTGGTTTATGTCTTGAACATGCATCCTGCCAGTAATAAAAACTGTAAACTATAAAGTGACTCCATATCAAATTTGTTAAGGGAAGAAATCAGACTTCTCTCATTTTTTTAGTATATCTATAAAAACACATTTTTCATCCTTACATCATCTAGTTTCTTTTAGAAAATTATTTTTAGAAATCAAACAAAATTCATAATCATGAAACATATAAGAAAAAATTAACAGTACAATAAACTCAAAAAGTCTAGAAATTACTTCGAGAAGTCAAAAATTTCGAATCTTGAGGCAGATTGAGAAAATAATTAAAATTACATATGGTCCATACATTCTGAAACATATCCTTTCTTCAGTAATCGAATCTCTTCGAGAGATGAAGTCGTCAAGTCACAATTGATTGGGTACTCAAATCAATTGATTGAGCTTTTTCGAAGAATGAAGATTGAAAATGCGATTTATGACTTTTAGTCTACTTAGAGTCATTTTACAGCTTTTAGAGAAAAATAATAAATATATTTTTATTTGAAAAAAAATAAAAAAAAATAAAAAAAATTCATCTTGTAGACTCGTGCTGACTCGTACGATCCCACGAGTCTACGTGTTGACTCGCGATCCCACCCGATCCTATCACGCAAGCGATCCTACACCAATCCGGCTCGTTTGAGCCTCGCGACTCGTAAACTCGGACGAGTCTACGTGTTGACTCGCAAGTTTGACAACATTGCCTATATATTTCTCAATATTACACATTAGATTCACAATAATTTTAATCAACAATTATATATGAGAATTTTTTTATTATATAAATGAAAAATAAATAAATTATTTGTGCATTTCCTAGTATTTTTCTATTATTGTTAATCTTTTTAATATATTATTGTATTTCATATTTCATTATTTTCTATTATTGTTGGTATAATTGTATTATACAAAAACTATAATTAAACTTGAAAAAGTGAAATGATATGGTGAATAGTAGTCACCATTTATGGAGTACTATGAGAGAGAAAATGGTAAATTGTTATTTTAGTGTTGAAAATAGAGTTGGGTTGATGATGATTTTTCTGCTTCAAACACCATTATAGTGTGGGTTGGAGATGCTCTAAAGGAATATTCTTCATATATCTTGTCAATTCTTTCTATGTATTTTTCTACATTATACATTAATCCACTTAAATTCTCCAAATACTGATAAAATCATCTATAACATCATCTAGTTCTATTAGATAACTTTATTATTCATTAAATGCATAATTAATTATATTTATATTCATAAATTTAATATTCCCTCAGTCCCACTCATCTTGCAACATTTTTTTTTCGGACCGTCTCACTTATCTTGCAACGTTTCCTAAAATAGAAAAAATGAGTAGACCACAATCATCCTAAACAAGTGGACTCCATTATTTTTTACTTTACCACACTACTTTACACATTTACCCTATTATGTGTTACGAAATTACAAAATATGTAAATGTGCAAATTTATTTCTTAAACTATCAAATTTATTGTACATAATAAAACTTTGGCAAAAAAATCATGTTCACACATGCAAAAATTAGGTGTAATATCGTCTTGGATTATTGATTTTGTCTGATTCATCCATTGAATTATTAGATTTTTGTGATAACAAGAGCAGCACCCGTGCTACACACAAAAAAATAATATTATAAATTCGTTATAAAGTAAAATTTCTTGAATAATATATATATATATATATATATATCATGTATATTATAGTTCAGAATACTAAATTAATATGTAAAAATAATGTAATTTGATGGTTTATATTAACTTTGAGAATTATGCTAATATGATTATTCAAAAATTAAGTAGAATATTGTTGGTCCGAAAACGAGTGTCAGGTGTAGAGGGGGGGGGGGGTTGAATACACCTGAGTACAAGTTTCTTTTCTCAAACGCGAAGGACAGTTGAGCTGTAGGTTGCACTGATGAACAGTGCCAGATAATAACCTTCTGATCGCGGGTCAGAGTGACTCAACTACTGAGTTTCTTCTACTGACTTTTGTCAGTATTAAATCCTCAGGCGGAGAGTTAGTGCGGATAAGTGTAAGGCCCGATAGACTTCATCTCGATTTGAAAATGTGTTTTTCGCAAACCAAATAGTTTTGGCTAGTGCACTTTTAAATACGTTTTATGCAAAGTATGAGTTTGTAAGAGAGTTTGAAAATAATGCAATAAAACTGTAAATGACACAAGCGATTTTTAACGTGGTTCGAATACGCAAGATCCTACGTCCACGGTCTTGCTGAACAGGAGGTCTTGTTGATTAATCTGAGCAAGCCTCAGCAAGGTATCTGTGCACTGGACAGATCCTTCTAAGTTATAGTCCTTAGAGACTTTACAATCCAAACCGAAGTTTGAAGGGGAGGGTGTTGGTCCGGAGAGTCAGGTGTAGAGGGGGGGGGGGGGGGTGAATATACCTGAGTACTGCTCTTTTTCTCAAATAAGAACTGATGAACAGTGCCAAAAAAGAACCTTCGATCGCGGATCAGAGAGTGAGTTAACTACTGAGCTCTCCTACTGACTTTTGTCAGTCGTTGAAACTCAGTCGAAGAACCTTAGTGCGGAATAGTGTGGGGCCCGAAGATTCGTCTCAGTTTGAAAATGTGATTTTCACAAGTCAAGTAGTTTTGGCTAGTGCACTTTTAAGAATACGTTTTATGCAAAGATATGATTGTGTAACAGTTAGTATGCAATGCAATAAAACAGTAAACAACACAAGCAATTTTTAACGTGGTTCGGATACGCAAGATCCTACGTCCACGGTCCTGCTGAACATGAGGTCTTGTTGATTTATCTGAGCAAGCTTCAGCAAGGAATCTGTGCACTGGACAGACCCTTCTAAGTTATAGTCCTTAGCGACTTTACAAATCAAACCGAGGTTTGAAGGGGAGGGGATAATCTCCAACTAGGAAGGAGTTCTTACAATAAGTACAATCACTAAAGTTGAACTCCTTCGAATTTCTAAGCTATAGATGTAGCAATGAGCTTAGCTAGAGAAGAGGGATCTAAAGAACTCTAGAGAGAAGAACTAATGATATTCTATAGGGCAAGTTCTTCGCTGGATTGATCTTGAATGTGCTAGAGTTGTTTGAAAGCTTGAGCGTTTTCTCTTGATATCCCGTGCGTGGAGCTCGGATTTTCTTCTCTATTTATAGTCGTGAAACAGGCATATGTCCGTTGGAGAAGACGATGCCACGTGTCACAAACTTCCAAAGAAAACGGTTATAAATTCGAATTGGTGCAGCAGAGTTGTTGATACTATACATGAGAGCAGCTTTAGTTGGTCAGAGCAGATATAGCGTTGACGGCTTCTCATTGGTCGAGGTTTGTGGTAGGTGAGATTGTGTCAGACATCGGAATTGACTCTCCCTAATCCTCGTATGGTCCTCTTCTGACTTTCGAAAAGATTATTAACAACTGGGTTGTTTCCTGTCGGATACAGTAGACTTGAAGCAGTCTCTGTCTTCTTCGTCTGAGTCGGCTGACAAGAGATATTCTCTTGAGTATGGTAAGCTGATGATTGCGAAGGTACTGAGCTTGCATAGGGTGATGTCTGTCAGCTGACAAGATGTCTTCTACTGAGGCGAAGATCAGCTGATGACTTAAGCACGCAAGCTCTTACACGATGACGTGGGGTTCTGGAAAGTAACTTCGACAGAAGGTCAATCCAACATTTTACCCCGTACAGGACATAGACACAAAGATAAACAAATCAAAAACAGTCTAGCCTATACATCAACTATTCCTGTTGATACTATACTACTAATATCAGCTGGGTTTTGGGATCTTCAATTCCATAGTGAAAACTACGATTTCCCCTAATATTCCTTTACCCGATAACATGCTGAGTATCTTCTACTGACTCATAACCCAACAATTTTCCCCTAATTGATGATGCCAAAACCTCTATATAAAATACAACTAAAAGAAATTCTAAAACTACTGACATAGATAGACTTCAGTAAAATTAAATCAGTTAACTTCATGAGGTCAACAGTTGAGAGATAGGCAAAATCAGAGAAACGGTTATGTGTGAGTGTGTGTCAGATCACTTTAGTGATCAGTTGTGATAACACAAACGAAAGCTGTAAGACAATGAGTAATTGTCTGGCTAGAAGCAGGAACTTATATAAATGAGAAAGTGAAATACAGAGTTCCTATCTTCTATACAAAAAAGAATAAGAAGACTACTACTGGCGTTTGAACTTCTTCGTCTTGCTTTTGAAATCCGCAGACTTGTCAGCAGGAGGTTCCAAACCATAATATTTGTAGATTCTCGCGTGAAGTGTTTGGATTTCCTCGAGGTCAGCAGGGTACTCAGAACTAAGATCATGATGATATGCTGCTGCATCGACCTCGTCTTCTATCTCCTTAGTGCACAAAACACCACGAGTCGTTTTGGGAGGAGGAATCCTTCTGAATGCAGGGGCTACTAGTGGTCGCTTCTCCTTTTCTAGGATCAGCAGAAGTTAAGCTCTGAGCCTGGCGTTATACTGATGAATGAATTCATCAAACAGTTGGTCTGCCGGGATCCCAGATGGGTAGAATCCTCACACGTAGTATCCTTGAATAAATTCCATCTTTAGTTCCTCCCATTCCTCGTTCAGCTCCAAAGGTACCCACTTGTCTACATGAGGGTTAGGGGTTTTCTTCAGATAAGTTGCTCTGGGAGCGCCTCTCCTGTAGTACTTGGATGACCTTGGAATTTGCTTCTTCCAGTCGATGACTGGTTTACTGGCTATCTTGTCAGTAATCTCTATGATCTTGGCCAGATCTTCCAGTCTCTTCTTCTCTCTGAGGGCTGCTGATCTAGTGTCTCCTCTCCGGAGATTCAGTCCTTTCAGCGTGGCCTCCCAGATGGCTCTGTCTTCTGCCTCTTGCTCTGGAGTAAGTGTTTGAATAGCAGCACTCTGAGCCAAGGGCTGAAAGTCAGTGGCAGAAGCTTTAGCTAGCTCCTCCTGAGCTTTTCTCTTCTGTTCTTCCAGGAGTAGTTTGGCTTTGCCTTTGGCGATTTTGCCAGTAAGCTTCCTGGTCTTCTTTGCCTTCTTAATTTCTTCCTCGATCTGTTGCTCATAGTTGAGTTCATCTTGAAGCTTCTGAGCAACACGTTGATCGAATGCCTCCTGCTCCGCCTTGGATTTGAACTTAGGCGTCGGGGAAGATGGAGTAGTTTCAGTAGTAATCTCCTTCCCCGACCTTTGCGGTGGCAGTGGCTCGTCCTCCTGGTTGACAAATTGTGCGACCTCCTCAATATGTTGAGCCGAGGATCCTTCTCTGGATCCTGCAGTTGGCTCAACCACAGTAGATGTTGTTTGGACAGTTGGGATTTGGACGATTCGAGGAGGTACTGAGCTGGTTTCAGCTTGATCAGCTGAACCTTCCCCCTTAGTTATTACTTGGACTTCTGGTCCTTCCGCCTGAGCCTGTTCCGCCTCAGCCTTCTCTACTCCTTCCCCCTTTTTGGCATCATCAGCCAGGGAGAGGCGAGTGCGGATGGCAACTACTTCTTTCTCCAGATTGTAACAGATATTCTTAATGGAGGTGGCGGTTGCTTCAAAGTCTCTGACGGCGTCGCAATAGTGTTCCCAGTCCTTCTCCTGGTCAGCACGGATTTGCTTGATTTGTGCTGCTGACTCCTGTCTTAGTTTCAGGAGGGACTCATCATGCGACTCTATCATTTCCTTCTGAATGAGCTTGAGGGCCTCCGCCTGATTAGTTATGGCTTGTTTCACACTGGAGGTGGCCATCTTATTGCGCTCATCCATCACTGTTTGGATATTAGTCAGACTCTGAGTCAGCTGCTCAGAAAACTTCTTATGCTGTTCTTGAAGAAGCTGCTGACTCTGAGCGGCAAGGTCCGCTTTCTGAGCTGCGAGGGCAGTCTCGACTATCTCCTGAATATTGATGGAAGTAGTAGGAGCTTCGGAGACCTTTTTCATCTCGCTCGCAAGTCTGTCAACCTTCTCTGTTTGGGCTTTTGTGTACTGAGCCCATTTTAAATGTACGTCTTTGGCAAGGAGACGATTCTTGTCACCCTGTCATCTGATGGCTTTGTTGACGGACTTTGAGGTCACGGAACCGATAGGTTTTATCTGATAGCTGTTGGTTCCGAGCCTCTGCTTAGACGTTGTGAGTTGTTGCTCTCGACTAGGCTTCGAGGCAACCGGGACATCACCTGATGTAGACGATGGTGGTGATTTGCCCTTCTCCCTGGGAGTGTTACCCTCGGCAGATCCTCCCAGTTCTGCTTCCTTGGGTTGCGCCTGATCCACATCATCATCATCGTTGTTGTCATCATCGTGATGGGATGGCGGCGAAGGGCTGCTGACATGTTCTGAGGATCTTAGACTCAGAAGATAGAGCATAGCTGCACGGAGATCCTCGAACGAGGCTAGGTCAGCGGGTTCCCCAAACCCGATCACTGACTGGAGGCTTTGTTCCTCTATCAGTAGGGACAGAGCCAACTGATTTTTTATCAGCTCTTCAAGCATGTCCCAGCTGAGGAACCTCAGTAGCATCCGAGTCCTTGCCCTTATAGCTATTTCGACCAGATCCCTGTGGTCAGCAATTTTTGGGATCTGTGCAGTGACTTCTCCAGTGGCTCGGAGGCGAGTCGACTGCATGGTCGTCCACTCGGAGGATGTCTCCTCAGTCGGTTCAGCTATGTCCAATTGAGTCTCTTCAGAGCTGATGCGCTGGACTTTGTCTTTTAGAGTGACACCTTCAATGCCTGTGTCCGCATCTAAGATTGACTCCTCCTGAGTCGGTGGGGGAGAGGTAGGCTTTGCTGGGGCTTTAGATGTTCCAGACTTGCTGAGCCTTTTCCTCTTAGGTGGGTCGGCGCGAGGGGGCAAGTCAGAGGTGACTCTCTTCTGTTCAGGTGGCCCTCGTCCGATTGATTTTTCAGCAGCGGCTCTTGTCTTGAACTTAATGAGCTTGCTATCGAAGTATCGCGAATCAGCAAAGGCTGCGTGATTCGATACTGAGTCTTCGATTAGTACGGACATCTTTGTCCCGTACATCAGCTTGCCCACACTAATAAGTCTCCTCTCTCCAGTGGGTGTGGCTGCGAACTTCTGTGCCTGAGCTTTAAGCTCAGTCACATAGAAATCAGTCTAGTTGACTTGGACTCCGTCATCTATGATCATCATCAGCTGGAGATGGGGCTTGGACAGCTGATCAAAGGAACCGGTGGCACTCGTAAGTATGTGAGTTACGATGTAGGCGAGCCCGCGGTATTCTGGTAGCAACTGGTTCTTCAGCAGCGCTGATTTGAAGACAATGTCGTCTCTGCCGCAGAACCTCTGAACATAGGAGTTGCTCTCCTTCTCCTTATATCCAATTGGAGAGACTCCATGAGCCGGAAGGTCAAAAGAAGATTGTAGAGCAGCCCGAATGTTGATGTCGTTGTGACTGGACTCCCAACTCTGAGGGGTCACTTTCTTTATGTACGAGAAACTGGATACCTCCCCGTCTGTATCTTCTATGGATCTCCAGTTGTAATATACTTCTGCAACTTGTCGAGGCAGATAAACTTTGGGGTGCTTCGAGACAAGAAGTTCGAGGCTGGAAACTTCAAGAGCCGTGTAGATGGGCTCAAGATAAGGTAGCTCCGCCTGGTGTAGAGCCATCGTGGGCTCAAACTGGATCCTTGATTTTATAATATCGTCGATGTTTGTTGGAGTTCTGACAGCCATTTTTATCTGCACAAAGCTCGTTAGTATTTGAAATTCGAGTAATCAGGATACGAGATAATGCAGTAAAGTAAGAGTTTACCGTAAATAAAGAGCTTTTGTTAGAGAAAAGTTCAGTTTGAAGAAAACTTGGATTCGAAACCCTGAATATTTTCTTAGAGCTCTAATGGCGAAAAATGGTTGAAAAGTGATTAGAGGGAAAAATCGAAAGATTTTATAAGATCATTAAGGGATTAATGGCGGGAAAAAGCAAAAGATTTTATAAGAAAACGGTTTCCTACTGACTTAAACCTTAAGGGATTAATGGCGGGAAATAAATGCTCATTAACTACTGAGTGCAAGCGACTGATATAATAAATGCGAGCATGCTTCTGATAACGTTAAGTATATAAAACTACGCAAACCTCTTCAGCTGAATTTTTACGATCAGCTGGTTACCGTTTAGACTTAGGAGGATGTTTGATGTGCTGATGACGACGTTCCCCCCCTTATCGTATGCAGTTTGATTCACCCGATCGAATCATTGTCCGAGTCTTTGACCTGTCGTACTAATTTCTTCTACTGACTCCACTCAGTAGGCTCCAGTAGACCTAGCTCAACTGATAATTCTCTGAATCTGTTCTCAGCTAGTGGTTTGGTCAGTATGTCTGCCCTTTGCTTATCAGTATGGATTTTCTCTATTCTGATGTCCTTCTTCTCGACATGGTCTTTGATGAAGTGGTGTCGAATATCCACGTGCTTGCATCTCGTATGGAGAACTGGATTCTGAGTTATAGCAATCGCACTTGTGGAGTCACAGTAGATGGGCACTTCATCCTGAGATATACCATAATCTCGCAGTTGTTGTCGAAGCCAAAGGATCTGGGCACAACAACTTCCAGCAGCCATGTACTCAGCTTCAGTAGTGGACGTTGCCACTGAATGCTGTTTCTTTGAAAACCAAGATATCAGTTTGCTGCCTAGGAACTGACATGTTCCTGAAGTTGACTTTCGATCTATCCTGCATCCTGCATAATCAACATCAGAATAACCTGTTAGTATAAGATTATCGTCAGTAGGATACCATAACCCTGCATCAGGTGTTCCTTTCAGATATCGCAGAATCTTCTTTGCTGAGTCTAGATGACTTCGCTTGGGATTCGCCTGAAATCTTGCACATACACCTACAACATAAGTTATGTCAGGTCTGCTTGCTGTTAAATATAATAAAGAACCAATAATGACACTATAATCAGTAGAGTTAACAGAAACTCCCTCTTTGTCTAGATCAATTTTGAAATTCGTATTCATGGGGATCTTGATTGGCTTGCTTGAGTCGCAGCTGAATCTTTTGAGAAGATCTCGAGTGTATTTGGCTTGATTGATGAAGATTCCTTCAGGTGATTGTTTTACTTGAAATCCAAGGAAATAGTTCATCTCTCCCATCATTGACATCTCGAATTTCTCCTTCATCATTTTCTCGAATTGTTGACATATAGTCACGTTTCTGCAGCCGAAAATGATGTCGTCCACGTAGATTTGCACCAGTAGAATGTCATCTCCTGACTTTATGTTGAATAGGGTGTGATCTACTGTCCCCTTCTGAAAACCTTTCTGAAGTAGAAAGTTTGATAGGGTATCGTACCAAGCCCTGGGTGCTTGCTTTAACCCATACAGCGCTTTCCTTAGTCTATACACCTGATGTCCCTGCTGAAAGCCGGGCGGTTGTTCCACATAGACTTCTTCCTACAGTACGCCGTTCAGAAAAGCTGACTTCACATCCATCTGATATACTTTGAATCTTTGATGCGTTGTATAAGCTAGGAACAGACGAATGTCTTCCAATATGGCGACTGGAGCGAATGTTTCATCAAAGTCGATTCCTTCTGCTTGACAGTATCCCTTGGCAACTAGTCTAGCTTTGCTTCTGACAATGACGTTGTTTTCATCATGCTTGTTCTTGAAGACCCACTAGTACCAATTACGTGCTGATGTCTAGGTCTGTCAACAAGCTCCCAAACTTCGTTTCTAACGAACTGGTTCAGCTCTTCTTTCATGGCAATGATCCAGTCAGCATCGTTGAGTGCGTCCTCTATTGACTGAGGTTCTTCTGTAGACAAGAAATAAGAATAGAGTGAGCTTTCTCCTTGACTTAATCTATATCTTGTCCTGATAGTTGCTGATGGATCTCCAATAATAAGATCTGAAGAATGAGCGTCGAGCCATGAACGTCTGAGTCTGGCTTCTTCTTCTGATACTACTTACGAACGTCGGTAGGTGTGTTAGGCATTTCGATCGTGGCTTTGTTACGTGGACCGTAGCAGTTCAGTAAGAAGGTTAGGATCTACTGAGTTTCCAGGTTCAGGGGCATTTAGCTCAGGAACAGTAGTTGTTCCCCCCGAGTTTATATTCTCCGTAGAGGTCTCCAGTTACTACTGGGGCTTCCTCATCGACCATTGTTACCTGTTGTTGATTCTGTTTAGTAGAATCAACCAGGTCAGCTACATCGCCTGTTGGTTGAGTCTGTATTTCCTCATCGTCTGACTCATTATCCCAACAATGCTGGATCTTTTCAGCTTTATCATTTAGTGCGAGATCCTATAGCTTGCTGCTGACATCTTCAGTATTTGTCTTTGTAGATTTCCTGTTCTCAGTAACGAACTCATCAAAGACAACATGAGGGCTTTCCTCCACGCAAAGAGTTTGATAGTTAAAGACTCTGAAGGCTTTACTGACTCGAGAGTATCCTAAGAATACTCCTTGATCAGATTTGCTATCAAAGACCTTCAACTGATCTTTCTCATTATTGTGGATAAGGCAAGGACAACCAAAGATATGAAAAATGAGAAATAGAAGGAATTCTCCCTTTCCATAGTTCGTATGGTGTCTTCATGTGTTCTTTGTGTGAGCAAGTGAGCGATTCCCGAGTGTAGCGAGCGTATCGGTAGCATCGGCCCGTAACTTTGAGGGTAGTCCGGAGTCCGCTAGGAGCGTTCTTGCTTGCTTCTTTGAGTGTTTCGTTTTTTGCGTTCGGCAAGTCCGTTCTGCTGAGGGGTGCGAGCTGCTGATGTCTCGTGCTTAATTCCCTCTTTATCACAGTACTCCTTAACTACTGAGTTGAGAAATTCTGTTCCTCTGTCTGAGCGAATTCTCTGTATCTTGATGTCCTTTTCCACACTGAGTTTCTTCAGTAGAGGTGGGCGGCTCGGTCTTGACATCAGATTTGTTGGCTATGAAGATGACCCATGTATATCGTGAATAGTCGTCAATAACGACGAGGGCATACTTCTTGCCTCTTATAGTCACTGGAGAGACTGGCCCGAATAGGTCCATATGTAGCAGTTGAAGGATTCCATCAGTGGAAGGTGACGGAATAGGTGGATTGCTTTTCTTTGTCTGCTTTCCCTTCAAACACGCTTCACAATTTCTGTCTTTGATAAACGATTCGTTGGGCAGTCCTCTGACTTTAGAGTTCTTGGCTAGCTTGTTCATAGTCTTGAAGTTCAGGTGGTTGAGTCTCTTGTGCCACAGTCATCCCACCTTGTCACTAGATTTTGTCTGTGCGAGTAAGCAAGCCTCAGGTTCTGCGGTTTTCCAGTTTGCAATATAGATATTCTTTCTCCGCGAATCTGATAACACTGTTTTCCCTGTAGAAAATATCAACAACATCACAGAAACCAGTGTCAAAGATAACTCTATTTAGATTGTCACAGAATTGACTGACAGAAAGGAGATTATGTTGAAGTCCTTCAACATATGTTACTCTTGGAATTGAGGCAGTCCCAATATTCAGTGTTCAGTATCCCCTTGTATAGCCTTTAGAGTTGTCACCAAACTCAATTCTGGGACCATATTCTTGTACGTAGTTGGTCAGCAGGCTCTTTTGATAAGTCATGTGTCTCGAGCGCCGCCGTCCACAATCCAAGGGTCCTTATGTACACCGCAAAACGAAACATTTTTAGGTACCCTTTGGTTCGATTGGGTCCTTACATGTTAATGGGTGATTTCGGAACCCGGATTCTGTCTAGGGACCTTAGAAGTCTGAGACTTCTTCTTCTGACCCTGTTCGCTTTCTTCTCCACAGGACTTGGAGATACTGACTTTCTGACGGTTTTGGGTTCAGGAGCTTTCTTCTTCTGAGGCTTTGTGTTCCTCCTGACCCTGGGCTCATAGTAGTACGAACCATACTGAGCTGGATGTTTATATAGTGGTTCACTGTACTGTTCTGCCCACCTGACCTTCTTGGTTCCCCCTGAGTTTGATCGTGGTGTCCTGGGGCTGGAACCTCTGGTCAGTTGCTTCTTGTTGCTCGGCTGAGGTGCAATCATCTTCTGTTTATTCTTCGCCTGAGGTGTTGAGTCAGTAGCCTGAACCTTACCTCTGACGAACCTATCAACCAACATTTCTGAGCTTTTTGATGTTGAAGTGGAAGCTTCATAAGTATAGCCAAGTCCTTCTTTCATGGCCGGTGGCCTTTGAGCTCTAAGCATACTTTCCAACTTCTCCTTTGCTCCTAGATACTGTTCAGTCACCAGTTTTCGCCAGACCTCATCACTTCTTCGAAGTGATTCATAATCCTTTTCAACTCCTACGAGCTTCTGACCGAGTCGGGCTATTTCAGTCTCTTTCTCAGAATTGTCCTTGGTCAGAACTGATATCTGTGTTTCTTGGAGCTGAGACTTAGTTACAAGAGATTTAATCTCTTCCTTGAGTCTCACAACAAGATTCTCAAACTCAGTAGAGACCTGACAATCAGAAGAAAGTCTCTGATTCTCAGCCTTTACCTGTTCCAGTTCCTGAATGGTTCTGCTGAACTCTCCGCTCAGCTAAATCTGCTCCTCTAGTAGATCATCATAGGCTTGGACCACATCTAGAGGTTCATCTGTGACGGAGCACGTGTCGTGTGTGCTATGTGAAGAGGAGGTTATATTAAGCTTAGAATTTACCTCAGCCTCTTCTCCGGCCATCAGACAGTATTCTGCAGTTTCTTCAGGATCTGTCTCTCCGATCTCAACGGCGACAAAAACAGCTTCGTCCTCAGAAGAATACATGAATGTATCTTCCTCGATTGAGTCATCGGATATCTCTCCTGCTATGTAGGCCTGCCTCCTTCGGGCAAATTTTTTGCGCCTGGCCCGCCGTTCCGCTCTTTGAGCAGCTGAGAGTTCGAGACAGTCGTACTGATAATGTCCCTCTTTCTTGCAGTTGTAGCACACAGTTGATTTTCTACTCTTTCCAGCTGAGTCATTTGATAGACTAGCAGCAGGTTCTGTGTTCCAGCAATCAGTAGTAGATTTAGATTCTTCCCTTTTTCGATAATCTTTCTTACTTGAGGGAGAATCTCTGTGGTATTTCTTCAGCTTTCTGACTCTCTCTTTTTCCCTTTGATATTTGAGAGCCATCAGTACTATTTGGTCAGGGCCTGAAGTCTCAGAAGACTTTGCTTCTGTTGTGGCCACTGTCTTGCTGGAAGAAATGGGGTTGACTCCAGTTTTGCTAACTGTCGCTTTAAACGCATGGTCAATCTGAGTGTCAGCTGGAGCACTTGAACATCGTTGGGGTAGGCTGTGCTCGAATTCCTCTGTTTTTAGTTCTGAAAAGATAACATCAGGAGTTAGAGCATTAAGATCTGAGCGTCTTAGATAAGTAGCAAAAGGAAGCCACTTCAGTCGAGGTAGCGCTCTCAGAATCTTGTGTTCATCTCTTTGTTGGTGAACGTCCTCCCCAGCCCGTTGATCACATTGATCAGATTTGTGAATCTGACGCTTAGCTCATCAATGGTCTCATTGGGCTCCATGGCAAAGGCATCGAACTTTTGTAGCTCTAACTCGAGCTTATTCTCTTTGATCTGCGGGGTTCCTTGGCTCAGTACAGCCAGGGCGTCCCAAAGTTCTTTAGCCATCTTGCAGTCTTGCACCCTCCCGAGGTGTGAATCACTGAGCGTAGTCAGGATATCATTACGCGCAACTCAGTCGAGGTTGTGCAGCTTCTTCTCTTCAGGCGTGAAGGCAGATTTGTCTTTTGCGACCTTGGCACCTGTCTGTGCCCCTACACCTCCAGCAGCAGCAAATTGTACGCTGTCTATCATGAGAATGATGGGTCCTGTTTCGAGGACATCCGTCATGCTGTCATGCAGCGATGTTAGGTGCGCCTCCATTCTCACGCGCCATACCATATAGTTGTCTATCGAGAACATCGGTACCATCCTAATACCTGACATATCAGACATTGTGAGTACGAGTATAAGGATATTATGAAGAGATGCTTGTGCAGTGAAAAACGTTTTCAGGATCTGTTCGAGAAGACCAGTAGTTACAGAACCGATGATCAGAAGAACAACGTTGCTCTGATACCAATTGTTGGTCCACAGACGAGAGTCAGGTGTAGAGGGGGGGGGGTGAATACACCTGAGTACTGCTCTTTTTCTCAAACCGAAGGACAGCTGAGCTGTTTGGTGCGACTGATGAACAGTGCCAAATAAGAACCTTCGATCGCGGGTCAGAGAGTGAGTTAACTACTGAGCTCTCCTATTGACTTTTGTCAGTCGTTGAAACTCAGTCGAAGAACCTTAGTGCGGAATAGTGTGGGGCCCGGAGATTCGTCTCAGTTTGAAAACGTGATTTTCACAAGTCAAGTAGTTTTGGCTAGTGCACTTTTAAGAATACGTTTTATACAAAGATATGATTGTGTAACAGTTAGTATGCAATGCAATAAAACAGTAAACAACATAAGCAATTTTTAACGTGGTTCGGATACGCAAGATCCTACGTCCACGGTCCTACTGAACAGGAGGTCTTGTTGATTTATCTGAGCAAGCCTCAACAAGGAATCTGTGCACTGGACAGACCCTTCTAAGTTATAGTCCTTAGCGACTTTACAAATCAAACCGAGGTTTGAAGGGGAGGGGATAATCTCCAACTAGGAAGGAGTTCTTACAATAAGTACAATCACTAAAGTTGAACTCCTTCGAATTTCTAAGCTATAGATATGGAAATGAGCTTAGATAGAGAAGAGGGATCTAAAGAACTCTAGAGAGAAGAACTAATGATATTCTATAGGGCAAGTTCTTCGCTGGATTGATCTTGAATGTGCTAGAGTTGTTTGAAAGCTTGAGCGTTTTCCCTTGATATCCCGTGCATGGAGGTCGAATTTTCTTCTCTATTTATAGTCGTGAAACAGGCATATGTCCGTTGGAGAAGACGATGCCACGTGTCACAAACTTCCAAAGAAAACGGCCATAAATTCGAATTGTTGCAGCATAGTTGTTGCTACTGTACATGAGAGCAGCTTTAGTTGGTCAGAGCAGATATAACGTTGACGGCTTCTCATTGGTCGAGGTTTATGGTAGGTGAGATTGTGTCAGACATCGGAGTTGACTCTCCCTAATCCTCGTATGGTCCTCTGCTGACTTTCGAAAAGATTATTAACAACTGGGTCATTTCCCGTCGGATACAGTAGACTTGAAGCAGTCTCTGTCTTCTTCGTCTGAGTCGGCTGACAAGAGATATTCTCTTGAGTATGGTCAGCTGATGATTGCGAAGGTATTGAGCTTGCATAGGGTTCTTCTGCTGATCTGTCAGCTGACAAGATGTCTTCTACTGAGGCGAAGATCAGCTGATGACTTAAGAACGCAAGATCTTACACTAATGACGTGGGGTTCTGGAAAGTAACTTCGACAGAAGGTCAATCCAACATTTTACCCCGTACAGGACATAGACACAAATATAAACAAATCAAAAACAATATAGCCTATACATCAGCTATTCCTATTGATACTATACTACTGATATCAGCTGGGTTTTGGGATCTTCAATTCCATAGTGAAAACTACGATTTCCCCCAATATTCTTTTACCCGATAACATGCTGAGTATCTTCTACTGACTCATAACCCAACAGAGGGGATTTTCTCCCACTATGAAGGAGTTCTTACAATAAGAACAGTCACGAAAAGTGAACTCCTTCGAAGGTTCTAAGCTATGGATATAACAATAGAGCTTAGATAGAGAAGAGGGATCTAAAGAAGAAAACTCTAGAGAGAAGAACTAAAAATATTCTAATAAGCAAGTTCTTCGCTGGATCTTCATGAATGCGCTAGAGTGTTTGAATGCTTGAGCGTGTAATCCCTTTGATATCCCGTGCGTTGAGCTCGGAAAAACTTCTCTATTTATAGTTGTAAATCAGGCATTTGTCCGTTGGAGAAGACGATGCCACGTGTCACAAACGTCCAAGGAAAATGGCCATATGTTCGAAATATTATCGCAGAGTAGTTGGTCACTGTGCATGAGAGCAGCTTTAGTTGGTCAGAGCAGGTAGGGCTTAGACCGCTTCTCATTGGTCGAGGTTTGTGGTAGGTGAGACTTGTCAGACATCAGTCTTCATGTGAGTTGACTCTCACTTATCTTCGTATGATCTTCTGCTGACTTTCGAATGATATTAAAAGTCGGGTTATTTCCTGTCGGATACAATAGATCTGACACGATCACTGTCTTCTTCGTCTGAGTCGGCTGATAAAGGTCTTCTACTGAGTATAGTCAGCTGATGACTCTGAAGGTACTGAGCTCTGTCCTGTGTTCTTATACTGAGGGTCAGCTGATGAAAAGATCTGCTACTGATGAAGGTCAGTTGGAGACCTAAGAACACGAGCCCTTACATACTGATGACGTGGGGTTCTGGAATTTAACTTCCTACTGAAGTTCAGACTAACAAATATCCCTTACAGGACTTAGACAAAACAGATACTGAAAATAAGAACAGTCTAGCCTGTTACATCATCTAGTTCGAAAGACACTACACTAAGGGTACAAGACAGGTTTTAGGATCTTCAATTCCATAGCACTAAATCACTATGATTTCCCCCATTACCGATAATTAAGCAAGTCCTACTACAAGAACTACTGATAATAAAACAGAGTACCCTCTAAGTGATGATTAAATCAACCACTGACTCATAACCCAACAAATATATAAACATGATTACATATTACAATATATTTTTAAAACATCTTGTTGCTCTGATAAAAAGAATGTCACTCATCTTAGCTTATAGACCGTCTGAAAAATCGCCTCATTAAATCCTTGACAATTTTTTAAATTATTTCAAAGAAGTATCTATGAACAATTTCTATCATGATGTACAAAGAAAGACAATATCTTAGCCAAGAGGTTCAACACATGTTTTAGATATAAAAATACACAAATTTTGTAAATATCTTTTAAAAAATATATATGCAAGGATATAAAGTATTACTTAATAACAAAGTTATAATATTTTCTCAGTTATATATATATAGTTATGGACAGTTCAAACATAGATCTAACTTATAAAATAGTTTTTGGAAAACTAATTGCACCAAAAAAGATAAGAATCCATAAACTCTTTATGGCAACACATGAACATAGAAAACTCAGTCTAAATTTTTCAAAAAGACAAAAATCCATTTTGAATCATTTTCTATAGAAATCAATGTAGTATATATTCTTGTTGGAGGCAATTTACCTATTTCTAAAAAGAACAACTTCATCTAACTCAGCATTCAATAGCAATTTCGTATCATAGAAGACATTGGTAACTTTTCTGTCACCTAGATATTAAAAAATAAATATCAATAAATAATTAAATAAATCATTGTATAGTATGTGTAAATTCCTAAATATTTTTGTTGAGCAAGCCTTTGAAAATGATTGGTTTACGAAATTGGACAATCAAAATGTTAGGATTCAAAGTTTGATTTTTCATTAAGCTAAAAAATTTATCAACATAATCTTCCCAGATAGTGTAAGTTAAAGATTTTCCCCTACATATGATTGCAACATTATTAATGGGAAATATATTAATAGATTTTTTTAACAAAATCTAAAATTAATAATATTAAAATTAAAATTGATACTTTGTATCTTCAAGTTTGATATTGATTAGCCTCTTCTCTTGTCCATTAAGTGTAGGACGGATCTCCACATTGCCAATCTGTGCAACCGCTTCTATGATATCTGCAAGCGTATGGTAGTTAATGATATATATATTCTCTCATGAACATTTTAAAATTATAAGTACAATCACATATTTCTAACCTACCAAACGATGTGACTTTTTTAATATTTTTTATTTTGTGAACCTCATCAAAGCTTTTGAACCAATATTGTGTATCAGGAAAATCTTTTTGCAAGAGTTTAACACTCGGGTTTTTTCGTTGATCAATATTCTATATGTACTTGTTGTAACCTTGTGCGTCCTACTATCATGCACTACTTTGAAGTTTTTCACACCATATATCTGACCCTCCTCAAGTTGTGGTTTGAATATGCGAACCAGATTTATTGGTTTTGTTGCTTCAATTCTCTCTTCCTGAAACATTTAAATGAGTCAATTTAAAATATGAGTTCTTGGAATATTAAAATATAAAACTGCTCAATTAACTGTACCTTGGATCCATGAAAAAACACACTCCATACTTGATATATCCTTATTGTTGAAAGAAGGTATCTCGTAATGCTCGTACCATACGGAGTTTCATTGCAAATGATTCTTTGAATTCATCCAACTCTTCGATGAGAGACTAAATATTAGGCATTTGTGTTGCACTTTTTTTTCGTTCAAATTATTATAAGAGTTGTCAAAATTGTAGTAGAGTTTTTAGTAAATGTTTAATTTATAGATTTTCAGCTTGTGCTTCAAAGAGTAATTAAAGAAAAATCTTATGATAATCAATTAAATTGATTTCAATAGCAAATTAATCGAAACTCAATGATATTCTCTTATCACAATCAATTAACGTTATTGGTGGAAAAGAGAAAAATTTGAAATGATTTATGAGAAATCCTATTTTATATATGGAGATGTTTTTCTCACAGCGTAATAATTACAATTAATTTATATTGATTTGATTGATTCTATATCCATGTAAGTTTAAATATGATTATAACATAAAAGTTGTTAAAAAATGTCTATTTCAGTGATAAGACATGATGGTATTTTATGGAAGGTGAAAAATTGGAGGAAAATAATTTAATTGACTTGATCTTTATTAAATGTTTTGGATGAAAATAATTTAATTGTCTTGATCTTCATTAAATGTTTTTTTGGAAAGCATCCTAATTGAAATTCATTGGCATTAAAATTACACTAAATTAACGTGATTTATGAAAGACAAATTTAGAATTAATTATGAGAATTTTAAGTTTTTTATTATTGTTTTAAATTTATTTAATTGGTTATTTCAACTCTATTGAGGTATTTTGAGGTAGCATTTATGAGATTTTCTTTTGAAGTAATTTAATCCAATGTTTTAATCTAATTATATATATATATATAGGGTGTGGATCTAGGGAGATCCAACACTCAAAAGAGATATGAGAACCGATCTTAAGCGTCGATCGGTCCTAATCTAATGGCCAATATGAACCCCTTCTTTCTTAAAAAAAAAAGGAGGAAAGGGTGTTTTGGGCATAGAAATCATATAGGATTTGGGCGCTAGAAATCTTTTCTTTCATTCTCCCACTTTCAAACTTTTCGATAGAAAAAAAAGGCGGTTCCATTCTCTCCATTTTTCGGAAAACTTCCATCCACAACCTAGAAGACCCACTACTCCAAAATCAAGAGTGATACAAACTTCTTCCAAAATCGAGGAGGGACGTTCATCCACAACCGAGGACACCCACTACTCCCAAAACTGCCATCGACAACCGAGAAGACCCAATACTCAGTTTCGTTTTTCACTACAGAAATCGAGTAACAATTCGCAGAATTAGAGTCGATTTCCCTCGAATAGACGAGTATTCAGGTATGTTTTACGTTTTCATTACTTAAATTAGGAAACCCATGGATTATTTGGTGTGTTAGAGATATGATTGTTAATGTGAATGAAACCCTATGGCAACCGATGAGATTTGTGAGTATGGAAGGGTATGAATTTGTTATTTGAAGGAATTAAGAAACAAATGAGCAAATTTGTTATTTGTGAATATGGAAGGGTACGAATTTGTTTTTGCTAATTTGTATATTATTTTATGCAAATAAAACTGTATGCAGATTTTTTACGTGGATCGTGTGATGATGTTCAATGAACAAATGGGGAGGCAGCTACCTTTAATAAGGAATTGGGATCGGGTGTAATTGAGAAAGAGGGAACAAATGGAGCTGGAGAATGGTGGATTTGGAGAGGGGCGCATATTGGAACCCGTTGCAATTGCGAGTTTAGAAGAAGAAAATCGAATGAATGTAACAGCTGTGCCTGGGGGTAGTAGCGACAGGGCAGGACCTTCTACTGTACAAGAACCATCCTTGAAGTATTCGTCCTTAATAATGAAACAAGCCAAAGCAGTTGCAGGGCAAATGGTGAAACTCATGAAGCTGATTGAGGATGCACCGTCTGAATTGT
Organism: Lavandula angustifolia; assembly: GCA_028984105.1. Lineage (NCBI taxonomy): Eukaryota > Viridiplantae > Streptophyta > Magnoliopsida > Lamiales > Lamiaceae > Lavandula > Lavandula angustifolia. The sequence continues at coordinate 32,696,095 of CM054806.1, read as the reverse complement.
TTAACAACAATTCATTTAAGAAAACGGTTGATGCGGCTTCGAAGATCATTGCTTCCGGTTACCAGAATCTGTTTCATTGGTTGAGGACCATGTAGAAGAGATTGATGGTGATTTCTGGAATTCAGAAGAAGTGAAGGAAGCCATGTTTGCTATTGACACGACGAGGCTTATGTTGAAGAATTATATGGATGAAATACCGAGCTTTAGTTTGGAGATGACACAATTATTCCGGCCCACACAACTTGAGCCTCCTACCACTGGCAAGAACATATCCACTGACAGTTAAGGACTTTCGAAAGAAGCCAATGCGGAGTGTCATGGTTCGGACCTTATCCCGGATCAAGGTGTGGAAGAATTGGCTAGGGCCATTGATGCTATAGCGGAAGTTGTAGTTAGCTTAAATGAAGAGTGATGAACAAATTATAATTCTCGCAAGTGCACGAATCGATATAGTACCTAATCTAGCAACTCCCGAGGTCGATCTCACAAGGACTCAGCTAGGTTCTAATTATCCTAATTATTTCACTATCTACTTGGTCCTAAACTGGGTTTGATTTATTCTAAAGCTACGAAATTAAAATAACAGGAAAGTAAAAAAAACAAATAAAAACGAAGCAAAGTGGATAATGGGTATGTTTCAAGTTTGATGAAGAGTGCGGAGGTTTAGCAATCACTATGCCTAAGATGATCGATTCATTCCCATTCTCTAGCTAGCATTTATGAATTTATTTTGTTGGTTCATCCACTAAGGCTCTAGGGATTCCGTATGATGGCGGGGGATCTCTAACTTATAATCCTAAGGGTCAATCAAGTGATCATATCATGAACCTAAGGATCGTATCATGCTCAAGGATTTAAGGAACCATCTAAACTATCCCAAACCAATGGTGACAATCTAGACACTTAATTGCAAGTCTAAATAAATAACCGGGTATGATGCGCCGTATTATCTATTACCTATATTCTCTATAATTATCTAAGATGATGGCCAGTCACATTAAAGAATCATAGAGAAATCAAAAGAAGGCTCAACAATTAAGAAACAAAACAATTCATTCATTGAAAAACTTGGGTTTGAATCAATTCATCAAAAACATAGATCCTGCTAAACCCCCACACAAGGGGATTTAGCCACTCATATTCGTAAGAAAATAATCACAAAAGATGCAAAAATAATCCATAGAATTCAAGTATCAAAAACCCTAAACAAAACTGAGAAGGAATAATACAACCTAGAATTTAGCGGATTGATCCTCGCGCTTGGTTCTCGGGTTGTGGTCTTCAATCTTCATCTTGAATCTTCAACGGAGGGATGCCTTGGGTGTTTCTCTGCCTTGGAGGGTGGAAAAAGTCGGAAATATGGTGTGTCTGTTGAAGGAAAGGAGTCCGGAAGGGTTTATATAGGTTTCGGGCCGAAAAATCAGGTTTTGGGCTGTTTATGACGCGGACCGCGGTCCAGTGCAAAGGGGGACCGCGGTCCAACTCCACCAATTTCTGATTTTCTAGTCAGAACACCTCGGACCGCGGTCCCGCACAAATGCGGACCGCGGTCCTTAACAAATCTGGCTGAACAGTTTTTCTGCACTGTCGCGTTTTGGGAAAAACGCGATATCTCCTTCGTTAGCCGTTGGATCGCCACGAAATTTTGCCAAGATGTTCCCAACACATAGAACTACGATGTGGACGGTGGAGATCGGATTCTAAGATCTTTAGATCCACCGGCCACATGATTTTCCAAGTGCCTTGATACGTGAGCTCCGAAACACGATTTCTTCAACAACCGGCTTCAAATCCTCTCCATTCTTCATCCAAGCAACTCCATCTTTACCAAAAATGCATCAATGGTCATGGTTTCTTTCATTTTGGTGTCAAATACCACCAAATATGCTTAAAATGCGTGAGAAACCTACAAAACCAAAAACCATCGAAAGTATGCGATTCCAAGCAAAACAAAAGCTAAAAATGAATGGAAAACAATGTAAATAAGACTAAAAAGAACACGATGAGATGGTATAAAAACCACTCATCAAAGAGCACGGTAATTTGGACAAAGATGAAAAATAATTAGTAGTTGAACTTATCTAAATATATGAGTAAGTGATCTTGTGTTTTTTCCTTGTTAATTAGTTTTTTCTTGGTATAGATGAGGGTGGGAGATCATACCAGTGAAGGGGTTGAGTTTGCAGGAATTGAAGGAGTTCATGTTGAAGACAGAGTTGGTGATCAAGGTGCAAGACAAGTTAGTTTGTGCTTGTGGATAATCTGTATGAAACGGTTTGCATAAATTTTATTCTGTGTAAGAATAATTAATGTAAGTAGTAGGCACGAAAAGATGTGTTCCCTACATAGTGGGTGATACAGTAGCATGGCTGGTTATTTTGAGCTTCTGTTTTATGTTTTTTCTAGTTATGCATAAACTGTAAGGTTGGTATGCATAACTTACGTATTGCATTAACATGATTTTACATGCTGAATACCTAGTTTGTGATACAACTGCAGACCTGGTAAGTTTGTTTTTGCAGCAAATTGTATTTCGACGGGTTGCATAAAAAGTTTTCTATGTGTGCATAAATTATGCATTGCATAAGCACAAAATTATACAATTTGTCTATGTGTGCATAAATTTTGTCTACTTTGATGTTTTGTTAAATCTGTTTCGTAGATATGCATAAAGTTTCTACTGTGTATGCATAAATTATTTATTGTATAAGCACAAACAAATTTAATTCGTTTTCCTATTTAATAACCCATATCATGTATTATATTAAAGTATTTATTGCATATGTAGTTGAATATTTTTGCTCACGAAATTCATTGTATTTAACTTGGAATTACAAAACAATTTAAGGGGGGCTCTGAGAACGAGGAAGAAAAGGCAGAAAATAAGGGTGAAGGGAGTTCGAAGGTGGCGGTACAATATATATATTACGCTTACTAAATCGTCATATTTTCATTGACAAAATATTTTAGTACTATGCAAATGAATTTCAATTTCAAGGTTACAAGCCAAATGCCTTTCCGGAATAAATCTTCAATGAAGAGTGCAAAGGCGAAGAAATCACCGTACATTCTACGTTACGTGGACGCATCGAGAAATTTAACAAAAACGGAGATTACAGTGTGTTGGTTCTACATTTTTGTAGCTGATGATAATTGGTATGGTTATTCATGGATCATATTATATAAATTATTCTTGTTTGATAGATACAAATGACTTATGTTGAAGTATTTATGTTGCTAGTCTGCTGTTTGATTGGAAAGAATTTAAGATTTTTGCCCAAAAGATGCGGGGCTTGAAGCAAAGCAACTGGGTTGACAATCTTATAATTGATGCATGGGGCGTCATTCTAAACGAAAGGGAGCAAGTGAAGTCGGATGAATCACCGCTACGGCTGTTTGCTCCATTGAGGGTACGTATAATTCAATAAGTTAAGAGACTTTAAATGCAGTATGTAGTTGAGGATTTATGCATTAACAATGTCTAATATACACAGAGCGGCACAGTGGTTTGTCCCGAGAAAGACATTGATTCCTTTAAGAAGCAGGAAATCTTCAATCTAGGAATGACTACAACGCTGACAACACATAAAGTTGCTAATCTGAATAAGATTCAATTGGTAACTGAAATTATAGGAATTAAACTATTGTTATTTTCGGTCAGGTTGGCTAATTGGAAATTATTTGCTTCTTATGTAGTATGTTTTTCCGGTTGAGAATGAGGGCTGCTACTTCATGATATGTTTTGATTTGAGGATGAAGCGGACTTTCATAATTGACAATACCACTGATCACAAAAGCATTGATATGAAAGTGAAGTATGAAAACATACCCAATGATTTGGAGAGCAAAATCTTGAGTTACAGAGAATTTTATTTTATCTTCATAATGAAATTGCAGAGTGTCTGAATAATAGTTTAATTGCGCTATATTTTTTTTCGTTCTTAGACATATCTGTTGTCTCAATACCTGACGGAGATGAAATGCACAAGCCGTGCAAAGATGGTAGAGAAATGCGAGCCAAAAATGATCATTCCAGTGTGGGGGAACAGATCGAAAGTTATGGATTCAGGTAATATTTAATAAGCATAAAATAATAACACTGTGTGCATAAATTAAGAGAATGGTAAGCATAACTATATTTGCGAGAATACTACTTGATAAATATGATTGATTTCTTGCAGGAGTTTATTTGATGAGACACATGGAGACGTTCAAGGGTGATTTAATCAACTGGGACACGGAATTTCTAAGGAAAGGTGTGAAGCAGATAAAGCTTTTGAGGATGCGGTATTGTTTGACCATAGTTAATTTCGATGATAACAAAATGAAGGAGACGGTTGAGCTAGAGGCGGTTGGACATGCAGATGAGAATGAACTTGATTCTAAAGAATGTGTCAAAGAATTGCTTGATAGTTAGAATGTTGGGTTGTGCGACTCTTTCGTTTGGATAATTTCGTAGGAAAAACTTAGTACTTCGGATGATCTTTATGTTTTTTAAGGATTAAGTAGTGGAAGCAATGTAGTCAAAAACTTCTTTTGGTATACTAAAGTATTCTAAGTTATGCATTCATAATTGGATCATATGCCAAAAACAATTGGGGAGTATGCAAATATATAAACAATCTTTTAGGGAAAAACGTATATGCACAAATAATACATAACATAAGCATGAAAATACAATACGATATGCATGAAATATAAAACCTTAACATATATAGACAAGCATGAAGTCATAAAACAAATGCATGAAACATCAATACGGTATGCATGATATATAAAACCTTGAACATAATCAGTACCATAAAGGTTGAACTTGAGAGGTATAGTATATATGCATGAAAATCATAATACATAAGCATAAAAAATAACGGTGGTATGCATGAAAATAACATAACATGAAGTAAAGCGATTCAGTTAATACAAATTAGTCCAAATAATGCAAATGGTTCAGTGCATAGGTCTCTACTAAGTTCTGCATAAAAACTTAACAGGAATCTTCTACATCCTTAACGTTATGGCAGTTTCTTGAATCATGATGTCCCATCTGGTTGCATTTCCGACACATCCTCTGAGGCTTCAACTTAGCACGCAATGTCGCCTCCTTCCTAGACTGTAGTCTACTGCCCGATCCCTTGGTTTTTACTTGATCTGGTGGCAGAAGCTTGACATCTTGAGAGATATGTGAGCCATAAAAAACTTTCAAACGTGTTTTGATTAACATTACTACTTGAACCGCGTTCATCATCAATCTGATATTTGTTCACCAAATCATCAAAATCAGACAATAGTTCGTTCATACGTTCAGGGTTGCCGGCAACCAATGCTGCACATTTGAATACTACGTCTAACAACTTCTTAGTGGCATCTGCAGCAGAATGATCGACATTCCCAACTTCACAAGACTTATCAAAACGTTTGAAAGACACATTTCTACCCCAACGAGAAACGACACAAGAATCTGGAACACAACTGATATTGGAATTCTTGAACACCTTCAAAATGTGCCTACACAACAGACCGTGCATCTCCATCTTCCTACATGTGCATGAAACCCTCAAATCAACAACATTAAACGTAACGTTGAAAACACCAACTGTATTATCATCAATTTCAAACATCTTCACGCAACCACTATCGGTTATTTTTTTAATAGAACACACGTTCACAGCCTCAACCCATTCACCCTGCACCTTACAGAACATAGTGTTTGAATACACTGCAGCCAAACTTCGCTCCAAAGGCAACGTTGTCACTAAAATTGGAAAACTACCATCATCCGCTGCATTAAGTTTGTCCAGTGAGTGTCGTTGAGCATTGATTGCACTCTCGAACAACAAATAGAACATCACCAGATTGGCCTTCGATTTTAAGTAAGTCCGGAAAAAATGATTCTCGCTCTCGGACATGGATGTTGTGCGAAACAATCCAGAATTGGGAAGTCTCGGAAATAAGCAGGAATCCAATAATGGCGTAGGTCAAACATCCCATCAAGCCAATCATGACCAACCAAATCAAAATCCAATAAAACCGATTTCCACTTCGCGTCGAACTCCTCCGGTTGCAGGTCGCTATTCCACACAATGTCATTAAATCTTTTTGTAAAATCAGTGTTTTTTCTTAATGACACCGGAATCTTATCCGGAACTTCAAGCATGATGTGCCACATACAAAAGTGATGACGGGTTTCGGGCATAACATTCTCCATTGCAATCTTCACGGAAGGATCCTGATCGGTTATAGTAACTTGGGACAACCACCCATGCAAGTCTTGAAATTGTTAAGTAACCAAGAATATGACTCCACTGTCTCTGAGGACAACAAACCCGCTGCAAACGTAATACACTTGCCGTGGTTGTCGAGGCCGGTGAAAGGAACAAATATCATGCCGTAACTGCATAATAGTTGTCGAAATTGAAATTCATTAGTTTGCATAAAATATATTCTGTATAAGCATTAATGAAAGGAGTCATGAGCATGAAATCAGTAAAATAATTTCCTATATAATTTGCATGTGTATGATTACCTGCATAAAAGATATGTATAATGTGCATAAATAATACATTTGGTAAGTATAAACTATCAATGCTAACAATATGAATTTGAAAAACTATACTAACTCATGTCAGCTACATAGAAAAAACACGTACCTATTGGTTGAATAAGTTGTATCCATTGATAACGAATCTCCAAAAATCTTGTAATTGCCAATACATATATCATCAGCCTAAAATACACGCTTCAATTTGTCCCCTCCGTCCGTAAAATATTCGTAAAAGAAATCCAGGTTCATATCACGAGCTTCCTTCATTTTATCCAACATCATTTGTGCATCCGCACCCTCAACGCATATACGAAGATCACGGTGAAATTTTTTAAAATCTACTCCATCACAACCGATGTTCTGATAACTACCAACCAACTCACTAAACATTCTATATGACCTAACCGGACCAACATTAGAACGCGCACAACTAAGGACGAAATTCTTGTGAACGAAAGTCATTGTCCGATTGTATCTCATGAATTGTTTGTGAGTTGATAATAACAAAGGATGTGTGTGTGCCTCGTGAAATAAATCAACAACAAAACCTTCGGGGTGGGATTTAAATACAACGCGTGCAAAGCAAGATGACCGTTTTGAATTAGACCTTCGCTTTGTTTTCTTCGAATTAACATTATCAACGTCCATGAATTTCTCCCCTTCTCTACTGCACACTAAATATCTACGCATAATAGACCCATCCCCATGACGTTTTATCGACCACTTACGGATATCGAAACCGCAAAAACCTCCGTAGTCTCTATAGAAAATTTCAGCCTCATCCAGAGTAACAAATTTACGTCCAACATACGGTTTTAATTCGGCCGGGCAATCAGGAATGTAAATGGATTCATCGGATTCAAGAGACACAATTGACTGTAACGGTTCAGCCATTCAACAAACTGCATGCATGAATATTACACAGTATCAGCATAAACTAACAAATACATATGCATGAACATTGTACTTACGTATGCAAAAATTATAATAGTTAATCTACAACATAAAAACAATACTTAATCGATACATACATCTCATAAATAAACAAGAGAAACCCTAATCACTTGGAAAAACGACTACTACCCTATAAATCGAAAAATCTCTACGAAAAAATATGAAATGACATCGAGCTTCAAGAATTTGAACCCAACAAAGCATTCCACAAATATTGAACTACAATTTTTCGAAAACCATAAGTAATTCTTACCTTCTAATTGGATCTGTAAAAAATCGAAAAATGTGCTGAAATCAATCTTCAAAATCGGCAATAATCGGGATAAATAGACAAGGAAAACGAGCTTAAATCACTCAAGAAACATAGAACTTTGAAACCCACCATAAATAATCGACTTCCAAGTGTTCGATTTGAAGAAAAACTTGAGGCGCTCGTGAGTTATGAAGAACGAAAATGAAGAGTGAGAATTATAATACCCACAAACGGCCGAAATGGAGGGTTAGGGAAAAAGAAAAGAGAAGTTTACAAATTTGCCCTTAATGAGGCTATTTTTTCCTTTTTTTGATTTAAATTTAAATGCTTTTGGAGATAAAATGAGAGCCTTAGATTTGCGAAATGGAGGGAAGAGATCGGTTCTCGTATCTCTTTTAAGATTTGGATCTCATAATATCCATTCCCTATATATATATATATATATATATATAAAACGTAAAAATCAATTAATAGAGAAATATTATAACATTTAATGAAATTATCAATTGTAATATGTCCTTAATGTATTGCTAAATGAAAAATTGATAAATCTACCCCTCATTTAATGAAATTCTCAATTGGATCCAATTGAATTGAGATTTAAAATTGATTTGAAATTGAAAGATTCATTTTTTATATATACTAGAACAACACCCGTGCTACGCACGAAAAAAAAAATATATAATAAATTTGTTATATCATAATATAAAAAATATATATATATATTATAACATGTATATTATAGTTCAGAATACTAAATTAATATGTAAAAACAATTTAATTTGATGGTTTATATTAACTTTGAGAATCATGCTAATAAGATTATTCAAAAATTAAGTAGAATATATACACATAATTAAATATTATAATATATTTTAAAATATCGTGTTGCTCTGATAAAAAGAATGTTACTCATCTTATCTTATAGACCATCTGAAAAATCGCCTCATTAAATTCTTAATAGTTTTTGAAATTATTTCAAAGAACTATCTAAGAATAATTTATACCATGATGTAGCGATTTTGATTTTTTAAGAAAATGAGACAAGATTTATGGACAACCCAAAAAGAAAATGGGACAAGATAAAAAAAAGTAAATACTATATATGTGAGCAACAATATCATTATTAGTAGTAACCAATATTTTAACTTTCATATTATTACCTCAAAGTTGTTATGCAATTGTAGTCGTTGCAATTCATGTAATAAAATTGCTTATCTACTTTATCCATATTTTTATTACATTTTTTGCACGCTATATAATTTCAACCATCCTCAAAATTCACAAAGTCAATTGTTGGAATAATCTAAGAATATTGTGACTGAAACAAAAAATATAAAATGTAAGATTACGGTATTTAGAGTTAAGTATATGTATTGTTTGTAAGAATTGAACCTTATCATCATCAAACATGTCTTCAGTTTTTTTATGATGCACGCCCATTCAACAGAATCATCATCTAATTCTTCTGTAGTTATTTGCGATATCGTACTACATTTAGCATCCATGCCAAATTTGTCGACAAACTTTAAAAAAAAGACAAAAATCCATTTTGAACCATTTTCTAGAGAAATCAGTTTAGTATATATTCTTTCTGGAGGCAATTTTACCTATTTCTGAAATGAGCAACTTTATCTAACTCAACATTCAAGAGTAACTTTGTAGCATATAAGCCATTGATAACTTTTATGTCACCTAGATATTAAAAAATATTCTTCCCAAAGAGTGCCACTATGAAAATCAATATTTATATATGTACTACATTAACCTGAAAAATTTATCGACATATTCTTCCCAAAGAGTGCAAGTTAAAGATGTTCCTCTACATATGAATTGCAACATTATTAATGAGAAATATATTGATAGATTTTTTTTAACAAAATCTAAAATTAATAGTATTAAAATTAAAATTGACACTTAGTTAATGCAAGCAAAACTTTTTTTGTTGAAATTGAGAAATAGGTTCTCTTCTCCTGAAACATTTGAATATGAATTCAATGCGATATGAGTTACTTGAAATATTAAATTGATTCAACTACTGAATGAGACATACCTTTGCATCATGGAAAACACACTCTATACTTGATACATCTTTTTTGTTGAATGAAGGGATCTCGTATGCACGGATCAGTCGAAGTTTCATCGCAAATGACTCATTGTATTCATCCAACTCCTCAATTATGGAACAAATATTTTGCATTTTGTAATTCCAAGTTTAATTTTTCTTTCAAATATGTGAGAGCTTTAAAATGGCGTGAAAGATTTTAAACTATGACTTATTATATATGTGAGGGTAAATATATAAGATATAATATAATCTAATTTATTCCTTAAAATTATTAACATATAATTTTAATATATAATTAACCCTTTTTAACATCATTATGCGTAAATTGAGGAGCAGTTATTCAACATAAAACTTTTAAAAAATCCTTGTAAACAAATTATAGATTCGAAATTGATTAATCTTATAAAGTTGTGATTTGAATTTCTTTAATTATATTTTATAAAATGTTATATTTAGCATGATTGGGCGATATAATCTAGTCTAATTTGTTGCTTAAAATTATTAACATATAATTTTAATATATAATTAACCTTTTTTAACATCATTATACGTAAATTGAGAAGCAGTTATTCAACATAAAACTTTTAAAAATTAATAAATTTGAAATTGATTTATCTTATAAAGTTGTGCTATGAATTTCTTTAATTATATTTAATAAAATATTAGATTTAGCATGATTGAGCGTAAATTGAGGGATATTTTCAAAATATTAATATTTGAGAAACATTCTAAAATTATTTCATGATTGAGAATAAATTGAGGGACATAATCTTATATATCTTATATATTTACCCCTCAATTTAATGAAATTCTAATTGAGTTTAATTAAATTGAAATTGAAATTGATTTGAAATTGAAATCATTCGGTTTATATATATATATATATATATATATATATATATATATATATATAATATAAGATAGGATAAGATTTTCTATTTTGTGAACAACATCAAAACTCTTGAAGCAATACCGCGTGTCAGGAAAATCCTTTTGCAAGAGTTTCAATACTCGGGTTTTTGTTGATACATCTTTTTTTGCACAAGGTCACCACAAGTACATATAGGATATTGATCAATGATAAAACCCGAGTCTTGAAATGGTCAATAAAATTGAGACACACTTATCTTAAAAATTGTCAATAAAATCGAAATAGTTATCTTAAAAATTGTCAATAAAATTGAGACACATTTAAATAAAATTTCAGTCCCAACACAAACAAATCATATTTATTAGAACTTGGACATATACTTAAATTGTCAACACATTTAAAGAATTTGGCCATATACTTAAATACTCTCTACCCACTTTCTTAACAATAGCGGTAGAAAATAAATCAAATTTATTAGAAAGGAGTAATTACTTGGTTTCCTCTGCACTTTTAGCTTCTGAATCAGAACCTAAAGCACACCAGATTGGCGGATCCCATTTTAGAAATACTCTAAATTACCTTTTCTTAAATCTTCTAATCGAATATTTCTAATAATGAAGAAAAAATCTAATTATGAATCAATGAATAAATTATTAATTAAAATTGAATTAAGGACGGATAGCCCTTTAGAGTATTCAAGGTATTTCTCTTCTATTTTATGAATTATTTTATTCGATAATCTAATCTTAAAATAATTACTTCCTAATTTGATTTTGTATAGTTTTACTTAAACATTTGGCCAATCTATTTAGGAAATGATATTTTACAACAAATCAATCTATTTCTAACGGTTCATTTGTTTAGAAGGATTATTTATTTTTAAAGTAAGATTATGTCCCTCAATTTACGCCCAATCATGATAATATTTTAGAATGTTTCTCAAATTACGCTCATTAATTTTTAATAGTAATATTTTTGTTAGTTATTTCAAATTATGTTAAATTGTTAATAGTAAAATTTGAGGAAATAACATTTTAAGATTCGAAATCATGTTACAACTAATCAATAAATTTCTAATCTGTTCATTTGTTTAGAAGGATTTTTTTTAAATAATATTTTGAAAAATATCCCTCAATTTATTCCCAATCATGCTAAATATAATATTTTATAAAATATAATTAAATAAATTGAAGCAAATACATAATTTATAAGAATCAATTGAAGCAACAGTTCTCTAATGAGCTCGAGGAAGCATGAGCAGCCGACAAATCTTTTTCCACTTTTTTTTTCATGATTTGAAAACTTAAAATCCCACCAAAGATGGCATTCTGCTAAGATTTATAAAACTTTTTATTCACCAAAATATTGTGCCTATAGCTGTTTAGCGTCACCTAATTTAAATTTTTTTGCACAAAACAAAGATACTTAAGGAGTATATTCTACATATTTCACCCAATCTTTGAGAAACATGATTCAAAATCTTGAATATTACTACGTACTCTATTTAGTAGTTTGTGTTTTAATAATATATACAACTTGAATATTACTATGTATTTCATTTAGTAGTTTGTGTTTTAATAATGTATATGACTTGAATATTACTACGTATCGCACTTAGTAGTTTGTGTTTTAATAATATGATATATGATATGATATTATTATTTAAAGTAGTATTAACTATCATATATATGACATTTATTGTTTTTCCAAAACTCTCTTTTTCTTTATCTTTCCAAAACTCTCTTTTTTTTATCTATATAATGAAAAAAAAAAAACCAAAGCCAATACCTCAAATTAACAATCAATAATCAATCAACATTACACCATGATGAAGTATAACTTATTCATGGTGCTTGTTTCATCACTTGTTCTTCAAACAATGGCTTGCTTTATTGTCCCAAAGTATAGGGTCCATATTGTGAGCAACCTCCCACCAAATTCCCCACCTCTACATGTGGACTGTAAATCTAAGAATGATGACTTGGAAGATCAGACACTTATCCCAAACAAGGTATACACATTTAGTTTCTGCGAAAATCCTTTCTCTACTTTGTTCTACTGTCGATTTCAATGGAATGGGAAAGACAAGACGTTTGATGTCTTCAATGCATCATGGCCTCATAATCGATGCACCTACAAGACATGCTACTATATCGTAAAGAGCGATGGTTTCTATTTCTCAGATTCAGATCCACCCAAAGATATCTCGTTTCTAAACGGTTGGGCATAAATTAAAACTGAAGAATCTACTTTAGACGGGATCCTGTGGCGTGAAGCAACATCACCTCATATTTATATTTTCTATTATATGTAAACATAAATAAGGTGATATGGTTCATCACCATATTTAAATATAAGAGATTAAATGATTCTCATTTTCCATTGTAGATGATTCTACACCACATTTTCGTATTATGAAACTCGCAGATGAATGAATATGTTACGGTTAATACTTAACATTCCTAATTCATATTTCAATCGCGTTATTTTGTTAAATCTCCCTGATCAATTGTTAATGTATTTTTTAGGATAAGAGAAATTCGCAACTGCTACACATAATGTATATTGTATGGTGCAATCGACAATTTTGTGGCAAACTTGCATATTAATAGATTTTGGTTGTTTATGTTTTTATAACTGCTATTTGAGGTACACAAAGTGTTAGCAATATGTATCAAACTTGCACGTGTGACAAACTTGCATATTCAATATATTTTGATTGTTTATGTGTTTCTTAAACCGCTACCCGAAGTATGCATTGTGTGAACTTCTTTCATTTGTTAGCTATATTTGACACGTCGGACGATTCCGAGATTAAAATTGGACTTCGCATATGTACGTCTACATGCTCCATTTTGTGTTATTGCTGGAGATTTTTCGGATTATGAAACTCATATAGGAATTAATGAATATGTTGTAGCTAGTGCTTAATATTCATATTTCATGGCACAATCGGAAACATTAGGAATGAATATGTTGTAGCCAGTGCTTAATAATGTTGTAGCTAGTGCTTAATATATTGGAGATTTTTCGGATTATGAAACTCATATAGGAATGAATATGTTGTAGCTAGTGCTTAATAGATTTTGGTTGTTTATTGTCTTTTTTATGATGAGGGAATATTCAAATTATGCATTGTGGTCCCGTTCGAAAAAATAATTTAAATAAGTATTTATTGTATAAGTATTTAAATTAAAGAAATCATTTGCGTTGGAATACATTTATAGAGAATGTATACAAAATTAAAATGTTTGGATACACTTTTACATGTGCAATTATGAATAATTGAGATGAAAATATGAGGTTAAATATCAAATGAATATATTATACATGTTTGATTTATCTAGGGGACAAAATTAATTAAAAAAAACACAACTGAACCCATTCGAATATTCAGAGAGGAAAGTTAATAGAAATAAAAGTAGTATATATATATATATATATATATATATATATATATATATATATATTTATTTATTTATTTATATTTATTTTCTATAAAGAAATAGCGTAGATAGTAGACATACTCTTTGTGACACCTAGAATATTTTATGATTTTCTGTTACTAGCCAAAAATTTAAAAAGAAAAGTTAAAAAATTGCATCTATGAGGATTTGATGAGGGAATATTCAAATTATGCATTGTGGTCCCGTTCGAAAAAATAACTTAAATAAGTATTTATTGTATAAGTATTTAAATTAAAGAAATCATTTGCGTTGGAATACATTTATAGAGAATGTATACAAAATTAAAATGTTTGGATACACTTTTACATGTGCAATTATGAATAATTGAGATGAAAATATGAGGTTAAATATCAAATGAATATATTATACATGTTTGATTTATCTAGGGGACAAAATTAATTAAAAAAAAACACAACTGAACCCATTCGAATATTCAGAGAGGAAAGTTAATAGAAATAAAAGTAGTATATATATATATATATATATATATATATATATATATATATATATATTTATTTTCTATAAAGAAATAGCGTAGACAGTAGACATACTCTTTGTGACACTTAGAATATTTTATGATTTTCTGTTACTAGCCAAAAATTTTAAAAAAAAAAGTTAAAAAATTGCATCTATGAGGATTTGATATGTCACGTCCCAATTCCCGAGGAAAGGCAATATGTCAGGACGTGACTGAGGTGGAAAGAAAGAGGCGGGAAAGAAAGGGGAAGAAAAAAAAATTAGGTGTAATATCGTCTTGGATTACTGATTTTGTCTGATTCATCCATTGAATTATTAGATTTTTGTGATAATTTAGGATGATATTACATTTAACTTTGTAGATGTTGCTGCATTTTTAGCTGAAATTTATTATATGTAACAAATTAGATGGTTCATGAGAAAATTACGCATAATAATAATTTAGGAGGTAAAATGCACAAAACCACGAGCAAATCGCACCTTCTCATAATTCTAAGGGCAAAACACACGAAATCAATGATATAAGAATTAAAGCTTTTAATTCTTTTATTAAAAAAAAATGTTTTTGGGCCGGTTCGGGTTCTCAAACCGGGTTAGATTGGCCCAAGGCCCATTTTACGAACTTTACAATCAAGCTCAAACAATCTCAACATTCTTCTATATCCATTTCACATACAAGTATACAACTAAACTCGAAAGAATCTCGTCTCTCCGGCCTCTCCTAGACCACGGCCACCGGCGCAGCCCGGTCGAAGTTACTCCGCCGCACTATACCCCCGTAATTCGACTTCTTCTTGGCGGCTCCGACGTCCATCTCCCTAACACCAATCCCCTTAGAAAACTTTTCCACGTTTTGACGATCGGAGACAAAATGCGACGCTCCGTCCTTCACCGGACCGCCGCGGACGAGCAACCTTATAATCCCCGAATAGTTGAAAGATTGCGCAATCTGCAGCGCCGTGACTCCCTTATTGGTCCTGGCCTCCACGTCAGCTCCCTTCTTCAGAAGTAGCTCGATTACGTCAGCCTGACCGGACTCCGCCGCGCAATGGAGCGCGGTGTAGCCTTCGTTATCCTTAGCATCGGCGTCGATTCCTTTCTCGATAACGGCGCGCGCAACGTCGATTCTGCCTTTAAATGCCGCTCGGTGGAGCGCCGTCCATCCGTTCTGATCGCGGCCGTCGACGGCGGCGCCACTCTCGATTAAGCGGAGGACCATACGTAAATCGCCTTTTCTCGCGGCGGAGCAGAGGTTGTCTCCGAGGCGGAGCGCGTCGTAGAGCTTGGTGTGACCGTTCTCCGCCGCGAGATCGTACGCCGTCTTGCCGGATCTGTTCCGTACGTCCTTGTTAGCGCCTCTGTGGAGGAGAAGCTTCACCGTCTGCTCGTCGCCTAAACTCGTCGCCACGTGGAGCGGCGTGTCTCCGTCTCTGGAATTCTGAATATCAACACGTGCGGAATTCACCAATAAGAGACGGACGCAGTCTCTCCGCCGCTCCTCCACCGCGAGGTGGAGGGCGGTGCTGCCGTCTTTCGCCGCCGCGTTCACGTTCGCGCCTTTAAGCAGAAGATGCCTCACGACTTCCGCGTGGCCGTTTCGTGAAGCGAAATGAATCGGTCCGTACACGGACGACTCGGATCGTTCCGGGTTAGCCTTCCGAGCCAGCAGAAGCTCCACTATCAACGCCTCCCCCGCCGCCGCCGCCGCCTCGAGAGGACTCAACCCAGATCTACCCTGAGCCTCCACGTCGGGATTAAACTCCAGCAACAACTGAACTAAATCCGGCCGGCATTGAGCTATAGCGAGGTGAAGCAGTGAGTTACCATCCGAGTCAACCGAGTCCGCCGCGTTCCAACTCGGATCGCTCTTCTCAAGAACCTCCCTAATCTCATCCATATACCCTTTTCCGACGAGGTGAGTCAGCACCGGCGAACCAACGAACATAATCTTAATCCCAGTATCCGAATACACCTGCTTCTTCTTGTTAGTAAACCACTCAATCGGAACAGAATCATAACTAGAAGCCACATTCTTCACGGAGGCGCCGGGCGCCACCACGCTCTGCAAAACAAACGAGTCGCCGGAGTACGGTAAACCGGAGTTCGGCAGCTGGTGGCAAACGATTTCGAGAGTAATCGCGGTGAGGGGAAGTATGATGCCGGAATGCGGCGTGGCGGTGTAGCGCGATTTGTTCGTCGGCTGGAGGCGGAAGGCCACCGGCATGGTGTGCATGACGTTGCGGAGGGTGACGTGGCCGGAGCATTTCTGGTCCGGCTCGATTCTGATGGTGACGACGGTGGAGGGCTCCAAGCTTATTAGCCTATCCATCTTGGAGGAGTGGGAGGAAGAGGGGGGAGGAGTTGATATAGGAGGGGGGGAGGCGGCCGGCGGAAACTAGGAGGCGCCACTTGGTGGAGTTGAAATCAATGTAAGACTTGTTCCATTCGTTGTCCGACTTGGCAAATTCTTTGAGAAAGATACTTGGAATATAATTTTGTCTTAAATTAATATTTTTTATCTTTTTTTATTTTGAGGTCGTTTTCGTTTACGTTGTAGTAATGGGAGAGAATATTTATAAAATTCGTTGTCGTTGTAAGGTGTAACAGTGGCGATCCCTACCTCATCCCATTTTTTATACGTTGTTATTGGGTAGTTACAGTGTTGTTATCGAGCCGAGCTTTATAGAGGTTTGATTTGATTAGCTATTTATTAGTTGAGTTCAAATTCAGAGAGCTTTTAATATGAATTCAAGTTTGATTTGATAAATATTTATAATATTTGAGCTTGATTTGAAAGTTCATAACTTTTACATTTAAGAAAAAAAAAACTTATACAGACAAATAAATATATACTGTAATTATTTATTTAAACGAACCAAGTTGAACCGATAAGTCTCAAGCTTGAAAATATTAACAAATGTTAACTGAGGTTTGAATTCGAGTTTGAGCTTGAAATTTTTGAATTTGAGCTAAGCCTGCTCGAGCCCAAACATACGAATAAAACTCGGTTCTTTAATAGCCCTAGGTGTGTTTGCACAACACATTTATGATAATTGGCTTAAAATAATACTCCCTCCGTCCCGAATATATACACCTATTTGCTTTTCCACACATATTAAGAAAATATTTAATGATATGAAAGTTAGATAAATATTGGTATTGAAATATGAGTAAATTAAAGTAAATTACTAAAAAGTTAAAGACATAATTGTTTTGTTATTAGAAAAGTTGGATAAGATAGTATTTTTCTAAATTCTCACATTAATTAGACGTATTATAGTTAGTGAAAGATTTAGTTAGACAAAAAAAATGTTAATAGACATATAAATTTGGGACAGACGAAAAAGAAAAGTAGGCATATATATTAGGGACGGAGGGAGTACTAAAATTATTATGAATAACTAACTTTACCACGAGATCCTTAGTCTCTCCATTAGGAATTTGATGAATTCATTTGCATACTCTACTTAAAGAATATAAGTGACATAATCTCGAAGAAAAAATATACCCTAGATTGGATCTACAACTGGTGTCAATAGTAAAACCTACTTATTTATGCATCCACATCATAAAATCCAAGATTGAGATATGAGGCAAAGAAATGAAAGCATATGTCAATTAAACAGCTAGGACTAGTTTGATTGGCACCAGCTATGTATCTCCAATAAGAACAACCTTGACTCTTTCAAGGTAAGTGTGTAGTCCCGCCCGACTTGTCTTGTATTTAATTTTGGGCCGTCCCACCCGTCTTGTCTTATTTCCTAAAAAGGAAAATAATTACTACATAAACTCCCACTTTTTTTATGGGACCTACTTTTTTACACACAACCACCCACTCATCTTAATCTCCGTGCCGAAAAGAAACAAGATAAATCGGAGGGGACGGAGGGAAATGTTTTTTGTTGTTAATTAAGTGCTTGTCACTTGGGGTCCTACATTAAGCTTAGTCCATTTTTTTTTTTTTTTTTTTTTTGATTTGAGGAACCCGCAGCCGCTACCTTCGGTGCGCTCTGGGTAAACGCTTAGTCCACTTTTAAGTGCATAGAAAGTGTCAAAAATTGTGACTTTTTCCTTAACGCCAGTGGAGTAGGTGAATCATGCCTATTCTGTTTTCATTCTGTTAACAATTAATATACTCCGTCCGTCCCATAGAATGTATCATTCTTTCTTTCGGGGATAATTATTTAGGAGTATTAAATTGTGATCCCATAAATAAAGTGTTTGTAATAATTTACCATTATCGAAAAGAGGACATATTCTATGAGAATGAGGGAGTAAATAAACAAAATTAATTTTAAATCACACAATCATCACCTAACTTCATATTGTTATTATTAGTAAGAGATTCTAAAGAGATTTTATGAAAATGGCACACTAAATCAGAACAGCACAAGAACAAACTCGAGCAATTTGATTGAATTTGAGACTACATAACAAAGCTGAAATCTAGAGATCATTGTTTCAGTACCAAATTCAATAACATGGATTTCCTATGTAGTTTAGATGGAGATCAAAGTCTAGAGAATAATATGATCTCTAAAAGAAGAAGATAGAAGTTAAGCTAAGCGTAACGACGATACGGCGGATATAAGGTGATGCTTACTTCCATGGAAGTTGCTGCTGGTTTTCCCTAGTTACCTCTAGCTTTCTCCAGATCAGGAAGATCTGCAGCACAAGAAACACAAGCATATAGAATCCATGAAGACTTAACCTTTTAGTTATCGACGATCATCTTATAAGGAATGCAGTTATTATAAGTTGGTGGGTGAGCAAAGGAGTATTGACTCACAAAGCATTCCTTCGTCGTCACTGCTGTCTCCATTTTCACCAGTATACTGCAAAGAAAAGAAGAAAAAGAATTCATGTTAAAGGCGAAAAACGATCTCTTTTATTACTCTGTCTAATTGGCCATGAAAGGGGATTATGTTTGCTACCTCAGTATCATCATCAGAAGCCAGATATGCTGCAAGTGTCAAAAAGTAGATTGTTAACTATTAAGAACTCCAACACATAGAAGTAACTTAAAAGAGTCTTTCCATTTTATTCGAGTATCGTAATATTCTATAAGACGAGCAAAGCCTGTTAGATGCCAAAATCTTGCTGTATGTAAACAAAAGATGGTTCACAAAAAGCAGAAATATTTTTTAGGAATCTTCTACTTCATGCATATCGAATAGAGAACATATGTAACTCAGGATCGATGGAACGTTAGCTAGTCAACCAGGCTAAGAAAGAAAAGTGGGATAGTTCAAGATCAAATACTAAGAAGACTTAGAAATATAAACATCAAAGCGATGTAGCATGAACTCACAGTCAGATTCCTCGTCATCCTCATCGCACCATTTGTTCCAATCAACCTTAATGTATGGAGCGGGCTTTTCTTCGGATTTCAGTAGCCTTTTCCACCAACCCTTTGGTTCCTTCTGGATAGAGCATAGTATATTCCTTAAACCAATTTTGGTCTTGCATCCCTGCATTAAGAAACACACCCAAATTGTAGCTGAATAGTGGATGAACCAACCTGCAAAGTTTTCCTCCGTAACTAGAAAAAACATTTTCTCTTTGAGAAATCTACCGGAAGAGGATGGAAGTATACACAAAGAAAAATAGCTAATATGTTTGCATGCAAGTTATGGATGTAGATATAATACGGCCAAGGAAGATTAACAATGTACAAGATCTATAGTTCAATTAATATGCAGACAATGACAGTGGTGCAAACCAATTTTCGCGGCAGGAGCTGCAGGGATATGAACCCTAATTTGTTCGATAAACCCTAATAATAGAACAATGGTTCGATATGCCTTATCAGATGGAGTAAACCGAAACCAAGTAAAAGAAACACAACTTATTATATTAAACGAATTGAACCAGTAACTATGAAAAACAATAAGCGATAAAACGATCCTACGAAACCGAAGTTCCGTCCTCAAGACTCAAGGTCTTGCCCCATCCGAAAATCCCATTCTCCAAAACGTACTTTAGCTTTATGAGTTCTCGTCCTCTTTATAGAGACGGATACTCACAAAGACCTACTCAAAATAAAATACTAAAACAAGGAATATTTAAACTATAGAAATAAATATAAAAAGGAACTAATATCTTGCCCTATCTTGAAAATATCTTTCCATATCTTTCTTTATCTTGCATGACATGCACGCCATCTTCATTCCTCTCGATCCCTCCTTGCACGTCGCACATAAAACCTTGCGAACGATCTTCCGTTTGATGCTTCGTTCTTTGTCGAGTCGATTATTTGCTCCACATCAACTCCCTCCCCTCAAAACCGGCCTTGTCCTCAAGGCCGAAATTAAGGGAATTGTTCTTTGAAATTCTTCCAATTTAACCCATGTAGATTCCTCCTCACCTTTATTCTTCCATTTTACCAAAACTTCACGACATTTACCGTCCTCCGAGATCCGATCTCGTGCTCTCAATATCTTTTCCGGATCAAAAATGTCGCTCTCTTCAAATGCTAAAGAGGTGGTAGAGTTGGCTCGATATTATGGTCCCCAATGACTCGTTTCAACCGACTAACATGAAATACGGGATGAATACCACTCCCGTTGGAATTTCAATTGTATGCTACTTTTCCAACTCGTCGTAGTACTTCGAACGGCCCATAAAACTTAGTTGCTAATTTGGAGTAAGAAGAAGACCGAACGCGTTTGGCGATATGGACGTAGCTTAAGAAAAACGTGATCCCCAACCGCGAACTCTACTTCACGTCGACTCTTATTAGCATAAACTCGCATGCTTCTTGTGCCTTTTCCAAATTTTGCCGTAATTCTTGAGTTTCATCACGGGATAGGAGAACTTCCGTGACGGCGTACACTGCGTCTTAGCAGATGTCTCCTTAAATTTGGTGGAGGTCGGCCATAAACGAGCTCAAAAGGTGTGGCCCGAGCCCCGTTTGAAATGAGGTGTTATACCAATACTCGCCCAGATAGCCATCCCCACTTACTCGGCGTTACAACAAAAGCATCGTAAATATGTTTCCAATACGCAATTTAAAACTTCGTTTGCCCATCTGGTTTCCGGATGATAAGCGGTACTAAATTTTAACCGTACCTTGCGCTTTAAATAACTCACCCCAAAAAGCACTAACAAACACGGATCATGATCACTTACGATGGATCCTTGGCCGCCGTGTAGCTTCACGACGAATTCCATAACCTAGAGCTACACGTCGAGCAGTGATCGATTGGGTAATGGAATAAAATGGCCATACTTTGAGAGTCGATCCACCACCACCAACACACACGAATATCCCATGGAGGAGGGTAGACCGATAATGAAATCCATTGAAACATCTTCCCATATACGTTCCGAATTGGCGAGGTTGTAACACGGCGTGATTGGCATCGTACTTTGCTTGTTGACATGTCCCGAACTTGCCACGTAATTCGGACGGTGGCAAACAGTTTCAATACACACTCGCAAGAATTCTTCTATACGTTCGTAGAACCCCCCGATGCCCTCCCGTTGGAGTGTTGTGGAATTCATGCAAACAATGGAATCCATTGTGATTTTGTAGGTAACACCAAGCGCCCTTTGTGTAATAACCGATTTCCGACAACCTTATAATGGGGATGAGAAGTAACGTCTTTTTCCATCCACGGTTTCTTGTAGATATGGGTCCTCTTGTTGCTCTCGAATTATATCCAGCAAATTATCCCAAATCGGTAAACTTAATGCGAGAAAAGAGCCCTCTTGGAAGTCGACTCCTCATGCCGACGCGACAAAGCATCGGCGGCTTTATTTGAGATTCCAGTATTTAAACTCAATGGTAAAATCGTATCCTAGTAATTTCGAAACCCAAACTTGTTCGTGCGAGTCGCTACCTTCGACTTAGCAAGTGCTTGACACTATGATGATCGGGCGCACTATAAATCGTCTTCCAATTAAATACGTCTCCAATGTTGGATCGCCAACACTAAACTCATTAACTCCCGTTCATATGTGGAAGTGATATTGTTCTCGGCCGAAACCTTACTATAAAAAGCGATCGGATGTTTCTCTTGCATTAACACCGCTCCTACGCCGGAATTTGACGCATCACACTCTATTACAAAAGGCTTCGAAAAATCCGTTAAAATTAATACCGGAGCCGTTGTGATGGCATTCTTTAAAGTATGGAAAGCTTCGTCCGCCGCCTTGCTCCACTCGAATCCGCGATGGTTCCTCTTTTTGCAATAATGTCGTCAATGGTTTAGCGAGAATTCCATAATCTTTGATAAAACGACGATAAATATCCACATTTCAATCCCAAAAATCCCACGCACACCTTTTTAATGGCGGACGACGTAACTGGGCACACTCCACTCACAAATAACGAACTTTATCGGGATCCATCGCTACACCCATCGGCCGAAATTAAAGTGCCCCGGATAGTCCACTTGTGTTGCTCCGAAAATACATTTTTTTCGATTTACATAAAATTTATGATGCCTTCAACTTTTCCAACACGAGGGATAGATGTTTCCTATGCTCCTCCCTATGTCGAACTATAAACCAATATATCGTCAAAGAAAACCAAAACTCCCCGTCGTAGATACGATCTAAAGAGGTCGTTCACGGCCGATTGAAAAGTCGCCGGTGCATTGGTGAGACCAAAAGGCAATGACTAAGAACTCATAATGGCCGTTATGTGTTCTAAATGCAGTTTTCGGAATATCCGACTCCTTCATTCTAATCGATGATACCCCGCACGTAAATCGAGTTTGGAAAAAACCCTTGTCTTCCCGCAAGTTCGTCGAGTAACTCTTGAATTACTCGGGATAGGATACTTATCTCGGAACAATTGCTTTATTCAACTCTCGATAGTCAACACAAAATCTCCAACTTCCGTCTTTCTTCTTTAACCAATAAAGAACCGGACTTGAAAACGGGCTATAACTTGGCCGCACAATTCCAAACTTCGCCAACATATCCGCTACTAACTTCTCCATTTCATCATTTTGCATGTGATTGTATTCGTATGGCCGCACCATGATTGTAGCCCACTCCCGGTTGCAAAGGAATATCAGTGCGTGACTCCGCGGTCCCGGAGGGAGTTCGATCGGCTCTCGAAAGACATCCAAAACTTTTCTAAAACCGAATCAATATACGCATTTACCCGTGCGGATTCAAGTTGTCCCGCCAAATTCCAACCGAGGTTACATCCAATACCCACGCCGCAAGTTCCACGTTTTGCAATTTACGGAGAGATTTCAACGCCATTGGGGCTCGAAGTCGTGACCCATCGCCCATGCAAGCCCGCACAAGTTTTCCCTTGAGTTCAAAACATGATATATAAATGCTCATAATTAACACGTAATTCACCCAGTAGTTTTAAGCCACGCAATACCGAGTATTAAGTCCACACCACTAAGTGGAAAAACATGACAATCCACCCGTAATCACTCCCGGTTCAAATTCAATTCCCACACCGGTAACAGAACCTTCGGAAAACACGCGGTGTCCGTCGCTCTAACCTTACGGGAAAAACCACTAGAAACGTCCGCTCGCAACCCTAATTCTCGCCACTAATCGATTTGATATAAAGTTGTGCGAGGCTCCACTATCCACGAGTATCGTAACTCCTTTACCCTTGAGTCGGCCAAGTAAGCGGAGTGTATCTCGTTCCCGAAAATCCATAAGCCGAGAAAGCGTTTAATATGACGTTTCTCGGCGATTTCGATCCATGATCGGCGACGGGAATCGGCGCCTCATACTCTCCCCCTTTCGTTAATACTACTTCTTCTAGCTCCAAGTGTTCGGTGTCGTCGTCGTCCACCCATTAAAAATTCGCAAGTTTTTGACCAGAGCAAACGTGGTTCATGGGATGATAAGGAAGCTTACACTTAAAACATAACCCTTTTTCGACGTAGCTCCTCTCTTTTCCGTTTCGTCATACGCCGAAAAGGTGCCCGGACAGCCGTATCAGTTGCGCGGTTGAATTCGGCCGCTGGCTGGCGGCGCCGGCAAAGCTAAAGGAGTTGGATTTGCAATCGGCGTCGGCCGTGAATATTGTAGTGAGGTCTTTCGTGGAGTCCATTGTTCCTTATATCCCCCCATCATGCGGGAGCTATTTCGCACCGTAATTTCGACTTTCCGAGCGAGCTTTATGGCCGTCAAACATACGAAAATCTTGTGGCTCAAATGAACCACACTTGATCTCGTATGGGTTCCCGTAAACCCATAATAAACAAACTTAAAATATTTTCTCGCATGTACAGCTTTTAACTTGATTTGCCAAGTGTGTAAAATTGGTCAATATAATCCCGATACATTGCTCGTTTGTTTTAGGGCCGCTAATTTAGCGAATCGCTGCCTTGCCTTCGCAAGCCTTCATCAAATCGTTCACCACGGCTTTTGAAAAAATTAGCCATGTATACTCACAGGGAGTTTCGCCGTGAACCACTCTGTACCTCAATTTAACGCCGGTCCCTTCCATTGCTACGCCAAGCAATTGCCGTCTTTGTGCACGCCGTACTCCCATACAATTCGAAGTGGTGGTTGACTCGGGATATCCACCTTAACGGGTCGTCGCCATTGAAAACCCGGCAAAAGGAGGCGGAAGAGGATGTCCTCGCTTTCTAGGTCTCTCGATGCGTGGCGGATCTCTCGGATAAAAATTGTGTTCAATTGCGCCTGAATACCCGCGCCCAATGTTTCATGTGTGCGTTCCGAGGTTGCCGTCCAATCTTTCCAACTTCCCTTCCAACGCCGAGACTCTTCCTTCCATGTTTGATTGTTGATGTCTACTCGCTCTCGTTTCTACCATACACCGATCCGGTAGGTCGGACCAAGTTGGTGCAAACCAATTTTCGCGGCAGAGAGCCGCAAGGGATATGAACCCTAATTTGTTCGATAAAACCCTAATAATAGAACAATGGTTCGATATGCCTTATCGAGATGGAGTAAACCGAAACCAAGTAAAAGAAACACAACTTATTATATTAAACGAATTGAACCAAGTAACTATGAAAAACAATAAGCGATAAAACGATCCTACGAAACCGGTTTCCGTCCCCCAGCACTCAGGTCTTCGCCCCATCCGAAAATCCCAATTCTCCAAAACGTACTTTGCTTATGAGTTCTCGTCCTCTTTATAGAGACGGATACTCACAAAGACCTACTCAAAATAAAATACTAAAACAAGGAATATTTAAACTATAGAAATAAATATAAAAAGGAACTAATATCTTGCCCTATCTTGAAAATATCTT
The DNA here is from genome assembly GCA_028984105.1 of Lavandula angustifolia. NCBI lineage: Eukaryota > Viridiplantae > Streptophyta > Magnoliopsida > Lamiales > Lamiaceae > Lavandula > Lavandula angustifolia. The sequence continues at coordinate 32,670,251 of CM054806.1, read as the reverse complement.
TCCATATCTTTCTTTATCTTGCCATGCACATGCACGCCATCTTCATTCCTCTCGATCCCTCCTTGCACGTCGCACATAAAACCTTGCGAAACGATCTTCCCGATTTGATGCTTCGTTCTTTGTCGAGTCGATTATTTGCTCCACATCAGACAGCCTATCAACCTAATTCATCTTCGATCCGAACTCAAAATACCCAAGAACACATATCTCAGTCCAGATGATTACTCATGAATCAAGATACTGATGCAATTACAAACCAATCATCCACCGCTTGGACTACGGAGAAGGCAATCAGTACATTGAACTATTGCTCAACTACATAGTCCTTTCCGGAATCAATAACACTTTTTATTCATCCATCAATCCTGTCTCATTTACTATCTTTCCAGTTCTTCTTATGAAAATCTGCTTGCTTCTACTAGACTTTAACTTCTCAAACTGAATGGCTACCTACACAACCTCGATAGATCCAGACACGCACAAAAAGTACAAACTTATGATCTGATCTAAGCCTGGACCCAAATAGAGTCGATATGCTATGAGCATCGCATACGTATTACTACTCTTGATCCGTTTCACGCACGTTTTTGTTACTCTTATAAATTAGAAGTAGAATGTAAACTTATCAAAATTGCTGACCCTTCTCAAAAACCAGAATTCTATTCTGCTACTCAATACTCTAAAATACAGATCTTAATCCTCTATCCGAAATTCTTCTACAGTTCAGAACTATATATGGTTAAAAAGACTAACTTATGGGGATGCCTTATGAACTTTTCCTCATCAGTCTACTTCACTTTCACCTTTTCAAATTGATGTCAGACTACACAACCTGTGTAAATTAGCATTTCTATGGTCCCAAGAATCAATCATCATCCTATGTAAAATTAAACGGCTGAGATTATCAAATTGGAAAGTGAGAATACCTGAGGGGCAATATTGCCATACAATTGGAGAGTGCAGTTGAAGGGCTCGCCATTGACTCCAATGGCGGAGAAAGTGAAGTGACCCTCGGCTTCACATTTGACGGAAATGTCCTTGGCGTCGGGCAGAGACACGGTCAGGTACACCTTGTCCGACCGCTGCGCCCACAGAACCTCCGGCTGCCGGCTGCCCCAATCGCGACTACAGCCACGTCACGGCAAACTCCATAAACACTAAGTTTGATAAATTCATGAAAATGATGATCGAAATTACCTCATCGTCTGAGAAGCAGAGGTATTTTTCTTGCTTGGGAGAATGAAGCAGGATCGAGAGGCAGGGGTTCAGGAAGAAGAAGCTCAACCTGCAATGAGAAATAGGATTTGTTGTACGGAATTTTGAAGAGATTAGTAATTTTCATTTAATTTTTTATATTTAAATAATTAATAATTTATTTTTAAAAAGACGATTAAAATTGAAATTGCAGTCTCAGACAAGGATAGAAGAATTTTTGCGAGTGATCCGGGAAGCTACGAGAGACGGCGACGGCCATGGAAAGTGGAGGCGGAAATCTATCGGAGCTTTACTCTACCTCTAAGCGGCTGTCCTTGAAGATCAGAGATGCTTTGGAGAGGCTCGAGCGTCTAGAGTTCTCGTCAGCATCCTCGTCTTCGCTTTCATCGTCGAGCGCCGTCGTCACGGGCTCATCTGATGAACAAGCCACCTTGATTCGAAGAGATATAAACCAGATGCAGTCTCTCTGCGTCGATATGGATCGCCTTTGGCGTTCCATACCCTCCAAACCTCAACGCGATCTCTGGAAAAGGTCTATAACTCTCTTTCTCTCTCTGCGTGCGTATGTGTGTGATTTTGAGTCGCTATATTGGATCTAGATAGGTGATTGGAATGTGCATTCGTTTATTTGGCCTGAATTTTGTTAGTTCTCGGAATTATGTTGTTTCTATGGTTCTGTAAACTCGATTGCTCTACTTAGGAGGGTTTAGAAGCTGCTGATCTGCAGTGTTCTGGTTGGTCGATATTTTCATCATTTAGTCTGATAATTTTGTGTAGATTGAGATCATTTTCTGTTGATCTGATCTCTGTTTGTTGATCTGGGAGTGGAGGGTTGCGTTTAATTGCCTTGGTACTAGGGCAACTCTTGCCGCAGCATATATGCGTAGGTTTGGACATAACTAACACAGAAACTTAAATGTATGGTTTTACCACATTGAATTGCTTCTGTAGAGTAGCCATTTGCGACGTGCTAATGTTCGACAAATGTGAGGCTAGAGGAATGGGCATTCTTATCCCTTTTGTGGCATGCGAGACATCAAACAGGATTTCTTATTTTCTGCCATTGAGTCTCTTATTTTGTGAGGAAAACTTTATTTAGATTGCTGCAGCATAAATGCACGTCCCTTTTATGCTAAACTATTACTCTATATAGATATGATAAAGATGGCAATCAGATTGCTGCAGTGGTTCTGTTTGAAACAAAGAATATAAGCATCATAGGTTCTGCCACTGATGATTCGAATTGCTGTCACTTCATTTTAATACATGTTGGCAACATTAAGGATCTAATTATGTAGAGCTGCAAAATTTGGCCTTATTGGCCATGATAATCTTCTTCTATGTATACTATCAGTATGATAGGTTTTATAATTTCCAAAGCATATTTTCCTGGTTTTATTTGCATCTCTTCCCCTGTTTCAGTTGTGTTTCATTAGTTTATGTCTTAGTGTTCATATTGATTTTTTTTAGTTTTATAATATAAATTCTTGTTATTTTAGACTTTTAGTATATGTTAGTTCTCCTTTTGCTGATGAAAAGCCTGTGTATGGAATTATCAGTATGCTCTAACCTTTTAATAAAATGTTCAGTTAAGTGCTACAGGCCAGCAGAACATGAAACTAAGAAAGAATCTATCCAAGCACACCATAGTATTTTAAACGTATAATAAAGTTTTCTTGTCATATTTGAATCATTCTTGCTAATAATTGAGGGTATTTTTTAAGTGGGAGCTAGGAGCTGAGTTTAGAGAAGATGCTGCTAGTCGCCTTAATTAGTGATACCTAAATGTAGCTAGGGTTTGAATAGTGGTTCACTTGACATCTTATTTATAGGAAGCTTTATACTTGTATGGTGATATATATGGCCTACGAAGCTATGGGGATTTTGGTATGTTTCTGGCTCCAGGATTTAGGTTATCGATTATTCTAAAACCTTACTTTTCTTATAGTTGCTGTGAGATCTCAATTTGGTATGCAAAACTTGTTTACCCTGTTTTGCAGAAAGGTAGAACAAGTCAGCGAGGAGGCTGAGTCATTCAGAGCTAGTCTGGATAAGTACACATCAAGAAATCAGAAGCGAATACAAGAAGCCCAAGAGAGAGCTGAGTTGCTTGGAAGAGCTGTATGCCTCTCTGTCTCATATTTGAAATCACCCACCTACCTTTTTGTTTGTCATGACTTATTCATGTGATGATTCTCCTATTTTCTTAGAGTGGAGATACAGTTTTGAGAATTTTCGATGAGGAAGCACAAGCAATGGAGTCGGTCCGGAGATCCTCCAGATCACTAGAGGAAAGCTTCGCTACAGGAGTCGCTATTCTCGCTAAGTATGGCGAGCAAAGGGACCACTTAAAGGTAACCATTTCAAAGAATCTGCAACTCATTAAAAGAATGCTGGTCTTATGAGTGTTTTTGCTTTGATGCAGAGGGCTCAAAGGAAAGCACTGGATGTTCTCAACACTTTGGGGCTGTCAAACTCCCTTTTGAGGCTCATCGAGAGGCGGAACCGGTTCGACAAATGGATCAAGTATGCCGGCATGATTTTAACCATCACCGTCGTCATCATGTTCTGGAGGTGGACGAGATGACCAAATCCAAAGCTCTCTCTCCCTCTTAACAAGTTAGTATCAACATTTACAGCCTTCTTCCCTCATCGTTTGGTTTGGTTTATCTACCAGAGGTTGGTATAAGAATCTGGTCCCAATATCAATCTCCTAACATTATGAACTAAAAAGAATCTTCGAGGAATTTATAACTGAGAGCATTAGGTTTAATATGATGGTTCATATCACTTGAGAATTAAGATTGTAATTAGTATAACAATTCATTCATCTCCAACTCTAACCCTTGGACTCAGTTACTCAGGTTTGCATGTAATACTAGTTATTATTTGTTCAGACAGAATTTCATGAAATTAGTTTTGAAGGATCTTGTTCGTCGGTTATGTGACGAGGTAAACCGCAACCAATACTCAAATACGTGCACTTGGAAAATTTGTTCTTGTGTAATGGTCTTCCAATTTGATGTTCTTTTTGGTCTTTACAAACAAGAATATACTCTTAATGTGTATCCGTTATGAAATATACAAAATTATAAGGATGCGCCTGTAATATAAAAAGTTTGTTATTTAAGATTCGTTTGTTTGTTGTTAGCATTTATTTTTGCCTCTATACAGTCATAATTTAGATAATAGGGTGCAGTAGGAAGACAGTATTGCACTTCTGCTCTTACATAAAATATAGTATAAAATTTATCCCCATGGGATGTAACATATTCAATTCAAGTCAAATTACTTCTTATTTCCTATTTAATGGCCTTTCCTATTAATGATATGACATCCTTTATTTCAAATATAACTACAGTTGCATAATCTTCCAAATATCCGCTTATTATTGAATGAAGAAGTTTTGAGAAAGAAAAAGCAAGAAGGGTTTGAATGATATGAGCTCATGCAATATGCAGCTGTATTTTGGTTGTCAAATTTAAGCCATTTTTCTGGTCTTTTCTGCACTCACCCTTATTCTCAGTCGGCGTGCCGTTGGGTGATTTTGGCGATATGCAATACAAAATTCTTCTTTCTGCTTGTCTCTATTTATACAAGGTTAATCCTTATAGAGAGAGGAGAGAGAGAGAGAGAGAGAGAGAATGGGAGTTGATTTGAGGCAAGTAATGGCTGCTTTCCTTACATTTTCCATGTTCGTAATGCTCGGAAACATGATAAAAAGAGACCACATCGATCCACTTCTGGTAAAGTTTTTGCTTCAATTTCTTTTATTGAGGGTGTGCTTGATTTTTCTTATTAAACTAGTTTAAACTATGAAACAATTTATCAATTGTTTTGGGGATCTCTCTCTTCTTCTTTTTTTCAATTCAAGTAATTTATTTAAAAGTATATATATATATTCCTCGAATTAAAACGTAATTGATATAATGTTTTGAAGGAAGCTTATCAAGAATCACCAAATTTGCAATACAACTTCCTCAAAGTATCCAAACAGAGCAGTTTAAAGCTAACTGAAATCAGAAATGGCTTCTGGAGGGAAAACACTCCACCCATGCAACCATGCTGGAAAAAGCCCTCATTCAGTCAGTCCTAATTACCCCCCTCTCTCTCAACCTCTTTCTCTCTCTCTGCATAAATGTGTTAAAACTTTAAATTTTGAACTTGCAGGAGAGAGCAAACAATCAAATCAAGGATGCATAATTTTCTCATTGAGTCATGGACCAGAATTTCATGTCTTGGAGGTTAAAACTTTAAATTTCAACTTAATCATATTTACTTGCTACCTTTTCTCTCTGCAATCTTTCTTAAATATAAACATTCCTCAGGTAGCAAATGCTGTTATGGTGGCCAGACATCTCAATGCAAATCTTGCAATCCCAGATATCAAAGGATCCAAATCAAGAAAGATAATGTAATCTTTCATCATCCCATCATATCACTAAATATTACTCTCTACTCTGTTCTAAAATCTCGAACAATTTCAGACCATTCGGAGAGATCTACGACGTCGAAAGATTCGTGACAAGCCTCAAAGGAGTAGTCCGAGTCGACAAGAACCCTTCTACTGAATCACCCACCATTATTAGGGTTCCTGAGAGAGTTTCCAAGGCCTTCATAGCTTCAAGAATCGAACCCATTTTTCGCAGCCAAAAGAATTTGAAGATCGTCACCGTCTTCAACTCATCGAAGAATGAAGAGAAAGACGAATCATCATCTCCTTATGAATGCATAGCCATGTTTGAAAGCCTCAAACTGCAGGCTGAGTTGCAGAACCTGATTGACTCGATGGTTAGAACACTCCGAAGCTTCACCCAGAAAACTCACAGGCGATTTATCGCAGTGGATTTAAGAATCGAAAACATTCGAGAAATCAAGAACATTCTAAGGAAAAATGGCGTTGAGAGAGAAACAAGCATATACTTAACCCCGACCGGATGGAGCAGCAGTTTTAATGAATTGAGGGATGTTTTTCCTAACACCTTTACTAAGGTAAAAAGATTAAATTTTTTTCAGGTTTTCTGAGTTTAAACCTTTTGAATGAATGGGAAATATGGTGGTGCAAGCAGGATGCAATAATGGCGGCTGATCAGAAGGCTATGTTTATGGTGTACAACAAGATCATCGACTTCTACATCTGCGTAGAGAGCGATGCTTTCGTGTCATCCATTAGGGGCAGTTTCTACGGCGGAGTTGTGGGGAGAAGAATTGGGAAGGCAGAAGAACAGAGATGCTGCTTCCCAAGAAGAACACTTCAGCTGCAGCTGTGAAGAAGAGGAGGCATTTTGCCTATTCTTGCTTCTGCTGAGAGATGTATATATATGATGGATTTCAAGCTTTTCACAAGATAGATTTATTTCAAGAAGATTTGTAATCACAAGCAGAAGAAAAAGAAACAAATTATCTGATAAAAATGGTTTGGCTCAAGTCAGAATTGTATTACAGTACACAGAAAACTGGCTTATGGATTATGGGATTAAAATAAAAACCTTAGAGACATCATTGCAAAAAGCAGAGGAAATGTTTTTGCTATTCCTCTTCATTCTTCATCAGAATCTTTGAACTTTATGGAATGAGATTGGAGGTCGATTTGTCCTCCTCTGTAGCTACCGCGCTTCTTCTTGGTTTTTTCATGTCGGAAGCCCCTACGTAAAACAGAACAAGAGAGGAGGAAAAGTAAATAAAACCATATGTGTACTTTGTTTCTCAGATTATCAAAAACAAGATTTTTAGAACTCAATTAAGGCTGCATAATCTAACTAGTCCGAAATAGGGAGAGGCATCAACTTAAGCTGTTTCTTGAACCAAGATGACAACAGTCTAGGTGATTCTGATCAAATATTGAACATAATTTCTTTATCTATGAAATTCTAGAGAGTCAAAGTTTAGTACAGAAAGAAACACACCTTCCCTTGACTTGTCCCAATACTTCTTGTGCTTTAGCACCATAGCCAATGTCCGCGCCATCCTGCAATGAAGATTACATTATATATAAACGAGCACCCGTAGATATGTACATTCACAATCGGCCAAAAAAAAAAGGGAGTTCGCTACAAACCTTTGCCCAATAAGAATTGTCTTGAAGTCTCTCATCAACAAATTTCACCTCATCAATCTTCACTCTTTGGAATGCTTTTACTGCAGTTGGCTGCAAAGGAAGCAAACTTGTCTTTAGAACAATGGCCTCAAACAATTTTTGATGCACGCGTACAACTTTATCAACAAAGATAAAAGGCAAAACTTGAATTATCATAGAGACAAGAATCAACAACCACAAACAAATACAAATTAAGTGCATGCATTCATGCACGAAGTATACCAACTAGAAGATGAGAAAAGAGAGAGTTCCGTGCTTGCATTCCGAATATGCATGAGTTAGCATGTACAAGTGTATGGACCAGTAAACGTATCTATTTACTTTGTATACATGAGATTCTAGAAGAAGTAACAGAGACATCTTCCCAATTACTTAAAGTTGAAGATAAAGCAGGCACATCTATACAATAATAGAGGGGGGAAGATCTTTATAGTGAAGTGTATCAATTGATTTAAAATATATATTTCCTAGCATTAGTACCGTCTTAAATAACTAGTTACATTCATATTAAGAGCTAACTTCATAATGATACAAAAATGTCCTTAAACAGTTACTTAAACACAGATATATGGACATACCTCAGAACTTTTGGGCTGCTTGTTTGCAGATTTTTTCTGAACTGATTTGTCCATTTCATTGTCATTTGTAGCATTTTCTTGTTCAATAGCATGTCCATTGGCTCCTACGAAGGCAGTATGTGGTGCAACGTCTTTGGATTCTTCAAGACCTTTAGATTTTTTAGATTTTGATTCTTCAACTGCTGCTTCCTCACCAGGCTGAATTTCATTTTCATCAGGAGCCATTCTTTTCCTTTTCTTGGAAGCCTTCTTAGATTCATCAACCTCATCTTCTACAGTATCTTGTGCTACCAACTTGCTCTTCTTTTTCTTCTTCTCTTTTGGTTTCTTAGTTGGTTGATCCTCTGCTAGTTCAGGAACATCATTACCATTGGATTTCTTGGATACCTTAAAGCTTTCGTCCTCACCGCCATTCTCACGTGATTCATTTATCTTTTCAGTCATAGTTGTATCTTCAAGTGTTTTTCCACTTTTATCGACCGCAGATTCAACCTTGCTCTTTTTCTTCTTTTTCTTCTCCTTAATTTCCTCAGATGCTGCACCATTTGCATCTCCAGCCACATGTTCTTCTGTGAAGAAGGAAAGAAAAGCTTTTATTAACTGTGGCATTCAAAATACAAGAATCCAATAATCAAGCAGCACGGGTCATCCTTGTTGGATACCTTTCTTCGCCTGAAACTTGAAGTCTTTGGAGGCACTATTGCTGCAGAAAAAGACAAGACAGCAGCATGAGGATCAAAATTGAACAACTGCTAGAAGCATCGAGTACAAATTCTAGCAAGACATATAGAAACAAAGATACATATGGAATAAAGGAAGTCATTCTTCATTTAACGGCGAAGTTTAACTGTCGAATAGCTTACCAAATCTCCTGATATTTAGAGAAAATCTCGTTCAGATTAAGTGCCTTGGTCATCCAATCATCATCCTTCAACCAAAACAAGAAAACAGGGGTCAACTACAAATCTTCAGCAAACAAATTTCTAAGGCACACTTGCTGTTTCAATCCTTCATTGCCATAGATTTTAATTCGATCTTTTGCTAAATAATCCTCACAAGAATAAATACGAACCTTTACAAATTACAATGAAGAATGCTATACAACAGAAGAAAAAGCCTCAACCAAAGTGCAATTTGCTCAAAGGCGCCTAATTGAAATCTCTCTTAACCGAGAACACAAAAGGATACACACAAAAACCATAGACACGCATGCCAACTTATACAGACCTTAATTTGAGCTTCGGCGAGGAATCGTTTGAGGACTTTGGAGAACCCCTTGTTTTTTATCCAGAGCGCGACGGAGAATACCAAAGTAGACTCGTTGTCGGCATTCAATTGGGCCATTGGCGTCGAAGCTGATTGGTTTCTCTGGTTCTGCTGCAAGAGAAGAACTTGGCGCGGCTTGAATGCAATAAGGGAAGAAGAAATAGGGCTGGCGTCAGCACTTCCGCTCATATAATACCGAGTACGAGCGCGGCGGAAGTGTAGCGGCAGCGGCAGCGCTCTTCTCAGTTGACGGAAAAGGGTTTTGTTGAAATTGGAGGTTTTTAGGGTTTTAGTAATGCTGCTGTTGTACGCTGTGCATCTCGTGTGGTACAGTTTTCTTATTGGCGCTTATTTGCTTTTGCCGCAACTACCATAAATTACAACAATTTTTAGTACATTTCGATTTTAATCCTTTAATAATACAGGTTCTCCATTTTGTTCATACATCTTAGCATACTCTATATATTTTTATTAACTTGAAAATATGTTTCTTCATCCTCAAATTTTTATAACATTGACGATCAGCTTCATAACTTAATACATATCCATTATATTTGTCCAACCACTAAAAGGATTAGTGTGACAAGGAATCTTATCTCATAATATGCAATAGCTTCCAGGCACAATGTCATTAGGATATCGTCTTCATCTTCACTATCTTCATCATGAGTGTTTATGTTTCTAACATTCAAATTATTCGAATCTATTTTGTTTAAGATGCACATATTAGTTACAAACAAATAGTTATCGTATTTAAAATACTGCCTTTAATTATTTCATTATATTCTAAGCATGCTCATTTCGTTAACGATAGCCGTAAAAATCATAACAATTAGATCGTTTTAAAATATGATTACACACTAATAATCTAGTAAATTTTTGCTTCTAATATTATATTATACTCTAAATCCTTACAACTAGCGGTCTAGAATCAACTTTTCAGAAAAAATACTACTTATTTTAAAATATAAAAAAAAAAAATCATGATCATCACAATACTCTATAAACCAAGAAACATCGTGCGTATAAAGCAAGAGAATATAACGTATCGACCCTTGAGATTTGTTCCTTTAACCCTTATGAAGATGAGTTGGATCTTCTTCCACTATTATGCAAACGAGATGGACTATATTAAAAAAAATGAAGGTCTAAAAATTAATTATTGATGAGTCTAATTCGTACTATGTAAATTCTTTATGTTTTGGCACCCACTTGGACCATATTTTTTTAACTGTTTTATAGATTTTCGGGCTGATTTAACATTTATAATATAATATTTATAAATAGGATGGGATTGAAATTTTAAAGTAAAATTAAAAATATATAATAAGAAACAACTTCTCAATTTATGCATATTAGAATTTTAAATTTGTTTAATAATATTAAGGGAAAAATAGTCATTACATTTAAAAAGTGAAAATAAGTTAATGCTATCAACAACATTTTCAAATATTATTTTTGCCACTTTCAGCACTTTCCTGCAAACACATACTGATTCTCAAATCAACAACTTTCAACAGTTTTCAGCACTTATGGATAAGTTGCAACTATTGCAAACACCCATTTAGTCGTTCGACATAGAATGTACATCTAAAATCTGATATTATTACATCAGTTTTTCATCGCGTTACTCATTTCCAATAGAGAAGTCTAATACTCCCTCCGTCCCAAAATTATTGTCCAATTTTTCTTTTCAAGTTGTCCCACAATTATTGCTCAATTTCTAAAAGTAGTAAATTATTACGAAGAATTGTGGGAAGGAGGGAGTATTATTTATCTAGTATTGTATTATTGAAACAAAAGTAATCATTTAGAAATTTGGCGATATAAAAGGGAACAATTTTAGCGTTTTTGAATACATGATGGAAGAGGCCACAATATTGGGCCATAATTTAGATGAGAACATTACACAATCAAAATCAATACTTACGTACAAATTTTTAAATCAATAGTGAGATTTATTCTCTCTTTCTTTTTAATGTAAACAATAATAGGATTTATTCATTACTTTTTTACCCCATTTTGCTTATTTAACATAAACTCAAATAAATAAAATAAATAGTTGATAAATCTTGATAAGATCTCCAACGACATATGTTCCAATCAATAATTTAATTTTGTTGAATTTAGAAATCAATATTCTAGTCTCATATATATAACCAAGAATAGCAAACAAAGTTCTTATAATTTTGTACATATCAAATATTTCATTAGTTCTGCATTACTCTACCATAAGAAAACTCTAGGTTTGAGATCTTCCGTCCCTGTTTTTGGGACAACAGATCACCACGATGAAAAATTAATTGAGAGTTGAATGTGCAGTAAAAATAGTAACCCAAAGAGAAATTATACAAATATTACCATAAACAAAAACATACGTAATTTTATTGCTCAAATAACTGTTTGAATAAGTACAGGATAGTTTGCAAGCCAACTATAGTCCAAAACCAAACACAGCTCGAAAACAATATCCTAAACATGCACACACCGTTTCTCCCCAACTTATACAAGAAGTCAATCCCACCAAAACCCTTCGAAAACTCCATGCAAACTAAGCAACACAAGATGAAAGCAGAGCTCCATAGCCTATGAATCAAGTCTCCTTCAACCTACTCTAAGTGCAACACGAGCATCAGATTCCGAACCCGGGGCTAGCTCCGAGTCAAGCCGGTAGCTTTCGCACTTAAACTAGGGCAGCCTTTTCCAACGATGAACTTATTCGTCCTGACGCCTTTCACACCGGCATTTAGGCAGCTCTTTCTCTTAAAGGCATATCAATCTATGTTGATTTTTTCGTTTTTGATTTTGGAAGTATTAAAGCAAGCCGATGGAGTAGCTTTCGCACATGATACAGGGTAGCCCTTTTCCTTCCGTTTTGAACATCGTTGACGGCTTCACACCTTTATAAAAGGCAGCTCTTTCCGGGCAAAACCCGGCCCGAATCCTCTCAAGCCCGGTCTCTTTCAGCCGTGTAATTATTTCGTATCGAGAAACAATCAGATAAACTGTCTAGAGCTCTACCCTCATCTAAGTTGCTACGTGTGCATGGAATATCGGGAGTGTGTGTTGGACTGGTGTTAAAAGCTAGAAAAATTGTCGAGTCAAAACGGCGCGTACATGTCTGTGATTGGAACGAGCTATGGAAAGCTTTTCAGGAGCGCTGAGATTATGTCCATGTACTGCATGGTGTTGCTGAGTCTTGTACCGAGTAGATGGAAGCTTCTTGCTCTAGCGGAGTCATCGTCTTCTTCGTATTCGTCGTCGGAATCAGAAAAAGTTTGGTCGGTTAAGACTTGTAAGAATCTTCCTTCATCCCTCACGGTGGACTCGCACAAGAGAAGAACGAGATGAACAAAATAATCCTCATTGAAGTTGTCTTCTCCGATCAGATCTCCGATCGCCTCGCGGACTTGCTCCTCCAAGCCGCTACTTTCGATGAACTGCAGTTGGGTTCTTCTCAGTATTCCTTTGGTATCCTCAAGAGTCCAACTCCGGCCGAGCGCCGCCTCCAACAAGGCCTTGGCCACCTCCTCCTCCGTAGGGATATCGGCATCAACAATCTCCGGGTGAGTAGTGGAGAAACTTGGTGAAGCAGAATGATGGCAGGTCGGGCGTTTGATGGTGATCTTCTTCTTCTTGAAAGTGGGAGGGTCATTCATGGTTTTGAGAATTGGACGGGTGATGAATCTGTTGAAAATAGTAGGGTTTTTCTTCATGGGAAGGTTGCGTTTGATGGCGATTTTCTTCTTCATGACAGGGTTCTTCATACATAATTTGAGAGAGAGAATTGAAAGGCTTGTTTTGAATGCATACGTTGAGATATATATAGATATTCTCATGGCGGTGGATTAGGATATATGTTATTATATAGTACTAGTTATCCGGATTTGGTGGATTTCTATATATATACTAATAATATATAATATGATCATATTATCTTTTATTGATTTCTTATTAGTTGCAGATACAATCTTTCCATATGTAAAGTATCTAAAATCTAAACTAACTAAATCTAATTAATCCGTTGTAGATATAATCTTTCCATATATAAAGTATCTAAAATATAAACTAACTAAATCTAATTAATCCTATTAGTTAGGAAAGTCTATATATTTTCCTTGATCTCGTACTTAAGCTTGACGATCGTGATTTGAATTTGCAAGTATTAACATGGTAAATTTTAGTTCTGATCGGAAAAGTATTACCGCATCTAATATAGTTTGGTGTAATATGGAAACTATTATTACATCTACTTAACAATAGACGTCTTATATAATATTATTACATGTTCCAATTCTTTACGATTAACATCTTTCTAACAAACTCTTTTATATCGAATTATCTCTCTAACTACTTCCGAAACAGAAAGCAATCCAACCCGAACATATAAATAAATTATTTGATTGAGTCTGTAAATTTGTTATTAATAAAAATTGAAAGTTTAGACTAGTAGTCTAATACGTCCATAATAATACAAATATAAAGCCAACAATTATTTAACACGTTTCTTAGGTAAAATATAACTAACAGTATATAATTTACACACTCTCTCTGGTTCACATATAAACATAATATTAACTATGAACTTAAAACATACTTTCTTATGTCTAAGGCGGTTCTCATGTGACTCAATTCCGTTTATACAATGACTTAATTCTAAGGAGAAGTGAGTCGGGTCATTAAATTTTATACCGTATTTCATGTATAGGCCTAACCATTTTGGAAGCCCCGCTTTGTTAAGCCCGAACGTATAAAATATGGGCCCAACTTTTGGCCCGACTTGACCGATTTTTTATAGTGGCCCAAACAATAATGACAACAAATACTCCATCCGTCCCATTAATACTGTCATGTATACCTAATTGGGATGTCCCAATAATACAGTCTTGAATCTAAAAAATGAAATAAAACAACACTACAAATCACAAAAAATCATGTAGACTCACATCATTTACACACAAAAGTCAAACTTCTTAAACTTCGTGTCGAAACCCTAAATGACAATATTAATGGGATGGTGGGAGTAACAGTTAAGTGAGCATCTCTACCAGAATCTAATGGGCACGATGTATCTCATCGTAATGGATGATGTATGGGATGTGGAGGTTTGGGACTTTGTGAGGATGTTTTCTCCTGATAATAGTAATGGAAGCTGGAGTCTACTTCCTGAGAAGGTTTTTGGAGGAGAAGTTTGTCGACCAGAGATAGAAGCCATTGGAAGGACAGTTAATGAACAGAAGCCATTGGAAGGACAGTTAATGAACAGAGTCAATATGATGAGCATCCGACTGGACTAGAGGGATTCTTGGAAGCAAGCAAAGGGAAAATTTTATTGCCATAATAAAGAATACATGAACAATTTCTTTACCAACTAGACTACACCAAAACCAACACAGCTCGAAAAAAAAGAGGGGAATGTAAATTCTATACATTTCAAATTTGAAAAATGCAAAAATATACATGATATATCATAATTGTAAAAATATACAAAAAAGGCTACTTCATTTTTACTGTGCGTGCATTGTGAGCAGAGTGTGTGCAGATGTGTGTCGGTTGCTTTGTCCTTGGTTTTCGTTGTTGCCTCGTTAATGACGAAATTTTATTTCATGCATGCATGAATGGAAACCTGGCCCGATTCCTCTCAAGCCCAGTCTCTTTCAGCCGTGTAATTATTTCGTATTGAGATAAACTGTCTAGAGCTACGTCTGCATGGAATCTCGGGAGTGTGTGTTGGAGTTCAAAGCTAGAAGAATTGTCGGGTTAAAACGGCGCGTACATGTCTCAGATTGGAACGAGCTACGCAAGGATTTTTAGGAGGGCTGAGATTGGGTCCATGTACTGCATGCTGTTACTGAGTCTTGTACCGAGTAGATGAAGCTTCTTGCTCTAGCGGAGTCATCGTCTTCTTCGTATCCGCCGTCGTTGTCATAATCATAAAGAGTTTGGTCGGTTGAGACTTGTAAGAATCTTCCTTCATCCTTTGCGGTGGACTCGCACAAGAAAAGAACGAGATGAACACAATAATCCTCGTCGCAATTGTTTTCTCGGATCAGTTGGTTTCTTCTTAGTATTCCTTTTGCATCCTCATGAGTCTAACTCAGGCCGAGTGTCGCCTCCAACAAGGCCTTGGCCGCCTCCTCCTCCGTAGGGATATTGGCATCAACAATATCCGACTCGATAGTGGAGGAACTTGGTGAAGCACAATGGTAGCAAGTGGTGCGTTTGATGGTGATTTTCTTCTTCTTGAATGGTTTGAGAATTGGAACTGAGGGTTGAAAGTAGGGTTGTGAAATTGAGTGTGGCTACGTTTGATGGCGATTTTCTTCTTGAAAGTAGTAGGGTTCTTCTTCATAGTTTTGAGGGTGACAGAATTCTTCATATTTGTGAGAAAGAGAATTAAAAGGTTTTGGTATGAATATCTGGAATGGCCTTTATATAGATGTTGTCATGTCGGTGGATTAGGATACATACATGTTATTAAATATGATCGCATTCTCATATTTAATAACATAATACTAATATATAATAATGTAATATGATATTATTAATATATAATATATATATATATATATATATTAATATATAATAATAATATATAAATATTTAT
The DNA here is from genome assembly GCA_028984105.1 of Lavandula angustifolia. NCBI lineage: Eukaryota > Viridiplantae > Streptophyta > Magnoliopsida > Lamiales > Lamiaceae > Lavandula > Lavandula angustifolia. The sequence continues at coordinate 32,654,488 of CM054806.1, read as the reverse complement.
ATTTATATTAATATATCCTTATACTAATATATAATAATATAATATGATCGCATTCTCATGGTGAATTTTAGTTGTAGATATAATATTATGGAAGTATCGAAACTAACTAAATCCAATACTATTAATTAGAAAAATTTTAATTTATACTTAATTATCTTCATTGATTTTATAGTTATTAGGAAAATATAACAGAAAAGTAAAAGGAGGTAAAGATGCGCATTAAATCATATGTATGGCCTAAGAATCCATGAAGCCCAACAAATGTAGGCCTTATCAGAAAATCAAGAATGACCCAATTTTAAGCCCAAATATCCAATTTACGGCCCAACACAATCAGTTCATGTTATTGAATCATATAAATTGAATTTTAAAATTGGAAACGTCTGTCTTACAATACCAATACCAAAATCAAATACAAGTCCTAAAATTTAATGTAATTTAAAACGCTAATTAAAACGACACACTGTAATACTCTCAAACAAACTAGCAAATGGTTTTAAAATGAAAGTCCAAAGTATATCCACATGCATAGTGATAGAGCTCGGAATTAAATTCTACGGTGCTAAAGAGAAGATACAAGAATACCTGCTGTTCAGATCTTTGATATAAGAATGGGGGAGCTCGGCTTAGCAACGCCGTTGTCCTTTACGCCGTTCTCCTTCGCGTCGATCTCCCAAGGACTCGGTGGCACGTCCACAGCCGGAGAGCAGTTGAAGAATCCATGTGGCTAATACAAAAACCGAACTCAGTTAATTATCCCTACCTGCAAGTAGAAATCAAGAAAGCAGTAAAAGATCATAACATTCACCTGAAGCACAAAGCCTATGTGCTCCACAGGCATTACTGGCCAATCTTCAAGCCGAGGGACGTGTGTAATGCCGAAAACATACCTTATATGAATAACACACACGCATCAAAATGCAGTGAGAGATGAAAGCAAATGGTAAAAGGTTTGTTTCTGAATATGAAAACAGACCAGAGAACGATATCATTTTCCTCCAAAGGGCGATTCTGTTTCACCCATGAAGCCAATCCTTCGCCTACACGTGGGTTTTGGTTAGGAAACTCTCCTCCTGGGAAGTCTTGTCCTCTTGCATATTGTGTGACCCACAGATTGTGCTTCAAGAATGCAGCTCTTCTCATGAACTTAGCTTCAGGACCAGCCAATGGCAAACAGTTCGAACCGGGGACCAGTTTGTAGCCAGTGAGTTGTCCACTGCGATTCACAGTTCTTGTGTTTCTTATCTGAATGGAAATAAATCCAGTGACAAAATTAGAAAGAATATAAATCAATAACTCCCACATGATTTAGTACCAAATCTTGGAGACAATATATCGTTCACTAGAAGGGCTAGTGTACATAAACTTATGACATTTGGCGGTTAAGCTAGATTTGAATAAGACGTTTAAAAGGTGAAATGTGTGAGGATGCTTACGATCCAGTGGCGGGCGGATAATGGATCACAATCACGCATAGCTTCTAATTCCGATCTAAGGACAGTTTCTTCAGCATAGAATGCATTGTTGTGAACATTGTCCTTTCCAGGTTCTTCAACTCTGACATTCACTTCAACAACCTGAAGAAAATGGTAATAGTAGCAGAATGAAGTTAACCATCTCAATACAGCAAAAATTACAAATTGTGTTCCGGTCCGGTACCTGATTGTGAGCTTCTCCGGGTTTACAGTCGACAGCCATATCCATTCGAGCAACAAAGAAGTGTTGATGAACTGGAGCATATAGTCCAGGTGCAATGGTAGTACCATACTTTCTAACTTCACCAGGTTGCAGAGCCCCCAAACTCAGAATTCCAGTAAGTTTAACTTCAGCTTCAATCTTCCCGTCCTGGAAACGACAACAGGCTATCTTAAAATGCAGGATCACAACACAATAATACATTTGGTTGGGTCACAGACAGATAAAATTACGCTTCATTCTTTCTTTAGTCCTTTGTTGGATATTGCTTATTAAACTAACACTACTTTCCAGAAAGATGTAAAGCTCTGAAGTAGGCATATGGAATATCATGTTTGTAAAGCCTAAAGCAGTTTCCATCTACTAGCATCCTATGTGATGATTTAGTACATGCAAGATTCGTTAGGGAATGCATTCTACTTGCCTGATAAAAGTGCCAGTAAAATCCGTACTCATAGTTAGCCACAGTGCAGAAGAAAGAAACAGTAAGACGCCTTGATCTTCGGACTTCAGCAAGGCCGGTTCTCCAATCCTGATGCTTCCATAGGATTCCATGATCTTCCTCATGCAAGCATACACAGTTCTCAATTGTGTCAACTCCTCCGGTAAAGTTTGTAAAATGAGCGTCAAAGTACTTTATATATCCTAAGCAATCACAACCCTGTAAAAGGAAAAATGACTTCGATTGTAGTTTCATACTTATATAAAGATTTTAAAGAAATAGCAAATTTCCGAAGTAGTAGAAACCTTCTTCAGAGAATGAGCATTCTTCCCAAGGCCATCTTCCCCAGCATCAAATGCATTTTTTCTGTAATGAGGATCATTAGGATCGCCATAGGGCACAACCATCTCCACGAAACTCAACCTATGGGCTATAGGTCTCCTTCCCCGGCTACCATCAACATAGGCAACAGAATGGATGACCAAGCCCTCCCTTGGGGTGAAACCAATGCGAAAGTTCCACTGTTTAACAAAATTTCAACCATGATTTTGACTAAACACATGCTAATTATGAGCTAGTGTGTGTAGAGTTTTACAGTAATAAATAGAAAACAACCTTCTGCCATTCAACGTAATGCCCGTTAATACGAAAGCTTGGACCTTCGGGCTGAACAATTTGAAGTGGTTTGACATCAGTTCTATCAACTCCTCCCCTTGTTTCACCAGGAGTATAGTTTCTCAGAGGATCAGCTGGTGGTAAAGGAACAAACTTCCGATCTTCAAACTCGATAACCACCATATTTTGCATATCTACACGCACATGAATTCCTTCAACTGGCCGCGCATAACCATTTTCCAGTGGGCAGTCACTCTCTATTCGGCAAAATATAAGTGGTTTTGCAAGTCTGCGACAGGGAGCATCAGCCTCGCTGTGGTATCCAACACACCTGCAGTAGGGATTCAACACCATGAAGATCAATAAATCAGTGTACTAAGAGGTTAAGCAAACTATATCATTATCTGCATTCTGCTCATACTAACCATGGATCAACCATCACAAGTTCCATATCATCTATGCCTCTCTTCTTCATTGCCTCTATAAAAGGAGGGTACTCCTTGACAACAGCTTCACATTCAGCATATTCCATAGCATCCTACAGTTGCAATATGCAAGAAATTAAGCTAGTGATAAGGAATTGTATTGTGCCTGAAAAAAGGCAAAAGCCAAATATGGTCCATAAAGCTCATTATTAATGATTTAATCCACATAGTAGCATTCCTCCTTTATATGAAAACTCAAGACAAATAAATTGTTTGGTCTGAAGAGAACATGTCCTGAATCCAGGGTACGAGAATAACATGTGTGTAGTATACCATGCACTTTAAAAGAAAAGGACAACAAATGGTATTGCAATGACAAGGTCAGATTCCATAAAATAAACCAAAATCACTGCATCAGTTTAGTAAGATACCATTGGTGGCTGAACATCAGGGACAACTGAAGCAGATATGACTTTTCCTCGATGATGTCCCCCTCGAGTAGTTGCATGTACTTCTGTCAACTCAACGATCCATAAACTAGTCTCATTGGACTTCTTATTGTATGCCACTAATCTGGCTCTCCTAGGTGGGAGCTTACTAGGAATCGCAGGTCCTCCTTTGGTTCTAGCCAACAATGACGGTTGAAAAGGAGGAAAGAAATAAGCATCTGCCAGTGCAACTACGTGCTTTTCTGGTTCCAATAAAACGACTTCAACAAACCTCATACTATCTCTAACCTGAAAAAGGAAACAATTCAGAGTAATGTAATACTTATAACTCCAGTTGTCAAGTAACACGAGATTATAACTGCATGCTCATACTATTAGTGAAAGTATTTTTTTCTACCTCAGGGGTGGCCCCAGCTGCTCGGACAGTCGCCACAGCCACAGAGATTTCAGTAGCAGATAATGGATCCAGAGGATGTTTAGTTTGAGCCCTTGTCATGACTTGGATCACTGATTTAGAAAAGCGTTGTTAAAAGGCCAAGTTTTCTCAGCAAGTTCTATGCGTAAAAACAGTTCAGTGGGGATTTAGCATCATCGGTTTTGCTCCAATCCACAAAATGGGAAGATGAGCTCCGAGAAGTTCACATGGATAACATAATATTCTTCACAGATGCAACTATACATGAAATTACAGGTGCACAGTGGTTGCATAAGAGGCATAAACAAGTAAATAACGATCTATTCTGTTTCTTATTATGTGTTCTTTCTCCAAAAATTCGTAGATAATTAGCCTCACAAAAAAAATGTTATACATCGTTTTTCATGAATATCAAAAGATAAACGATATCAATTGGATAAAATCATCCACAACAGACTGAAACTTGAATATAAAACAGTAAAAATTCAATAGCATGTCAGACAGAGATACATTCATAAATCATAAACATTAAACAGTCCGATCGACTGCTTCAATAGAAAATTCATATAATTTCCAGGACCAAAAAACCAAGACCTCGATCAATGCACATAAAATGCACATATTCTGCATAATCCAAAAGAAAGCAACATTCGACGCTAAAACCAAAAAGTACTTGGAATTCCAATATTCGGAGAGGGAAAAAAGAAGCACAAAATCAAATTAAAAAGTTCATGATCACATTGCGCAAATAAAATTGAGAACCGTTAAGACCTTTGGGTGCAGCATTGGAAGAAGGCTCGGGTCTAATCAAGGTCGCCACGGTAGCAGCCGCCTTTCTCTTCTGCTCATCGACGGCTGTAGATTTGTTCCAATCAGCAGCAGCAGTGGCGGAAGCAGACTCATGGCGCACTACGGTGGCTGAATCGCCGGCGCCAGTCGGACCGCGGCAACAGGCAGCCGTCTCCAGAGCAGTAACCGTCGCCTCTTTCGGAGTTGTGGCCATTGCAACTGGTTCTCAATATCACCAAACCCACCGTAATGAGCGTCGCAATCTACTGACATACAGCAAGCGCTTGAACTCCTTCACTCCACCTCCACCGGCGCCACCTTCAATGCCACCACCTCCAACGCCACAACAGTGTATAGATACGATTAATAGGTAAAAAAATGAAGATGAAGGTGAAAGCTAGGGATTCTTTCGCTGATCACCAATTTGTGTATCTATCTAGCTGTATGCATTCACAGTTTCCTATTAATTCGCAGAGAGAGAGAGAGAGAGAGTGATGGAAGGCGTGAAACCAAGAGACACGTGATGGGGGAGAAAATTTGGATTTGGCCGTTATCTAATATGCCGGCTTTAGTTTTTAGATCATCTTTGAAATTGTTCATTGTTGTTATCCAAATCATATTTTATCCATGATTTATCTGTGTAATCGAATATAAGTATTTACTTCGTTTCATTATAAATATTTTAAATAAATTTGATTTATTTAATAAAGTTATATTATGTGGTGCATATTATTTAATTTTTTTATAGTTAAATTTTATCTACATAATTTTTGTTTCTATTATGACTCGTTTTTTCAAGTCATGAAATAGATGGAATATTAATTTCAGTGTTCAAGCAATTAAAATTCACAAAAGCTTGTGTGTTTCCGTATATCCTTGTGTATACCACACCAATATACCACACCATAAGAATATTGACATGTCTTAAATATGACCCATTTAATTTAATGAGAAATGTTACATGTCAATATCCTTATGGTATTGTACACAAAAGAGTATACGAAAATGGTAAATACAAGCCGCTCCGATTAAAATTGTACATACTATACTTTTGATTAAAGTTGAAAAAACGTTCCTTATCACATTACATAATCAAACTTGAGAAGTTTATGAGAAATAGAAGGCATTTATTCGTATTGATTTCATTTAACCGGTGGCTTATTAGATAAGTAAGGGAGTAAGTGTGATAGGCGCATTTGCTTTTATATAAATAACCCCACCAAAAGAGTGGTGTCCATAATAAGGCCAATGTATATTGGATATACATTTTTCCAATTTTAATTTTTAATTTCAAATTTGGAAATTTGTTTCGATTAATTTCTCTCAAGTAATAAAAAGGACAATATATCGATACCTCCCATTAAAAATATAAATTTTCTTTAGGATTATTAATTTAAATCCACACGATTTTCTCATTTTTAAAAAGAAGATATTTAATGAGACAATCCAATTAAGAAATAACGTTTATATTAGTAATCATCAAAGTCGAAGGACTAGTGTTTAATGATTATTTGAAGAACAATCTAGAATCGCTTTTTTCGTAGCAATATGTGAAACCGTGAAAGGGTCATTAATGATGCGATTAGGGGATAAACATTTAATTATGGTATTAATTCAAATATAATAAGCCTCATTTTAAAACATCATTATTTTGCTAAGTAAGCTGTCTCATCGTCATTGGTAAAGAAAAGGAGAGATAAGAATATATGATTAATCAACATTATTCTGAAATAATATCTTATTTATTGAAAAATAAAATATCGTAGATTTTGGTCTTACGTGCATTAAATTATTCCAAGTTGCAATTACCAAAATGGGGATGTTGTGTGCTCCCATATATTTTAATCCAAAAACCAGCAAGAGATTCAAGTTGATGCAGGCATGAAACCCTACATATTTCAGATTCCACCACAATAATTCAGGATACTTTTTCCAGCAAATATTATTAATATTTAATTTTTAAAAATATATATATTCAGCTAGACCTTGCTTTGGTGGCAATGACTAATGTTTGTCAACTTGAGAAAAAGAAATTATCATCAAATCAAATATAGTTGCATTGCAATCCGAATTTTCTGGCCCATTTTTGGTAGACCATTCAGTGACCCACCAATCAAACGGTATCACGTATGTTTTTACTAATAAACAAACATTTTATTGATAAAAATATGATCCACCAATGCACGTATGACACCGCGTGATTGGTGAGCCACTGAGTGGTCCACAAAAAATGGGACAGAGGATGTAGAGCGGTTGCATTGTATATTTAAAATGAGTGTTATTTAATCCAGTTATAACTTATAATGAGTAAAAAACATATAGAAGATCTCTAAGGATCTTTCGTCTCGTTTTTTAAGGATTATAAACAATTTTTAAAAAATGAAATAGAAGATCCAAAGCAATTAAAAATGGACATTTATAAAGGTGAAAAGACATCACAAGGAGAGGCAAAATTAGATGCTCCCAAAATGCACACTCACATCCTACTATCCATCAATTTTATAGCATGCAATTATTATGATTGTCTTGTCATTTTCTAATGCAAAGTTATCTATCTTTCCATCGTATGAGGACTGAGAGGATTGAATTGACATTCACTTGATTTGATGATTGTTGTACACTTCACTAGTATGCTAATATGTACTATTAAAAGTGATCCGAAACTTTTAGATATAAAATCAAAAGACTACATAATAAAATGATAGAAGAAGAGTAGATGGTAAAAATAGAAAAGTAGAATAAATAAAATAATAAGAGAATAGACATAATAAAATAAGAAAGAAGATGTGTAAGATAATGAAGAAATAAATGCTAAAATAAAATAGAAGATGAGTTAGAAAATAATATAATAGATAATATCGCAAAAAAAAAATGATAAAGTAAGAAAGATGATACTATTTTTTTATCAAATAAAGTTCCACAAATGATTTGAACACATTACACAGTAAGGTTGTCTGTTGATACGAGATCGGGATCCCGAGATATGACAAAATCCAATTCCAAAATCGATCCCATAACGGTATTCTGTAAACGATATTTGGGACGGTTAAAATTGAATTGGTATTTGAGATTACCAAAAATCCTAAAAAATGTATTTCTTGTTTTTAAAAAAAAATAAAATCGCTCCTATCCATTCCCAATCACAAAAATTCTCCAACAAAATTTCAAGAAACTTTTCACCAAGAACCCACCTTGCAGACAAACGCCAAGAAAAACCAAAAAAACAAAAGTATGCCTTCGTGTTGTTACCGCCAAGAGGAGAGGACTCAGAGGGAGGGTCGAGCCGTGGCCGACGGGCTGCGGGGGCAGGGGGCTTACGCCTTTAATTACAGGCTACGGCGTGGCGGAGGGAAGCCGACGTACTGCTTTACGCGGGGGCGGGATGGGTAGCCGCCGGCAGGTGGCGGAGGGACGGCGAATCGGGAAGGCCGGAGAGTAGCTAGCCGAGCCGAGAGATAGAAAGAGATTCTGATTTATGAATTATGTGTGTGAATCGAGAGTTTGAATCGAGACGTGAGACCTAATTGAGTAATTGGGTAATTTTAACTAATAATTAATTATTTAATTATACTAAATAATTTGTTCGGGATTTCAATAAATCCCGTATTCAGTATCGGTTATACCAAATACCGATATACATGAGGAAAGCAATACCGATACCAATACTAGCACGGTATTTCGGTATCCCAATACCGACTTTTTAAGTTCAGAATTCGGTATATCCCGAATACCGATCCCGTTTAGACACCCCTAAATTTACACATGTACAAATTAGCGAGTCCTTCAAACTGGCATGAAGAAATGCATCTATAGACTATAGCTAGCACCACTACTCACAAAGCCAAAATGCTAATATTATTGAAGTGCAAGGCATTGAATCTTGCAAAATCTAAATACAGATCATAAAAATGTCAAATATATAAGATACTATTTGAGAAGATGCAAGATTTGACAATTTCAGGATATTGAGGAAACACTTGCTGAATCAGAAATTTATCACTTTAGTAGGACTAATCACATGACACAAACTTGAAGTTCCAAGTAATAGTTCCAATCCATCAGAAAGAGTCTACTATTCTATCCATTCATACTGAATTACTCATTCATGTACATATGATAGAACAAATAATACTCCATCCATCCCCCGAATTGTCTTACATTCCTTTTCGGACCGTCCACCCAACTTGTCTTGTTTCCTAAAAAGGAAAATAATCATTACATAAACTCTCACTTTTTCCTCGATCCTACCTTTCTACACACAATCAACTACTCATCTACACACAACCACTAATTCATCTTAATCTCCTTGCCGAAAATAAACAAGACAAGTCGAACAGAACGAAGGGAGTAGTATGAATGCACAAAATGGTGTCATTGCAAATTTCATGCTAATAACTAAACTAGATGCACAATCCACCAAACGAAAACCCTCGACAAAATGCAGGAAGAAGTCTTAACTGAAAACAATACTAACAAACTACTCAACAAGGCAAGAAAAGAAGGCTATGTTGTTGAGCTACAATACGAAAGAAACCAATTATTGAAATCCAGAAAATGTAGTAATTTCTAAAAAACATTTAAATCCGAACAACGCAAAAATCCATAATTCATCACATAAAAGCATTTATAACGATTGCATAAATCGAAACTAAAAAACTGTAAAGATAACAAAACCATAATCAAGCAGTCAGCACGACGGCGCCGCCTGCCTCCTTGATCTTCTTCTCGGCATTCTTCGACACCAATTTGGCCTTCACAACAACAGGCTTATCCGCCGGCAGCAAGCCTTTCCCCAACACCTTGAAGTATCCAAACTGCGTGACGTCGATGAGCGGCGCGTTGTCCTTAGACGCCTTGTCCTTCACCTCCTGCGGCACCAGCGACCACAGGTGGTCGATGTTGACGGTGGGGCAATGGAACTGGTTGCGGAGCTTGTGGAAGTACCGCATACCGACCTTTCCGAAGTATCCAGGATGATACTTGTCGAAGAGGATGCGGTGGTGGTGCATACCACCGGCGTTTCCGCGACCTCCGGGATGCTTGCGGTGCTTACCGATACGTCCGTGACCGGCGCTGACGTGGCCACGCTTCTTACGGTTCTTCTTGAATCTGGTCGTCATTTTTCCTGCGGTTCGAAGGGGGAAATGGAAGGGAACGGCGGCTCTAGGTGGAGAGGCAAATGAAGGATTAGGGTTTGGGGGAGAGTTTATAGTGAAATGAGGAAATTTATGGGCCGTGTCAAAGGCCTTAATATACTCAATAGACTAGGCCCAAACAGGAAGCCCATCACGCTAAGATAGTGAACCCTAACCAAATTATTACTCCCTCTGTCGCAATATTTGTTGTTCAATTGATTTCGACAAAGAAATTTAGAAAGTAGTGTTATGTAATGTAGATTGTTTGACTTTTTTATATTTATTTTTTCTCCACACAATCATTACATTTTTTAGTAATAAGCCACAAATATTAGAACATTCATTTTGAAAAAGTAAACCACAAATATTAAGACATTCATTTTGGGATAGTGAGCCACAAATATTGAAACAGAAGGAATATATAACAAAAAAACGAACAAAAGCCACATCACAAAACCAAAATCAATTTTTTCTCCTCATGAAACCAATTGTGGAGTATAGAAACTTTCCCGCTTTCCCTTTCAAAGCATTCATAACCAAATTTAGTTAATAGTATGAATCAAGAGTTTTACACAGACTAAAGCATAGAATAATTCAAAAGGAATAACAATATTATCAGACCACTTCACACGAATTCCATGAATTTCAATTTCCAGAAATGAGAGAGAAAGGATAAAGGATAAAGCACAACATAATATAGCCTACTTGTTTCATAGATTAAAGTTCTACACCACTGCAAGCTAATAAGGCCTTCTTCCACCAATAGGTATCATGTTCGGACCTGAAATCAACGAACGGTTGCCAAAGCCTCCCCTTCCCCTCGATCGAAAGTTACGCCCAGACGCTGCAGAAAGATTGCATTAGAACGATGAGTTGATCCAAACATCCATCAATAACCATACACTAAAAAGTAGCAGAAAAAACAAGAATGCTTACCCCCCATATCTGATCCGCCACTTCGGACCAAAGCAGCAAGTTGAGGAGGAACAACTTGCCCAGCTTGTTGCAGAATCTTGATAAGCTCTCTTGCATACTTCACATTCCCATGCGTGAAAAATGAGAAGGCGGTACCCTTGGCTCCAGCACGACCAGTTCGTCCAATCCTGTGAACATAATCCTCCATATTTGAAGGAAAATCATAATTCACAACGACTTTTATGTCCTTCACATCTAGACAAACATAAAGAAAAGAGCTGGCATCAGATAAAAATGTGGTAAAGTGAAAGCAACACGATAATATGGCCACCTTATCCCTGCAGTCTTAAGATCCAAAGAGACCGTGCTTTAGATATAACACATCTTTTAAATGTGCCTACCTTACTTTGCAGGGATAAGAAGCAACGCCTCCACAACTTTCAAAATCACTGTCCAATGAATGAAAAATCTCGCACGGAGTCAACCGGCTGTCCCAACTATTAGCTCCCTAAAAGTGGATGGGCACTTTAGCTTCAATTATGCCCGCTCATACACATGCCAGGTGCACACTGTATATGGAACAGTCTATTAATCCAATGACCATATCTAATGCTTATCCTCATGAAATGAAAAGCACAGACAAAAACCAATGAAACCTATCAAGATTCATTAACGTATGCATACTGGCCTATAAGAAAGTAATATCTAACGGTAACACCTATAGATTGGGGAACATGCTCCTTGAGTCCGCACAAGTCCAAGCTTATATAACAGGAATGCAACCCGAAAAGAAATCTCATTGAATGTTCTACAAGATATTGTCGCTTCTGTTTTGGACTTTCGAGAAAAACAAGAAAGCAACAGCACCGTCTCAATTATTTCTAGGTCACTAATAGGCCAAGGCACCATGCTTGTATCATAGAGATACCATAGTAGGCAGCTAATGAGCATAAAGAACAAACTTCCACACCCAATCCACAATATCATTAGGAACATGGAGAACAGCCGGGACACTTAGTTCAAAGACCAATTAGACTCTAAACCTAAACTTTTAGACTAATCCTACCAAGGCCACGGGCAGCAACGTCAGTTGCTATCATTATAGGACTTCTGCCACTTTTGAAATCTGCCAAAACCCAATCCCTTTCATCCTGGTTCTTGTCACCATGTATGGACAAAGCTGGCCATCCATCCATTCTTAGTTGTCTTGTGACTTGATCACATCCTTTTTTTGTCTCCACGAAAATTAAGACTTTACTTCCATCCATTGCTTCATTCAGCAGCCTGACCAACCTGTGGGATAATACATGGTAAGAACCAGAAACTTATAAGCACACGAGAAATTCTATACGCCATGTCACCTATTATATTTCTCCATATCAGTCATTACTTCAATAACTTGACGTATGGATGTGTTGGCTTTCAGTTCCGCAGACCCAATCACAACCTATTATGAATAAAACATCATCAAGGGTGTTCATGGATCAAGATCACAATAAAAACATGTGTCCTTGCACATTGCAGGGTCAAAGCACTGTACTGAAAAGGCATGGGTGGGACAGACCTTGTAAGCATTGCGTAGGAACTGTCTTGCCAAAGTTTCCACATCCCTTGGCCATGTGGCACTCCAATACAGGGTCTGTCTATCTGGACGAATCTGTATTTTTCAATCAAACATAAGTTTCCAAATGTGACCTTAGCTAGAATAGTAACAAATATGGTGGACATGCAAATAAATACCTGAGACACAATTTTCCTGATCTGAGGTTCAAATCCCATATCTAGCATGCGATCAGCCTCATCCAACACAAGGTATGTCACACTTCTCAAATTGGTATGCTGAGCTTCCAACATATCTATCAATCGCCCAGGTGTAGCAATGACAATTTCAACTCCTGACAAAAAAATGGGATTGAAAAAGAATCCATCAGAAAACAACACAAATGATTTTAGAAAGAGGAAATAACAAAAGTTAAATCACCTCTTTTAAGATCACGAATTTGTGGGCCCTTCGGGGCACCTCCATATATACAAGTACTTCTTATGTTAGCATGTGATCCAAACTTTACAGCTTCTTCTTGAATCTGAACAGCCAATTCCCTAGTAGGTGCTAGGACTAGTACAATGGGACCGTCGCCTTGTGCTGAATTTATATATTTATAGTTAAAACATTTCTCCAATATACAAATAGAGAGGTCTCATCAACATACAATTTTCAAAAAACAACTTACCCAACCTGGGCTGAGCACTAACATGAACAAAAGAAGGCAGCAAATATGCCAAAGTCTTTCCAGAACCAGTCTCAGCGATGCCTATAAGATCTCGACCTCTTAATGCCATTGGCCATCCTTGGGATTGAATAGGCGTTGGCTCATGAAAACCCAGCCTGGAAATTACCTCAAGGCAGTAACCTGCAAAGCAAACAAATCAATGGGTTAACTACAACTACAAGATGATAACTACCAGGAAGTAATGTGGCTAAGCCCCAGCCTGATGGCTGACCACTTCTGAACTGGAGAAAACTTCTAGATTATCATTTTACAGAAATACCAAGTAACTAAGTAAGTACCGGGGAAACTTGCTTCTTCAAACACCCGAATAGGCTTGGGAACATCATGTCCTTCAACAGTAATTTCCCGGCGTGCACGATACATCATAACCTCTTGCTCAGTCATTGCCCTCACTGATGGACTCTCCACATAAAAATCCTTTTCAAAAGGAATCAAGCGACTAAAATCTGGTTTGGGAAGAGAAATATTATCCAAGTCATCCCCCCTCGATCTACCTCCCCTGCCACCACGACCTCCACCAAACCCACCACGACCATGATCAAAACCCCTCCCAGAGGCATGACCTCCTCTAGCACCTCCACGAAAACTTCCATCACCTCTCCTATCTCCAAAGCCACTATTGTTATATCCTCTGTCACCAAACCGTTCCCCGCCTCCAAAACTGCTACTACGACGCGCCCCATACCCCCTTCCAATATCATGGTCGACATGATATCCATTCCTAGCTCCACCCATCACATGTGGAGGTGCCACCTGAGGACCTCCACGGCCATAGCTCGGCGGAGCACCACCTGGCATAGGGGGCGGAATCATCATTGGTGGAGGCCCAACTAAATCACTATAGTATCAAAAAGAATAAAATCACAAAACAGAAGCACAACAATACCGCCTTCAAACAATCACTCAAATCCACAATATATTTCAAGTTATCAAAGCATTAGAAAAACCCATAAACAGATAAAAGATAACAAAAGGCGAACCATCAGCACCAATAGAAAACTTTAAAATCACAAACAATAAAATACGATACACGTTATACCACTACTGTTCGTAACTCAATAACTACAGCGAACGTGCGGAAACAATACTGTTCACAAATAAAAACATACACTCGGCGCTGACGGTAAGAGCCGGCATCATGGAGTCTAGAATCGTGGTTGCTGTACATGATGAAGCGGATTTGCAGTAACAATTTGGCTTGCGCTTTGCAGATTTGAGACGGAAATCGGAAGTCACGAGGCTAAAACGAATTGAAAAGGGGGAAATAAATTTTGAGAGAAGAAAAACTTTTCAAATTTAGGGTTTTGATTTCGAAGGACGGTGAAAACAGACCGACCTCTTGGTAAATAGATACGCTTCAATTTTCTGTGGTTGTTTTCATTTCCTCGCTCGACTAATAATAATTTCACCTAAAAATCATCTTAAAATAAAGGGTTGGTACCAAATAAAGCATAAACTTTTCCAATTTTACAATTTTAATATGAATTTATAAACTCTGTGAATTCAAGCAAGAACTTTTTACTTTTGCAATTCGAGATATGGTCCAACCCCCAAATTTTTCCGGCTGTTGAAAAAACCAAAACAACGTCATTTTGCACATGTGGTAGCCAAGCTGGATAATTTTGCCCGATCATTCAAATGAAACGACGCCATTTTATAAGCCTCACAAAATTGTTACTGCCACGTCAGCAATAAGAACACGTTTTTTGTGAATTTATACCACAAAACTAAAACACTAATAAAAAAACCACAAAATAAAATTGGGAAACGCTTAATCAAAAAAACCAAACGCTCTAAGCATTCCTCCATTCAAAAGAAAACCCTAGTGAAATTAATTCAACTTCTACGCTCTCATTCCTCGGCTTCAATATTTCTTTGATAATAGAGTTGGCTATCTTTGTGGCATCGATTGTACAAGTTCGTGAAGAGGGCTGGATGAGTGGAATGAGGGAGAAATCGAGACTTTCAATGGAGCAGAGCTCAACTTTGGACTCATAGCCGATAAAAAAACTAATTAGTAGGATAATTCTTGTTCGGCTACAATTCTTGTCACGGAAGAGACGAAAGAAGAAGGTTATTTGCAAAAGCTTGAGACGCCATCGGCGCCAGAGATCTCGCCGTGTCCCGCAAATTCTTGTCACTAGTAATTCTTTGATTTCTCCATCTCCACCGATAAGCTTCGTTGGAACATTTTTGGGATTTCAATTTATGAGGAAATTTGTTTTGCTTTATGAAGAAAATGATTTTTCGAATTTCAATTTCTGTGAAATTTTCTCTTGCTTTCTGAAAAAATGTATATGCTAGATTCTATATTGTTGCTCTGGTTATCATACCTCGCTCCTTCACATTTCAGGTGTTTCTCTTTTTTTTTTTTTACATTTCTGACAATGAATTTTCTTTTGTAAGAAATGGGGCATACTTTGGGATTATATTTATAAAAGAGAATACAGAAAAATGAGAGCTACATGACCAATTTCATATGTTCAAAATTGTTTTTAAAAAAAAAAGGATGTTTTAAATTGCAAAAGTTAGAAAGTTCGTGATTTAATTCGCCAAAAAATAGTGATTAAAAACGACATAGTTTTGTATTGTCCAGGTAGGCATCCACCTTAGCTTTCCGGCAGCCGGAAAAAATTGGGGATCGGAGCATGTCTCGAATTGCAAAAAAATAAATGTTAGTGCTTTAATTCGCAGGATTTACATGTTCGTGTTAAAATTGCAAAATTGAGAAAATTCATGCTTTATTTGGTCATTAACCCTAAAACAAAGGGATATTCTCGGCTAAATACACCAACTTTTTTTAAATTTTTTTTTGCATACAAACTTTCAATTTAGCCCATAAATACATTATTTTGATTTGTTTCAAATTGAACACGGGTCAAAAATCAAAGCTGACATGACATTTTTCGGCATGACGTGGCTCCGACATGTCGAGTGAGTCAGCATCAACCTTTTCCAATTTACCAGTAAATACACAAACTCTTTACAATTTTCCTTTTGCACATGAACTTTGAATTTTTTTTTCACACAGTCGAAATTTATTATTATATTGTTATTATTAATTTATTTCTAATAAGATTTTTATAATGAATAACCTAATTCAATTGAACCAAATAATGTTTAATTTTATTTTTTGTGTCTAATGTGGGAATAAAATATAGAACGAAAATAAAGACACACATCCATATATCAAAATTTATATGAAAAAAATGTTCGAGAAAGTAATTGTAGCATGAACAAGAATGGAAAAATTCTTCAAGCCTCTTCTTAATAATAATATCTAAAAAAATCGTGTGTATTTAAAAAAATCCTGAGAGTATCTTACTAGAAATAGATTAAAATTAAAAAAATTCGTGCAAATTAAGATTAAATTCAAAGTTCATATGCAAAAAGGAAAACTGTAAAAACTTTGTATATTTACTGAAAAATCGAATACGGTCGATGTTGACTCATCCGACATGTCAGAAGCCACATCATGCCAAAAAAATGTCAGTCATCATTGATTTATGACCCATCTGCAATCTGAAGCAAATCAAGAATTTGTGTATGTATAGGCTAAATTGAAAGTTCATGTGCAAAAATGGAATTTGAAAAAAACTGGTGTATTTAGATGAGAATATCCGTAAAATAAAATCATAGTATATTTCTAACTTAGTAGTAATATTTCTCAATAAAAGTTATTTCTAGCATTTTACTCCCTCCGTCCCATTAAAAGCGTCCACATTTCCTGATTAAGTTGTCCCAATATAAGTGTCGCATTTCCTAAAATGGCAAAATATTAACTCTACATTCAAAAATGAGGTGGGTCCCTCATTACTCACTACCCACCCACATTCTTATACACACTCTCTCTCAAAAAGTTTATCTCTCACACAATTCCGCTCCGCTCCGAACTCTGAAAATTATGATTTTTAACTTTTTGAAAACTTTAGACTATTTCTTTACTTACAACTATAAAAAAAATCCGAAAATCAACTGCATCAATTATGCCTTCATAAAATTTGGATGAATTCTCATTCCTTCCCATCTACCAATCCTCGAAAACTGTGTTAATTTCTAAATGCAATTAAAACTCATACTAAATAAAATTTCTTAATCTCCGTGACAAAAAAAAATGGGACGCTTTTAATTGGGATGAAGGGAGTATATCTAATACTCTCCCTGTCATGTTATTTGTGGTTTTTTCGATTAGGAAAAGACAAAAATCATCTCGGTGTTATTATCTTATTTTTTCGGCGCAGTTATTTAGTAGAGTTGGTTTGGATTGGTATAGGTGCGAAAATTGTGTGATTAATTAATTATTTATATTTGATTTGTATGGTAAAGATGTGGCATCCATACAATTAAATAGTAATAATATTTAGAGTTGGTAAATGTGTGAGACTCATTTCGTTATTTATAAATAAGATAAGTCGGTGCGACAACCCGAAAAGGAATGCAAAACAAGTTCAATGAGACAGAAGGAGTACTAAAAAATCAAGGAATCTACACTACATAACACCATTTTTATAATTTTTGTGCCGAAAATAAACTGCTACAAATACGGGGAATAGTGGAGGTTTAGATGGTGAGAACGTGTGAACAATGTACTTTAAAGACAAATATTATGCACTTGAATTTTTCAAATTATAAAAAAATTCCTTAAAATGCAGTATTATGATTTTAAAGTATATTATGCTCGTGCAAAATTATTATCTCTGAGGTACATTATATTTGTGTTTAAAGTGATTTCTTCCCACATTCTTAGTTGATCCTTCCTCCTACACATGGTGTTACAAAATTGAAAATACGGTGTCTTTGTTCCTACTAACAAGCGAAATAGTAAATTTGTATAAAAAAAAATACTCCCTCCATCCCGTAATTCTTGCTCCAAAAAATTTCGGCACAATATTTTAGTAGAGTTGTTAGTTGTGTGTAAAGATGTGGGCCCTCAAATAAAGTGTTTTTAATAATTTATTATTTTAAGAAATGGATCAACATTCGTAGGACAACCCGAAAAGGAAAGTAGAGCAAGAATTGTGAGATGGAGGGAGTATAAAATAATTAGGAATTGAACACAATTCACGTCCCCTAAATCTCCCTACTCATTCATAACTCATACGTGCTAAGAAAGCTACCATTAGAGACTGAAATTAGATAAATCCCACATAATTTTCATCAGATATTCCGTATAATTCCCTACCTCTATAGATCTAAGATAAATGAAAATCTTGAAAACTCAATCGAATTTCCCTGAAAAGCACACACACTCAAAAAAGTGCCTTTCAGAATGTTTGGTCACTCTTGGCCTTTGATTAGATAAAGTCTTGGATTTGGATTCCTCTCTATTCTGCGGTTGTTGATCCTTCATCTTTTTCCCATCATACACCACATTAACTTCACAACATTCCGGTGCAAATTTCTTAACATACTCCCCATTCCCTAGTCCCTTTCTCGATAACCTACAACGAGAACAATAAAGTCACGATACACGTAACATGTACTAATAATAAAACGTCGGATTATTTTAGTACAAATAATAAATGTACCTTGAGAAGGGAGATTGGTTGGTCCCTATGACAAGTTGAGTGATATTAGCAACTGCAATGAGTTCAAGAATGGCTTTTGCTGATGCATTGCTCTCCACTAGCATTGTGTCTACTGCTATCTGCACAACACATCCCATTACTCTTTCTATCCATCTATCGATCTATCTATCAACTTGTACACGAAATACACACCTTCGACTCATTGCAGAGTTGAATGTACTTGTCTAGGAGGTGTTTCCTCTTGTTGCTCTCCTCCCTTATGTAGACCTTCAACTGGTCTTTGCTCAACTGGCTTCTTGATAGCCTCCCCACTGCAACACACCACGAGTTTCGTGTCAAGAACCCCGAAAATCGACCTCTTTTGCTCTCTCCCCTTCTCATGATCAAGAAATTTCATAGCCTCTATCAAGAACCATACTATTCCCTCCGTCCCATTGAAGTTGTCCGGTAATACCTTTTCGGGTCGTCCCATTGATGTTGTCCAGTTTCCTTTTTTAACAAATTATTACACACTTTATTTGATGGGCCATAACTTACAACTCTCCTTAAAAACCGTGCAAAAAAGAAAGTGGACAGTTTCAATGGGACGGAGGGAGTAAGTTTTTGATCAAGAAAAGATGGAGACTTTATTGTAATCATGAATTCTTACATTAGTAGGAAATCAAAATCAAGGCCTAAAGATGCATCAAAAGTTATCAAACAAGAATCAAGAAACATGAAAACTCAACTACACTACATTTGGACTTATAAATAGACCAGAAAACATCAAGAAAACAGTTAGAGAAACAGCAGCAACCGGACCTGGAGTTGGGATGTAGGCGATCGGAGGGAAAACATGGACTAAAAAAACGCGATCTCCGGGCGAGACAACGTGATCGAGAGCCCATTTGAGTACATGTAAGTCATTTTTACCAACAACAACATATACATCACAAGCTCCACCCTCTCTACTAGCTTCTATGCTCTTGCTCTCTTCCCCAATCTCTACTATCTCCGGCGAGGCGGCTGGCAGATTAAGGTACTGCCCCTCCTCTATCTCCATGTCAGTCCCTTCACTGCTTCTGCTATGTACAAGAGATTCAGACAAGAAGGGGAAAAGAACAAACGTGATTGGTATTGTGGGAAAAGGGTCGTTGCTTTCAAAGCCATGAAGGAGTAGTAGCAATAATAATGCAGAAAAATTGAAAAAAGTTGGATTCTTTTTTTATCAATTTTTTTTTTTTGGCCTTATGGGCATGTCACAAACTGTGTTATTGCATATACAGTAGAAGCTTTTTGCCTTTTCTTTTGTCTAAACCACTTGTTAGACTTGTTACCATTTTTGGTTGACTTGGTGTATGAAGATTTTACTTTTGTCACGTGTTCATGTGGAAATCTCGGTTTGGTTTTGATCACTCTTCATGTTTGGAGGATTTACTCGTAGATATTAATGTTGTTTAGACTTTACACTTTTTTGAAAGTTACTTATCTACCTTCCTATCGCAACTTGGAGCTTAAAAAGTAACTTCGTTATGATCCAATGGGATGGACGGAGCCACCTCTAAATCGCGTAGAATCCCGAATTTTTAAGGCTTAAAAAAATAAGACGGTGTATTTCTTGTTAGTTAACCGCCCAATTCCTTTTAGGCGTATAATAATGAAAAAAATGATGGGTGCGACCAAGGGATAAATATAAGAACCTTTCGGCTTCTTCTTTTGATAGTCGCCACTAATGTCAGTTTCTTCAAGGCTTATTTCAATCAAGAAAGAGCCGTTTATGTGGGTCTTAATTTTCTTTAATACTACATTATAGCCCACAAAGAATGACCCGTTTAGACTTTTGCCACTACAGTATTCGTATAATTCGCCCTTTAAACTATGAAAATATACATATCCCTAAATTATCTAATTTATTACGGAAAGTAAATTTCCGGCCAAAAAAATTATATGTTTCCTAAAAAAGTCATGTGACAAACACAATCAACATGAAAAATTACTCAATGCAACAAATCAGATAGTAAATGGGGTTGTTCGAACATTTCCATAATCCAAAGGCCAAATCATACAAATGCAATAATCCACGGGGTTCAAATATTTTATACCCGATTTTACGATGAAAGTGATAATGTTCAATGGACGTATACCATACTTAAGTCTAGATCAAGACATCCATGAAAGGTCAAAAATCACCATGATGGCTGGAGATTTTTCCCAAGAAGCAACTTGTATAAAAAGTGCACTCCAAAACGACAAGATTTTGAGGCATGCTTTAGTACAAACTACAAATGAGGATGGGCAAAAGTAAAGTAGGCACCCTTTACCACAACTAGACTGCTTCTTGCATAACAACATTCAACTTCAAAAGATTTTGGACTCATCATCAAGAATCATTAAGGCCCACTTTCATATTCCACTAGCATTTCATAATATATAAAAATCACAAATTTTGAACAAGCAGCAACATGGGATATAGATACCTAGCGTACAAGGTCAAAAGATGTCTGGAATGGAACATTTAGTTCTAGCAAGTAAGAAACTCAGACATTGTCTCTTAGAATCTAAGGAGTGAAGTTTTTACCTTTCAAGAATGCTGTGCTGATGTATAAAAGGTGTATGCTTGTCACAATATGAAATCTTCCAACAATATATTCCTTTTAACGAAAAGAAGGATTAGTGGGCTGGTGGACCATAAACCCACTACAATGATGTTGGACCAATGAGCTGACTTGATTGAGGCTGACATCCAAAACTACAAATCAAAGAGAGGCAAAAATCATAATAATAGAAGAACAAAGGGGATTAACAAATATGTCGTCATGCTCGGGTCACGGAACGAGACAGTACAGTGTGTGTTAAGTCGCCATGATCCATTATCTCCAGTCTTAAGCTAAAATGCAGTCCAAGTTTACTTAATGAGAGAGATGAAAGTAAAGAGGATGATGGTGCCACTCCATTTGTAGCAATACAAACTCTGCAAAATGGTGGGGATACTCACTTGAGTGATCTTGCACCAACTAGCATTTCCTACAGGACTACTAGTATATACTATATAGTACTCCCTAGCTACGACAAATGTAGATCAAGTTCTTGAGAAATATAAGGTTAAACATGACTAGGTTGTCTCTTTTGATACTCAAGGTACTGCTTATCTTGATATTTGCTGGCTGGGTCGCTCTTTGGGTTCTTAAGCCAACCGAGTTCTGGACGAGGAAATGGAAGGAGGCAGAAACAAAATCATCAGATTCCGTGTTGGGCTATAATGGTAAGTAACTATAAGATATTTAAGGTCTATAAAGTAGATCCCAGCAAAGAGATTAATATGCTTTTCTATGATCAAAGATATTACCAGTTACAATATTTACTATTATTGTACAGGTCTTGATTTTGTTGTCTGGACCTTTCCTCTTATTGTTTTTTCTGTAATCGGCTTCATCTACTTGGAACTGAAACCAAGCACACAAAGAAACAGGTATACATATATAAGTACATATATATAATTTCACCAGCGATATTAAAAGCTAACCTTTTCCAATGTTCTTGCAGAGAAGGAAGGAGTGCATTCACATCTCTCTCTAGTCCACTTCTGGTGAATCCCTATATCGGTGTGTTATCTGGGGTACAGATTCTCACCTCATCTCTGTTCATCATGCTTCTACTTTGGACTTTCTTTGTTCGTGTTTCAAATGACTTGAAGAAGATGACGCCAGTCAAATCATTCAAACTGAGTCCGTAAGCATTCTTTAATTTCTTTATCCATGATCATCCTCAAAAAGAAGTATTGTCTGTATATAATAAATTAATAATCGGTACCTTGATTCAGATGGCAATACAAGCTCTTCAGGATGGCTACCCGATGTGGTTTGTTGTCGGAAGCTTGCCTAGCTCTGCTTCTTCTGCCTGTATTACGAGGGATGTCCATATTTCGGTTTCTTGGCGTCCAGTTTGAAGCTTCGGTGAGGTACCATGTTTGGCTCGGTACAGGAATGGTGTTTTTAGCCACTTTACACGGTGCAGGCACGTTCTTCATCTGGGGAATCAAACATAGAATCCAAGACGAGGTAACCAACAATTATACATCCTTCAAAACTCAATTCTCCAAGGAGCATGTAAATGAAATACTTGTTCATCTAGATGTGGAAGTGGCAGAAGAAAGGGCGAATATACCTTGCAGGAGAGATTGCTCTAGCAACAGCTCTCATTATGTCGATCACAGCACTTCCTCAGATTAGGAGGAAATGGTTTCAACTCTTTTACTACACACACCACCTTTATCCAGTCTTCATTCTTTTCTTCTTGTTCCATGGTGGTGACCGCCATTTCTACATGGTGTTTCCTGGAGTTTTTCTCTTTGCCCTCGATAAACTACTTCGGGTCATACAATCGAGGCCAGAGACGTGCATTCTTTCTGCTCGAGTCTTCCCATGCAAAGCAATAGAATTGACTTTGCCAAAGGATCCAAGTTAGTCAACTAAACCTTTATCACTGTCAATAGAACATATGATACGATAGTCTGCATAACTTGCAAAATCCATACCTGATTGCAGGGTTGAAATACGCTCCAACTAGCGTGATCTTTCTGAAGATACCGAGCATCTCCAAATTTCAGTGGCACCCGTTCAGCGTAACTTCTAGCTCAAGCATAGACGAGCACACTATCTCAGTCATTGTGAAGAGTGAAGGGCAATGGACTAGTACCCTGCACAGCAAAGTTATTCATGATGAACAGAATTCAGAAGCAGATCAAAGAAAATGTATTCCAGTAGCAATAGAAGGTCCTTATGGACCTGCATCCATGGAGTTTTTAAGGTATGAATTGAATCAAATCAACTTAGCATGATTAGATTAAATTTGCAAGTTCATGTCCATATTTTCATTTTTCAGGTACAATAACTTACTCATGGTAGCTGGGGGGATCGGGCTGACACCGTTCCTGAGCATCTTGAGTGAAATAAGCTGCAGATCAAGCAATGGAAGAAACACATATCCTGATCGAATACAACTTATATACACCATAAAGAACTCACAAGATGTTTGCTTACTGGATCCAATACTTCCAAAGCTACTAGATATTGAACAATATCATACAAAACTCAAAGTATTCGTCACTAAGGAGAACCAAATCGGAGTGACACTAAGAGAAGTGCTTAACGATGTTCCTGAGGCACAAATAACAAAATTTGGCACTACAAACACCAGTTATGCAGCACATGGGCCTGAAAGACTTCTATGGATGGCTGCTATTACAATCTTTTCTTCGGTCATATTTCTCCTATCACTCATTGTTTTCAGCCGTTTGGTTATTCCACCGGGCCAGACACCAGCAACACAGAAGACTCCCTCGTCACAAATTGATCTCCTCCTTGTTTGTTCTTTTGTCATAGCAATCATATCAGGGGCTATAATGGCTATCACGATAAGGTGGAAAAGGCTAACGAAGGAGATTCAATTATTCTCTGATAAACAAAGCAAAGATGTAAAACCAAGCTCACTTGAAGCAAGTAGAGATCTCGATGAACATGAAATCCATTTTGGGGGAAGACCAAACTTTCAAGGTAGCATTTCGACATCCTACCTTCTCTTTCACTATAGAGATGAATGTTGTACCCTATATCATACATGGCCTAACTTGTTCCTGGTTTAGCAGATATAATATCAAATTTCACTGGAGAAGCAGGTGGATTAGATATAGGAGTTTTGGTTTGTGGGCCTGAACCAATGAAAGATTCCGTTGCCTCAGCATATAGACAAGCTCTGGTTTCACAGAGGAATGCAAAGGGAAAGAAACTTAACTTGAGCTTTCACTCACTGAATTTCACACTGTAGTGGGATTTACAACTCTTTTCAACTATCATAAACTATATTGACTACATGTAACACTGTAAGAGTGTGATAAGATCATCTGTAAGGCAATGTAGCATATTGTTCATAAACTGAAGTTCATGGCACAACAATGGCAATATATATACCCCAAAAACCAAGTTACATTCGAAATCTCAAATAAAAAGTACATGTACATTAACACTACAAGATTGCAAACACACAAATGAAACAAAATTTAGTTGTAGACAGAAAATAGAACTTCACACCTGCTCTTCTGGAAGTAACACCGTCTCTTGTTCTTTTTCACCTTCATCTCTATCAACGATGCTTTCTGTAGGAGTCAATCCAGTGAGCAAGTCCTTTGGCTCCATCACCTCATGCTCCCCTAATAATATTGCAGTTACCTCCTTCATAGTAGGCCTCCGGTTAGGATCAGGGTGGCAACAAGATAACCCAAGTTTCATCACGGCTTCCATCTCCTCCACTTTGTATTCTTCCTTAATCCTCTTATCTGCTAACTCCAAGATCCTCCCCTGCACATACTTATGCCTCACCCAATCTATCAAAACCTCCTCATCCTCGTCCTCCACAGATGTCTCTATGGGTTTCCGCCCACATGCCACTTCCAACACTACTACCCCAAAGCTATAAACATCACTAGCTGCGGTAGGTGAAGCCAAGGTTACCACCTCAGGGGCAAGGTAACCTAACGTGCCCACAACTCGAGTTGTTTTAGGCACCTCTCCATGAGTGTACAACTTTGCCAAGCCAAAATCCCCTAACCTCCCACGCATATCGTTATCTAGCAACACATTGCTCGACTTGATGTCTCTATGGACAACCACCTGATCCCAACCGTGGTGCAGATAACTCAACCCCTCAGCAACATCAGCTAGAACTCTTTTCCGCCCCTCCCAACTCAACACATTCTTCGGCCTAACAAAGATCCACTTGTTAAGACTACTATTGGGCATGTAATCATAAACGATCATCAACTCATTCCCTTTCCTACACCACCCTCTCATTTGCACTAAATTCTTGTGCTGCAGCCTTCCCATACTCGAAATCTCAGCCATGAACTCCCTCAGCCCCTGCTTCGAATTATGGTTCACACATTTCACTGCCACCTCCATGTTGTTAGCCAATGTACCTTTGTAAACCTTCCCAAACCCACCGGACCCTAACAACTCTTCATTTGAAAATGCCTTTGTAGCCAAACTAAGCTCCTCGTACGAATATCTATGAGGCCAATACTCCATCTCCCAATCTTCAATATCATCATCTTCATCTCCATCTCTCCTCCTCTTCCACCAAAACCAATAAAACAAAAACAAAACAGTGACCACCGCCACAACACAACCCACCACGACCCCTGCAACCGCCCCTTTTGACAAAGAAGATGACTCGGGATTCACCGGCCGGAAAACTGGAAAACCCGTGGTGTTGATATCCCTAGCAACGCCTTCATCACTAAAACTCCAAGCCAACAATCTCCGGACCTCAACCCATTCAGTCTTTGAAGCTGAAAATCCCACAAACATCTCCGTGGAGAAATAATTTGCGATCACCGGATCCTTGAACGACAACAGAGTCCTAGCCGGCCGGGGCATTCCGGCCGGCACAATCGTAACATTGATTTCATTTTCCGGGCCGTTGAATTCAATCCAGACATGAATATTCTGCCCACTTTTCATATTAAGAGTCACAAATGTAGAATTGGAATCATAATATCCAGCTCTTTGTGTCGTCTGTGATAAAACGCTGTTGAGATCGATACCAACGTGATTATCATCCACCTCGTTAAATTCCGCGTTCTGACCGGTGTCGAATTCGACGACAAAGAGCGGCGCCACCGTCCGCGGCGCAGCGGAGAAGATCCCGAAATGCTGGCCGGCAAGGGCGTCCGGTGGAGAAGTTGTGTTGGAGAGGACGAAAGCGAGCCCGAAGCCGGGGCTGGATGCGATCTCGGGCAGAATTGAAAAGACAAACTGAGTCGAGAACGACGTCGTCACGATGTTGGAATTCGAGGGTTTAAAAGGGATTCTAGAAGGATAAAAGACGCGGCCGATTGTGAACTGTTCCGAGTCATTAGTAAAGCGGATCACCGGCGGCTGGATGCGAGCATCTTCCACGAGTGAGAGGTTGGCGCCGGCGGTGAAGGAGTTGAAGATGAAATCGACGGCTGAAGATTGAGCTGCCAACTGCAGGAACATGATGACCAGCACTTCAAGTAGCATTGTTCGAGACTTGGACCGCCGAGATCTCGAGATTTGGAGAAGGAAATCAGAGCTCAGACATGATTACTTCCTTTTTGGCACAAGCTGAGCAACATCTTCTAATTTTCCATAGTTTTGCTTTTTGAACATAATTTTTTGACGTCTTCTCCAAAAAATTCCACTGCAGTAACCAAAATTACACGTTCAGAGAAGTAAAATTCACTCAAATCAATCACGCCTTGACCTAAAAGTTCTAAGATATACACTAACACTTCCACTTTTCCGAAAAGTAATCATAATGAGATTATGCGGAGTGGTAGTGGATTTCAATAAGGAGATACAAAGTAAATGCACTTCCAATGATTTAGATCACTTACTGCTTTACCTCAAAAACGAAAATCAACAGTAATCTTGTTAATCAACGCGTAGCATCGGATTGTTCAACGGAAATCAATCCAGATTTTCCGCATAAGAAAAAGTATAACCAAGTATTTAGTTGACGACATGGTTGTATATGAATGGACTCAAAGTCGCATATTATCGTTGAATTTTATTTGATCCAAGTTAGAAATTCCTTGTTCCATCTTTTTTTTTCCTTTCCTTTTATTCGATCCTTCCATTGGCATTTCCTCTTTTTTTTATTATTTTTATTTTAATCCTTCGACTAAAAAATCTTAGTTTCGTCAAAATCTCGATCTCATAACATTGGAAGATACCTCACAAATTTGATTTATTTTTTTCTTTATATAAATGTGATTAGTCTAATCTGCATGGCTGAATTATCTGACCTTTTTCCATCTCCTTTTTTACTTTTAATTTTGGTCCAAGCCCCAATTATCAGAATGGCTTGGATATATCATTTTGTATACCCTTATGTGTACCACACAACAATAGTATTGACATGTGACATTTCTTATTAAACAAAGTGTGTCATATTTACCACATATCAATATCATTGTAGTACCACTCATTGTAGTGTAATACACACAAAAGTATATAAAATGATACACAAACATTTGTGCTCAACTATGGATTGTACTACATGTATTCATCATTCAACTATGTAATTAATTAATTCAAGATTCGGACAAAAGTAGCCTAAAAATTTGAACATTGAATTTGTTGTAATTAATGAGATAGGTTTGAATTTTGAATCATTAATTACCTAGTATTTTCGGGGGAGTATGAAAATTCGATCATTTCTCTACGATTTCTCTTGCACTGCCCCTTCCAACGGGTTTCGAAGAAAAAATACTTTAATTGGTCTCCAAACTCATCTGGGGAAATTTATTTTTTTGTTTCTATTTTGATCCTTCAACTAAAAAATCTTAGTTTTGTTAAAATCTCGATCTCATAACATTTGACGATACCTCACAAATTTGATTTATTTTTTCTTTATATAAATGTGATTAGTCGATTCTTGTATGTTCTTTTGTATTCTCTTTATGTCAATAATAAGATGTACTAGTACTTGATTGAGATGTCTTAAATTAGTCATATTTGACTTGGCATGAATAATTATAATCTGCATGGCTGAATTATCTGACCTTTTTCCATCTCCTTTTTTACTTTTAATTTTGGTCCAAGCCCCAACTATCGGAACGGCTTGTATATACCACTTTCGTATATTCTTATGTGTGTCACACCACAAGAGTATTGACATGTGATATTTCTCATTAAATAAAGTATGTCATATTTACCATATATTAATATCATTGTATTATCACTCATTGTAGTGTGGTACACACAAAGATGTACAAAGTGACACAAATATTTGTGTTCAACTATGGATTGTACTACATGTATTCATTATTCAACTTTGTAATTAATTCATTCAAGATTCGGACAAAAGTAGCCTAAAAATTTGAACATTGAATTTGTTGTAATTAATGAGAGGTTTGAATTTTGAAGCATAAATTTGAACAATAGTCAGGTCTGGCAGAGTGATTAGACAATTCTATAACACATGTTCGTTCCAAGCTGTATATGGGCTCGAGCCCAAAAGGAATAGCCCAATAAGCAAGAGCCACGACATTTGGAGTCCACCAAAATAGGGTTGTGAACTAATTAAACTTTTTTAGGTTGGATTCTGTATTTTATTCGAATGTAAATATTTAATTCATGAGTAATTTAATTTTTAAGATTGAGTTAAATACGAATTAAATTAAATATTTGAATAACAATTGAAAACTGATATTAAACTCAGTTGTTTATAACCCTACTCAAAAGCATCTAATTATGATTTTCAACGTATTTGACTTGTAACGAGAAAATCTTAGGTAATTTTTGTTTCTATTAAGTATATTATTTAGCGTGTAAGCTACATATATAATGAATTAATTATGAATAAATGTTACGCACCCAAATTTCGACGGTTAGGTATTATTTTTAATTAAATCTCAATTAGTGCTAATTATTCTCTGTGATTGGATCTATGGCACATGAACTCATTAACTTTCCAACATATTGTAATCATTTTTTTCTAAACTGAAATCAATTTCTATTAGCGGTTAGTTTACTCTTTTAACATCTAGCTAAAAGAACTTAGAGCATGCTAAAAATATATGATCGGATTAAATCTTGATTAAAAAAAATTAATCATTTTTATAATAACATTCCTATAAAGTTGAAATAATTAAAAATGCAATTACTTTCATTTTTTTTATTTATTGTTGGTTTAATTATGACTTTGAGATGAAGAATGATATATGTTTATGTTAGACCTGTTTAATAATTATTTTCGTTCCAAGCAGAAACATTTTTAATTATGACTTTGAGATGAAGAATGATATATGTTTCTGTTAGACCTGTTTAAAAATAAAATAAGCATCATTCATTGTCACGAAATCAAGATCAAATTCTTATTATGAACAAAAAAACCACAATTATTAAAACATGTTTCATACATGAGTTTATATCGTGAAGTCACGATCGTGTTCAGATCATTAAAAAGAAATTCGTACAAAGTTTAATCATTCTTCAAACATCTTACAAAATAAAATCTAAAATCAATCAATACTTGGCCATGTAATTAACATTTTTGTATTAGTAGTTATTTTTATGTTTCCTATTTCAAGTAATTGACACATAATTTTATACTTAAAAGTTGGTATACAATAAGCACTTCAATACCAAATACAGTTTATTCAATACGTATTTTAATAGTGATTACGGCTTATTCTCGATATTAAAAATAAAAATTGGTATCCCATTCGACATGTTAAAAATTGAATTCATTAGGGACGAGTCAGCGACAAGTAAACGTTGGGCCCAACATAGCGAAGTCCTATAAAACTGCCACCTCAAAATAAGGAAAATAAATAAATTATTAAGGTTGGATGCGATTAGTTGTGTCGAAATATGAATGGTTTTGGTGTGAATCGACAACATAGCCGCCAGGCCTAACTCCACGTGTCGCTTCAATAGGGGCGCATCACAGCGCTTTGTAACGACTCCACCTCATTGGTGCCACTAATCTCAGCCCCAGTGGACCATATTCGTCTACTATTTTTCTTTTTCTTTTTTGCTTTTCTCCTTTTCCGTACGGACTGTTTGTTTGGGAGGATTGCATGGTAATTTCCATTAAAATTAAAGGAGGTTGTTGCATATGATTTACTCTTTCCGTCCGATGGATATTGTCTCATTTATTTTTGGTATAATTATTAAGAAGAATTTTTAATTGTGTATAAAGTTATGACCCTCATATTATATACTCCATCCGTCCCATTGATAATGACCTTTTTTTCATTTTCAATTTGTCCAATTTGAAATGATTCATTTAAAGCATCTCCAACTTACACTATAATGGTGTTTGGAATAGAAAAATCATCACCAACCCAACTCTATTTTCAACACTAAAATGAGGATTTGTCATTTTTCTCTCCTCCTACTTCATAAATGGTGTCTACTATCACAACACCAATTCACTTTTTCAATTCTGCAAAATTACTCTCAAGTCCTATATTTTATTGAAAAATTGAAATCTACATTCCGATGGGAAAATTAATTAAACCATTATATAGAAAAAAATTATATGACAATGATCATTAAACAACAGGTCATGTTGTTAATTACAAAAAATAGGCCGACGTTTTTAACGTATTAATTATGTGTAATAATTATAAAAATTAATTATGTTTTATTTATAGAATACAATTATACCAATAATAGAAAGTATTGAAATATAAAATATAATATTACATTAAAAACAATCACAATAATAGAAAAATATTATGAAATACATACCCGATAATAGGAAAACATTACAATAATGGTATTACATATATAATTGCTAATTGAAATTGTTGTGGGTCTAATGTGTAATATTGAGAAATATATAGGTATTGTTGTAAAAATAACATGAAATGAAATATATGAAGAGCATTATTTTTTAGGGTGAATTTGAGTTTGTGGGTTGGAGTGAGATTACTGTTTGATGTGACAGAAACTGTAAAATGATGTTAAAAATAGGCATCTCGATTGTAGATACTCTTAAAAAAAATAATACATTCTCTTATTATTTTTTTCACCTACTTTATCATTCACTCTTTCATCATCTCACTCATATTTTCTCTCTAATTTTATCATTTTCTCTATTTTATTAATTTTCGTGCCGGAAAGTCAATAGACCTTTATCAATGAGACGAAAGGAGTATAAATCAAAACCACAAGATCTTGAGATTTTAAAAAATGAGATAAAATCATAAGACATCTCAATTAGAAAAAATGGATAAAATTTATTGGACCAAATAAATACTTTCTAATGTGACAAATTGTAGTACAAAAATATTAACGTATACTAAGGTTAAATATCTTAAATAAATGGTTATTATGAGATAAGTTAAAATTCGGCTAATTGAATATCAAAGGAACCATATTATTTTGACATAAAATAATATGAACAATTTTTTTTACGTCGGATTGATAGTTAAACGTTTATACCGGTTTTTTTTAATTAACAAATTATAATATCATGTATTAATGTGAACATTATGCAAATCGTGTGTATAATTACATGTTAATAACTTTTTTTAATTCCCTCGAAATTATTCTTCTGCCTAACGCACTCCAATATTATTTTGTATTTTTTGTGACAAAAGTTTGGTACTCCCTCCATTTAAGTTTTTAAATAGTTATAATAACGAATATTCGAATAATTTAAGCGCGTGATTTTGACAAACCTCCCGTTTTGAACTAATTATGAATATTTAAAAATTAATTTTGGGCTTTAAAATTCTATAAATAGGCCTCCTGCCCTCGTTCTCTGTTTCTTGAAAGGTGAGAGCGAATTCTTCCAGTTTCGGCAACTTTCTCACTCTTCCACATCGAAGCCGCTTTCTGGTTTCTCACTCTACGTCTCCACTACAAAAATAATCTTCAAGTATGACTCAGAAACATACATCAAGCAAAACAGTCAAACTCCTGTATAGCTACGGCGGCAAAATCGTTCCCCGCCCAATCGACGGCATGCTCCGCTACGCCGGTGGCTTTACTCGCGTTCTCGCCGTAGATCGTTCCGTTTCGTATGCAGGTATTTAATGTAATTTGTTTTTTCTTCCTCTTCTGATTTTAGTTTCCTTCAACTGTTTGTTTGAATTTTATTATGTTTTTCCTGTTCGTGAGGGATTGAATTTGTATTTCCTATTTTTTTGGAATAGATCTGTTGTTGAAATTTGGTGAATCGTGTGGATCTCCAATGATTTTGAAGTGCAAATTACCAACCGAAGATCTAGATGTTTTAGTTTCAATCAAATCCGACGAAGAGCTTCGTTACGTGATCGAAGAATACGAGAGAGTTTCGCCGGAGGCGAAGATCCGAGTCGTTCTGTTTCCGATGAATCCGGCGAAGAAAGCATCTCAGCCATCATCTCCGGTCTCGTGTTTTGATTTTCCCTCTGTTTCGAAACCCTACGTGAAGGCAGCATACCCCCCACGCTATCAGACGGCCGCGCCGTGCGCTGCCGTACGCCGCCGTGCTGTTGGATATCCCGCCGCCGCGGCCGCGGAGAAACGCTTTTGCTACGATGCGAGGAGTTCGAGGCATCTGTACACCGCGGCGCACCGAATTCTTACTCATTAGTCACAGTGACTCATAGCCATAGTAACCAAGCCATGAGAGGGGAAAAAAACTTGTCTATTTCTTCTTGATGTGCTTTTTTTTTTAATTTTTTTTTCGAATTATTTGAACTCGGAATTATTTGTCGAATCCGAATTCGGAGCGAAAATTTTAACCGTCGTCACCTTGAATCTGAAACTTTCTGAAATCGGACGCCGTGATTGTTCTTCCGTGCGGGGTAGGCGTTGTTTTCTGCCTTCATCGCGACGGCGCGTGGTGGCCTGCGGCCCTGACGCTCCGCCGTTGCGCGTTGTTTACGCGCTCTGCACTGTTGCATTTCGTGGTTCCCGTGGTTCTTACTAGAAGCTTCTTCCCGAATTAAACGGACATATGTTCTGGAATAAAATTTATTTACGCAAATCAACATTGACTGTACGTTACTATTTGATTTTAATTTTGATTTTTTGTATTTTAGTTTTATTGATTACTTTCCATCTCATCATTGGTTTGTTTTTATTTATGAAATGTTTCTTGCTGGTTTTTCTCATGGTTGGTAGAAATTCCCTAAAGCAGCGGAATTTAAAATAATAATAATAATAATAATAATAATAATAATAATAATAATAATAATAATAATAATCAAATCGCTTAGACAGGGAACTGAATTCGTGTAATCGGAATCAATTAATCGTCACACCAATCGGATTATATGTAATTATTATTACTCAGGGTATTCTATCGTTACGTTACTTGAATGAAACCAAAGGTGGAAAATATCGTGAATTATCACAAAAGTTCACAAAGTAATTTAGGTTCGATTGAATAATCCGCCATGATTTATTATTGCAAAAGGTTTGATTTGCTCATTCGATTCGCTATTGCAATAAGGGGAAATGAAATCTTTTGAAATTATTGGGATCTAAAAGTGTTATTACTCCCTCCGTTTCACTCTATTAGTCCAATTTTTCTTTTTTGACCGTTCCACTCCATTAGTCCACTTTCATTTTTTAACTTAAAATAATACTCTTATATATTCTAGTGGATTCCACTACTTTACACACAACAAACAACTTTCTTAATCTCCGTGTCGAAAAAAAAGTAGACTAATGGAGTGGAACAGAGGGAGTACATTTTATACTGAAAAGTTATATTTTATGGCATTAATTTGTGAACGAACTTTTCAGAATTTTCAGTTTTATTGTTGAAAATACTCCCTTGGCCTTATTAGTACTATCCTTTCTTTTTAATCTGTTATTATTTATTACTTTATCCGTCTTAATATGTAGTAGTTTATAATATTTTTTCGGGTTGTTTTAAAAATATTGTTCATTTTTTAGTTTTACAAAATTTTACACACAATCAACCATTTTTCTTAAAAACCGCATGGAAAAAAAGTGAAGAATATTTTTAGGGCTGAGGGAATAATAAATATAATATTGTGTATAAATAATGTTGGCCCACTTATTAAATAGTGTAATTATTTTTATAATCAGGAAACATGACATTAGTAATATAACGGCTCAATCAAGAATACAAAACGTTACTAATGATCAAGAATTCAAATGACATGTCCCAATATGATGACATAGCGGTAAAGGTGGAAGGTCTGAGACCGATAGATCATGGGTATAAATCCCACTAGAAATGCTATGTGTGTATCTGTCACCCTGTTACATTAAGGATGGTTTAATTCTCCTCTACGGCTGCATAAAAAAAAATCAAATGACACATTTTTTCTTTTCTCTAATTAATTGGGTCCATGACAGTGGGATCAAAGCTTAAGAAGGCCAAGCCCAATTAAGTAATAGTAATATTACAGATTAATAGGAGTAGCATTTTACCTAAAATTCTGGAGCAAACAAACAAATAATTAGTATTAACAATAATGAAATAATAGCAGTATTTATTTAATCTTGCCATAATTTCCTGAATTTCATGATGAACAATGGACCAATATAGTATAGGTGACATACCATAGCAAAAAAGTCCTACAAGCATATCCAAACATTTATAATGTTTTGCAAATCTTTTAATATTTGTTGCATTTGTTCTTATCATCTTGCTAAACTAATTAATTAATACACGGAAAACGTAATCACAACCCCTACCGGATTTAGAGAACATCCGTGTAGAATAGCATTTTATTTGATGGTGAAGTATCATAACTTAATACATTAACTACATCATACATAAAAGTAGGAAAAAGAAATATTTTCCATAGGTGGTGCTATAGATCCATATCATCTCATCACATGAGCAAAATATCATATCTAAACTCATAGAATCTAGAAATCTTTATATTTGGAATCCATATTAGGGGAAAGCTTTGAGCTAGCTTTTCAAGAATATGAGTTCAAATATCACCAAACCTGTTTATAAATAAGTATGACAAGTTTGACAATTATAATTAATTTAAAATGATGTATTCCCTCCGTCCTATCTGACTTGTCATATTTCTTTTTGATACGAAGATTAAGATGAATGAGTAGTTGTGTGTAGATGAATGAATGATTGTGTGTAAAGATGTTGACCCCATAAAGAAAAAAGTGGGGGTTTGTACAGTAATTGATATTTTTGTTTTGAAAACAAGACAAGTCGAGTGAGACGGTTCTGAAAACTAGACAAATCAAGCGAGACGGGGGAGTATAATTTGTATTTGAATTTATATTTAATGTATAGAAATAAAAATTATACTCCCTCCACCCAGTGAATGTTGTTTTTATTTTATTTTCTAATTGTTTCTCTATTCTTGTCTTCATTAAAAAAAATTAATTTATAAATCACAATCAATCCAAAATCATGAATCCCACCACTTTAACTTACTTTTCCACTTTTTTAAACTTCAAGTCGAATCATACAAATACAACAATAGTTGAATAAAGCAAATACATCATTGCGATATGCCTTTCACCTTGTCACATTAAGAGTGGTTGAACCCTCATGTGTGCTTTGGAGGCTATTGCACAAGGAGCGTGGTTTACCTAGTGCGCATCGAAAGTATGAACCGCGGGTTCCATGAATAAAAAAAAAAGCAAATACATCATACGCTTCGAATAATGACTGTGAATTCCGTAGTTAAAAATATAAAAAGTTTGAATGATAAGAGAAATTTCTCCAAAGAGAACAAGTTTTTCATTGGCCTAATCCGGTAGACTCAAAAATCCACAATGAACCGCCTCTTCCACTAAAAAGGAAATTCAAGAAGGCGACTTTTATATAGCCGTTTATTCATCGTGTCACTTTCTGCAAACGCCCACGTATTTTTCATGGCTACACCAACAATTCTTCCTCCATACTTTTCCATAAGACCGCCGCTTCAGCAGCGGCTCAAGCCCGTACATTTACTTCAAACTATAGGCCTTTTAATTTCATCAAAAAACGCTGCATTCAACATTTATAGCTATCTTTTTCTTCTCTCTTTAAAAAAGAATTTAAAATGAGGCTTTACGTGAACTTGCTAGAGGGCAGAGGTGGCGCGTTGAAGAACTCTTATGTGAAGCTGCGAGTGGGAAAACATAAATCGAAAACGAGGATCTTGAAAAATACTGAAAACCCAGTTTGGAACGAGGAATTTGCTTTCACGGTGCATGATTTGGAGGATGAATTAGTTGTTTCTGTGTTTAAATGCGATGATCATGATCATGGATTCTTCCATGTTTCTGCTGGGGAGTTTGTGGGTCGGGTTAAGATTCCGGTTTGGAGAGTTGCGGAGGAGGAGAATCAGAGCTTGCCGCCGACTTGGTTTTCCGTTGAGGCTAAGAATGTGAAATCAGTTGAGAATGATTGCTGTAAGTTTTGATGTTTGTATTCAGTTTCTAATGGTTGAATAATTTATTTTGAGTATTTTGAATTTTTGGCTTTTGTATTAGTTTGTTTTCTGATCAAGACAATACTTCTTTGTTTTAATGAACTTATGATTTGCTGAACTTTGTATTAATATGTAGATTGGATTACTAGTAAATTTGTGGAGTGATTATCAATTGCCTTTTAAGTTGCCAGAAGTGTTTGATGATTGGATTACGATGCAATTTCAAACTAGTATAGAATTCTGAAAACTGTTTGGTGTTGTTTGGCCTTAACTAGAGTTTAAGTTTATGAACATCTCTTGAGAGCAAGTCTGTTTACTGAAGTTTGGAGAGAGATTCTTGAATTGAATTGTTGAAGCTCCTATTCGTTTCCAACGTCGACTTAGTAATGATCCCGTTCTTCGTATATAAGTTTGGATAACATGGTTTGTTTGGATCGTTTGTTTCACGTGTAGAAGTTGATGGCCTACACGGTAAGGGGCGTGTTTGAAGTCATTTTTAAGGGTGTGTGGCTCAATTTATCATGAATATTTGTCTGTTTTGAAATTTGGTAATCTCATAAGTTTGAGAAGTTTTCATGGTTGCCTTTTACACTTCTATTGCTATGTAGGTAAACTTCTTATCTCTCTATCCTTACATGGGAGAAACCAGGACACTTCAACTGAGAGCAATAATCACTTGCAATGGGAAGGTAGAATCACACCAATTCATAATGGTAATGCATCTCCTCCTGCAGTCAGAAAGTCGCAAGAAGGGAAGCATTTGATGAAAACGCTTGCTGGCCATTTGGAGAAATTGTTCAACAACAAGGAGGAGATGCAACACGATGAAAGTTGTTCGTCTGAATTGTCTGTGGCTTCAGATAATGAAGACCGTATAATGGAGAGTCCAGAGGACCCTAGCTTCGAAGAATCAATTGAACTTCTTCAATCCAAGAATGAGAACAGAGAAATGCCAAAAGATCTGCAGGGAGGCATCCTTCTCGATCAAACTTATAAGGTGCTGCCAAAGAAACTTAATTTGGTTCTCTTCGGTCCAAATTCTGAATTCCAAAGGAGTTTGGCGGAGCTGCAGAAAACAACGGATTTTCAAGAGGAGCCGTGGAGGTGGAAATCGGAAAAAGATGTGTCATGTTTGAGAAGAGTTGTTACATATACTAAAGCAGCGAATAAGCTCGTCAAGGCTGTTAAAGCAACCGAAGAGCAAACCTATATAAAGGCTAATTGTAATGAATTTGCAGTTCATGTTAGTGTGAGCACTCCAGATGTCCCATATGGGAACAGTTTCAAGGTTGAGTTACTTTACAAGGTAATGCCTTCAGAAGGCGAATCTTCTCGTCTGGTTGTGTCTTGGGCTGTGAATTTCAGCCAAACGACGATTATGAAGGGGATGATAGAGAGTGGAGCAAGGCAAGGCATGAAGGAAAGTTTTGAGCAGTTCTCTACTCTACTATCTCAGAAGTTTGAAGTAGTGAAAGCCCCGGATACGTTAGACAAAGATCAAGTATTGGCAAGTCTAGAGACTGAGCACCAGTCAGATTTGGATTTGGCGATTCACTACTTTTGGAATTTCATGGTTGTCTCCACGATTTTCATGTTGCTACACGCCGTTGTTCACATTTTCCTCTGCAAACCAAGCATGCTGCAAGGCTTAGAGTTTGAAGGACTTGATTTGCCTGATAGTTTTGGAGAGCTTATTACCTCTGGTATATTAGTCATTCAGTTGCAGCGAGTTTATTACATGATCACGCATTTTGTGGAAGCTAGGCTTCAGAGAGGTAACAAACTGAAACTTAGTTAGAATGTTTTGTTTTCTGCATTATATTTTACTCATTTGGATTCATTGGCAGGAAGGGATCATGGAGTCAAAGAACAAGCTGATGGATGGGTTCTAACGGTAGCATTAATCGAAGGGGCAAATCTATCTTCGACGGGTCCATCAGAGGTTCCAGATCCTTATGTTGTTTTTACTTGTAATGGGAAATCAAGAACTAGCTCCGTGAAACTTCAAACTCTTGATCCTCAATGGAACGGTATATCTGCTGTCGATTTTTATTATTCAGTTTCCTAATATTGGCCGCATTATCTGGTAGAGGAGAGTCATTTCTTATCAATTTATACAGAGATTCTCGAGTTTGATGCCATAGAAGAACCCCCTTCCGTGTTGGATGTGGAAGTGTTCAACTTCGAAGGCCCACTCGACCAATCTTTCTCACTCGGGCATGCTGAGATCAATTTCTTGAAGCACACGTCTTCTGAACTTGCTGATATTTGGGTGCCTCTGGATGGAAAACTTGCTCAATCCTCTCAATCAAAGTTGCACTTGAGAATCTTTCTTGACAATAACAATGGAGTCGAAACACTCAGAGATTATCTAGCAAGTTTGGAAAAGGAGGTTGGGAAAAAGGTATAAATAATTCAACTGTTTTATGCTGAATTCGACAGTTAACTAGTTAAGTATTTACATGAAATTTTTTGCTCCAGTTGAGCCTAAGATCCCCTCATAGGAATTCAACTTTTCAAAAAATCTTTACACTGCCTCCGGAAGAATTTCTCATCAGTGATTTCTCGTGCTCGTTGAGAAGGAAGATGCCGTTACAGGTAGAAGAAGCAATCCATAGTTGTGTTCTTGAAGTTAACATAGATGAGAACGTTATTTAAGAACGTTCTATTCGTGCAGGGCCGACTGTTCCTTTCTGCCAGAGTCGTCGGATTCTATGCAAACTTGTTTGGGCATAAAACAAGATTCTTCTTCCTCTGGGAGGATATCGAGGATATTCAAGTACTACCTCCATCACTAGCAACAGTTGGAAGCCCAGCACTTGTAATAATCTTGCATAAAGGTAGAGGTCTTGATTCCAAGCATGGAGCCAAGGTTTTAGATGAGCAAGGAAGGCTGCACTTTCACTTCCATTCTTTTGTTTCTTTTAACGTTGCCAGCAGGTATTTCTGCTTCAAATTTCTTACAATCCCATTATATCATTTGCACTGACACTACATTTAACCAATGTATTTTATCTGCTGCAAGAACAGAACCATTATGGCCTTATGGAGAACAAGAACATTAGAGCCTGATCAGAAAGCACGAATCGCGGAGGAGCAGCTGAGCGATGATGGGAAACCTCTTCTTCTTGAAGACACCGGATCCTTCTTGGCTGTCGAAGATGTAAAGATGAGTAAGGTTTATACGGTAGAGCTGCCACTGAACGTAAGTATATAGCCCGTTGCTTCCATCTCATAAATATTGCCTTCATAAACTCTAATACTCCCTCTGTCCCATTATAAGTGGCTCGTATTTCGTATTTCTTTTTTGATCGTCCCATTATAAGTGGCTAATTCTTAAAATAATCTATTAGGCCCATTACTTTTACATTATATGTGCCGAAGAGGTTTTGAGCCACTTATAGTGGAACGGAGACAGAGGGAGTACTAAATGAAGTTTTAGCCTTAACCATGAGAGTATACTGTTATTCTATATTGTAAATGAATTCCACAGCCTGGATCACTAATGGAGATGTTTGATGGAGGAGATTTGGAGCAAAAAGTGATGAGCAAGTCCGGTTGCCTCAACTACGCGACAACCACATGGGAGCAAGTGACACCCGATGTTCAAGAAAGGCGCGTGAACTACAAGTTCAGCCGGCGGGTCTCAGACTTAGGTGGGGAAGTGAGCAGCACGCAGCAGAAATCGGCCTTACCAGACGAAGGCGGATGGGTGGTGAACGAGGTTATGACGCTCCACAACGTCCCCCTAAGCGATCACTTCAGAGTAAGCAGTTGTAATCTTGTTCATGCACAGATTAGGTGTAATCTTGTTTGATGATGCAGGTGCAGTTGAGGTATGAGATTGAGAAATCTTCTTTCACTCATAACTCATGCAAGTGTGATGTTTACATTGGGATCATGTGGCTGAGGAACTCCAAGTTTGAGGTGAGAATCATGAGGAATATTGTTGAGAAGTTTACTCATCGCTCTCAGGAGATTCTGCAGTTGGTAGAGAGAGAGGCTTTGCTTACAAGTAAGTAGCAGCCAACAACTGTTATCATGTAGCATAGAAATAGTCATGATTTCCTCTGTTATTGATAGATATTAGGGGTAGAATGTTGTATAATCATATTTTCAGAAAGAAATTACTTCAATGATTTATAAAAAAAAATAATCATTTTGAAGGAATTAATTACTCAAGAAAGAAGGGGTTGTCATGAGGTTGGTGAACAATTTATTTGCAATCGATATCCAGTCGTTATGTTACAACTATATAATTCATTATTATTACTACTTCTGTTCCATTATTAATGTCTCATTTATCTATTCGGATCGTTTCGCTATTTATGCCTCATTCCTAAAATGATACAAATGAATAAATTATCGTCAATTTGAACAAGTGGGTTCCATCATTTTATACTTTTACACATTACTGTCTTAATTTTCGTGTCAATTCCATTAAGACATAAATAATGGGACGGGAGAAGTACTTAAAAAGAAAAGGTACAAATCAAATTATTAGGGTTGGTGTGTATTATTGCCAACCTTGCCATGTGCACCACCCAATTCCCTCCAATACCTCACATAAAACCAAACTCATAATTCCATCAACCCTCACCAATTCTTCTTCCTCCTCCTCTAACCAAGCAGATGAAACAAGTCAACCAAACACCCAAGACTTCAACATGCTTGTTCTTCTTCTTCTTGATTTCCTACTGCATTTCTCTATCCATGGCTAACAGAGCAACCGATTCCTCCGGCTACTCCACGTCGGTCTTGCCACTACTCGCGGCCTTTCTCATCGCGGCCCTGATCATCTTTGCCGTCCGGACCACCATCGTTGCATGGATAACCGTGGTGGTGCTCCTGGCTTTTTCGGGGAAGCGCCGCCGTGTTTTGGCACAGAAGGGTAATGAAATCACATGGGAAGTTGCATTGTACCTTGCCAAGGTTGTGATCAAGGATAGAAGCCTCTTGGCTTTCATTTGTACCACTGTTATCACCTTTACAACAATGGCTTGGTTATAAATAGCTGATCAAATTTCTCCATATCTTGTACCCTTGTTTAGTTTATTCATTGAAGTCCCAAGCAGAAATAGACAAAGAAATGAAAATCTTTAGTACCAATAAATCAAGATCATAAATTCATCACACATTACCAGAAATCATGACAGGAACAAGATCCATCTTTGAAGTGATGGAAGCGGTTTCTATCTCTAACAACAATCTCTCTGTTAAAAACTTGAGAAGCAATTTTTGCAGCATTATGACAGTCACTGCAGATTCTCAGATTCTTGGTTATTCTGATTGTAGCTGCGGGAGAAGTCCGAATAAGGCCGAAAGCAATGGCCAATTTCTCACTATGATGAGAAACAGAGGCTTCCTTGTCATCATCTTCCTCTGCTTCCATCCTTGCCATCATTGTATCAGGTACATAACCAGCCTTCTTGATCTGCTCCATCATGTTCTCTACTGCTTTATACACTTTAGAAGATTCCGGATGCACGCTATCTTCGGCTAGAAACTCATGAACAGTGCAATCCAACTCAATGTAGCTGCACCCTGGGCTCTTCTTGATCCCAAGCCTTTTCATCTCATTCCTCAATTTAGCAGCATCTTCTAATCTGCCTATTGATGCATATAAACTTGATAGGAGTATGTAATCCCCACTATTTGCAGGCTCCAATCTAACAATTTGCTTTAATGCTTCCTCTGCTATTTCAGGGTATTTGTGTAATCTACAAGATGCAAGCAAAGTTCTCCATATTACTACATTCGGTTTGATGGGCATGTTCGTTATGAGCTCGTATGCATCCTCAACCAATCCTGCTCGGCCCAGCATGTCAACCACGCAACCATAATGCTCGATTCTTGGCTCGATCACAAATTCTCTGCTCATACCAACCAAGTAGCTTCGCCCTTGATGAACCAAACCGGCATGATTGCAAGCAGAAAGAACACCAATGAAGGTAACATCATTTGGCTTAATATTTTCTTTGAGCATCAAGTTGTAGTATTTAAGTGCTTCTTCTCCCCTTCCATTACTAGCTAGACCTTGAATTAATGCTGTCCAAGTTCTTACATTTTTACTAGGCAT
This sequence comes from Lavandula angustifolia, assembly GCA_028984105.1. Classification (NCBI taxonomy): domain Eukaryota; kingdom Viridiplantae; phylum Streptophyta; class Magnoliopsida; order Lamiales; family Lamiaceae; genus Lavandula; species Lavandula angustifolia. The sequence continues at coordinate 32,611,832 of CM054806.1, read as the reverse complement.
CTTGTGGAAAACTTCAAGTGCTATATCTATACAACCACATTTTGCATAGAAATCAATTAGGATAGTTGAGAGATTGAGAGTAAGCTTCAATTTCTTCTTCTTTATATAAGAATGTGCCCATTTTCCAGTCTGCAGAGCTCCAAGAACAGCACAGGAAGAAAGCACACTAACCATGGTTACCTCATTCGGTGTAACGTTAGCCTTTTGCATGGCGTGGAAGAGAGAAAGCGCCTCTCTGCATCGGTTCGATTGGCTATAACTGGAGATGATTGCGCTCCAAGCAACGACATCTCTAGTCGACATGTTGTCGAACAAACGCCTTGCCATATCCAAACGGCCACACTTTGCGTACATATCAACAAGAGAAGTAATCAAGGTATTATTTCCCATTAGTCCATTAGCAACCATATACTCATAAATCCATTCTCCCAATTCCAAATCTCCTAGCCTCCCACAAGCTTTCAGAACACAAATCAAAGTCACTTCATTAAATCCGATTCCCTTTTTAACCATTTCTCTAAATAGCCCCACAACATCTTGCCAAAGGCCACACCTAACGTAGCCAGAAAACATCGAGCTCCAAGCAACCAGACTTCTCTCAGGCATTTCATCGAACACTTTGCGTGCTGATTCAAGTCGATCGCAGCTAGCATACATGTAAACCAAGGAATTCTCAACAAATTCTTCACGCTCAAGCTTGCTCAAGGACTTCATAACGTGGGCGTGGATTTGTTCACCTTCTCTTAAAGCCCGGAGTTTCGAACACGCTTTTAGAATGCCGGAGAAAGTGAACTCATCTGGACACACCAAGTGTTCGATCATTTGCCTGAATAGGAGAATGGATTTTTCAGGCGATTGCGCTTTAGTAAAACCCCTTATCATGATGTTATAAGCTGAGGCATCGGGGTCTTCGAGATTGCGGAAAATCGAGAAAGCGTAGTCGATGGTGGAGTCGTGAAGGAGGAGAGCGGCCGCCTCGAGGAGGGGCTCCGCCGCCGCCGGATGATGGAGGAGGCGGGTTTTGATCAAATTGGCGTGCACTTGGTTGAGGTCTTTCGTAGTCTTGCATTTTTGAAGAATTAGTGTCTTCGGATTTTCTGGGAATTTACGAACGACGGTTGTTGCCGTTGATAAATGGGATGGAGAAGTTGACAGGGTGAAGACCATTTCTGTTGCTTAATTTTTACAAACAAAGAAGTTGAATTATTCTTAAGAGTATTTACCTCCATGCCGCCTCCGTGCCGTTATATTATTTATGAAGATTAAGATGAATAGTTGATTATTAATATATGAATGAGTTATAGGAGAAAAAAATAAGAATTTATATTTTAATTATTTTTTAAAAAAATAAGATAAATTTAATGGAATAATCCAAAATGAAAAAACGAAATAAGTCAAACAATACCAAAAGAGTAATATTATGCATCTCTTTTCTACGGTCTGTGGAACCATGGGCGGATCCAAGGGGGGGCGGGTGGGTGCGACCGCCCCCCCGAATTTTTGTGCAATACTACGAGTTATCTTTTATTTTTAGTAATTTTTATACTTGTTCCAATTAAATTTTCGAATTCGCCCCCCCGAAATTTTTAAATTTGTTATCCTAACTTTGAAAATTTTTTAAAAACGTATATTAAGTGTCACATATTTTAGTGGAGGTGTAGATTTTGAGTTTTGGATACTTAGTTTGGTAGAGTCAACTTATATAACTTGATGTAATTAATATACTATGATTTTTGTTTGATGCAATTAATATACTATGTTTGTGTTTTCTTTTTTCATGTACTTATTGATATAAAATTAAGAACATTTGAAGTATAAATAAACTATCATTTAAATACTTATTAATTCCTCAGTTAGATATTGTTATTCTTCATAATTTCCTCTAACTAAATTTAGAGTGATGTCAAAATAGGATTGTGTACTATATTTTTCGAATAAATATAAAAAATATATGAGTTATTCATGAAAGAAGAATTTAATCCTTAAATAAGCCATAAAACATAAGTATAATTAGATTTCAGTAGAAAAATGTGCTAATTTTTTTTTTTCGGGGGCTCCGCCCCCGAACCCCCATACAAAGAAAACTCAATCCCCGATAAATTTCGCCCCCCCTAACCGAAAATCCTGGATCCGCCCCTGTGTGGAACACTAACATTTTAAATACTTAAGAATAATTCAACTTACAGAATGAAAACAGAAGAGATCACGGTATAAGAAAAAAAAAAAACCCTCATTATCCCATAAAAAATGGAATTTACTATGAAAATTGTCATTGAGTAGGGTATACGACCTCTTTCCCATTAATCTTGTAAGATTGGTTCCCGATACGGATTTCAAGATACAGAGTGTAAAGTAGTGGTGTAAAATTATAAAATAGAGGGGTCCGCTTGTTTAGATAATTGTGGCTTACTCATTTATTTATATGTTAGGTAGCGTTGCAAGATAAATGAGACGATTCGAAAATGAAATATTGCAAGATCAATGAGACGGAGGGAGTAGTTTTTAACTCTCGTTTCAATTCGATTTTAGTTAATAATAAAATTCATTTTATAAGATGTCTAATTAATTAAATTCATAAAGCGTGTAATAAAATAGGTATAAAGGAATAAATTTTTAACGTTGACAATTTAAGTCATTTAAGTAATAAATTAATAAAACTTTTTATTTTATCATGAAATAAAATTATAAAAGAGCACTGAACACTTCGAAATGAGATACAATATCCAAATTTTTGGTATTTAATTTGTAATTCGTAATAAAATAACATATATCTACGGAAATTTATATCTTAAACCAGGTCTTGTAGACCTTGTGGTATGGAGCAATGTCACATCACTTTTTTTTTTTTTTTTCGGTACCATCACATTTTGAACTTTATAAGCATTTCTTGTTTTTAAATACAAATGAGGTAGCATAATTTTAAACCACAAGATCTACATTGTAGACCCGATTTAATATAGTATAATTTTTCGATATCTACTATCGTACTGTATTTTTTATCACAAAAGCTTGTGCGTGAGAAGTAAATGAGTTTGACTAAATAGTTTCTTCCCGCGCTCAATTTGAAATAAAGTAACCCCCAATTCACATAGGGTTAGGGCAATCGATTTTACTCTCCTCAAATCCACCGATCGAATGATGTCTGCTACCGAGATCAGTGTTCCCATGGATATCTCCATGCCTAACGTCACCGAATGTGAAGTTCACCATCAAGAAGCTGCCATTTTGGACACACCAGCAGCAGCATCTCCTCCGACACTACCGCCGCCTCCTTTAATCAACGAAGAGAAGGTTTTAGTTTCAGGTAAATGCGTGGATGTTTTAATTCCGAAATGTCGAATTGCGTACTTTGTTTGTATAACTAGCGACTGCTTCCTGGTAATGGAATCTTATTTCTTCCTAAATCCGAGTGCTCTAGCAAACATTGTGTAATTTGATGCCGGATTGTTTCCGCAGTTGAAGTTTTACTGAAACCATCTAGCACAGTAAGGGCTGAGGATGTCCGTACTGCGGTGGAGAGGTAAGATAACGCAAGTACGGATTTTCCATCTGATTTTTGTAATTTTTTTCCCCTTCTGCTGATTACTAATTTGTAATTCCATCATAGAATGCTGGAAAAGAGAAGCATGAGCTATGCAGATGGTCCGATTCCAGTCCCTCTAGATGATACGTTTCTTGTGGACAATGTACAAAGAATTTGCATATGTGATTCAGGTGTTTTATGGTTCTTGAGTCTGAACGTGTTTCCCTTAGAAAAACGCCTTGAATGTATAATCTGAATAGTGTAAAAATGAATTCTTATTGTACAATTGAATTCCTAATATAATGTATACTTCTTTTGTGTTCTACAGATGTTTGGGTGGAAAAGCAGGATATTCTTTTATTTTGGCAAGTCAAGCCTATCGTGCATGTATTCCAGGTTCGTTTTTCTATTCATAGTTGTTATTATTTTCTCCTTGCATCTTTTAGTTCCTTGTATGTTTTTTACGCGTAGCTATCTGATCTGTAACTTTAAATCCTCATTGCCTGAGAGATGTTAAATATTTGTTATATTTGAAAAGAAATTCTTATCGAAGTAAAATGTCTACTGATAAACAGGAGATGAATGATTTTGACTAAAGTTTCTCACACCTTTGATGTTCAGCAATAGGCATAGTTGCAGTTGACAAATCCACAATTATCTTTCTTAGTAATGTAAGATATTGTTTTTTCTTCAGCTCAGTGAGGAGGGACCATGTGAAGAACTAAGCAACGATGGTCAACTTGCAAGCTTTAATGAATGGATTCTTCCTGCAAAAGAATTTGATGGCATGTGGGAAAGGTTTGTTTAACAACACCCAGTTTACCATGGATGAAAATTGAAAATTCATGTTTTATTCTTTTATGCAGCTTGATTTATGATTCTGGCCTAAAACAGAGGTTACTGCGATACGCCGCAAGTGCTTTGCTCTTCACTGAGAAGGGTGTCAATCCCGTTCTAGTTTCTTGGAACCGGTGAGTTTTTCTGAACCGGAAAAAAACTTGACTTTCTCATCCTTTTCAACTAAAACTGATGCAAGGTATTACAGGACTACTTTTTTGTGCATAATAGATTAACATACATTACATAAGTTTTAAAGTCACGCCTGTATTGTACCAAATCTCAGTATAATTTTTCTCAATTTACTTTCTTGTATCTTCAAGACCCATTTATTGATATCACTAATGCTTGATTTGGTAAGTCCTGAATCGTATTTCACTGACTTTCTGATCCATCTATGGATGTTCTGCAGCATTGTTCTACTTCATGGACCCCCAGGCACTGGCAAGACGTCTTTATGCAAAGCATTGGCTCAAAAACTCTCAATACGCTTCAGCTCAAGGTTGAGTCCAACTGTCATGTTTCTCTTGGATGTTGAGTTCTTCATTTGCATGACATTTCTTGTTTCCTAAACCAGATACCCACAGTGCCAGTTGATCGAGGTTAATGCCCATTCCTTGTTCAGTAAATGGTTTTCTGAAAGTGGCAAGCTGGTAAGTTTTCAGTCCTTGTTATGCAAGAAGAAATGCTTCCATTTTCCTGTCTCTTATTTTCAATTTAACTTTCTACTTAAATATGTCATCTTAAGTGGACATTTACCTTTGGGGCTCATGGGTTTCTGACCATCTAACTATTGAATATCTTGCACCTTTCTGAATCGAAAGAAGCATGTTTCTTATCGGATATGTATGCATACATAGTTCATATCTATTTTTTTGCATATATTTCAGTACTTCAAGCCAAATCAATCTGATTTTATTTCTACTTGCAATTTCAGGTTGCAAAGCTTTTCTCTAAAATACAAGAAATGATAGAGGAAGAAAACAATTTGGTTTTTGTCTTGATTGGTGAGAAACTTGATAAACAGATATTTTCAATTGACAGTCAAATAAATGGATACATTCTGAGCTTCTTGTTTAAATTATGTAGATGAAGTTGAAAGCCTTGCTGCTGCGAGGAATGCTGCTCTATCTGGATCTGAGCCTTCAGATTCTATAAGGGTATAATTCTTGCTCTTAATACTTTAATCGAAAGTTATTCAACATATCTGATTCGCCCATGAGAGAACTCAAATGTGGTCTCCCAGGTTGTGAATGCTCTGCTTACCCAGATGGACAAGCTGAAATCCTCACCGAATGTAATAATTCTAACTACATCGAACATAACTGCTGCTATCGGTAAGATACAAGTTTCTAGTGTTATGAAGTTTGGTTTAAGCAAAACGGTACAAAGTTTTCTACTTTTTCTTTGATGGACGATACTGCATTCTCAGTCTATGTCTTTTCACATTCTGTTTGCAGATATAGCGTTTGTTGATCGAGCTGATATAAAGGCATATGTGGGACCTCCAACTCTACAAGCACGCCACGAAATTCTAAGATCTTGCTTGGTGGAGCTTATAAGGAGTGGAATACTATCAAACTCTGAGTTTCAGGTATTTGTTTCAATTACTGTTTAGACAGATACAATAGTATAACAGCTGAAAATCATCAGAAGTCACTCCTGCTATCTGCCTAGCTATTTAATTTCGCGATAAATCCGTGATATTTACAGGGTCAAGACATCCTTATTCCAAGTTTTACTAGTCTGAAAGAGCAACTTAATTCAACTGTAAACACAGATGCAACATCTCCTTCTTATCTTCTTTGTAAACAATTGCTTTCAGCTGCTGAAGCATGTGAGGTAACATCCATTACATGATACATATCTCTCTATATACATAATCATTCAACTCAATAGATGTTTTACATTCTAAAAACTGCAAACCACAAATAGGTCTAAGAAGTTCGCTATCATCTTCAGGGACTCAGTGGGCGTTCGCTCCGAAAGCTTCCATTCTTGACACATGCAGCTCTTGCAAATCCCTTTGGTTGTGAGCCTGCCAGTTTCTTGCATAAGATGGTTGAAACAGCTCGAAGGGAACGTTCCGAGATGCTCGATTGAACTTCCATCCTCTTTGTTGTACTTGTAATATGCAGCAGATACAAATTACAAATTACAAAAAAGAAAGAGTAATCCAAAGAAGATGAAAGGAACAGGTTGGTGTTGGAGTGGGGTGGTGCAGTGTACATGATTGTCTTCCACGCGACGTTTCTCCCCTTTGTTTCTTCTTTTTTATGAGTTAAACTGGTCCAGTGAGGGAGGGAACACTTTACTATCGAAGGCGTGCGATGCAGGTTTGCTTTTCCCCACTAAACTTGGCTTTCTACATTACAATAGATCTAGTACAAAGTGGAAAAGTGGGGGATTCCATGTTTGGGACCTACCATATTACCCTGGTCCCACCTTCAAGAAGATGCAAACTAGACTGACTGTCCGATTGATGGAGACTGTTACATTAAATGAATGCATAAGAATTTAGTATTTTGTCAATGATTAGATGCAATAATAGTTTTTTAGCATTTACTTTATCGATTACATTGTGACATGAGTTATTCTATTACATTACATTACATGTGGAAATAGTAGAGTTCAAAACAAGATTGGCCTAGAATAGGACTGCTAGCTAAGCGACAATCCTTCCCTCCCATGTGAGAGAGTGACACAAAGTATTCTTTTATAGTACTATTATTTTACAATCATGCATGTAAGAAAATTATATGATTAACTTTATTAAAAACTCTACTAGGTATTTAGAACATTTTGTTGTACATTAGACAAGTACCATATCATTATAATTAGGATTTACTTTAATGGGTATTTTATCTGATCATAGATGGATATAGGGGTATGCCGGGTGACCACCGCAAGCCTAAATCCCCTCCACCCAGATCCCAAAAAATTGCAAATTTACTATATTTTTCGAAAAGTTCCATTTTTGCACACTTAGAAATTATATAAATTATAAAATTTATGTCTCGAGTTATAAATATTGGATCCACCCTGTGTTTGATTTAGGGGAAGGGTCAAAAGATTTGTTGAAATGTCTAAGGGATGAAGGTTGAAAGAGAGACATAAACACACACAAAGATGAGACATAGATCTATACATGGAGTAGAAGACAAATCTCCTTAGGGAGAATGCTTTACTAAAAAAGAAAACATAAAGATCCAAGAATTCAAACAGAGGTCCGAGAAAAGATCCTTTTTGTAATTGCAAACTTTAATAAAGAACCCTATCTTTAGGACAATGCAACAAACCCATCTCCAACTTTTCACTTTCTTCTCTATTGCCCCTCTCTCTGTCCCTGAAAACGAGGTCTCAGCAAACCCTGCATGCGGTGAGAGAGAGAGAGAAAGAGAGTGAGAGAGAGAGAGAGTGAGAGAGAGAGAGAGAGAGAGAGGGATGATTAGGGCTTACACTATATATACACCATTTACATTCTCTAAAACCGAAAGCAAAAAAACACACTTTCTTGATCTGTATAATGTGCGTTATTCTTAGATTCGGAAGAATCAGGATTGTCTGAACTCCACACATGGATAGAGAATATCTATTTCTTCAAAATTCAAGCCATGATGAAGCTAGGGTCTTCCAGTTTCGTGACTCAGGGTGATCCGTTTATCGATCGAATCGATACATGACGGAAGATCCCACGTCAAAGGGGAATCAAGCACTCCTGGTCCGATCCGCTACTCCTTAATTAGTTTCTATCTTAATTTTTCTTTTGAGTTATTAGGGTTTCTTCTTTTTTTTTTCTCTCTTTTGAGTGGTTTCTTCATTTGTGTTGAATTTTATAGTTTTATTACAAGTAGTAATGTAGACAAGATTGGTTTTGTTCTTGCTTGATCTTGAAGAGAGAGAATGTTTTCTAGCTGTTTATGTGGAATTTTGATTTTCTGGGATTTCTAGCTATATGCATAATCTCCAAATTACTAATTTTTTACAGTTTTCTTTTGTGTGCATATGTATAATATGAATGAATATAAGGAACATCAAATTGGTTAAATTTGAAGAAATCCTAAGTGATATAGTAATATTTTATGCTTGGCTTGCTTGACTCTCAATCATCAGTTTTATATATCATTCTCTTAGATTAATCATCATTATCGAGGAATCGGCCTGTCGCTATATATATATATATAGAGAGAGAGAGAGAGTGTGGTTTATGTTAACTTCATTGATTAATCATCATTATCGAGGAATTTTATATTTTACTAATATAAAATTCAAATTATACTAGTATTATTTCTCTTTATAAGAGAGATTGGCCAGGAAGCCTATTTATGGGCCAAAGCATGTTGGTCCATGTACAGTTAAACTTCGATAAAATAATAATTTTAGGATCGAGAAAAAATATTTATTTAATGAGATTACTATTTTATCGAATATTATTTTAGTGCATTGACTCATATTGGAATTGAAAAAAATTATTATCTTAATAAAATTTTTAATTTATCGAATATTACTTTATCAAAGTTTAACTGTAGCATGTTGATCACTCTTTGGGCAAGTGTGCTGGCCCATTGTCAAAAAATAATTTCATTAGACAATAATCATATACAATAAAAAAATCAGATTTGAAGTGTAAATTAATGAATGGATCAATACTTCTTAGCAGTCCCACCACGATCATTTGTTGAATTATTTTACAATTGTAAAATAGTAAAAATTGGTCCACGTTATAATGTTGCATTAATATTTTTAATTGAGACGGTCGCTATCTTTGACATAATAAATTAGTGGTCCGACGTGTGTTTGCTGCCGGCGCCACTCTCCAATTCCACAACCTTTTCTTATTGAACCAACTTTATTTAGGTCACACTAAATGCCTTTTACCTTAATTTATTCCTCTCGTTTTTATACTATTACGAATTTTTATATTAACTTTCATCTTTTGTCTCTACAAGAATCCAACCACTTTCTGCGCAATCTAGCAGCCAAGATTTTTTACCCTTACAAATCTAATGATTTTTTTTCCTGCATGCGGAGATAAAATTACAGTTGCGACGTACGTTTTTGGACTTTACTCCCTTTTTCTCTTATAGAATATTCTATTTATCCAACTATTGAGTGGGTGTTTGGAACAACTTTTTATAAGCTGCTTCAGTAGAGTCGGCTCAAAAAAAATTTTGGGGCCTAAAGCATATTACTAAAATGAGGCCTTCCTTCAGAAAATGCTTCACACATAGTAGAGCTCATTATACCAAAAGGAACAGAGAAACTACCACCAGCAGCCATCATCATCATCTCTTCTTGAATTCATATTTATTCCTCTCATAGAATAAATCAATTTTAGCACTGCCCAAATTGACAATCTTCGGGCACCCCTTGCAGTACTATACTAAACCAAAAACTTACTTCTTGCCTTTTTCGATACAAAATTACTTATTAAGTTTTTAAATTCAAGTTTACCTAATAAATCATTCTTAATTGCTAAAATGGCTAATCCATTCAACCGGTCTTGAGACATGGTTGTTCTTAAATAATTTTTTAAAATCTTTAACTTAGAAAAACTTCTTTCTGTAGATGCAACTGTAATTGATATAGTAAGTAATATTCTATATGCAATAAAAGAATTAGGAAAACAATCAAGTTCTTTTAATAAATTAAGTATTTCAATTGGGTTTTTAATTTCAACATTTGCAATCTCTTTGAATATCTTCAATTTTGAAAATAAATCTAAATCATCTATATCAGAATCCATACCATTTTTGAGAAAACTTTCAAGAGCAAGACATTTTTGTTTTAAATCACAGTCATTATAGGATTTCAATCGATTAAAGCTAAATAAAAAACCAAATATATCATCATATTTTGAAAATAACTCAAATCTAATATTCATTGAAGAAATTGCATGATCTACTATGTAATAAAAAAAATCAATCTTAAAAGATTCCTCCGCGGATTTCAAATCGTCAATATTTTCATGAATTTCATCAAATTGTTTCTTTCGGTGAATAATACGTTTTTGACGAAATGTCGGTTCTAATGGGTGTGACTTTTCCTCTTCCATTTTGCAGCCGTTGGAGATATGGGAAATAGAGAGATTAGGGAACAAAGAAGATTTATTAGTTTGGTCTTTATCCAAAAATATCCTATTAAAATTAATTAAGAAATATTATATGCAAAATAAGAGAGCCGCTGCTCTTCAGACTTCAGGGCGGTGAGGACGTGAGGTGAGCAATTCTTTATTCCAGCTTCAAGGGAGTTATTATATAAAATAATAATAAATTATACATAAAATTATTTTGAGCAACAAGATATTGGGCAGCTGGGCCTTCGGCCCTTTTGATGTTGAAGAGTATTTTTTTTAAACTACTAATACTATTATAATATGTATATGTGGATTTTTTTGACTTGGGGGCCTTGGTCATTTGGGGGCCTAAAGCAAGGGCTTTACCTGCTTTAGGCCCAGAGCCGGGCCTGTGCTTCAGCTTTAAGCTGGTGTAAGAGTGTTTGAGACTCCCAGCTTAAAGCTGAGATTCTCTAAAATTTAGTCTAAAATAGAGAATCAGCTGAAGCTGCTCTAACTCAGCTTCTAGCTTTCAGCTTATAGCTTATGTTTTTTTCGGATCAAATTACCCCTAATAATCTTATCTAATTCCAGAACTATCCCTAACTCTAATACTTTGTGAGAATACATTTTTATCACATCCGCCGCGTCTCTTCTCTTCTCTCTCTCAATTCTTCATAAAATTTATGGAGGAATTTTTATGGATTTTGTTTGTATGATGAATTTATACAAATAAATAGTATTTAACATATAATTGTATAGTATATTTATTATGATACAATTTTATAATATATATAATATTTAGATTAATTTAGTATTTTATAGTATTAGATTGAAATTGTAAGCAAAAAATAAATATTGAATAATAATTATTTCTGAAATTTATTATTTATTATAAATAATAATTAGTAATATTAAGGGCAAAACATACATTTCTTTTAAAAAGTAATAATAAGCTACTTCTATCAACAATATTCCCAAACACTATTTTCCCCACTTTCAGCAGTTATTTTCAAACACCAACTGATTTTCAAATAAGCTGCTTTCAGTAGCTTTAAGCAGCTTTCAGCACTTATCAATAAGCTTCAGTTACTCCAAACACCCCCTGAGTGGATATGCATTAAAATGTTAAAGTCATGGAGTTCACTTTTTAGATTAATGTTGATTCATAAATTACTTTTCTTTTTCAAAAGAAGATAAAAATAGACAAACAACTAAAAAAAAACTAAAACAAAAATAACGCTATGAGGGAAAATAATAGGAATTGGATTGTATTTATTCTACCAACTATATCAAACAATACAATGATTATAGTATGTACTAATCTCATTAATAAATTGTTGAATTGTATGATTGTTGATGAATGATTAAAAGAATTTTGTAGGGAAGAGAGAAAATATAATACTCCCTCCGTCCCGCCCGACACGCTTTCTTTCCTTTTTCATATTCCACTGACTGCCACTAATTAAAATAATACTCTAATAAATTCTAATGGGTCCCACCACTTTATACCACTTTACACAAACTACCACTATTCTTAATAATCGTCTCCAAACCTATTAAGCGTCGCGACGGAGGGAGTACTAAATAAAACTGTCAACTTTCTGAAGTGACAATTTTATTTGGAACTACCACGTGGCGGGTATCTATTTGCTAGATTTTGTGTGTCATAAAAGCTGTACTACGTCAAGCCAATATATATATGGTTTTCTTCTCACCACAAGACAAGCAGTCAGTATTTCTCTACTCTGCATACTAACTGCTTTTCCTCTCACTAGAATCCTTAAATTCAGTTTGAAGATTTATACATTTGTTGGATTCTCCGATTGTTGAGTGAATTTACTCCTACCGATCCCGTTCTGTCCTTTTCAAATTAGGGGAGAACAATCAGACAAATAACAGAATCCCTTTTTCGAGAAAGTAAGGTCGAAAATGGATGTGGATTTCTGGGCTACAAGGGTTCGTCGGCGTATTCCTTCAATTGAGTCTTCTACGCTCGGAAATTCTGGTAAATTACTTTGTCTATAAGTTTATCTATTGAATAGTTTGAGGAGTTCTGATTTGTGTTAAGAATTTTCTCAATTGGTTTGTGAAATTGGATTTTGTTTTTCATTATTGATCTGTTTTTTCGCTCAAAATCAACTGCTTCTTCAATTAACGATTTTATTTCTGGGCTGTGAATTTCCACTAGCCTTCCACGGATTAACATGGTAGTGGTGTTGAAATAGGTTATCTTTGAGGAGAAGAGCCAAATTGAAAAGGGCATAAGTATCCTAACTTTTCATCTTAGACATATTTTGTGTTTATGTTTGGAGGTTACAAATTACCAGAATGAATGCTGACCGTTTAATCTATGATAGGTAATCATTTATCGGTGGAAGATGAAGGGGGTGATGAAGTGATGAGAGCTTGGTTCCCTTGCCCTTTCTGCTACATCGAAATCGAGCTTCCTGTGCTCTGTCTCCACATCCAAGAAGAGCACTGCTTTAGCTTGAAAAACGCGGTAATGGTTGCCCCTTTTGCGCGATTTTCTTAGACGAAAGATGAATTCAAGAATCATCTTTCATCTTATTTGGTTGATCATCTCATTCTCATACATTGATGAATTTGGTCTTGTGGTTTGCAGGTTTGCCCCCATTTGTGCAGCAAACTTGGGTAAAGATGCAGTTGATCATTTTGCTTCACAGCATGCACATTCTATTAAGGTTTGGTTTTGTTCAAAAGTGGTGAATTTTGTAAGAATTTGGACAATGTTAAGGAAGTTTGTTAACTTTGTCTCAGAGGAGGAAAAAGTCTCAAAACTCCAACTTCTGGAGCAATGCATCCTCAAACATCATCAAAGACTTGTGGGAACTGAGTTCATTTATTGGTTCGAATCCATCGAATGGTCCGGGCAGTGGGAACGAACCGCCTCTTGATCCACTCCTTTCGCCTTTTCTGCGTAGGATGCCTCTTACGGTCCCTAAAGACAGCCACAAGGATATACCTTCTTGTATTGCTAAGAGTGATGCAGAAAGGTCAGCCTTCTAGATCTCTAATGGTGACACTTTTTATACAGTTAAATAGGCTTAAAGCAGGCATGAATTGAATTTATTGCAACAGCAAATTGCCTTGTCTGGATGGAGTTGAAGCACACAACAAGGAGGAAATGAGGGAACGTGTTGCATTTGTTCATGAGCTTCTTATCTCCACCATTTTTTAACACTTCTGGAGCTGCAAGAAGGGATCAAGAATGCTCAGCTTCAATAGTGTGGTTTCTGAGTATCAAAATTGTTGTTGTAAGATTATTACCAAGTCTGTAATAGAATGAGATTAATGCCTGAAGACCAGCCAATGTAGTTGTATATTTACTTGAACAAAAAATGTAATACTATTATGATCTTTCTATCACCATTTTCACATAATACAATTAAACCTCGATAAGATAATAATCTCACTAAGATAATAATTTCTTCCGGTCTCGATATGGGTCAATGCACTAAAATAATGTTCGATAAAGTAATAACCTCGTTAAATGAATATTTTTTCTCGTTTTATTAACTGTAACCTAATGAAGAAGCTCAAACCAGGCAAGAAACCATACCAAGAATTCAAAATAGTATCAAACAAAGAAGGGATCAAAGTGCATAACAAGTTTCTTATAACCTCAATCCAATGTCTAAACAAACACTAACAAACTAAAAAACCATAACAAAAAGAGCCCAAAAACACCTCCATCATATATCACAATTGATAAACAAAATCAAGAAAAACAAAACCTCTCTCCCATCACTCAATGATGGCTTGAATCACACCAGCACCCACAGTCTTCCCACCTTCCCTAATAGCAAACCTCATCCCCTGCTCACAAGCAATGGGAGTGATGAGCTCAACCTCCATCTTAACACGATCACCGGGCATCACCATCTTCGACTCCTCATCCTTATCGTTCATGATGCTGTTCACCTTCCCGGTCACATCCGTCGTCCTCATGTAGAACTGAGGCCTGTACCCTGCAAAGAATGGGGAGTGCCTCCCACCTTCCTCCTTCTTCAACACATAAACAATGGCTGTGAAAATCCTATGGGGTGTAATCGTCCCAGGCTTAGCCAACACCATCCCTCTCTGGATATCAATCTTCTGAACTCCTCTCAACAACAACCCTACATTATCACCAGCCATGGCTTCATCTAGGGTTTTCTGAAACATCTCTACACCAGTAACAGTTGTGCTTCTAGTCTCTCTTAACCCTACTAGATCAATCGTCTCTCCAACCCTAACTGTACCTCTTTCAACTCTTCCAGTCGCCACCGTCCCTCTTCCGGTGATTGAGAACACGTCCTCAACCGCCATTAAGAAGGGGAGATCGGTTTGCCTTTGAGGAATTGGGATGTAGTTATCTACCTCCTCCATTAATTGATAGATCTTATCCACCCATTGATTTTCCCCCTTTTTGAGGCCTGGGGTTGCTGTGAGCGCCTCCAGTGCAAGTAGGGCGGAGCCGGAGACGATCGGAATGTCGTCGCCGGGGAATTCGTGAGATGAGAGGAGGTCTCTGACCTCCAATTCGACCAATTGGAGAAGCTCTTCGTCGTCGACTTGATCCTGCTTGTTCAGAAAAACAACCATGTTAGGGACGCCGACTTGCTTGGCGAGTAGGATGTGCTCCTTCGTCTGCGGCATCGGACCGTCGGCGCCGGATACGACGAGAATCGCGCCGTCCATTTGCGCGGCGCCTGTAATCATGTTTTTGACGTAGTCGGCGTGGCCTGGGCAGTCCACGTGGGCGTAGTGGCGGTTCTCGGTCTCGTACTCGACGGTGGCGGTGTTGATTGTGATACCGCGGGCTCGCTCTTCAGGAGCGGCGTCGATTTCGTCGTATTTTTTGGGGGCAGAGTTACCGACGGAGGCTAGGGCCATCGTGAGGGCGGCGGTGAGAGTGGTCTTGCCGTGGTCGACGTGGCCGATTGTGCCTATGTTGACGTGAGGCTTCTTTCGCTCGAACTTGCCGCGGGCGGCGCGGACGGAGAAGCGGCGGCGGGAGGTGAGGGCGGTGTTGGTGGTGGTTGGGTGGAGGAAGAGAGTGGTGGTTGAGAGAGTGAAGGACGAAGATAAGACTATATTAGTAGGGTTGGAGGTAGTGAGAGACGGCGTTGGGGGTAGGTATGCGAGCTTGCCTACAGCAGCAGTGGCGGCGGCGACGGAGGCCATGGCGGAGAAGAGGGGGTTAGAGAGAGAAAGTAGAGGAAGGGATTGGAATTGCAGAAGATAGGGATTATAGAGTAAGGATCTAGAGGACCTCTCGTATACTTCCTATCCATTTCTACCTCTTTATAAAATGTAATAATAATGTCCAAATGGGATGACGAAGTCGAACACCGACTTCGGCTTATTTTTTATTTTGGTCCTTTGTCCATGTGGATCGTTTATTTAATGTATAATCCGATGATAATTCCGGTCTACACACGAGAGGCATTTTGAAGCCCTCGGCTGACATTTTACATCGACTTAACATTGATCATGTACTCTATAAATAAGCATATATAACTCCTCTTCTAAGATCTTTTTTAAAGATAGTGTGACCCAATTTACAGCTGATACACCACTAGAAATTAGTCAAGATCAGAATGGTTGTATAACAATGACAATTCATAGAAACATGTGCCTTAATAATCAAGATTCAGAACCAATAGAAACAAGAAGGCAAAATGAAAGGTCCCCTTGGGATGGCATAGCGGTGAAGGTGGGTGGCGGGCGGGCCGAGGCATGGGTTCCATCCCCCGGACACGAGTCCCCTTGTGCGGTTGTGCACTGCGCTGCGGGTTCCTCGTCAACAAAAAAAAAAAAAAAAAAAAAAAGAAGGCAAAATGAAAGATTACAATGGTGAAAACTGAAAAGTCACTACACCAATTTCTGCAGATAGTTGCAAAAAACATCAGCAAAAACACTAGGAGAAGATAATAAGAAATAAATAGTAATCAAATCATAAGTATTGCGTGTACAATGTGTTCCAGTCCAAAATCCATCAGCAATCAAACATAACATATTCCAAACTAGCCTCTATGCATATTATGAGGCACAAATTTAGCTCACAAAAACCCAAAATAACACCGATTTTTCGATAATCTAATCCGAAAAAGCCCTCGTGTTGGCTACAAACATGGATCTGTACAAGTATACTTTACAAGGAAAACTAGAGAGAGATTCAAGCTTTTTACCAGATTGCTAGGCAGAGGTGACATCCAAAAGTATATTTCATTACAGTGCTGTTTATTAGCTTCCTGCTGCGAGTTGGAAACTGCCCTTTACAGAAAGGCTGCCAATAGTATTCAAAGCTGGAGTTAGAAGAGTGAGACTGCAAGATATAAGTTATCAAGGAAGATTAATCCAACAGTTTAGTTGTCAAATGGCATCCCTTTGTAGTGAAAGTTATGTTCGGATCTGTTCCGGTTGCAAATGCTGAGAAATCTGAGACGAATGTCCTCAGGGAGTTCGTCTAGAATATCCGAGATAGCTAGTTCATGCTTCTTCTTAAGTTCTTCCAGCTCCATCTGCTGCTCATCCAGCAGATGCTCAAGCTTCTTGGTGACGTTTATGTCATCCGACTCATTCTCACTTGGAACTGTATTTTCTTCCGAGCGTACTGACCACTCCCCAGATGCATCGCCAGATTCTAGAATACTAGGCTGAACGGAATCACAATCCACTTGCCTTGTAGGGGAGCCTTCAAAAGAACTGGTACCTTTATGACTCGAAGGAGACTGGTTATTTTCTTCAGACCAGCTGTCCCTGAAGGCCAAGTTAGAAGAGCCATGTCCGGGTTTAACTGGAGAGTTTCCAGCGCTAGCTTTTGGTGAGTCGGACCAGTACTTTCGTCCAGATGGGAGTCTTTCCATAACAATCGGCTTGGAGGACTCGGTTGTGGTTGGAGAAGAAGGCATAGAATTATCACCTTCTACAGCTACTTTAATTCTGTCGGGTAGTTCTCTTGGTGCCCAATCAGGAATATGGGATTGAACTTCAGAATCAATCATTGCAGCGATAACTGAAACGTCGTGATCAGTCAAATCTAGCTCTTCAACCATTTCACTAGCAACATCAGTAGAGGTATCCATCTCAATATCAAATGGGAAGTGAATGTTCCGAATATGACCTGAGCTAATAAAAAAAATAAGATTGATTATACCCGAGGCAGGACACTTTCTCGCGCTAGAGAAAGATTTGATAAAGATATAAGAAACAAGAACCTGATGAATCTGCTATACGAAGTGTCAAGAATATCGTGTTGTGGTCTTTTCTCTGACCCTGCACCACAAAATCTCTACCTCCATCAAGCAGAGAGTCTTCAGGGTGATTTGCAGCATCAGAGTGGTTGTCGTTATCACCTGTACATTATAGTGTCATTACCAAGGAATGGTGATCTCAATGAATAAATATAAATACAAATTGTACCTGCAGAGGATTGACCATGTAGAGCGCGGCCTATACTCCCAGAATCCTCATCAGATAGTAGAAATGGGTCCATCAAGAGCTCTTTGGCTGACAAACGATCGGAGACTTTTGCAATGCATTTTTCTATGAATTTGCAGACTTCAGGATCCTTTACTTTTCCTAATGATGCAGGCTTGATTCCCTTCAATGAGCAGAAAAATTATAAATGGCCATTTGTATGAGGCAAGAAAGATAAAGTCAAGATGTTTATCTTTTAGCTTTCCTCAATATGCATCAGATATCCAGCAATTTTATTATATTTCTAGAAACAAATAGACCTGCTATTTCAACAGTCAAATGTAAAGAGAGAATACTAATAGATGAAATTAGTACCGGCTAAACGATAAAATTGATCACTTATAGAAGATATTATTTCTTAGAATGTTAAGAAGGGAGAATAAGACAAACGATCCACCTATTAAGCGCGCACATGCACAGGAGGATGTACACCACCGGATTTTCATGATTATTCTCTTGTTGTGTGAGTTATCTATCTATAGTTGCCTAGCATTTTTTGTAGATAACTAATTTGATTGTTAATCAGAAAAGACTCATATAGAAACGCTGCTTAAGGTAAAATGGAATTTCAAAAGTTGAGAATTGCTTACTGCAGTCACTTTCTTATATATCTGTGCAGCATTGGCACATTCTACATATGGATACTCAAGGGTCACTAGCTCCAGCAAGCACATACCAAAGGCATATATGTCGACAAGCTCATTATAATCCTCCTCATAAAGCTCCGGTGCCATGAACTCCGGTGTGCCTAGAATAAAAACGATTCAATTAAAGCCTCATTTACTTTAAGAAAAGGTAACTCATGAAATAAGAACTAATATTCCGAACCTTACCTATTACACTGTGAGCAGCTCGAGCCTGCTCAAGTATAGCAGCCAACCCCAGATCCCCAATTTTCACTTCCCCTTGATTTCCATTCACAAAGATGTTATCGCACTTCAAGTCACGATGAATAACTGGTGGATCATGACTATGCAGATAAAAAAGCCCCTCTAGGATTTGTCTGGACCATTTCTTCAAAGCCCTTACATCAACATGCTTATGTTTCTTCCGGTACCTATACAAACAGCCAAATGCATAAAGCAAACTCCAACTAAGTTTGTCTCTACGAGATAAATAAACCGAGGATATTGACATACTGACGCAAGTTCCCGGATGTGAAGATTTCAGTAATGAAGTTGATATGTTCATTCTTGGTATCAACCCACGAGTTGTAGAATTTAATGATGTTCTTGTGCTTAAGGGTCTTTAGCAAGTGCACTTCAGAATACAACCGCTCCAAATCCACAGCGTTTCGCAAGAGATCAGCTACTTTAACCAGATTCCAGGCGACCTCGATTCCTTCCAATTCATCAAATGCTCTATAACTATGTTACAAGCATCAAAATTAAGGCTTTAAACCAAACACCATTGTACTCGAATTATAGTATTTTAAATGCAACAAATTCTAGCAAAAACAGAAAATGAAAGACAATTAATCATAAGAGGATACACTTTCTTGAAAGCTCCTCTTCCTAGTACCTCCTTGTACTGCAACAAATGCATCACAGATAACAACCAAAGTCAGCAATCCAAAAATATGTCAAATCATGCAAAAAAACAAAATCAAGTAAACAACACCAATTATAAAAAGAAGATTCTTCGAGAATTAAAGAATCACATCCAATAATATCGTAAATCAAATGTAATTCAAACTATCAAACTTTAAAAAATCAACCTAAAAAATAGATAAAAGTGGTAGAATTGTACGAACCCGACCGTAGCGACCGGAGGGATCAACCTCAACGAATTCTGGTTCGGTATCACAATCGTCCGGGTCAGCCTCCGACGCTGAATCTTGTGGCATTCTCCCACTCAAAAAAATAACACGATTCCCCCCAAAATAACGAAAATAAACAAACGAAGAAACAAAAGCTGCTCAGATTTCAGATCTAGGGATCAAAACCTACGCGGCTGCGGCGAATTCAACTAATCCTAATCGAATAAAAACAACAAATGCAGCCTCAATTGCGGCTGCGAAAAATAAAAGTTATATAAAGTATTTCTCGTATCAACTATGAATTCAATTTCGCAGAGAATCCGAACGGGGATGCAGAAATCTACGCGGATTACAGAAAGTTTCGTTGTTCGTTCGTCGGAGGATTATATGATGTCCTTTGGATCGATTGGAAGAACAAAACGAGACAGCTTAACTACTGGTTCAAGCTAGCGACTGTTTCCGTTCCTTTTCTATATATAATTTTTAATTTCTTTTTCAAGCTATTTTTTTTAATTGATTCGCGAATATTATTCCGAATAATTTATGATATCGACTGTTAGCATGTACAAAAAGGTAGTGTCACAAAGTAGAAATAGAGACATGAATACGAAACAACGTTATTTTTCAACCTATGTATAGATTAACTAATTTAATGTAGGATTGAAAATATCTTTTTTTTTACTTAATAAATGCAAGGTCAATATTTGGATGTATGTAGAAAGTCGATAGTTGTTGTTTTCTGAAGGGACACAATAGATTTTGACAAAACTTGTGCACAAATCAGACAACTACATGATTAGGCTGCATACAGGTAATAAAATTTGTGAGACTATTCAAACTTAGCCTTCAGGATTGATAGAAGTTAAAAAAACTAGCAAAGATTATAAAAATATTCACAATCTAGATTATAAAAGTATTCTTATTTTTCAGAAATTAAACCCGCAAAGTGAAAAATCACACGGAACAAACTTATCCTATCAATTCGAGTCACAATCTCTATCAGGTTCTGACCATTGACTTCGCCCTTTTAAAAAAAAAAAGCAAACGGTAGTCAGAACCAACCTTGTATGACTGGTTCCTACTCGGTTCTAACCATCCTACTTCATCCGTTTTAATATAAGTGGCTCATTTTTTTTTTTTAATTTGGACGTTCCATTATAAGTGACTAATTCTAGAAAAGGCAGATAATGAGTGGTCGGAATTTAATTTTCAAAAAGTTAAATAATATACACCACAAAACATAATTTTCTTATTCTATGATGAAAATAAGTGAGTCATTTTTAATAGGATGGACTGATGGAGCGAATATTCATTATTTTTGTCATTTTATTTAATTATTAATGTTTTTTTTTGGCTATATTTATTATTTGTCTTAAGATTTTGAATAAATTTATCCCTAAAAGTCTCTCTATATATATGGGCATGAGCGGATGAGGCTCGGAACCACCCCTCCAAAATTCCATATAATTCCAAATTTTATGTATGCAAACCATGTTTTAATTATATATTTTTGAAAAGTTACAATTTCAAGAAGTCCCTTAGTCAAATTAAAGATTTGGCCCTCTAAATATTGATCCTCAAAAAGAAATTTGATATAATTTGAAAATACCCTTAATTGTAAAGAACCATCCAGAAACATATGGAAAGCAGATTCTACGAATCTCAACAATCTTCAGGTGCAGAGTATTCAAATTTAGAACATGAGGTCAAAACTCAAAACATCAGGAAGCATCAAGAAAATCAACTAGTCCGTGAAGCAAAAGTTCTCAAAAATTCTTGAGCAATCATCACATTCACAGGTAAACAAAAATGGGTCAATGAAACATCATCAAGAAGGCGAAAGGCATGAATTAATCGAAAAATGCGCTGCAAGTCGCCTACAGAAGCATCAAGCACCAAATCTCAAGTCATAGACTAACAGAGAACAGTTTCTATTGCAAGAACTCGTAAGAAATGACAGCAGCTACACAATTCTAGCACTTATGTTGAAGATGATTATATAAGTTTCTTTTGTACCTGCTGTCAAAGTGAACATTATGGTGGCTAGCTAAGCATTCCACTTCTCTCTTTCTCCATAAACATGGGTTCCACAAATGTTTGACTACCAACAAACAGCGCATATGTAAATCTTATTAGTTTAAGATCCTTCGCGTGCCAACTATGATGCATTCTAGTCATTTTATTTTATCAACGACCCGAATGCCTCTTGAGTGCATTCATTCTATCTCTGAGATAGTAAAGCTTGGCCCTCCTTACTTTCTGCTTCTTGTCCAAAACTGTTATCTCCTTTATATTAGGAGAATACCTGCCATTCCCGAGTCAATTAGTAATAACTGTTGTATATGCTTTTGAAATGGTAGTGGATTAATAAACTACATATTTTAAGATGTAAGATAGATACATTGGTGGAACTACTCAAGTTGGAACGGCAAAGATAGAATGTAGTAGTTGAATTGCTTTAGCTGGAATGAATACTCACAAGAGGAAGAGATTTTCGATGCCAACACCTCCTACGAGCCTTCTAATTCTGAAAGTGGTATTTAAACCAGCATTACGCCTAGCTATAACAGTGCCTTTAATAATTGAAACACGCCTCTTGTTCTCTGGCACTTCCTGTAAAAACCAAGGTCATGACAATTCAACTAAGCAAGAAACTTTGAAACTGTGTTACTGTAAAGCTGGCAATTATATAGCAACATAGTAAACAAATCAACCAGAGAATCATGGCTTTCCCAATAAAAAATCAGTACCACTTTCAGCTGAATGATATAACCAGGTTTTATCTCTGGTATCTCTTTCTTCGCCCTCACATCCTCAACGGCTTCTTTATCAATTATCTGCGATCAGCTTGAAACAAGCAAAACCCTCAGAATTCAATGAGAACACCCAACTGTATCATGAAGAAGAATGATGGAATGGGTAGAGAAGAATCGTGCCTGCATTATATGCCTAGCAGTTTTATCGAGCCTCTTGAATTTGATGCGTGGAGGAGGTACATCAGAAGAAGCAGAAACATCTTCAGAAGGAGATCCTAAAGTTGAAAAATTCCTAGTTGGCAAATTGAATTCAAGAGAAGCTGGCTGATTTCCTGAGCTCAGGCATCTGTAAGATGGCAACACAGCTGCTATACCACGATTTTCTGATGATGATGGCATGAGAACTTCACCGCCAATTTTTTTATTCTGAATTGGGAGAATGGAGTCTTAGCAGGAACCATCAAAGGATAAACTCATAAATATTAAAGTACCATGTTGACATCAAGAAAGGAATGTGAAGCAAATGAAACTAGTACATTGTGCTAAGAAAAAGAAAAGCATAAATCTTCCCTCAGAGTACATCAATATGCACTAAAAGATCTTAATTTATGAGCAAAAAACCAATCCATACAAGAAGAACGATACAGTCATACAGATCATAATAATTCAGTAGAAACTCAAGAAGTACCACAAGGATATCCGAAACAAACCCATGATCATACTAAGCCCTAATGAACTATGCACCAGGATTTCTCCTCCCACAAAAAAATCACAAATACTATCACCTCATTATGAGGCAGAGGCACACAATTCGCATACGGTTTTCCTAGGAACAACTCCTAAAATGCCTATTTCCAAGTGCTACCTAAATCCCTAACACCATGTATCCATAAGGTTTGTGTTCATGTAGGCAACCATACATCAGAAACTCATCCACTTCTAGAGTAAAAACTCATTCTGAAATGAACCGCGACAATTTCCCAACAAATTCAAACTTAAATATTTCATTAGCTCAGAAACAAAATAACTGAGAAAATGATAAGCATTGCCAGACCAACCAATCAACAAGCATAGGAAAAAAAATTGCAAATAAATATATACCAAAAAAAATGCTGCGCCAGAACAAGAACTTCCAGAATGGAGTCCCGAATACCCATTAATTGACCCTCCAAACTTCAGCGTGTTGATAGTTTGCTTCGTAACCAGCCGAAATTTACCGTACAAAGATTGCATTTCCAATTCCCCGATCAAAAACCTGGAATTGATGAGCTAAGAAAGGGATCGAGGTCCAAACACGCAATCGTAGACCACAATAAACACAAAATTTGGGGCGAAATGGCAGAAAAATTAGATAGCCTGCGGCATGAAATGGAGAGCGCAAAACCCTAGTTAGCCAGTGAGATCGGAGGTTTTTAATTTCAGAATGGGGATTTAACAACATGGTCCTCGAGGTTTTCTTATCTACCTTAGGGGTGTGTGCGGGACGGGTACCCGCGATACAGGTACCCGAATGCGGATACCCGCATCTGCGAGTACTAAATTTTACTACCCATTTCTCGACCCGCATAGTGCGAGTACCCGACTACGGGTACCCGTGCGGGAACGGAACGGGAATGGGAATACCCACACGCGTTACCACCTATTTCATTATAATTAAATTCATTAATACAAACTAGCAAAAAAATCAATAGATATCAAACAAAACAAAAACACCAAACAAATTCAAATCATCGAATTCAAATCAACATTTAAGTCCAAGTAATTGTATGATTATATCCAAAACATCATATAAATTAACACAAATCCTTAAGAACGTACGGCGAACGGACAATTGGCGGAACGACGAGGAATAATCGGCGGACGGCAGGGACAGTCGGCTGACGGTGGACGGCGAGTAACGGCACAGAAAATCCTAAGTCCTAATTAAGCTCTACTCCAAGCGACTCCCGTCCTGTCTCTGACTCTCTACTGAGCCTTCAACAATGTTGTTTAATTATTTTATTTTTCTTTTAAACTTACAACATTAATATATTATTATATGTATAAATATTACTCCCTCCGTCCCATTATTCTTGTCCAATTTGCTTTTTGCACGGTTTTTAAGGAGAGTTGTTAGTTGTGTGTAGATTGGTATAAAGTTGTGGGTTCCACAAAAAAGTTGTGTGTAATAATTTACTAAAAAAGGAAAGTGGACAAGAATTTTGGGACAACCCAAAATGAAATAGCGGACAAGAATTTTGGGACGGAGGGAGTAATTAATAAAATATGTAATATATTAATTAAATAATAATAAAAATAAGCGGGTACCCGTTTGGGAACGGGTAATTGTTGGAACTACCCGTTCCCATACCCGACCCTCACCATTTTTTGCGGGTACCCGCAAAATGGGTACCCGTACCCATTTTACCCGACCCGAACGGGACGGGTACGGGAACCCGTTTCGTTTGCCCACCCCTACGTACTACCCCGTTTGAGTTGTAAGAAATTCTATTATTTTCCTCGTCACAGTGTAGTTTAGCGGGGGGGATTATGTTTGCTGTTTTTCAGTTTTGGCCCTTTATGTTGTTTCGGTCCAATTTTAGTTCTGTAGGTTGGCAAAAAGTTCGATTTTAGCCCGATTTTAAAAATTCGACCAAGTTTATCAATTTTGGCCCGTTGGAGTGTACAAACACGCGCTGATTTTAAAAAAAATTGTTTGAAGTCCAATTTTGATCCATTATGTTGTGAATAATCAATTTCAGTCCAATTTTTGGTTTTGTGATTCTAATTTTTTTTTGGGTAAGTTTATTTTGGAAAAATCTTTTTATTATATCCTTAGATGCCTTTAAGATGTGATTTTATTTATCTATTTACTATTTTTTGTGTTTTCAACTTTTTTATATTATTTTAGGTCGGAAAACATCAAAATTTAAAATATTGATAATTAAATTACGGTTATTCGCAAAAATAACATTTGAGAGAAAAACAATCTCAATAAACATATTCCTGTCATCACAACATGCAACTTTTTTAGCTTATAAGTTCAGTGTCAAGCCATGACAAGATAGAATAAAGTGTTACGCAATGTGCCAAAAAAATCAAACAAGTCTAAAAATCAGACTGAAAACAACAATCACCAATACACCTAATCCCGCTTTCTAGCCTTGGATCTCTTTGCAGCTTCAAGTTGAGACCTTGATATAGTTCTTCCTGATGGTTGTCTAATATGCACTGTGTTCCCCTGGATGGTAATATTTTGTGTCATATGTCTAAACTGACATTGGTTTTGGATCTGTTGAAACATTATTGGTGGTTGTGTTTGAGGTTGGTCTCGTTGATGAAATGTGGCACGTGTTTCATTGTTTGAATTAACTCATTTCCTCAAGCTCGCATCTAAGAATCATAAGAAAGTTAATCTAATACTAGATTGTACTATTTTCAAAACAAGACAATAACCAACATTCTAAATAAATCCAAGTGGCAACAAACCGATTTTCATAGCAAGACAACAAACAAATTCCATAGCAAGGCAGCAAGCCGATTTTCATCCCCATCTCCAATTTTGAATCAACCAAATCAAGCTCATTAAAAACGGGCTGCAAGTCTCTCACTTCATCTTCAACTTCAGAATAATTACTTCGTAACTCAATGTCACTATTCCAAATAGTCTCCTCCTTCATATCTTCATCTTGCCCTTCCTCTGTTCCTGAATCGGATTCAAGAATCTCCTCAAGCTCTCTCTCTTCATCTTGCCATTCCTCTACATTTTTTCCTTACGCCTCAAGCTCTCTCTCTACATTCTGAACCTCAACCTCTATATTATCCCAATCTACATCAATCTTATCCCAAAATGGATCATATGCATCAGCATTATCATTATCAGATGTTTCTGGTGTGTGCGCCTCAACGCCATCAATCACTTGTGAGTGTAGTAGGGTCAAATCAGGTTGCTGCTCAATTTCCTCGAATGTATTATCCACATAAAAATTTAGCTTTTGTTTATCTAAAGACGCTCTAACAAACATTCTTCGTATCTGATCATCATTAATAATTGTCTCCCACCTATCCTCCACTATGATCAGAAACTTCTCCACATTCAATATACTATAGCATGCTCACACAATTTGTGAAGCCCTCGTATATATGCAAAAGCCCCATCAACCTCTTTAAAGACAACAATCTCACCTCCAATGTACTTTGCAGTAGGACTGTGTTCAAGTCTTCCGCGACAATGTATATTAATTTCAGCTAAGAATTGTCCTTGAGCTATAGAATTGGAAAAGGAAAAAACGTACTCACTAAAATTTGGTAAGGAAAAAAAATTCCACTTTATTCAAAATATGCTAAATAGAAAAACTTACTATGTAATCTAGGTGGAGAGACAATTCTCCTTCGCGGAGTATCCTTATCCATAGAAATGACTTCAAAAGAAGCTATGAGCAGGTGGCATTATTTTGCATCAAATGACTTGATTTGGATTGCAAGACGACAGATTGAGTCAAAAACCAATTTTACATTAGATGGACGCTTCTAACTCCTTCGTGTCAGCACCCCTATTTTCATCATTAACAATCATAAGAGCGTTTTAACGCAAATTTGAATAGCAAACAAGACGTTCAATCCCATAGCAACAGAAACGGAAAATTGAATCAACATATGTATATCCGTAACAGGGGTCTATCCAATTGAGAATCCACCAAACTGAAAAAAATGAAATTGTCTCCCACCGTCACACCCAATTCATGATATTAAGTCTAACACTTACTAAAGTAATACACGATTTAGTGGCAGGAACTATTGTAACGCTTGGAATCTATCAATCGTAACCGACACATTGTAAATCATACACACACACAGGAAGAAGAGATAAATACATGCTTGGTAGTGAGATGCTCACCTTGCTCTGTGAATGCTTCGGCGCCGCGTGTGGAAGCTTGGGCGACGGAATCACTGCGTCGTGGTGGATTGGAAACGAATAGTTGGTCGGCGCCGCGTGTGGAAGCATGGGCGACGGAATCACTGCGCCGTGGTTGTGAGAAGGGTTTTTTCAATTTCATACACCCCCTTGCAAGAATGACGGGAATGACAGAAGGGTATTTTCAATTTCATACTTGGAGCGCGTAAGTTACACACACGCGCCCAACGGGCCAAAATTGATAAACTTGGTCGAAATTTTGAAATTGGGCTAAAATCGGACATTTTGCCAACCTACAAGACTAAAATTGGACCGAAACAACATAAAGGGCCAAAATTGGAAAACAACCAACATAAGGGCATCTCCAATGCTCTCCTCTATTTTAAGGCTCCCGTATCCCTATTTTTGTGCGGAAACGGTGTTTCGTCTCCAACGATATTCCCTATATTTTCCCTTAAAAAGGAATATTCCATAATATTCTTTTTTTATACTCTTACAAATCAAATTAAAATACTATTATATAATATATTTAATTATAACTTAATGATATAATATTTATAATTGTAATTTAATTATATAATTAAATTAAAGATAATAATATATTTATTCAAAAATTTAAATTAATTGTAAAAAAGATAATTTAAATTACTTAAATAAAAATCATAGGTTAGATGTGCATTAAATCTTGTCCATCTATTTCAATTCAAAAAGCTAAAAATCATATGTTAGATGTGCATTAAGTAATTTTAATTAATGTTATATTAATTATCTAAATTGATTCTAAATAAAATTAATTAGTAATTAATTTATTGTAAATTAAAAACCATTATTAAAAATCATTACTAATCTAAACCTACATATAAATTACCCTCACTCACCTCTCTCGCTCTCTCATCCGCCATCTCACCCTCCCTCTCAAGCTTTCTCCCTCATCAAGCTCTCCCTCTCATATCATCCCTCACTCAACAACTTCAATTTCGTTCACCTCCAACACCACTCAAAGCCTTCACCGAACAAAAAAGAAGATGAAGAAGGAAGAAAGAAGATGCGGCGCGATTCCTCCTCCACCCTCTTCCTCCCCTTCTTTTTTTAGATCTATCTACGCCGTCGATTTCTCCTCCACCGCCGCCTCTCGAGTGGCGGCGGCCACTCCGGTTTAGGGAGCAAGCCCAGGTTGCCATTTGTGAAGAAGATGAAGAAGGAAGAAAGGAGTTCGGAAAATATGGTTTCGACTGCAACTCCAAGAAGAGGTATTCATTTGATTTCACAGTTTTGTAACTGAAAAACTGAATTGTGCCAAATATTTGTTACTTTTTTACATTAAATTTAAAAGAAAAAAGGGATAGGGGAGAGATAATTCCTCCCCCAAAAGTAGGGGAACAATTTGGCCTCCCATATTATATGGGAGGGTTTTGAGTAGCTTTGGGAGATAAACAGTGTAAAAATATAGGGGATTCCCCAATTTTACAGCAGTCTTGGAGATGGTCTAAAGGGCCAATTTTGATTTTTTCCCTAGTTTAGCACTCA
The DNA here is from genome assembly GCA_028984105.1 of Lavandula angustifolia. Classification (NCBI taxonomy): domain Eukaryota; kingdom Viridiplantae; phylum Streptophyta; class Magnoliopsida; order Lamiales; family Lamiaceae; genus Lavandula; species Lavandula angustifolia. The sequence goes on along the minus strand of CM054806.1, from coordinate 32,582,993 downwards.
ACACTCTAGTACTTCTTCCTCCGTCCCGCTATTACGATCCTACTTTTTTAATTAAATTATAATGCTATTGCTGTTCTCTTTCCTAAAATAATAAAAAAACACTCTTAAACAAAAAATATAGTGGACCCCTTCTATTCACTACTCATTCCCACACTATCATATTCTCTCTCTCAAAAAATCTCTCTCTCACGCGATTTTTGTTGTACTCCGAATTCAGAAATTTATGATTTTTAACTTTTTGAAAACTTTAGATTATTTCTTATAATACAACATGAAAAAAAAAATCAACTGCCTTACAAAAAATTGGATGAATTCTAATTTCTTCCACCAACCATTATTCGAAAATTATGTTCATATCTTAATGCAATTAAAACTCATAAAATACACAATTAAATAAAAATTCTTAATTTTCATGCCGAAACCAAAGGTGACAATAATAATGGGATGAAGAGAGTAATAAATTTTCTAATATAATCTTTTTATTCGGTACGATTCACACCAGTGTAAAAATCATAAAGTTTAATAAGATAATAATACAATAATTCGCAGAAATCTCCAATATAAATATATAGTCCGATCAATATCATAAACTAATAATTATTTGGAAATACCAATAGCATTAAGACATTTTTGTCAAAGAGTGTTGTAGTATTTTTTTTTCAACTTAAATCTAACATAATTTAATCTTTAATTTTTCTAATTACATCCAAAAGTTTTTTATTTTGTTTTTTCGAACTATATTAAAATATTGTAAATAATTCTAAAAGCAATAAATGTTTCATTGTGCGTAATTGTTGGGTAATGATATTATGAAATTTTTATATCATCTACTTACAGTATATGTTATGTTATCACTATTATACCTGGAATAATTTTTAATAAAAGCACAATAATAAGTTGTATTTATTCAATTAATTTTATTTATTATTATTTAATAATCAAATGCAAGTCATTGTATTTTTTAGTGTTATTCTGTTGTTTCTCAAATGTACAAAATTATTTTATAATATAATTCATTGTTTTTAAATAGTAAATAGTAAAATGATATTAAATATGATAAATAAATAAATTTATAATTAATCTTTACATTTATTTAATTAAAATTCAATTTTGTCGAATTTCAAAAACTTTCTTTAAATTAATATTAATTTATTGATTAATTAATATTTCTCTAAAATAGTAAAATATCACAATTCCGACAATATTAGTTTAGAGAGGTTTAACTTGTACGTAATTGACGAAATGCAGTTGTTATATATTTTGGTTATAAAATAATTTCCTGAATAACTGCAAAAAATAAACAAATAATAAAATTACCTAATTCATTGCGGAAAATTCTACTAGGCCTAAAATGGCCCGGCCATATGTTATCAATCCACCAGTAGTTAAGAGTTTGGGTGGGCCAAAATTTTTTAGCCTCAAATTTGTTGGGCCGAATTGGCCCGGCCCGACAGCCGATTAGGGTTAGGCTAAAAAAGTTTGATAGTCCGCCCATTAATTTACCTTTTAAATAAAAAATAAATAGTTATTAAATGTGGAGCATATTCTAACCTTTCAAAGAAATGTGAGCTAATTCCATCCTACCAAGAATCTTTTATATATATACATATATAAAACGTATAAATATAAAAATTGTACTACCTCATTTACGTGTTAGTCTTTGATTTCTTTTGGGCACGAGAGATTAAAAAAATAATAATGCGTGCTTGTGTGGTGCATATTACTATTTGACTTTTGGATAATTAACTTATAGCCACATATTCTTTGTCTTTTTTAAAAATAAAATATTATTACTACTACACACCCTTTACGGAAATACATAACACTACTAATGTGACGAAAGTAGTATATTCAAAATGTGGACTGTTCAGCTTGGCGGCACAATGACTGTAAATGGTTGGACTGAGCTAAATTAACTCTAAATTATTTAGAATGTGAAGAATTCATTATTTGTCAAATTAAAATCTAGCGTGACAAGGATATTTGAATTAGGGACCAAAATTGTTAAATGTCTATAACATATAATAATGGTGTAATTTATTAACCTTAGTATTGATATCCACATTGTTTGTGGATCCAACTGTATTAGCAATTTAGCATAAATCCACTAATTGACAAGTTATCAAATGTATTCCAACTAGTGGAGCATCTAAAAGACCAATTAAAGTTAAAGCTAAACACTCCTGTAATAGCTGTTGTTATAAGTGGAAAGAATTGTCTAAAAGTTGATATTTGATAGATGCCTTATTCTCTTCCGCTAATGTTTAGAAAAAAAAAATTGATTCAAGAATATATGAATCGAAATACGAATAAAATCCATGTAATATGTTGCACTATTTGTTTACTTTTCTTCGAGGTTGCTCTAATTTTCGATCTATTCTTAGTCCATAATCAAACCCTATAATTTCAGTCACTAAAGAAATATACATCTTGATTGCATAATATTTTTTTTTTTTTTTTTTTGATACGTGGAACCCGCAGCCGCTACCTTCGGTGCGCACTGGGTAAACCCCGCTCCTTGTGCAGTAGCCTGCAAACCACACAGGAGAGTTCAACCACCCTAGGCTAACCATAGGTGACAGGCTCCACAAAGTTGCTTCCAGTGGAATTCGAACCCAGGACCTATCGGTCCCGGGCCAACCACCTTCACCAACTTTATCATCCCAAGGGGACTTGATTGCATAATATTATATACTACGAATATGGGATGAGATCTTCCGTCCAATAAATTCCGTTCAATTGGTGTCCGATTCAAAATGACGTAGTTTTGTATTAAAAAAAATGCACTATTTAATTATTTATTTAATCTTTTTTTTCATTCTTGTCCTTTTAATCGTAGTTTTTCAATACAAAACTACGTCGTTTTAAATCGTACACTAATTAGATGGAGATTTATTGGACTAGTAATCTCATCCCTATGAATATATAATATTTTTCATACCGACAACATCTTTACAAGGATACAAGTTTAATCGTAAATACAAATAGAGTAGGCACTCCACACAATACATTACAATACGATTTCGGAATAGAGGACCACGGGAACAACCCTATTCGTATTATACGTTATAAAAGCTTCCACGCTCGGCCTCCGTTCATGTTGAATTGCTTCATTCTACCGAAAAACATCACTAAGATGAGAATTATTTTGCCCTCATCACTCCATTTCCCAGAAAATCCATACCATTTATTCACACAAGTTGGATCTTTTCTTATTTGACGGTCGCAGCTATAACCAGTCGTTAATCCCACATTCCCATAGGCGCTAAACAATATCATAGACCAAAAAATGTTTATAATTAGTTCAGGAAAAAAAACAAAAAAAAAACAACTATAGTAAATTAAAATAATTGAAATACTATGTTAATGTCCAAATTAACCTTACCTTATGACTTCTAATGTGATATTGAGCACGTTGAAGTTGAGGGGATCGAGTTTTAGGCTTTTCCTCTCGGTGATGCAAATGAGAATGATGAAGATTACGAGATACGATAGCTGTGAAAATACGATGTTTTCGACGAATCTATTCGTCTTTTTGTCTTGTCCTTTCGGCTCGTGCTTGTGCTTGTGCTTGTCTAGGGGAAGAAATGAAGTGTATGGTGGTAGGTACCTATCAACTCAATCAAATTAACTTTATCGAATATAGAAAATAAAGTGTGTATAGTGATTATCGCATGAAGCTATATAATCCTTTTTTTTTTTTTCCCTTATTGATCTTACATAAGTGGAAACAAGTGACAAATCGATGCTGCCCACTTACAAGACAATGGATCTTGAATCACATTTCAATTTATTTTATACTTAGCAAAAAGTATGTCGTGTTCTTGATTGATATATTGCACTGAAGTCCGACCCTCTTTTTAACGGTGCGTGAGATTCATATGGTCTAAAAAATGATGTTATTGTCCTATTAAACATAAAGAAAAACCTTCAATTATATATACTATATCTCCTTCAAATATGTACGGGCTAACTATGTGTTTTACATTAGAGATATACATAAAATCCCATCTCAGTTGCATCAGGAGCGAGTGAATCTCATAACCGTTAAAAAAACATGACAAGGGTTTTTGGCAGAGTATTATTCAATTCTTTTTTATTGATGGCAGTAATCCGCACCCGTTAGAAAAGTGTGCAATATGTAAACCTCGCTTATATGCAATAACATGCAAAGGCTAATTATAGATTACATATTCATATACTGATCTAAGTGGATTTTTAACTTATGACCTTCAACCACAAGCTAACCACCTCAATGGCTCAACGGGCGTCTCAAAGGACCTTCAAGGTTTTTAAGCACATGGTAAATTGATGTACCCTTTTCCCTTTCTCCCACGTAATGGTAGGGCAATCAAACATTATTCAAAGAACGATCTTCAATCATATATTAATATATCTATACCATTTGATTAATTAAGCATGATCATAAGTATTATAGGACTGATCGATGCGACTTTACTAGTCCAAATCAAAACCCACCCAAAATGTACGTAAATATCCATGCATGTGAGAGAAAGAGAGAGGGAGGAGAGAGAAAGAGACTAACATCATTACGACGAAGAACACCAATATGGCTGGAGAAATCGTCGAGAGATCCACAATACTCTCGCCGGAATGCCTCGCGTTGGCGCACTGGAAAAAAATTCCGACGGCTTTCTGATACGTATTAAGCCCATCTAAACCCGCCGTATTCCACTCCAACGCGCAGAAAAGCACGAAACCGACGAAAATAAGTCCCAACACCGTCGCTAAAAGGAACAAAGAATGTAGGGCCGGAAGCAAGTGGAAGAACCCTAATTCATCCGCATTAATTTTCAACAACTCATTCGCCTTCTCCTTGTTGAATCTTCTTCCGAGAATCGTTAGCACGAGTCTTAAGGCCGGAGGAAAAAGCGTGTTTCCGAGGAGGATTTGAGGGATGATGATGAGAAGGAGGCCGGAGTTTCTGCTGAAGACGATCATGTTTTCGTTGGTGGGGATGAATCCGCAGCTCGCAAACGTTGAAATTATCGTGAAAATGGCGAAAGTTGAAGTTTTGATTCCTTTGTTTTTGAGCACTCTCTCACTACTCGAGACGAGAGAGAGATAGAGGAGAGTGGAGCCCACTCCGAGAATTTGGACAACAAGAAGATAGGCCAGCACGACAAACCCCAAAAATCTGAGATAATCATCGGAGGAAGAATGATGGTCATGATCGGGATCGGGTTGGATTGTTCCAGAATGTTCTGGAACCTTCACGACGCCGAGCTCGATTTGATTGAGTACAAATCTCGAACCGGTCCGGACCGGTTCGGGTTTGGGTTTTCTTCGGAAGGAGTTGAAGTGGAGCATGGCCATGGAGGTGAAGACCTCGCCGCCGGCGAACATCAACGCTGTGATGACTAAAAGCTGGGCGTTGGAGAAGACCTCCATCTCCACGGCGGACATGCTGGACGCGCTGGCGGCGGAGACGGAGGTGAAGAACAAGTCTAGGTTTCGAGGGACGAACGACGGCGAAGTTCTGGGCTTCAAAGCTTTGAGGATTCCGAAGCCGAGGAAGAAGAGGGAGAGGAAGTAGAGAATATATATGGAGAACGCCGTCGTTTTGAACAGACGTCGAATTTTCTTGCCATAGCAAAAAAAGAGCTGATGCTCCGGTGGAGGAATTCGTCGGAGAACAGCGGGTTTCATCTGATCTGACTGTTTTACCCCCAGGATTAGCGGATATTTATTACACTAGTGCAATAAAGTTTCGAATATATGCAAAGTGGTGTTTACCTGAATTCCATTTGAATTTGCTAGTATTATATAGAATTATAAATAGGTTAGAAATCAAGAGTTATGTTTATTTATTTAAATAAGTGGAAATTTTGAAATAGTCTCCATAATAAAAGAAATAATATATATATATATTAAGTCTCGTTTGGTTGACAGAAAGAAATGAAATCGAAATCAGGAATTAAACCTGAGGGTATGGATGGAATCATTCTTGAAATTAGTTAGTATTTGGTTTGCAGGTGGAATTAATTTGATTCCGATACCTGTTTGATTTGACTAAAGGAATGAAATCAATTTTAAATAGAAAAAATCACCACAACATATTTTTTTCCTAAACCACTTCACTTTGGGCTCAATGTCAAGAGCTGCTTTCAATCCGCAACCAGGATATTTCATTTTCATTAACTCTTCCACCTTGAATGTGAATCCAGGTTTGAAACCTCATTCTCCTTTTCAACGTGGATCCGCACTTTGTTCCATTAAAATGTCAAGTAGTGTTTCTTCTTCATCTTTTTTCCAAAACCATTTATTCTTTAATTTTCCACTTTGATTCGTTGAGTCCATCCTAAATAATGAAAACAAGAAAACAAAAACAAACACATTAATAATTAGTTTTTTGGAAGCACATGAAAACAAGATATATAAAGCAGTGTAAATCAATCTAACTCTAGAAGATAGAATTCATCAAATGGTGGGATGAGATGATCAAATACAAAAAACTTTCTCAAGAACCTCATCAAGCCGTTCAGTTCTAAATCCAGTACAGTTGAACACAATAAATTCTTGTTTTCAACGGTCCAATAATGTTAATCTCTGTTGGGATTCTGGGTTTCGATAGAAGATTAAAACGAAGTGGAATTGAAGAAACTTGCAGCGCAAGAGCAGAAGCATTTCCTTTTTCAAAGACAAAAAATAGTCTCAAATTCAAGCAGGCGTACATAACACTAGCACAACTACCAGAAATCGAAGCAAGTTCAAGGAATCAAGAAAATTCAAGCAAGCATACACAGCAAAGTAAAGCTCCCAGAAATCGTAGAAATTCAAGCAAGCGTACACAGATTTTTGGGATAAAAATCAAGAAATTAAATTCAAGCAAAGCTCCCGAAAATCGAAGAAATTCAAGCAAAGCTCCCACAAATCTCGATTTCGGTTACCTGAAAAGCGGCGGCTGTGATTCTAGGAAGCGAGACGATGAACAATGAGAGAGCAGATTGAGCAATGAGAGAGCAGCACCGTCTTGTCTTCTTGGAGGAAGGAGCGGATGAAAAAAAAACCTTAAGGCATAGCGGGAATCAAATGTGAAACCCCTCAGTTTGGGGGGTTACGATGAAAGTGTCCAAGAGGACTTTGGAGAGGGGTATCAAGTATCATACCCGTCCTTAATTTTACGAATCAAACAACGTAATGGAATGATTCCTTTAATTTAATTCCTAATTCCATTCTTGAAGCCTAACCAAGGCCTTAGTGAATTAACAAAAAGTTCCACAATTTAACTAAACTAATTAAATTATCTCTAACATTTCAATTTTTAGACCTATAGACCGGATTCCAATCATCTTCAAGTGTTTTATGTATTTCCGTAGGATAAATAAAAACATGGTTAAAGAAGTATAATTATACAAACCAACATCAACCCGAGGTGGAAGTCTCGGTCAATCCTAGTACATAAAATTGTGTGATAATTTCTGATACTGACCGGCTTAATTAATAGCAACAATTGATCTCCAATTTAGCAAATTAATTTAACAGTAAAAGAGTAGTCTCATTTTAGTCAATATATTTGTATTGTGAATCTTTCATACTAATTAAAGAAAAAACACCTGTAAGTGTTATCCAACACATCTACTTTCATGAAAACAAATCTAGCATCCCAAACTTTATGCACGTTTACAATGACAAAATCACTGAAATTCTATGTCTTAATAGTTTATATGGTGAGACACATAAAATAATATTCAATATTTTTAATATTTCATTCGTCCCATAGAAAGTGTCTCATTTCTATGGGGCACGGAAATTAAGAAATTTGTGTTGTGTGTTGTATATTGTTTGACTTTTGGGTTATTAATTTTGGTCCACATATTCTTTGCTTTTTTTAGAAATAAAACATTTTCTATGAGACAGTAAAAAAAGGAAGTATATATCTTTAAAGTATATATACTCGTGTCGTGTTGGTGGACTGGTCTTTATCATTTTCATTGGCAATCCAAATCGAATTTAAACTTAAAAATTTACCAGAATCTATCAGTTTGCCAACGAAAAAAAGCAGCTTGCATGTGAGTGTGACCGATCAATAGAATAAGATTGCAGAATGATTGGGAACCTGAAACTCAACTTGAGACTCAAGCTTTCTTCTAAGGTAAATTCGATTGTTTATATTCGACTATCATAGTAATTTCGAAAAATTATTATTTTTTAATTTCAAATATTCTTTATATTTTTTGAAGTTTGTAATTTCATCGACTAAAATTATTATTTTATATCTCCAAATTCAGTTATTTCGTCCCCTTCAATTTTGACATGGATGCGCGCTCCTGATTCTAATATGCTTATATTATTTTCTCCACCAAGTTTTAATATATTATCTCCATTCTTTACTATTGTTTTCATTATGTTATCTCGAATAAGTAATGATGCATATTACCTTTTGATAAGATGTGCACATTAAATAATATCATGATGTGCATGCACATGAGTGGTTTTAGTACTAGTGAGATAGCTTCAATCGATCATGAGTTGGGTGTAGACTTCACCTTGTGGTGTAAAATATAAATGTTTGAAAAGCTGTTTGTGTTGTAAATTAATTTCCCTTAAATTAAACAGTCAAACGGTTGAAAGCTATGAATATTATTTTAAATATTTTTATGCTTAAAAGCACATAATTCCCTTCCAACCTTTTATTGCATACTTCTTTTATCCCATTAGCAATGTCTTATATTCCTAACTGGGGTATCTCATTAGAAATACCATGTTTCAAGAAAAGGCAAAAAATGCGTCGATAGAAATTAACTACTCAAAAGTCAAAAGAATTAACATCACAAAACACCACATTTCTAATCTCCGTGTCCATAAGAAATCGAACGTTATTAATTGAACGGAGGGAGTACAAGTTTTATTTATTATTATTTTACATCTTCTACTAATTTAAATTACATTTTGGTATGGATGGAGATTGATGGTACGAGTAATTGAGTTTTAAAGCAAAAAAGGATCAGCTTTGTTGGCCCGTTGACAATTGCTTTAGCCCATTACAAAGTATAGATACTAGTAGTGGGCTAGGCGCTACCCTCCTTGGTATTTATAGTTAGTTAGTTAAACAGTTACTCGAATTTTCCACTCAGATTTCTTTTATTATATTCTTGTACTCGATTAGGTATTTTAATCAAGAAAATATATACGTAGAAAATAGTTCTAGTTCAAGTTTGATATTGCTAGAGTATGATCGGTGATGATCATCTATCCCATTTAGTGTCTTGTTCGATATTCCACCAATGAAATGGTCACAATATTTTTTTATATATATAAAATAATTATATATTCTTTTTCGGATTTGTTAATTTAGGGGAAAGACACGTGTTACTATTTCATTAGTGTGACACAGATTGAGACAAAAGAAAATGAGACAGAGGATCTTTAATAGTAGTAGAATACAGTTATTTGGTTAAATAGCCTATAAAATTCGAATTCCATTAATATATTCAAGTCTGATATGTTACATATTCTTTCTAGTTGATATCCACGAACAATCATGTAAAATATTATTCTTCTATAGTTAAATCTTTACACGACTCAAATTAACAAAAAAATTAGACATAAACACGAGTCAGGGAATATGAATATCATTAAATCTATTCCCCTAGTAATAAAAAGAAAAGAATGATTGAAATTAAAAAAATAAATAAATTGCAAATGTAAGGTGAGTCCCACTAATAAGACCTCTTGTATTACTTTATTAAGTCGCAAGATGTATTTTTATATACAAGATTCCTGAATTTATCTGTATGTAATATTACCACATAAATAATCAACTGAAACAATTATTCATATTAATTAAAGCTACGCGTTATGGACACTCATTTGACTTGTGGTAAGAGGTTCGAATTATCCAAAACTTGGCATGTGGCAGATTTTTTTTTAATATATTATCTACATAGGTAGATGTCTTTATTTGGGGCTAATAATGAGAAAACGAAAATGATAATTCACTAATTAAAAAAGGAAATCAAATTAAACAAGAATTTATGAACCAATAATGCGAATAAAAAATGAAAAATATGACGGTATGAAACTTTCGTGGCTTTACAGCATGAGACCGACCTAACATATACAACCATCATGGACCAAATTTCTTTTTGGGTATTATATTGTGATTTATTTCATTTTTTTCATGAAATTTAGAATATTGTCCTTTTTTTTGCCTCCAACAATACCCTTTTTCTATTTATTTGAGATATATTTTCGATTGGAGGTACGTGTGTTTAACGTTGTTTTCCTAATAGTGCCTAAAAACACAATCAACCACCGATAAAATGGACGACAGAAAAAGAGTTTGCGAAGTACGTATTTTCGTATGATAAAAATATAAATGATTTTTTTAAAAATTATATAACCAAAATTGCTAGCATTTACTCAACCACTCTGCTCCAAATAATATTGAGAATTCTTTCTTTTTTTTTTGATTAATTTTTTTCTTTCTTATTTACCTAAAAACAAGATGCAACAACAACAAAAGAAAAAGTTAATTAGGGTAAACAATCAATCCTTAACCTTAATAATTCAATTTTTTATTTAATCAACCTTAAAATCCCATTCTAGAAGCAAAAAAAAAACGAATTAATTAGTGGTAATCAATCCAATATTTAATCTTAATAATTCGATAATTTTTTAAATGATTTGGTAGACAAATACCCACCAATTAAGCACCCCCACGACGCCCTCTTTCGCTACGTAATTCACAATTTTTATGTCGTAAATAACGCCCAATAAATTGCAGCAATAATGGCCGCCCAATTTGAATCTCGAATTCAACCTTCCAATTATTTTTTTATTACTCCAATTGTTTTAAGGGACTACTTGGTAGTTGCAATGACGTGACATTAGTACTATAATCGGACATGTCCGTAATAAAGGACGAAGTAATTAATGAAACCCGGCATAGTTAGGTTGGATGATTGTTTACAAATTAAAGCCGTATTATGTCATGATTTTCCCGATCAAGAAATTAAATATTTTAATTAACCTAGTATAATTTCGATACCACCTCCTAAATAATTTATATAAGGTCAATCTATGTAATAACGTCGCTTTATTTATTTAATTTATTAAGAGGTGTCATCACCATTCTCAAACCACTAACGGTCGTATTATATCAAAATATATGCTAATATGTGTTGAATGTCATTTGAATTTTGAAGTAAATTAAAAAAAAACACAAAATAGTAACTCTTATAAAACATTAATTATAAAGTTCAGATAAATATTAATTGTATGTGAAAAGTGTTGAAAAGTGATATACATCTATTCAAATACTACTTCTTAGATGATTGGGGATTCGTCGTGACTTATGACTTGTCAGACCTATTCAATAATTATTTTCTTCTTAACGATCGGGTTTTAAACTTTTAAATTTTGTTTTCTGATCGATGTGTAAAGCAATGAAAGTGTGAATAGTCTAATCATTCTGGATATATATTGGATTCCGGCGGTGAAATGCCCAAATAGGTAAAGTCAAACACATTTATACCCAATTGTTATATTTAAGTTCACTATATACCCAAAAAGACTAAAATATCCCTGCTTCTTCAATAAAGTCAAACGATGGGATGATCCGATCACGGTCGGCACAAAAAAAATTGTGATCGGCACGACGCTATTGATCGGCACCATTTTGTGCCCTATCGATAGGGCCGTGCCGACCATCACCATTTTGTGCCCTATCGATAGGGCCGTGCCGACCGATAGGGTCGTCCCTATCGATAGGGCCGTGCCGACCGATAGGGTCGTGCATAATATGTAGTGCCCTATCACAATTTTTTGTGCCGATCAATAGGGTAGTGCCCATCACATCCATCACATAGTGCCGATTTGACAAGTTTAGATGAAAAATTTGAAAAAGTGAGGGTATTTTAGTAAAATTGGGTATTTGCTAGATAGTTTTTAAATGAATGGGTAGTTTTGTAGTTGTAATAGTCAAATAAGGTATATTGATATATTACTACAATGTTAATATCAAAATGGTAATTTTTGTGTAATTTTATCTCAAATAACTTTTCAAGAAGTATACTATATAGAAGTATCATCTTTGCAATGTTGAATCTTAATAGTAAATTATAAATGGTGGGAATTTTTTATCTTTTGTTATCTGAAATGACTATTTAAGAAAAAAATACTACTCCCTCCATCCCGTCCGACTTATCTTGTATTCATTTTTTGACCGTTCTATCCGACAAGTCGACTGGGACGGAGGGAGCATGTGACAGGTTTGCAATAATATGTTTTATCGTATAAATGATGAGGTATACATATATCCATTACACAGACTATACCGGTTAGAATATCAGTTTGGAATAACGGATATGGAAGAATGAATCATCCGTACAACCATTATGATTTCATGACTAACTCCTAAACGGGACCACGATGTGCTGCCGTTCACGAGAGCTTCCACGCTCGGCCTCCGTTCCGATGAAATTGCTTGAGCCTACCGAAAAACATGACTAGAATGAGAATGACTTTGCCCTCATCACTCCATTTTCCGACAAATCCGTACCATTTGCTGACACACGTTGGATCTTTTCTTATCTGACGGTCGCAGCTATAACCAGTCGTTAACCCCACATTCCCATAGGCGCTGCACGTTATTATTTAAAGAAATCAAATAATATATGTTAATGTCCAAATCTTGAAAAATATGAGGCGTGATTGTTGAGAACTCAATGTGAAGAGATGTAAGAATCTTTTCATCATGTGGGGAATCGAATTTTATCCAATCCTTTCCTTTTTTGATTCGATGTGCACGTGCCATTAATATTCGGCCATAATGAAGAATATTTAAATAATGTTACCTTATGACTTCTATTGTGATATTGAGAAGGCTGAAGTTAAGGGGATCCTCTTTGAGGCTCTTCCTCTCCGTGATGCAGATGAGAACGATGAAGATTGCGATATACGAAAGCTGCGAAAATACGGTATTTTCGATTATTTTACTTGTCTTGTTTTCTTTTCCTTCGAACTTGGATGGGATTGCCTCTTGCTTGTCCACGGGGACAAATGAAGTGTATGGAGGAAGATACCTATCAATTTGATTAAAAATGTCAATTCAAAATTAGCTTTCTTGAATCATAGTATAAAAATAATGCAACAAAGAATAACTCAAACATTAATATGAAGCAATAATGCAATTTAAAAATGGAGAAAAGACACACCCTTATGGTCTAAATAATTAATTAATAATTAGTAACTTACATTTATATTATTTACAGAGCAATCATTAGCAGTTTCTAGTCATTTTTCAGTCGATTAAAATAAAGTTTTAATTAAGCATGATTAGTAATTTAGTATACTGGGATTGATAGTAATATTTTAGTACGAGGGAGAGAGATGAGAGAGAGACTGACATCATGACGACGAAAAACACCAACACGGCGGCGGAGAGAGTCGATATATCAACAATGTTCTCGCCGGCGTGCCTCGCGTTGGCGCACTGGAAAAAGATTCCGACGACTTTCTGATACGTATTCATCCCATCTAACCCCACCGTATTCCAATCCACGGCGGAGAAAATCACGAAACTGATCAAAATAAATCCCAACACCGTCGCTAAAAGGAACAGAGAAGGCAGCCGAGGAAGCAAGTGGTGAAACCCTAATTTATCACCATTAGTTTTGAGCAAATCATTCGCTTCGGATTTGTTAAATTTCTTCCCGAGAATCGTTAGCACGAGTCTTAGAGCTGGAGGGAAAAGCGTGTTGCCGAGGAGGATTTGAGGAATGAGAATCAGCAGGAGGCCGGAGTTTTTACTGAAAACGATCAAGTTTTCGTTGGTGGGGATGAATCCGCAGTTAGCGAAAGTCGAAACGATCGTGAAAACCGCGAAGGTTGAGACTTTAAGGCCTTTGTTCTTCAGCAGAGCATTCGCACCCGAAACGTATGAGAGGTAGATAAGAAGGGAAGTCACTCCAAGAATTTGAACAACGAGAAGATATACTAACACTACCAAACCTAGAAATTTGATCGAATTATACGCGTCATGATTATCCGATACGATCGATTCCGAGTGATCGGGAATAGTAACGACTTGGAGCTCGATTTGATCGAAAGAAGTATTGGCTCGGTACCGTGACTCGGTTGATACTGAGTCGAGTTGTGGTGGCTCGTGACTCGGTTTTCTGAGCGAGTTGAAGTGGAGCATGGCCATGGCGGTGAAGATCTCGCCGCCGAGGAACATCAACACCGTCATGACGATGAGTTGGGCGTTGGAGAAGACCTCCATCTCGACGGCGGCCATGCTCGATACGGTGGCGGCGGAGACGGAGGTGAAGAACAAGTCGATGTTACGTGACTCAGTTCTGGGGTTTAAAGATTTGAGAATCCCAAAGCCCACGAAGAAGAGAGAGAGGAAGTAGAGAATGTATATGGTGAATGTGTTGGTTTTGTAGAGGAGATCGTGGTAAAAAGAAATGAGGAACAATCTGGCCATCTTTAATGAACAAACTGAAAGAGTTGCAATCCTAACACAAAGATGTTGCATTTTGTGTCGGAAACCAGAAAACTCCATTGAATTTTCTAGTACTATGCTTACTAAGATGTAATGAGGGTATAAATAGGGGAGATTTCTCGAGTTACATTATATTAAAATAAGGAGATAATGTTATAGTTATCACGTTTATCTACAGAATTTGATGCTGACTTTAGGAAAAATCATAAGTGTATATTCCTCCATCCATTGTTACCGACAAGTATATTGTAAGTGGTTAATCTAGATTAAAAATTAAAAATTTACTCCCTCCGTCCCATTATTATTATTATATGTTAATTAATATTAAAAAATGTTTTTAACTAATATTTATTATTATTATTATTATTATTATTAAAAAAATGTTATTAATATTAAAAAATATATTTTTAATTAAATATTTTGAATATTTTATTATAAATTATATAATAAAAAATTTTATCAATAATAATATTTTCGGTGATTTTATATATTTATGAAATAATAATATGACAATTAACAATAATTGATGATAAATATTTTTTATTCATATTATTAATAACATGATTTTACATTTCCTAGTATCAACCAAACAAGTGCAAGTAATATGTTTTCTTTAGAATTATATTCTACAGAATCAAATTCCTCAGTAATTTTACTTTCCTTAATCATTTTCCTCGCAATCATATTCCACATAATCATATTCCCTGACAACATTACTTTCTTGACAACCAAACGGGGCATATGAGTTAATTATATATTAAAAACTAGGTTTTGTTTAAGTGTATATTCCTCCATCCATTGTTACCGACAACGTATATTGTAAGTGGTTAATCTAGATTAAAAATTAAAAATATACTCCCTCCGTCACATGATTTTTGTAACAAAAATTTTCGATATCGTATTTTAGAAGAGTTGTTGGTTGTGAGTAGAAATGTGATACCTTGAAATAAAATGTTTGTAATAATTTTTTGTTTTAAAAAATGTTGCAAGAATGGTAAGACGGAGGAAGTATATTCCTCCATTGTCCCAAGCATATAAGGTGCATTAGTCCATAATCAAGACTTAAAATGGTGATTATAGTACATATAACAATGGCTACGAGATATTAACTTGATAAATCCGACAAAAAACTGCGTAAACCCGTTCCCGTACTCTAGTCTGCAAACAACACAGGAGAGGTTAATCATAGGTAACAGACGCATAAATAGCGATCTTGATGGTTTTGAATGCATGACCTTAATCGTTATGTCATCCAAATGGGACAATCTGACAGTCTTTACACTATATAGGATCCTTTTTATTTACAATACTCGAGCTAGGGCGCAGAAGCAAAATGAATCGGGTTGTCAGCAAATTAATTTGACGAAGCGGATACAGGGGAAAAGTATTGTTTGATGGGAATAAGTATCCAATTTTGAGTTATTGAAACCGGGTCGAATTGGTGATGCACGAAAGGTGTTTGATGAAATGTCTGAGAGACGAGATGAGGCCCATGATGGCGCTTAAGGTATGTGGATTCGGGGCGAGTTTTCGATACCCGAAAACTTTCGATTAAACTACTACATGTGGTGCAATTACTTGGTCAATGTGGGAGTTTGAGAGTGAGAATAATGGAGATTGGTAATGTGGATTTCTTGTTGCAATGCCATCATTGTAGAGTGTATGACACAGGGTTGTCCAACGGAACGTTAGCTTTTTCTAGGATGAGTATGGAGCTTGATGCATCCACGTCTCTCTCTTTCTTCAACTCTGTTGCTGTGATCGTGAAAGATCGCAAGATGATAAGGCCCGGCCAGGATCCATTTGCCTCTTGGCCGGATCGGGGAGAAGTTATTGTATCAAATGGATGTGGAGCCTGTGTGGAAACCGTTTGATCTAGGGTGGGTCACCTCGGTGACGATGGCCCCCTACCACGCGTAAGAGTGGAAGGCGCTGCTGTCGGAGTGCCGACTTTGAAGGGGAGGCGTTATGTGAAATTAAACATGCTCATTTTCAAATCGAATTCGGTTCAAACTGGATTTCAAACCCGAACAAAAATCAGCAAAAACCGAAGGGTGCAAACCAAAACCGTCTAGAACCGTAAATCATTGGTTTGTGATTTGTTTCTTTTGAAATCCTGGAACCGCCGGTTTCAAATCAAGAGAAATCGATTGTTTCACCTATTGAAAAATGTAAATAATTACTTCAACGAATTGGATAAATGAATTCTAAATTAATAAACGTTCTTAAGATTCTAGTTCTTCCAGTTTGCAATTATATTTAACATAGTACTTTTTATTTAGATTAAAAAAAACCCAACAATTTTAATATTTTAAAGTGGTGAAATATTAGAATATAAAATGTTGGTTAATAATTAATACACTGCGGAGAGTCGACACAAAAACATAATTTTTTTTCTTTCGAATACGATGTCACTGACAATCAACAATGGAAGCCATTTAATATATTTTATATTTCAATTCCTTTTCATGTTCTAATTTATAATTGACTCGACTTGTTTCGATTTCAAAAATGTATTTTTTTAAAGTTTTACAATGATTACAAATTTATTTAGTAGATAAAAAAAATGTGAAATTGATAAACCGAAACTGCAACTGGCGCTTTTAAACCGTTATCATAAACTGATTATGGACGGTTCGGTTTCAATTTAAATTTTCGACAAATTTTAACTATCAGTTTCAAACGATAATCGAAAATGAACATGTTTGTCTAATTTTGGCAAAAAAAAAAGGAAAAATGTTGAATTTTGGGGAAATGAAAAATTTTAAATTGCATACTAAGAACTAGTTTCCGAATATTTTGGAGGTGCGCCAAAATTTCCTCTCGTGTGGATTTATTTAATAGTGGTAATATATGATTCTAGCATAATTCCTTTAAATAAACACAAAAGTATCCATCTCTTATATATTAGTTCACAAAGTAACTAATTTGACAATAATACCCTTACTTTTTCTTACTTTTGTTGTTAGTGTTGACTTTTGAGGTTAAATAAATGATTTTTTTTTTGGCTTTAGTGCCTAAGGGAGTTGGAGGAGTGCCTAGGGGATGCTCCCTCGGCACTGGAGCAGAATTTCAGCACAAGAGAAGTATCGGCATAAGGGAGTTGAAGGAGTGCCTAAGGGACGCTTCCATAGACACTCCATCAGCACTGAAATTTTTTCAAAATAAATGTTTTAAATACGAAAATCAATAATTTGTAGGAATAAAAATCTAATAAAACAAATGAAATTATATCTAAACTAAAAAAGCAAACTCAAAAGTGAGGGTATTTTGGTAACATTGGTTACTTTGTAAAGATAACTTAAAAAGTTGGGTACTTTTGTGTTTCTTTTGTTGTATTTGGTTATTCTAGCAAATCTCCCTACTTAATAAGTGAATAGTTTATGAAATTTATGAATATTTGATTTCTACACATTAGAATGCAAAACAGAGAAAAAATAGAGAGAGGGTCATTATGGTAAATCAAGTAGACGAGGACAGCCTAGTCATTTCACACCAGGCCGCGGCTACTCAATTTAACACTCCAGACGCACTCTCTCCATTTCACTCTCTGGCTTTCTGCTCTCTGAAGAAACACACTCTCTCGCTAGAATGTCGTCTGCCATGAGGAAGGTGAACAAGATCAGCCAAATCGTACGCCTCAAGCAACTCGTCAGCCGCTGGAAATCCAAGAGCCTCAGAGGCAGCTCCGTTCTCTTCTACACCTTGGCCTCCGGATCCGACTCCGACGAATCGACCGGAAACCGCCGCACCCCCTCCGGCTCCCTCGCAGTCTACGTCGGCTCGGAGCGCCGCCGCTTCGTCATCCCGACCAGATTCCTCAACCTCCCGGTCTTCGTCGCCCTCCTCAACCAGGCGGAGGAGGAGTTCGGCTACCCAGCCACCGGCGGCCTCACGCTCCCCTGCGAGACCGGTTTCTTCGCCGACGTCCTCCGCCTCCTCGACGAAGACGAGGAAAAGTTTCGCGGTTTCGCGCTCGACGAGTTTCTGCAGATAATTTCCGAAATCGGCGATCGGTCGTCGTGCAAAGGCTCCTCCTGCCGCGCCGTCACGCCATTGCTGCAGAAAACTAGGGTTTGATTCTCTGACAATTGCAATTCGAATTTTAGTCTAATTTTCGTTCTGTTCTAGGGTAGGCTACCTTTTCGTTCTAGGCTACAAATGAATTTGATTTTTAGAAAGTTTAGTCCTACTAATTTGAATCATCCTTGAGTCTTCCGGAGGTTCCATGGCGGAACGCTGGCTGCTCAATGCGATGCCTAGTATCTTCTTCTGCGCCCTTTTTTCCTGCAAGGGTTGGAGATCCCCAATTTTTGTACTTGGGTATTAGTAGTAGGGCAATGTGAGGCTGTTTTTGGGGCTGGTGATTCACATTATCTCTTTTTAATCTAATTAATCTTCTTCAAAATTGAGTTCCATGAATTGTTTTGCAATTATTATTTTATTTAATTTTTCCTGAGTTGGTTTTCGGTTAAGATTTACTGCTTGAAATATGGAAGAATTGGCCAGCATTGTGTTATCCATTACCGCATAAATAGGTGCTAAATATTTTTTTGTTAAAATAATCATCTCATTAAATTCATACCCTGTCTCACTAAAAATAGACTGATTTCTTTTATCTTTTATGCCTGCAATTACTATAATATATTAAAAGATAATCTATTTAGGTCTCTTTTAAAATACTTATATAACAGTTGAGATTACATTTTGCGTGATTTATAAAATATTACATAAAAATATACACTTCAGTAGCGACTGCTAATAAAAAAAAGTTTGCTTTTTTGGGATGATATACGTTAAATGGGGTAGTTCGTATTGAAGGTCTGCTCAAAATTCATTTAAGACCGTTTTGTGTGGCGCATACCTATTATCTATGAATTTAAATGGAGCGGAATTTATCCAATATATACTTCGATAATAGCAAGGGATTACGCGATTCATCCAAAAAAAAAAGAACATAGTATTCTCGGTTCATTTTTGAAGTAATAGAGTGGTTAATATTATATGGTTAAGAATGGGACCAGATAATAATTCTTGTTTGGACATATACGGAAAGGGTATTAGTACGATTAAGTACCATAAGACATGAGTAATTATATATCTCACTTAAGCGTTGCTTTCCACTAATTTAATGTTCCATTAAATTATCAGCTTTTTCACTTTAATAATTGTCTCACTTTAATTATCGTTGTTTACACCTCGAGAAGGCCAAATTATATAATAGTGGGAATAGGGTGGCAACACGTGACATTGGTAGTGTAAGAAAATCGTTGGTGTTTGGGGTTGACAGTTGCGGGGTACGATGATGAATTTAGTTAATAAATTAATATATAAATAACTGCCGAGTCAAAAAAGTGAACGACTTTTGCTTTTTGGGAATCTCGCGTCCGGAATTCGTGCTTCCGTATCCCTCTGTCTCTCTCTCTCATCATTTACCATAACGCTACCAAACACTTACACGTCCTTTCGCTTTCTGAGACCACCTCCCCACGCCCATCCTCACATGCTCCTCTCTCTCTCTCTCTCTCTCTCTCTCTCTGTTTCTCTCCCTCCCATCCTCTCTCTCTGTCTCTCTCTTTCCCGACGCACTTCCGTTCTGAATTGTCGTTATTACCCTCTCACCTCTTCTAGTTCTAGAAACTTGAAAGTGTGTATTTGCAGCGGCAGAGGATGAGAGGATTTGTTAGTCCAATCTCTCACTAAAACTGTAAGCCCACTTCGTTGAGGCCCAGTATGAATTAGAAGGTGAATAAACCAAATTCGAACTAATCTCACGATCAAAATTTATAAGCACACTATAGGACCAAAATCAACTATAAAAGCCACATTAAAGGACCAAAATCGATTACTTATCAATATTACAGGATCAAAAATGATTTTCTTCGATTGGCTTCACATGCGGAATTGGTGGAAATATCTCCGACAATGGAAAACATTGAGTACATCTCACTCTCCAACAGGAGAACCGAAAATGAATAGTTTGTAAAATTATATGACCAAAATTATTTTTTCTCCTCTACCAAAAGACCTAGACTAGGGTTAAGGAGCCGAGAAAAACGCTCCAAGATTAACCACAACAGTAAATGGGTGTTTGCAAAAGCTTAAATTATTGAACTTATAGCTTAATTTAAGGAAAAGCTGTTTTGGGTGTTTTCAACAGCTTAAATTCGAAAAAATTCTCTACATTTAAGTTGAATAAGTTGAAGTTGGTTAAGTTGGTTTTTACCAACTTCTCCAACTTAATGACATATTTGTAATTTCGGATAAAGTTTATGATTTGACATTTTATTTATAAATCACAAAAATAAGCTACTACAACATAAATTTTGCAAACACTAGTTTTTCAACTTTTTCTTCTTTTAAGCGTTTTTGCAAACACACCATAAATTCTCTAATAAGCCACTTTTACCAACTTCTCCTTAATTTAAGCAATTAAAAAAAGTTTAAGCTATTGCAAACACCCCCTAAGTCTGACATTAATCTGTTTAGACAATCGCTTTTCCTTGGCTCCAATATATATTCAGTCCAGCATTAGAGCTGGCACAGTAATCCCCAAACTTGTCACCCCCAATCATTAGTTCAATTTACATGTATAACACTCAACTAATAAGTAATACTCCATCCGTCTTATAGAGAGTGTTTTGTTTTCCTTTTCGAGCCGTCCCATAAAAAGTGCTTGTTTCTTAAAAAGACAAACAATATGTGAATCAAAATTAACAAATCAAAAAGTCAAACAACATTTTCTTAATCTTCGTGTCCAATAGAAAGGGAACACCTTCTATGGGACTGAGGGAGTAGAACAAGTTGATCTTTATGCTTTAACAGGCACAAGGCAAAGTGGATCTTTCTTATGCATGGTAAGACCAGGCAAAACATCAGTAGTAACATCTTCTCTACTGATCCCACGTGGCAATTCCCAGTTAAAGCAGTAAACAAGGTTGGCCAGCGCCAGCTCCACCGTGGCAAGGCCCATGGCTATTCCCGGACATCCTCGTCTTCCCACACCAAAAGGGATCAAATGGAAATCTTGGCCTATGATGTCCACACTAGAATTCAAGAATCTCTCAGGCACGAACTCGTTCGGATTCTCCCAGTACTCGGAATCTCTTGCGATTGCCCACGCGTTTATGAACACAGTTGTTTTGGGTGGGATAGTGTACCCCTTGATGTTGCAGGTTTCCATTGATTCTCTTGGTAAGAGGAGTGGTGCTGGTGGGTATAGTCTTAATGCCTCCTTGATTACCGCTTTTAGATAGGGGAGATTTTGCAGATCATCTTCTCTCACTTCACTTCTATCCATAATGGTGTCTCTCATCTCTTTTTGCAGTTTCTCCATTGTTGATGGATTCTTGATTAGGGCTGTCATGGTCCAGACGATTGTCGCTGCACCCGTGTCTGTTCCAGCTACGAATATATTCTGTAGAGAGAGAGAGAGAGAGTCAATTCTCGATGTGTTGTATGTGAAACTTCGAAATGACTTGTTACATGCAATAATGCAACAGTAATAAATCTAGATGAGACTGTACTCCCTCATGGTAAGGCGAAATTGGGTGTGTACAGCTTAATAGCACAACGCGGATCTTCTGTCCCAAAATGGGAGGAACACTTGGTGGCCCACCAATCACACATTGCCACGCGTGCATTGGTGGGCCCCACTCAATTAAATTAATATTTGATTTTAAAAAAGGTGGCCCACCAATGCACGCGTGACGGGACGTGATTGGTGGGTCACCGAAGGGGCCACCAAAAATGGGCCAGATAATCTTTTGGCTTAATAGCAAGATAAAACGACTTTTCAAATTTAGAATGTTATACTACAAACATATAGACAGACCTAGGTTCCGCATAGGTACCACCACATTCCCCAAAATATTTTAAACAACATTTTTCCTATATTTTCAAAAAATTATTCCTTCCCTCTCATTTATATTGACTACTTTTTCATTTCAGTCCGTTCCAATTATATTGGTTCATTTCCAAAAAAAAGAAAAAAATTATATTTTCTCATATTTTATTATTTATCTCATCTATTTTATCATGCACTCTATCACCATCTCACTCATCTTCTCTCTTTTACTTTATCATCTACTCTACTTTCTTAATTTCTGTGTCGAAAAGGCAAAGAGCCAATATAAATGGGACGAAGGAAATACTACTTAAACCTCGTAAGATTTTATAATATTCGCACCTCCGAAGTACACTTTCTATACCGGCTCCTAACTACTAACTATAGTGGATGAACTAAAATTCCGTGATAGTATATATTAAATATATACATAAAACTCTCTTAGTCTCGTTAAAAACGACTCATTTTCCTAATTAAGATGCCTCCACTAAAAGTGACTTAATTCAGTATATTTTAATACTCTTCTACTTTATCGTCTAATCTCTATAATTATATCCCTAATTTTCTCTCTACTATTTTATTATCAACTACTCCCTCCGTTTCATTACTAGCGTCTCCTATTTCTTTTTAGGCTGTCCCACTATTAATGTCTCATTTTCTAAAATGATAATATTAGCTCTGCATTAAAAAAATAAGGTGTTCGTCATTCTTACTATCACACCCCCACATTCTTATAGACTCTTCTTCTCCAAAAGTTTCTCTCACACGATGTTGCTCCCTCCAAACTCAAAAAATTATGATTTTTAATATTTTAGAAAGTTTAGATTATTTTTTTAAATACAACATAAAAAATCGAGAAAAAAAAGTCAATTACCTCAATTATGCCTTAACAAAATTTGAATAAATTCTCATTCATTTTTACCAATCATTACTAAAAAATTATGTTAATTTTTTAATACAATTAAAATTCATAAAATATATATTTAAATAAAATTTCTTACTCTCCATCCAGAAAAGAAAAAGACATTAATAATGAAAATATTGTATGTTCTACTTTATCATCTATTTTCTCTTAATACTTTATTATCTAAATGAACATTATTATCTAAATGAGCAGTTAATAGAGGGAGTAATAGAATAAAGATTACCATGAGGATGGCTTTTATGTGATCCCATGTGAGAGAAATGGAGCTAGAATCATCTTCCTTGAGCTGGATCAAAAGATCTAGAATGTTCGGATCACCCGACTTGGGCCTACTCGGATCCGAGTGTTCATCAATCAGCTCTTGATAGAACTCATCCAACCTTTTGGAAATCCTATCAAGCCTACCAATCATCCCAGACAATTTATCCACCCAACCAAACGAGGGCAAGTAATCGGAAACGAACAACCCACCCTGCATCGCCTGCGATTCAATCATAAGTTCATCAAACCTCGATACTTCATCCTCGCGCCTCCGATTCCCAAACGCGATTCTACAGATCAACCTGCCCGTTAGAGCGAGAGTCATCGCGCTCAAATTGACGACTCTGCCCTCCGCCGCGTTGGACGCCAAATCCCTAATTAGACCAAACACTTCCTCCTCCCGGATCGGCTTGAACGATTGGACCTGCTTGTTGCTCAATAGATGTACGACGCAGATCTTCCTCAATTCCCTCCACGATTCGCTGTACGGCGCGAAGGCGACGTCTGAGCCATTGTAGGATAGCTTGTGCTGGCCGCGGACTTTGGGGCGGCTGCTGAAATTAAGGCCGTGGGTTTTGAGAACCTCCTCGGCGGTTTCCGGTGAGGAGACGACGAGGACCGGCACCTTACCGAGCTTCATGGACATGAGAGGGCCGTATTTTTGGGAGAGTTTGTAGAGATAGATGTGCGGCGTGGTGGAGTCGAATTGGTGGAGGTTTCCGACGATGGGGAGGCGCGGGGGACCGGGAGGAGATGGAGATTTTTGCCGCTTTCTATGGTTGCGGAAGAGGAAGAGGATTGAAGCGGAGAAGATTAGTAACAGGATAAGAACAGCCATTGTTGTCTTCTTCGATAATTTGCCTACACAGACTGAACGTGTTGCTTGTTAGTGTTGGCGCCTATATCTATAGAACGGTGCCGTACTGGTTTGGTTAATTAATGCTTGTTGGACACGTGTCGATTTCTATACCAGGTTTCAAATAATTTTTGTGGATAGAGCCATACTTCAAATGATTTTTGTGAAGTGAAAAAGTCATTTTTGGTCTAGTAAATATGGTTACTATAGTTACGTTCGGTTTTGGCTTTTGTCTTCGGATTTTGGTTTCGTAACTTGATAAAATTATCGATTTGATCTTATTATCGGAGAGTGTGCTACATTAGCAGTTGGACATATTTTTGTCTACATGCATAATTCAAATTGAATCGATTTTTGTATCCTCTAATTTGGCTACATGATCAATTTTTGTCCTCTAATAGCATTTCCAGCAAAAAATCTAAAATCAATTCCCATTCAAACTCAAACCCAAAGAATATTATCTTTATATTCTTTCACAAAATATCTTTCAATTCCGCTTACATATTGTTGGGTTATGAATCGGGAGATGGTACTCGGTTGTCCACAGTGGTTAAAAGAATATTGGGGAAATCATAGTAGTCTTATGAAATTGAAGATCCCAAAACCCACGGTGATATCGGTCGTGCGATGTGTCTCATAGGATTAGATGATGTATATGTTAGACTTGTTTATTTTGATTATCTTTTGTCTAAGTCCTGTACGGGGTAAAATGTTGGATTGATCTTCTGACGAAGTTACTTTCCAGAACCCCACGTCATCTTTGTAAGAGCTTGCATTCTTCGACCAAACGATGATCTTCACCTCAGTAGGAGACAACCCATCGCTTGATAAGCCATCGCGGAAGAACATATGCAAAGCTCGAGCACCTTCGCAGCCATGCACCGACCTACTCGGTAAATGTATTCCTTGTCACCGACTCGGTCGAAGAAGACAGAGACTTATCTAGTCCATCGTGTCCGACGTAAAACGACCCGGCCGCACAAGTCTTTTCGAAGTTCGTCAGAAGATTTTACGAGGTTGTTTGAATAGTCAACTTTGACTCGACACATTCTCACCAACCACAAACCTCGACCAATGAGAAGCCGACAACGCCATATCTCGCTCTATACAGTAAAAAGTCGCTCTCATGTACATAATTAATCGCCTGTTGCAACAAATTCGAAATTATGGCCGTTTTCTTTGGAAGCTTGTGACACGTGGCATCGTCGTCTCCAACGGACATATGCCATAACTCACAACTATAAATAGAGAAGAAATTCGAAGCTCCACGTACGGAATAAAAAAAAAAAGGGAAAAACGCTCAAGCTTTTGAACACTCTAGTAAACTCAAAGATTATCCGGAGAAGAACTTGCTTTCTTAGAATATTCTTAGTTCTTCACTCTAGAGTATTTAGATCCCTCTCTTCTGAGACTAAGCTCATCGCTTATATTTATAGCTTAGATTCGAAGGAGTTCACTTTCTCGTGAATTGTTCTTATTGTAAGAACTCCTTCTTAGTTAGAGATTATTCCATCCCTTTCGAACTTCGGTTTGAATTGTAAAGTCGCTAAGGACTATAACTTAGAAGGATCTCGTCCCGTGCACGAATACCGCCGAGGCTTGTTTCGTATAATCAACAAGTTATCATGCCATTGTCGGGACCGTGGACGTAGGATCTTGCGTATCCGAACCACGTTAAATCGCTTGTGTTCTTTACTTATTTTATTGCATATCATAACCGTTCAAAATCATATGTTTGCATAAAACGTGTTTAAAAACGCACGCCTAAAAGAACTTGATTTGTGAAAAGCATTTTTCAAAACCGAGACGAATCTCCGGGCCCCACACTTATCCGCACAACGTCTCCGACCGAGTTTCGAACGACCGATAAAAGTCGGTAGGAGAGCTCGATAGCTGACCCACTTTGACCCAGATGATCGAAGGTTACTATTTTGGCATTCGTTCACTGATCGCACTAAATGCGCTCATTGCCCTTCGTTTGAGAAGAAGAAACCGTGATCGTGTATATTCACCCCCCCCTCTACACACTCGACTATCGTCTCCGAACCAACAATTGGTATCGAGCATCGGTGTTCTTTGATCGCCGGTTACGTACTATTGGTTCTCTCAGAAGCGAATCCTTGAAAACGTTTCTTTACCGCACAAGCATCTCTTCTTTCATCCTTATACCCGTTCGCATAATGCTCGACATGTCGGTATCGAGGATGGTGCCGATGTTCTCAATAGAGAACTTCACACGGTATGGGCGCGTGAGAATGGAGGCACACCTCACATCGCCGCACGACAAGCATTGACGGACGCCCGGAGATCTGGACCCATCATTCCCATGATTGACGGCGTTCGGTTCGCTATGCGGGAGGTGTAGGAGCACAAATCGGTGCTAAGGTTCCCAAAGACAAATCAGCCTTCACGCACGAAGAGAAAAAAGGCCGCACAACCTCAACCGGGAGTTGCGAAGCTTAAAGCAATAACGACAACGCCAGCTGACTCTCATCTCGGGAGAGGGTGCAAGGATCGCAAAACGGCAAAAGAGCTATGGGATGCTTTGGGCCGCATCGAGCCAAGGAACCCCGCAGATCAAAGAAAACAAGCTCGAATTAGAGCTCGGAAGTTCAAGCTTTCAGCAATGGAGCCCGGTGAAACCACGACGAGCTCGGTGTCGATTTACAAACCAAGTCAATGTCATCAATGGGTAGGGAATGTGCTCACCAACAAAGAGATGAACACAAAGATCTTGAGAGCACTACCTCGGCGAAGTGGCTTCCATTTGCTACTTATTTACGTCGCTCCGATCTAAATGCTCTAACTGCCGATGTTATATTTTTCGAACTAAAGACGGAGGAATTTGAGCATAGTCTACCCCGAAAGGTGTTCCAAGTGCTCCAATGACACACGGATCGATCATGCTTTTAAAGCAACCGCCAAGAAAACCGGATCCAAACCGATTTCCTCAAGCAAGCGTGCCACTATCGAAGAAAAATCTTGTGAGACTTCGTGACTCGACCACTGGCTGTGATGGCTCTCAAATATCGAGAGAAAAGGAGAGAGTCAAAAAGCGAGGAAATACAAAAGAGTTTCTCCCTCGGTAAGAAAGATTATCGAAAAGGGAAGAATCTAATCCTTCTACTTGAATACAGGAACACGAGCCCGCTGCGAGTCCATCCAAAGCTTCGGTTTGGAAAAAGCAACAGAACATCCACTGTTATAACCGTAAGAAGGAGGGACACTATCGCTCCATCGCCCCGAACTCTCAGCTGCTCAACGAGCGTAACGCGAGCAGAAGAGAAAAATTTGCCCCGAAAGAAGGCAAGGGCCTACATCGCCGGGAGAGATATCCGACAACTCACTTGAGGAGGATACATTTATGTATTCCTCGAGGACGAAGCTGCATTTGTAGCGAGTTGAGGTCGGAGAAACGGTTCCTGAAGGAACAGTTGAATACTATCGATGGCCGGAGAAGAGACCGAGGTAAACTCCAAACTTAATATAACCTCTTCTTCACACCAGCACACACGACACGTGCTCGGTCACAGATGATCCTCTGGATGTGGTACAAGCATACGACGATCCCTAGAGGAATGGATTCAGTGAGCGAGAGAGTTCAAGAGAACGATCCAGAACTGGAGATGGTAAAGGCCGAAAATCAGAGACTTTCTTCTGATTGTCAGGTCTCTACTGAGTCAGAGAATCTAGTTGCGAGACTTAAGGAAGAGATCGAATCTCTTATGACTAAGTCTCAGCTTCAAGAGACTCAGATCTTAGTTCTGACTAAGGACAATTCGAGAAAGAGATCGAAATAGCCCGGCTCGATCGAAGCTCTCGGACGTGCGAAAGATTATGACTCACTCGGGAGGAGTGACGAGGTCCGGCGAGGACCGATGACCGAACCGTACCTTGGAGCTAAGGAGAAGCTAGAAAGTATGCTTAGAGCACAACGACCAACCGTCATGAAAGAAGGACTTGGCTATACCCACGAAGCTTCTACCTCGAAAAGCTCGGGTCACCGGCCGATAGGTTTGTCGGAGGAAAGGTGCAGCTAGCCGACACCACACCTCGGGCGAAGAACAAACAGAAAATAATTGCACCTCGGCCCGAGCAACAACAAGCAAATGACCAAAGGTTCCGGCCCAGGACACCGCAATCAAATTCGGGGGAACCAAGAAGGTCGGATGGGCGTAACGATTACCATGAGCCACCGTATGAGCACCCGGCCAAGTGCGGCTCGTACTATTATGAGCCTAGGGTCAGGAGAAGCGCAAAGACTCAGAAGAAGAAAGCTCTTAAACCCAAAATTATCAGCAGAAAGTCATTATCTCCGAGTCCTGTGGAGAAGAAAACTGACAAGGTTCAAAAGAAGAAGTCTCAGACTTCTAAGGTTCCGAGGCAGATTTGGGTTCCGAAATCACCCACTAACATTTAAGGACCCAACCGAACCAAAGGGTACCTAAAAATACTTACATTTTGCAGGTGTATAAGGACCCATGGATAGTGGACAGCGGTGCTCAAGACACATGACGTACCGTAAGAGCTCGTTAACCAACTATATACAAGAAGATGGTCCCGAGAATTAAGTTTGGTGACAACTCAAAAGGCTACACAAGGGATATGGAACGCTGAATATTGGGACTACTTGCCTTCAAGAGTAATATATGTTGAAGGACTTCAACATAATCTCCTTTTGTCATCCAATTGCGTGATAATCTTAACGAGTAATCTTGTGACGCCGGTTTTCGTGATATTGTTGATAAATCTACGGGGAAAACAAAGTGTTATCGAGGTTCGCGGAAGAAAAACATATACGTTGCTAAGCTGAATACCGCTGAACCCGAGGCTTGCTTGCTCGCACGTACGAAATCCGAGGAACAAGTCGGGATGGCTATGGCATAAGAGACTTCGCCCCCGAACTTCAAGACTATGAACAAGCTCGCCAAGAACTCTAAAGTCGGGGGACTACCCAACGAATTGTTCATCAAAGACGAAATTGTGAAGCATGCTTGAAGGGAAAGCGGACAAAGAAAAGCAATCCACCTATTCCTTCACCTTCCACCGATGGAATCCTTCACGCGCTTAAATGGATTTATTCGGGCCGTTTCTCCGAGTGACTATACGAGGCAAGAAGTATGCCCTTGTCGTTATAGACGACTACTCGAGATATACATGGGTAATCTTCATCGCCAACAAATCGATGTCATGATGAGTTGCCTAAACTACCGAAAAAGCTCGAGTGTGGAAAAGGACATCAAGATACAAAGAATTCGCTCGTACGGAGGAATAGAATTTCTCAACTCAATATTTAAAGAGTACTTTGCGAGAAAGAGGGAATTCAAGACGAGACATCAGTTGCTCGTACTCCTCAACGAACGGACTTGCTGAACGCAAAAAGCAGAACACTCAAAGAAGCGCAAGGACGCTCCTAGCGCACTCCACGGCTACCCTCTAAGTTACGGGCGGCATGCCTGACTACGACTGCTACACTTAGAATCGCTCACTGCTTACACAAAGAACACATGAAGACACCATATGAATTGTGGAAAGGGAGAATTCCTTCTATTTCTCATTTTCATATTTTTGGTTGTCCGTGCTTTATCCACAATAACGGGAAAGATCGGTTGAAGGTCTTTGATAGCAAATCGATCAAGGGTATTCTTAGGATATTCCAGAGTCGAGAAAGCTCCGATAGTCTTTAACTATCGGACTCTTTGCGTGGAGGAAAGCCCTCATGTTGTTTTTGATGAGTTTGTTACCGAGAACAGGGAAAACTACGAGACAAACAACGATGATGTCGGCAGCAAGCTACGGGATCTCGGATCGACCGATAAAACCGAAAAGATTCAAGCATTGTTGGGATGATGAGTCGAGATGATGAAGAAACTCAGGGCTTCAACCAATGGCAAATGTAGGCGACTTTGGTTGATTCTCCGAACAGAATCAACAACGGTAACAACGGTCGATGAGGAAGCCCCGGTGGTAATCGAGACCTCTACGAGAATATAAACTCGGGGGGAACGATTAATGTTCCTGAGCTAAATGCCCTGAACACAGGAAACTCAGGTAGATCCTAACCTTCTTACCGAACTCGTTGCAATCTCGAACGCACTACTGCGAAATGCCTAACACTCCTGCGATTCTGCGAAGTAGTATCGAAGAAGAAGCCGGACTCGAGACGTTCATGGCTTGACGCTCACTCTTGGGATCTCATAATAGGAGATTCATCGGCAACGATAAGAACAGGATCGAGATTAAATCAAGGAGAAAGCTTACTTTATTCTTGTTTCTTGTCTACGAAGAACCTCGATCGATAGAGGACGCACTTAACGTCTTGGCCCGGATCATCGCCATGCAAGAAGAGTGAACCGGTTAACTCGGCTAAAAGTTTGGGAGCTTGTTGACGGACCACAGACATCGGCATGTGATCGGTACTAAGTGGGTCTTCAAGAACAAGCGTGATGAAAACAACGTCATCGTCGAAACAAAGCTCGACTAGTTGCCAAGGGATACGGTCAGCGAAGGAATCGACTTTGATGAAACTTTCGCTCCAATCGCAAGATTGGAAGCCATTCGTCTTTTTCTAGCCTACGCAACGCATCAAGGATTCAAAGTATATCGGATGGATGTAAAGTCGGCTTTTACGAACGGCGTATCGAAGGAAGAAGTCTATGTGGAACAACCGCCCAACTTTCAAAGCGGGGACATCGGGTGTACGGACTTCGGAAAGCTCAGTATGGGTTAAAACAAGCACCCGGGGCTTGGTACGATACCCTATCGGACTTTCTACTTGCAAAGGTTTTCGAGGAGGGGACAATACCGTTCAAAGATAAAGTCGGGAGATGACATCCCTACCGGTGCAAATCTACGTGGACGACATCATTTTCTAGGCGTTAAACGAGACCATATGCCAGCCGGTTCGAGAATATGATGAAGGAGAAGTTCGAGATGTCCATGATGGGAGAGATGAATTATTTCCTTGGATTTCAAGTGAAGCAATCACCGAAGGAATCTTCATCAATCAAGCTAAATACACTCGAGATCTTCTCAAAAGATTCGAGGCTGCGATTGAGCAAGCCAATCAAGATCCCCATGAACACAAATTTTAAAATCGATCTGGACAAAGAGGGAGCTTCGTTAACTCTACCGATTATAGAACTATTATTGGTTCTTTATTATATTTAACGTTTGACTAGCCGTCTTGACATAACTTATGTTGTAGGTGTATGTACAAGATTTCAAGCGGATCCCAGCGAAGTCATCTAGACTTCAAAGAAAGAAGATTCTGCGATATCTAAGAGGAACACCCGACGTTTGGGTTATGGTATCCTGCCGATGATAATCTTATACATTGCAAGTTATTCGATGTTGATTATGCGGGATGCGGGAATAGATCGAAAGTCGACTTCCGGGAACATGTCGGTTCCTAAAGCAAGGCGATATCATGGTTTTTCAAAGAAACGCACTCAGTAGCAATGTCCACTACTGAAGCGAGTATATGGCAGCCTGGAAGTTCTTTGTGCCCGCATCCTTTGGCTTCGACAACAACCGAGAGATTATGGTATCATTCGGAATGAAGTGTACATCTAACGTGACTCTACAAGTGCTATTGCAATAACTCGGAATCCAGTTCTACATACGAGATGCAAGCACGTGGATATCCGACACCACTTCATCGAGAGACCATGCCGAGAAGAAGGATATCGAGAATGGAGAAAGTCCATCCCGACAAGCAAAGGGCAAAGCATGCTTGACCAAACCACTAGGCGAGAACGATTCGAGAGAACTATCGGTTGAGCTAGGTCTACTGGATCTTACTGAGTCACGTTAGTAGAGGACAACTACTGATAACTGCAATTGGCAACAATTGGTATCAGACGGAAGGAACCAAGATGACAGTGGATGATCAATGCATGGATTCGGTTGGGAGAATCATATTGTACAGCAAGGGGGAACGTGGTCTTCAAAGACGTCAACCATCCTCCTAAGTCTTAACGGTAACCGGTGATCGTAAAAGTTCAGGTGAAGAGGTTTGCGTAGTATTCAATACTTAACATTTTTGTTGACATGCTTGCATTTATTATATCAGTCGCTCGCATTCAGTAGTTAAGAAGCATTTATTTTCCGCCATCAATTTCTTTAAGGAATGGTCAGTAGATACCGTTCTCATTCAAATTGATTTGGTAATTAATGATGCCTGCAGCGCATTTAATGCATGTCTTCTCACTTACCCTTATTACGCATCATCCTATGTGGGTCTATAGTAGAGGCGGCTTTGTAATCATTCGGTTTACAACATTTAATCTCGACCAGAGATAATATTGAAAGATTAAATCCGACCGTTCGATCTAAACGGTTATTAAGCTTGATCTTACAAAACCTTTTAATTTCTCTACTCGACTTCATTTTCCGCCATTTCCAACTTTAGAGCTCTTTACGCAAATCGGTCTTTTCTTCAAATCTCTAAACCATCTGATTTCTAGCATCCACAAGCTCTAAACTACTTGAAATGTACTAAGTCTAGCTTAAAACTCTCTCGACTTACTCTATTTTCAAGTGCTAACAAGTTGTTTTGCGAGAATTTAATGGCGAATGTTCATGAACCCTTTGATATGAACGAGATCATACTCTCACGGATTCAGTTCGAACCCACCATGGCGCTTCGCCAAGTGGATCTTCCATACCTTGAGCCTGTCTTCGAGGCGCTTGAACAATCTGGACTTGAATGGCTCGTATCCAAGCGCCTAGGGCTTATCTTCCGAGGCAAGTTGCGAAGTATACCTCAACTAGAGGACTCTCGCGTCCGGAGGAGAAGAATCTTCCTTCTCGTATATGAAGGAGGTTATCTCAAACTCGTGGGATGTGAGTCGGCGCGTCTTCAACATCCGAGATGCATTAGGACCGGCGTTTGATCTCCCGATGACGGTGGTGTTTCTCCTATTGGCTACAAGGAGAAGGAGATGAACACGTATGTTCGAAGTTACGTGGGAGCGGGACATCGGTTCAAAACCGCTCTACCAAAGAACCCTTCTGCTACCTCGGTACGGGGGCTCGCTACATTGTGTCACATATTCGACGAGCTCCACATGATCTTATGATCAACTGTCTAAGCCACGTATTCGCTGATGATGGCTATAGACGACGGAGTCCAAGTGAAGCTGGACGATTATTACGTAGCCGAGCGAAGGCTCGGGCGCAAAAGTTCACCACCTTACCCATGGTGAGCGGAAGATGATTAGCGTTGGGAAGCTAACTTGTATGGGACCAAGATATCCCATACCGATCGAAGCAATCAATAGCGAGGAATTCTTCATTTGCCGATGCTAAATTCTTCGACTGGCAAGCTAATAAAATTCAAAACTAAAGTAGGCGCGAGAAGTCTATTGAGCGAGGGCCGCACGATCGAAGAGAGAAAGATCGGCTATTGTTTTGCCCCCTCGCGCCGACCCTCAGAAAAGGAAAATGCCGACTAAAAGCTGGACTGCTGAGATGACGGTAGAACAAGCTAAACCAGCCTCTCCTCCTCCTGCGAAAAACACATTCTTGACTCCAGACACGGGAATGGAGGGAGCCACACTTAAGGATAAGGTACAAGTGATCAGCTCAGGAGACTCGGTCGGACGTCGGGATTCAGGCCCGAAGAGACTTCCCTCGAGTGGACGACCATCCAGCTCTACTCACCTCCAAGCCACAAGTGAAGTCCACTCACGTATCCTCGAGATATCGATCATTCGAGATTTGGTGGAAATAGCCATAAGGGCTAGAGTTCGAATCTTCTTGAGGTCCACTAAGTTGGGACATACTCGAAGAGATCATAAGGACTCGGACAGACTCTTTCATTACTTGCTGAAGAGCAAGAGTTGCGATCAGCAATTGGGTTCGGGGAACCAGTGATCCGCAACATTCGAAGATTTGAGGGCGGCAATGCTCTATCTGGCGAGCTTGCGCACCTCGGTGCCGGCGGCAATCATGTGCCACCATCTTCTCCGATAATGAGAATAATGGAGATAAGGATGAGGAGATGGAACGGGCATCACCCAAGGATGCAGAGTTGGGAGGCTCTGAGGGTCCCACTCCTCGCAAGAAGGGCAAATCACCACCTCCGTCCACATCGGTGATGCCCGGGTGCCTCGAAGCATAGTCGAGAGCAACTACTCGCGATTTCGAGCAGAGGATCGAAACAAGCTCGTATCGAGATACAACCCGATTGGTTCGTCACCTCTAAGTCGGTGAACAAGGCCATAAGATGGCAAGGGAACAAAAATTGCCTCTTAGCCAAAGATGTTCATATAAAATGGGCCCAAGTATACTAAGGCCCAAACGGCTAGTGTAAACCGGCGGCGAAGGCGTGAAGAAAGTCTCGAAGCTCCTACTCCACAAACTGAATATTCGGGGAGATAATTGAGGCTGCCTTAGCGGCTCGGAAGGTAGATTTGGAAACACGAGTCGGCACTCCTTCAAACTCGGCCAGAAGATTTTCTACGACGGTAGCTCGAGCTCTTGCTTCCGGTCAAGGCCGAAATGGAAGAAAGGAATAAATTGGCCACCTCCGCCTACAAAGCGCTATAAAACAACAAGGCGGAGGCCCTTAAGGCCATTCAAAAAGAGATGATAGATTCCCACGATCGAGGCTTTGCTTGAAACTCCGTCAGAGTCGGCCGGCGCGGCTTGAGCAATCGGAGGCGATCAAGGAAAAGATTGGGAAATGTCTTTGCGACCTCGTCAAAGACTTCGAATCCATTGCTACTCTCATTAAAGAATTAGTCTACAATGTTGAACGAGAAATCAAAGCCATCCGCTCTCACCTCTCTAAGGCGGATGATGCCAAAAAGGGGGAAGGAGAAGTAAAGGGAAGAAGCCTGAGGCGGAACCGGTCGTGGTCGAGTGGTGGAGGAAGGAAGTAAGGGGGAAGGGGCTAGCACAACTCAAGGAGAAGGGTCGGCCGCTCGAGGCGGACCCGGTTCAAGCTGTACTCTGGTTGGAATACACCCCTACGAGGCGGGCATGGCCCGAGGCAGTTCCCATCTCATACGCCCGGCCACGACAGACGAAATCGCAACATTCTTGGATCAAGAAGAAGAAGAAGAACCTCGGGTATTGCCACCGCGAGAGATAGGGAAGGAGATCGCAAGCGAACCCATTTCTCCATCTTCCCCGGCTCGCAAGTTCAAATCAAAAGCGGGCAAGAAGCCTATGATCTTCGGATTGCTCAACGGCTTCAGGATCGGGATAAGCTTGATCATGAGCATCAGTGGAAGAGGCTAAGAAAGGCAAGAAGCCAAAGAAAGTTGTTGGAAAGTCTAAGGCCAAGAAGAGGCGAGGATGAGAAGAAAGCTCGGGAGGAGCTAGCCAAGGCCTTAGTGTCGAGGTCCACCAACCGCACGAGTTATTACCCGACTAATCTCACACCCGAGCGGGAGCGAGAGGACAGAGCTACTTGGGAAGCCACGGCTGCGGGGACTAAATCTCGGGAGAGGAGATACAAGGCGGCGGCTCTCGAGAAAGAAAAAGAGGATAGGCGACATGGCTAAAATGATTAGCCTATCCGCAAAGCCAACGAGATGATCAAGAGAAGCGGATTCCACGAGGATCCAAGTGCGAAGGGCACCTTATATCAAAAAGGAGCCTACACCTCATGTGGATAACGGGTGCCGGCCGAGCTCAACGAGCAGTGGGAGGAAGCGAAAGAAGACTTTATTAAGGGATACTATGTTTGGGGTATCTATGAGGCCGACAAATCAGCTGATCAACACTTTGATGGACTTATCGTCGATTCGATATGGGTTTCGAAATCGGATCCGCCGAATCATGGAGAAAGAGAAAATACCCTTGAGCTCCGGCCTTCGGGCGAATCCCTCCCTCCTAGGACTACTCGCGGCGTGATGTGCACCAAAAGAGATTGAGAGAGAAGTAGAAGAAGTTGTTGTTCATCTATGTCCGAATATGTACGATCAGAGATGATTATGAGGAAATCCGGGTTCTACGCTCAGAGTCTACAAATATTACTACACGGACCCTCCAGTGACAAGTCTGGCGACTTTAAGAAAGCGAAGAATTTGGAAGTCAAACTTGATCTCTTATCTCATATTTGTTGTAATAGTAATAGGGCCCATGTACTCTTGTATATATATATATTGGTTCCTATTGCTTGCCAGACAATTACTCATTGTCTCATGGCTTTTGTTTGTATTTTCTCACAACTGATCACTAAGTGATCTGACACACACTCACATATTCTCTGATTTTGCCTATATCTCGCCTACTGACCTGATGTTTTATTGATCATCTTGATTGTCTTCTGATAAATCAAGGGGAAATTGTTGTCAGTAGATTAGCTCTTCGTTCCTTATTTTAGAATAGAGGCTAGATAGTTAGAAATAGAGGTTTTGGCATCATCAATTAGGGGGAAATTGTTGGGTTATGAGTCAGTAGATGGTACTCAGTTGTCTAGTGGTTAAAAGAATATTGGGGGAAATCATAGTAGTACTATGGAATTAAAGATCCCAAAACCCGGTGATATCGGTCGTGCGGTGTGTCATAGGATTAGATGATGTATAGGTTAGACTTGTTTATTTTGATTATCTTTTGTCTAAGTCATGTACGGGGTAAACTATTGGATTGATCTTCTGACGAAGTTACTTTCCAGAACCCCACGTCATCTTTGTAAGAGCTTGTGTTCTTCAGCCAGCAGCTGATCTTCACCTCAGTAGGAGATAGCCCATCAGCTGATAAGCCATCGCGAGAAGAACATATGCAAACCTCGGTACCTTCGCGGTCGCCGGCTAACCTACTCGGTAAATGTATTCCTTGTCGGCCGACTCGGTCGAAGAAGATAGGAACTTATCTAGTTCTACGTGTCCGACAGAAAAGCGACACGATCGCACAAGTCTTTTCGAAGTTCGGCGAGAAGATCTTACGAGGTTGTTTGAATAGTCGGCTTTGACTCGACACATTCTCACCAACCACAAACCTCGACCCAATGAGAAGCCGGCGCCATGCCGCGCTCTATACGATAAAGCTTGCTCTCATGTACGATAATTAAGCGCCTGTTTGCAACAAATTCGAAATTATGGCCGTTTTCTTTGGAAGCTTGTGACACGTGGCATCGTCGTCTCCAACGGACATATGCCATAGCTCACAACTATAAATAGAGAAGAAATTCGAAGCTCCACGTACGGAATAAAAAAAAAAAGGAAAACGCTCAAGCTTTGAACACTTCTAGTAAACTCAAAGATTATCCGGAGAAGAACTTGCTTTCTTAGAATATTCTTAGTTCTTCACTCTAGAGTATTTAGATCCCTCTCTTCTCTAGACTAAGCTCATTGCCATATTTATAGCTTAGATTGAAGGAGTTCACTTTACGTGAATTGTTCTTATTGTAAGAACTCCTTCTTAGTTGGAGATTATTCCATCCCTTTCGAACTTCGGTTTGAATTGTAAAGTCGCTAGGGACTATAACTTAGAAGGATACATCCGGTGCGATACCTGCGAGGCTTGCTCGAGTATAATCAACAAGTTATCCTGCCATTGTCGGGACCGTGGACGTAGGATCTTGCGTATCCGAACCACGTTAAATCGCTTGTGTTCTTTCTTGTTTTATTGCATATCATAAGCTGTTCAAAATCATATGTTTCGCATAAAAGCGTGTTTCAAAAACGCACGCCAAAAAGAACTTGATTTGTGAAAGCGTTTTCAAAACCGAGACGAATCTCCGGGCCCCACACTTATCCGCACAACGTCTCCGGTCGAGTTTGAACGACCGATAAAAGTCGGTAGGAGAGCTCGAGGTAACGACCACTCGACCCAGTGATCGAAGGTTACTATTTGGCCTTTGTTCATCGGTTGCACTAAACGACTCATTGTCCTTGATTTGAAGAAGAAAGCGTGATCAGTGTATTCACCCCCCCTTCTACACCGACTATCGTCTCAGGACCAACACATATTTTTATTAATTGAATATTGGTACACTAACTTTCCTACTACTAAAATAGTGGATATGAATTAAAAATCTATAAGATAATTTGATAATTAATAAATTAAATTAATAATTAAATTATGTATTAGATTACACAACTTTATAAAAAATAATATGAAACTATATAATGATAAAATAGAGTTATATTATAAAAAAAAGAAGAACAAGAAAATCATAAAAACCCTTGGAGATCACATAGCGAAAACTTCAAGAGGCCGAGCCCCGTCAAAATCTCCAAATGAGGGAAAACGATACTCCTCTAATGAACCATACGAGAATAAAAAAGACATTATATAAAACATAAAAACTAAGAAATTACACATAAATTCAAGATTCGGAATTAGTATATCCATTCCACAAATGCTCAATTACCGCATCTTTAAGTTCGTCATGAGCAGCATGATTTCTTATTTTGTTGTGTCGATCAACAAAGTCATTCAACGGTAATTTATTTGTCACCATTTCGATATCCAATGGCGGCGTCTCTATTGCAACTTCAGTCGGAGCACTAAGATCACGTTCATATTCAATTATCATGTTATGCAAAATTACGCATCTAGTCATTATATCATGTATCATTTATTTGCTTAAAAAATGCACCGGCCCTCCTACAATTGCAAAATGTTACTTAAGCACACCAAATGCACGTTCTACATCTTTCATGCATGCATCTTATTTCTTAGAAAAATATTTAAGCTTCTGAGTACGAGGTTTATGAATCGTTTGCACAATGATAGCCCATTTAGGATATATGCCATCAGCTAAGTAATACTCCATATGAAATTATTTTTCATTAAGTGTGTAATGATCTGCAGGAGCAATACCATTAGTCAGATCATGGACAAGATGAGATATCTCCAACACAATGATATCATTATTGGAGTAAACCAAAATAAGCATGTCGTATCCAAAGATCATAATGTTGGGATTTTGTATCTTTGGAAGCACTTTTTATGCTTGTATACAATGTATTTTTGTCCTTACCACTATTTTATTCTCCTATCGATAAATATGTATATTTGCACATGTTATCCTTTATCTTGTATAAAAGTTAGATTTGTGTAGTGTGTCGGGTATCACATAAGACAACCAAAGTGGTTGAACTGACAAGATATAAACGGTTATCACAAGTGAGAACAACTTAAGGATAAGTTGTCGGTTTAAGAAACTGCCGTTTAGATAAGAAGTGGCTTGTCTTAGGTCGCTTATCTTTAGTGGTACACTTAAGGTGGTGTATTGACGGATCACGGTGAGATGTGTTCTCCTAAGCGGCCTTAGTGGAGAACCAAGATATCGGTGACTTAGGCGGGTCTTAAGCTTGGTAAAACTTCAGTCGAATGCATTTGGCTATCTATCACTTTGACCTACTATGGTGAACGTCATCGCGGCCGGATCTACGTATCTTGGGTGTTAGTAGTTATTTGTGGCTCAGTGTGGTTGTTACGTATCTTGCGGTACCGTATCCTAGTAAAATGGGTTGATAATATCCCCCCGGGGAACTTCGAAAGGATTAACACACTAAACCCGGCTACGTTGATTAAGTTCGGAGTGTGTTAATGAGGTCGAGTGGTACTACTCATGAATATAAGATGTTAATTAATTTAAGGTTGTCGGTGAGCTTAATTAATTAACGGATATTTCTATCTTAAATACGGAGATCGATTAAGTCTAAAATACAAGCCCTTGCTCAATTTGGGATAAAGGGATAAGTCAACACGAATTCTCTAGTGAAATGAATCTGTGTTTATTAATTAATTTTGCTCTAGGCTGAGCATAGATAATTAATTAATTTGAGGCCCAGCTTTATTTCTTTTATTAGATCCCTGATCTGGTCCAATTAGTTGTCTAGTTATTTATTGTCTCTCAGAAATCATTATTAATGAATTAATGTATTTTTAAATTATTTAAAAATGTTATTTATTTGGAATTAATTGGCTGTGCCAATTAATTGATAAATATTAGTAGCCCAGTAGATTAATTAATTATATTATGGGCTAATTATGTGGAAGCCCATTAGAAATATAATTAAATTAATGGGCTACAAATATATTAATATTATATTGGCTTTTGAAGCCTATATATATTAGTATTATGTTCAGATACACATACACATACAATTAAACACGCACGCGTGAGTATATAGAGAGAGATAATCTTATTTTCTTCAGTTCTCTAACCACCCAGAGGGAGAAAAAAGTAGGGACACGGTCGAGAAGATCGACACGGAGCAACAATCAAAGCCGCGACAACATACGAAGGAGTAAGGTATCGTTCCTAACCCTCAATTATCCTTCAATTGGTATCAGAGTCTGGTTAAGGCTCTGATTGTTGCTGTTAGATATATGATTAGGGTTCAGGTCCAGTCGTTATCGGGTTAATTTTCGTGTTTGGGCGGCCCCAAGCCTTGTTTTGACCCGTTGTAACGTTTTCTCGTGAGAAAATCCACGAGTAGTTGATAGGACCAATGTGTTATGTGATTGTACTGTTATTATACTGTAATTGGCCCGGGATGCACGAAAATCGAGGCGCAATGCGTAGAAGGACGGAAAAGGGCGAAACCCTAGAAACTGGCAGAACACGACCGCCGACTTGCAACGGCGCGTGGGGGCGCGTCTCGCCTCATATTTCTGATCTGTTCAAATAGTTTTGTTCGCCTTTTCGTTGGCTTCGTCTGGATAGGTCGTACGACCCATTCCGATATCTGGTTTGTCCGGAATAGCGTTGGAAAGGAGAAGTGGTCGTGTGTCCAGAAATCCCCAAATTGGCGGGTTCTGCCGCATTTTGCGGCAGCGATTCCCGGTGCATCCGACGTCCGATTTCCGATCGGCTTGAACTTCTGGATTCCTCGTCTCGCAGGATTCGCGTCGATTGGTCGTAAGTGGTCATCCGATCCCGGATGCGACCGGAATAGATGTCGGACGTGAGCTGCTCACCATGATATTTTTCCGGCGACTTTGCTCGAAATTGAGGGAAATTGTTCGACGATTTAGGTCGGAATCCGTTCATGGTGGCCTAAAATCGTCCAAGGATCATTACCCATGAATCAATTGAACGAATCACAGCTCGGAAAGTGGTGTATTTGCGCGGCAGAGCTCGCCGGCGACAAGCTGCGAAAATTCGCAGCTCCATATCGCGGCGGCGGCTCCAGGCGGCAATTAAGCACGGATCGACGTCTGGGGGACGTCAAGGATCTGTGGAGACGGTGGAGGAGGGCTGTGGACGGCCGTGGAAGGGGCGGCGGCGCACAGCAGTCGCGCCGCGCGCAGGCGCAGATCTGCGCCGCCACGTGCGGAGTCTCGGCGCGGGGAAGCCGGTTCCAGGATCTCCGTCGTCCGGCGCTCCTCCGGGTGCAGACGGCTGGTCTGGAACTGGCCTGGAATGGCGGCGGCAGTGGCGGTCTGAAACTTGAAGAAGATGATGACGTGGCGGCTTATGTGGCGCGCCACATCAGCCCTTGCTGACCAAGCAGACACGTGTCTGCCACGTGGCAGACCCCTGATGACGTGGCACTATCCAGTTTTCGATGCAGTTTTCAAATTTGAAGATTTTGAAGATCGAAGAGCTGTATTTTGATCGGACTATGTAATAGTTAGGAATTACGTGTTTTAAAGCCCGATAACGACGTTTTAAAATTTCCTATTTGCGCATTTATTTTTTAGTATGCTTTAGCATGCGATTATGTGATTAATTGCGCTTAGAAAAAGCATGAAAATAGGATTTACGTCGTATTAAAGCATGTTTCATTTTTCGCGAGCACGTTTTATTATGTGCGCTTAAAAATTGCATGCTTTAGGAATTATGTGGATATGCATTATTCAAAACAAACCTTTTGAATAAAAGACTAAGCAATTTTTAAATTAAATGTTTAATTAGATTCTATTAATTTGGCTATTAAACAGTTAATCGGACCT
The DNA here is from genome assembly GCA_028984105.1 of Lavandula angustifolia. Lineage (NCBI taxonomy): Eukaryota > Viridiplantae > Streptophyta > Magnoliopsida > Lamiales > Lamiaceae > Lavandula > Lavandula angustifolia. Next base: position 32,540,761 of record CM054806.1, on the reverse strand, counting down.
CCATTAATTGGACTCTACACGAAAGTAGTAAGATTGTGTGAGTCTGCGTGGCTTGCTTGCATTTTTGATCTACCAGTTTTGTGAGATGAGTTTTCCAAAACAATATTTGATTATTATTGAGTAGTGGGAGCGAAGTCGTAAATGCCCACCTGCGTGGCTTGCGTGCCTAGTAAACACGAGTACTCTAGAAGATAATAATTAAATAGGATGACTAATTAGATCAAATTGAATGCGGCACGGTTCGAGTAAGTATGTCAATTTCGAGAATTTGATTCTATTTTGGTCAAATTAATGGTCAATGTTTAGATGTCACCGCAGTACAATTCCACTTCCTCGAAGTCCCTTCCGCGTTTTAATAGTGACATGGTCCGAATATCGAACTATTAATTTCATTCGTCTTAAGAACCTAGACGTGGATTGAAATTAAAGAGCTAGGTAAATAGTTTGGTTTTAGGGTTACGCTAGTAACGTCCACTGCGTGGCTTGCTAGTGGAATTCCTAGAGCAGTTCGAGGTTTTTAACATCATTGTTTTTTTCAAAAGGTTACAATGATCGTTAATTACGAATTATGTACAAATATTAATTTCATACATGCTCTTAAATTACATTTTTCGGATATGTCCGTTCGAATATTTTATTTTTCAAGTTCCTAAACGGTCTCACCAACCAAACTCTAACGGGTTTAACAATTTTAAATAATTTCATAGAGTGGAAGAGATATCTTACCGCTCCCAATAAAAGCTTCTGCAAAGGTCCTATAAGAACTTGTTTTGGGACCGTTATGTCCTAAACGAGTTTACTATGAGTATGTTACTCAAATCTTTGGTAGTGGTCAAAGAGGTTATAGGAAAGGGCAAGAGTGCTCAAGTGTTGAATATCCCTAGTAGTTCAAGGAATCCTCAGAAGGCGGAAACCGAGAAAAGAAGCGGAAAGGGTGGACATTTCAAGAAAGCGTGGGAGTAAGAAGACGGTCCTTACCGGCGACATACGAATGTCGAAAGGAGAAAGAAAAGTTCTTCAATTATGGTAAGAAAGGACACTTTGGAAGAGTTATAATCCGGATATCAAGGCAAAAAGCGAAAGAGACGCGAGTCGCTCTTGTAAATGAAATTGTTCGGTTTCCTCTTCTACCCACGAACGGGTAGTGGATTCGGGGGCAAGCGATCATGTATGTTACACCTTGCAAGGTTTCTTGCGAAAAAGGCGATTGAAGCAATGGCGAGGGTGGTAGTCTCAATGGCCAATGGATCGAAAGTTCCCCTGCAATTGCCATTGGAGATTTACATCTATCTTTTGATAGTTGTTTAGTATTTAAAGAAGTTTAATATGTGCACGAGTTTAGGCGAAACATTATTCTGTTTTCAAAACTCGCACCATGGATGGTTATAAATCAAGTTTTGATAGTGAAGTTTCTATCAAGAAAGACGATGATTTTATCGTAAGGTGGACTATTAAACGGATCTTTATATAATATTACTTGTAAACCGCGTAGTTAGTTAATATTGCTTCCTCATCATCAAATCCTAAGAAGAGGAAAGAGTCTTCTAAGGTAAACCAAACTTATACGTTGTACTTAAGATTAGGTCACATCAATCTTAACGGGACTCGAGAGGTTGGTGGAATATGGATCATTGGAGTCTCTCCAAGATTGAACCATTTCCAACTTGCGAAACCTGTTTGGAAGGAAAGATGATGACTAGGCCCTTCAAGGCAAAGGGTTATAAATCCACATAAGTATTAAGTTTGATACATTCTGACTTGTGTGGGTCTATGTCTACACAAGCTCGTGGAGGGTATGAGTACTTCGTCACATTTACTGACGATTACTCGAGGTATGGATATGTTTACCTTCTTCGCCACAAGTTGGATTGCTTTGAAACCTTTAAGGAATTCAAGGCAGAAGTGGAGAAGAAGCTAGGTAAAGAAATCAAAACACTACGATCTGATCGTGGCAGGGAATACCTATCCAACGAGTTCAATGACTACTTGACAGAATGTGGGATTACATCCCAGCTGACAGCACCGGGCACACCTCAGCAGAATGGTGTGTCAGAGAGAAGGAACTGAAGTCTCTTAGAGATGGTTCGGTCGATGATTAGTTATACAACTTTGCCAGTTTCCTTTTAGGGATATGCCCTAGAAACTGCAGCATACTCGCTGAACCGTGTGCCTTCCATGTCGGTACAAAAGATCTCTTTCGAGTTGTGGAGCGGGCACAAACCCGGTATGCACCACTTAAGGATTTGGGGTTATCCCTGCTTATGTGCTAAATAGGCAGGCCGACAAATTGGAATCACGTTCGAAGTGATGTTGTTCAGTAGGGTATCCGAAGGAAACGAAGGTTGGATACTTTCATGATCCTAAAGAACAGAAGATCGTTGTTAGCCCTAACGCTCGGTTCTTAGAAGAGGATTACATTAGTAACCATAAATCTCAAGTCGACATCATCCTTGAGGAATTACAAGGTGGTCGAGTTCCACTTAAACAACCAGCTGTGCAAGATAGTACTCCACGAGTAAGCTTGCAATCTGTTAACACAATGCGACATCGTTCGACGTGAGTGGGAGGGTGATATTTACACTGATCGATATATGTTCACTAGGGAGACGTTTGATCATCTCCCGACAGATGAACAAGATACCGTGGATCCCTGGACTTACAACGAAGCAGTGGGAGATGTAGATGCAGATTCCTAACGAATTGTCATGGACTCAAAATTTAAGTCCATAATTGATATGGATGTATACGAGATAACTGAACTACCTGAGGGATGCAAGGCTATTGGTAGTAAGTGGGTATACAAGAGAAAGAGAGAGGACTGAATGGAGAGATCATGGCGTTTAAGGCCAGGCTAGTGGCGAAGGGTTTTACCTAGAAAGAAGGTATCGATTACGAAGAGACCTTCTCGCCTGTAGTAATGATCAAGTCCATTCGGATTTTCCTTGCCATAGCAGCTCACATGAACCTAGAGATCTGGCAAATGTATGTCAAAATCGCATTCCTAAACGGTCACCTTGAAAAAGGTAGGGACATCTACATGAAACAGCCAGATGGTTATGTGAAGGAGGGCGAAGAGCATCTAGTTTGGAAGCTTAAGAAGTCTATTCATGGACTTAAGCAAGCTTTCCGGTTATGGCACCAGTGTTTTCGATGAGGTAGTCAAATCCTATGGATTTGTATCATGTCCTAACGAGGTGTGTGTACCGTATTTGTGTTAACGGATCAGTGGTGTTTCTTGCATTTTACGTAGATGACATCCTTCTCATTGGCAACAATGTTGAAGTGTTATCAAACGTAAAGACGTGGTTATCCTAGCAGTTTCAAATGAAGGAGTTAGGTGAAGCTGCTTACATCCTTGGGATCAAGGTTATTTGAGATCGCCAGAAAAAGGATGTTAAGCTTGTCACAAGTGTCCTACATTGACACTGTTATTTCTCGTTTTAGCATGCAAAAAGCCAAGAGAGGTTCAGTACCTTTCAGACATGGCATTTTTCTATCCAAGAATCAGTATCTTAAAACGCCTAAAGAGATAGAAAGTATGAGGCTAGTACCATATGCTTCCGCTGTCGGTAGCCTCATGTATGCGATGCTTTGTACGAGAGCAGATATCTCGTATGCTGTAGGCATGGTCTCAAGATATCAGTTTAACCTTGGAAAGGAACACTAGACTGCGGTCAAGCATATTCTCAAGTACCTTAAACGGACTAGAGATTATAGGCTTGTTTACCCGGTCAGACGATCCCATGTCTTTGGGTTATACGAGAATCGGATTTCCAGTGAGCCAGAGACAAGAAGAAGTCTACCTCGGGTTATGTGTTTACTTTGGGAGGTGGAGCCATTTCATGGAGGAGTGCAAAGCGTAAATGCATTGCGGACTCAACCATGGAAGGCCGAGTATGTGGGCGCTTCGAGAAGCTTCGAAAGAGGCGTTTGGCTCAAGAATTTCCTCTTGGATCTTGATATTGTTCAGAATTTGCCTAAGGCGATCACGATTTATTGTGATAATGCGGGTGCAGTGACAAATTCTAAGGAACCTAGATCTCACAAGGTGTCTAAACACATAGACAGGAAGTACCACATTATACGAGTATTCGTAAATCGAGGTGACATGGTGATTGACAAAATTGGAACTAAAGTCAACCTAGCTAATCCTTTCACGAAGAGCTTACCACTCTTGGCTTACGAGAAGCATGTTCGTGGCTTCGGTATGGTAGAGATGCTCCCCACTTAGGACTACAAAAACTTTTGTATAAGTCGGAGAAGATGCAGTGATAGATAGGATAGACAGCTGAGATATAGCTGGGTACTAGTTTGTACCTAGATAGCTGAGATATAGCTGAGTACTAGTTTGTACCTAGAACTGACACATTGTATACTAAAAGTTTGCTTTAGTATAAGTGGGAGAATTGTTGGGATTTTGTATACTGAAAGCACTTTTTATGCTTGTATACAATGTGTTTTCGTCCTTACCACTATTTTATTCTCCTATCTGATAAATATGTATATTTGCACATGGTTATCCTTTATCTTGTATAAAAGTTAGATTTGTGTGGTGTGTCGGGTATCACAGAAGACAACAGAAATTGGTTGAACTGACAACATATAAACAGTTATCACATCTGAGACAACTTAAGGATAAGTTGTCGGTTTAAGCTGCAGTTTAGATAAGAAGTGGCTTGTCTTAGCTGCTTGTCTTTATTGGTACACTTAAGGTGGTGTATTGACGGATCACAGTGAGATGTGTTCTCCTAACTGACCTTAGTGGAGAACCAAGATCTCGGTGACTTAGGCTGGTCTTAAGCTTGGTAAGACTCACTGAGTGCATTTGGCTATCTATCACTTTAACCTACTATGGTGAACATCATCGCTGACCGGATCTACGTATCTTGGGTGTTAGTAGTTATTTGTGGCTCGGCGGGTTGTGCGTATCTTGCGGCCGTATCCTATTAAAATGGGTTGATAATATTCCCCGAGGAACTCGAAAGGATTAACACACTAAACCCGGTCGGTTGATTAAGTTCGGATGTGTTAATAAGGTCGAGTGGTACTACTCGAGAATATAAGATGTTAATTAATTTAAGTTGTCAGTGAGCTTAATTAATTAACAGATATTTTTATCTTCAATATGGAGATCGATTAAGTCTAAAATACAAGCCCTTGCTCAATTTGGGACAAAGGGGTAAGTCAACACGAATTCTCTAGTGGAATGAATGCGTGTTTATTAATTAATTTTTCTACGGGTGAGCATAGATAATTAATTAATTTGAGGCCCACTTTATTTCTTGTATTAGATCTACGATCCGGCCCAATTAGTTGCCTAGTTATTTATTGTCTCTCAGAAATCATTATTAATGGATTAATGTATTTTTACATTATTTAATAATGTTATTTATCTGGAATTAATTGGCTGGGCCAATTAATTGATAAATATTAGTAGCCCAGTGATTAATTAATTATATTATGGGCTAATTATATGGAAGCTCATTAGAAATATAATTAAATTAATGGGCTACAAATATATTAATATTATATTGGCTTTTGAAGCCTATATATATTAGTATTCTGTTCAGATACATACACACATACAATTAAACACGCACGCGTTAGTAGGTAGAGTGAGATAATCTTATTTTCTCCAGTTCTCTGACCGCCCAGAGGGAAAAAAAGGCCGGGACACAGATCAGAAGATCTGACACAGGAGCAACAATCAAAGTCGCGACAACATACGAAGGAGGAAGGTATCGTTCCTAACCCTCAATTATCCTTCACATAATCTGCTACATCTTCGAGTATAATCGAAGGACTTCCACTACGACCTGCAAATTGTCCAACCCATCCAGTAGAACAATTTTTCCACTTCCAATGCATGCAATCTAGACTGCATAACATTCCTGGAAACCCACGAGCTTCAGCAATGTTGAGCAATATCATTCGATGTTGGTGCTCTCAAATAAAGCGGTTTGAATATCTCAGCTATTGCGCGATAATTTTTTTTCATACTTTCAATCACAGTGGACTCACCTATTTTATAATACTCGTCCATAGCATCTGCTGGAAGACCATAAGCTAACATAAGGAAGATTGTTGTTAATTTTTGAAATGTTGATAAGTCGTATCTCTCAGCACCATCTACTCGTTGTTGAAAGTAGTGATCAAGTTCTTTAACTGCATCAGCAATGCGAGGAACAAAGAGCGAGACATCCAATATCTCATATGGAACATGTTATCGTTGTACACTAGAGAATCTGCAAAATAATCATTGTACAACCTACGATCAGCCTCCTCACGATTGCGATTGATGACGATGTGCCCTGGAACTGAACCACCATGTGTTTGCTTGTTTTCTTCATCGTGAAGAAGTTGGAGCATCATATCATTATTGGTGATAGTACGTCTTATTTTCTGTTGTTTTTGTAGAAGAAAATAGGCTACAAAGTTATCAACTTCTGAGTCTGTTGAGGAAGATGACGAACTATTGTAATTTGGATTCATGTTGTGATAGTAGGTAATAAATGTCTACAAAGTTTGGGTTATATATTTATAATAGTAACATGTGTAGTCATTTCGATTTTCAAAGTTTGTAATTTTGAAAGTAGTGAAAATTGTGTAATTTTGAAAGTATTGAAAGTTGTGCAGTCCCTTTCGTATTGAAAGTTGTGTGATTTTAAAATTATTAAAAATTATGTAATTTTGAATTATTGAAAGTTGTGTAATTTTGAAAGTAGTAAAAGTTGTGTAATTTTGAATGTAGTGAAATTTGTGTAGTCCCTTTCATTTTCAAAATTGTGTAATTTTGAAGGTAGTGAAAGTTGTATAGTCTCTCCCGTATTGAAATTCGTGTATTTTGATAGTTGTGAAAGTTGTATCGTCACTTCGGTATTGAAAGTTGTGTATTTTGATAGTTGTGAAAGTTGTGTCGTCACTTCGGTATTGAAAGTTGTGTGTAGTGCAAGTTGTCTAGTCACCTCTGTTTGAAAGTTGTGTTATGAATATTTTGGAAGTAGTGGAATTTTAAGTGATAAATGTAGACACAATCTTGTATTTTTTATTCACAACTTCACATAATTTTCTCTCAACTACAAATCTTCCTCTACTATCTTTAACTTGAAGCCAAAATGTCTATTCATTCTACAAACTACAACCATGCAGAAGATATCCTCGCATGTAGAGTTTATATGGAAATTTCTCAAGATCCAGAGATTTGGGTCAACCAATCATTAGATCGATTTTTGTCCCGTGTGGAGGAAAACTACAATCAATCAAAACATGCTGAGTAGGAGTTCCGTTCAGGTAGATCCTGCATGCAAGAATGCAAGTTTTTGAGAAAGAAGTAAAGAAGCTTCATGCGTGCATAAAAACAATTGATAATAGACATCATAGCGGTGCTTCGAATGAAGATATTGTGAATATCAAACAATTATGTTTTTCAATTCTTAATTAATCATGTATATGAGTTTAATTTATTATATTAACTTTTTTTTTGTAGATGCGTGAAGCCAAGATATTGTACATGGATGAGGGAAATGATAAACCAAGCTGGAAATATGATCATGTGTGGGAAATAATAAAAGATTTTCCTAAATTTCATGATGGTGATAGGAGATCCAAATATCCATATCAAACCTATTTTTCTCCTAATTCGGAAAGCCCGTCTGCAGATACACAAAGCTCGACGTTTATGAACTTAGCTAATAAGGATGACAATGTGTTTACTATTCCATCATCGAAACCGATCGAAGTAAAGAAAGCTAAGAAAAAAGAAAGAGATATCGCCGATAAATCTTCTAAATTTGCAGTAGTCGAAGAAGAAAATAATAAGTTTAAAGTTGAGTTGGAGGCAACAAGTGCACTTATGAAAAATCATTGGGAAGGTTAGCAGAAGAATCGCGAGCTGAAGAAAATGAAGGAAGAAAAAAAGATATTACTTTCGACTTGAGGTCTATATCCGATCCAACAACCCTTGCATTTGTTCGAGCAGAACAAGCACGTATTTTAAAAAAAAGATCCCGACAAGAAGAACATCCCAATCCTTATGCAACTGATGGATATGCTCCATACTTTAACAATATGGGGGGTTCCAGCTCCGATTTACCAGATTATTAGATCAATTTTATAGTTCCGGGTTGTATATGTTTCTTAATTTTAGTATTATTGCATGTACTTGTATGTTTTATTTAAGTCTTTGATAATTCTTATATGTCTTGTATTTTATTTTCCGAACAAGTATTGTGTACTATGTTATAAATTAATGTTATTTTCTATTAAAGATAAAAATGTTAAATAAATCTCATATTTTGTATTAATAAAATATCATAAAAATATTACCTTAAGCTAATAATTATATATATATATATATATATATAGGGGGGCCTTATATTGTGAACACCCTCTTATACAGAGAAATGAGAACATCTTACATACATAGATCAACTAGAATGGATGGTTAGGATTTGTAGAGATTTAATTTATTTTAGCATTTTTTTGAAGAAGAAATAAGGTAATAAGGGTAGTTTGGGGACATTGTGGGAAAGAATTAATAGATGGGTTCCCTCTTTTACCTTCATTTCTACTCTCTCATTTCCCAAATCATCAAAATTCAAAATATTTTCCATCCCTCTCTCTCTCACTCTTCTCGCCAACAAATGGTTCCTTCTTCAACATCCACTCTCATCTATCTCTCTCTCTCTAATTTTCTCCCTCTCCTCGCCTAGGAGGTTTGAGCCTAGATGAGGACGTCGATGTAGGCGTTGTTAGGACGCCACGCACAGGAGATGCCGGCGTAAGCTTCTGAAATCCGAGACTTGCTCCGTCAAATTTGCCGGAATTTCCAGCTAAATCGACGAATTGCAGATCTTCAGATCTAGATCTCCATACACTAGATCTAGATCTCCTTTATTTCTATGTTTTATGTAGATCTTCATACACTAGATCTAGATCTAGATCTAGATCTAGACTTATAATCAGATGTGAGTATACACTCTTATATTTCTATGTTTTATGTTAATTTTTTGGTCATTTATCGACTTTTCCCTTAATCTCTCTCCTTTCTCAATTTCTCTTCGCTCTCCCTCTTCTGTGATAAATTAAATGGTGCGATTCAATGAATGTGCATATAAATAACACATAATGTGCATATAAAGAGCACATAAAGTGCATATAAAGTATATAGGGGAATGCATATAAAGATATTCATACACTAGATCTAGATATAGACTTATAATCAGATGTGAGTATGCACTCTTTTATTTCTATGTTTTATGTTAATTTTCTGGGCATTTATCGACCTCAACCTTAATCTATCTCCTTTCTTACTTTCTCTTCGCTCTCCCTCGTCTGTGATGAATTAAGCGGTGCGATTCAATGAATGTGCATATAAATAACACATAATGTGCATATAAAGAGCACATAAAGTGCATATAAAAGTATACTTATAAGGTACCTAAAAATGTGCATATAAAATACACATAAAGTGCATAGAGAATACAATACAAGTGTATAGCTAAACTTGAAAAAATAACAAGAATCGAGCGACGAATTCTTCATTTTACTTTTGAGCTAGAAATACGAACATGAATGCAGTAGATGGAAAACTCCGCAAATTCGTAGTTGTTGGTGGATCTTTCGATAATTAGGGTTGAGGAAGAAGAGAAAAAAGAGAGAATGGTTTGTGAAAAAAAAACATAACAAGCAAAATTATTTTCCTACCCTTAATGACTTATTTTTAAACACAAAATTATTTTCCTTCAACATTAAATCCGAGCCACACAGATTCAAAATAGAGGGATGGATCTTGTTCTCATTTCTCTCATTAAGGAGGTGTTCTTGTTGGTCCGGAGACAATAGTCAGGTGTAGAGGGGGTGAATACACCTGATCATAGTTTCTTTTTCTTAAACCGAAGGACAGCTGAGCTGTTTGGTGCAGCTGATGAACATTGTCAAATAGTAACCTACGATCACGGGGTCAGAGTGTGTCAGCTACTGAGCTCTCCTACTGACTTTAGTCAGTCATTGAAACTCAGTCGGAGACGTTGTGCGGATAAGTGTGTAGGGCCCGGAGATTCATCTCAGTTTGAAAACGTGTTTTCGCAAGATAAATTCTTTTGGCTGTGCGCTTTTAAAATACGTTTTATGCAAACATATGATTTTGAGCGGTTAGTATGATATGCAATAAAACAGTAACTAACACAAGCGATATAACGTGGTTCGGATACGCAAGATCCTTCATCCACGGTCCCGACTTGGCGAGGAGAACTTGTTGATTATTTTGAGCAAGTCTCGGCAAGTATAGGTACGTGCTTGGACGGATCCTTCTAAGTTATAGTCCTTAGTGACTTTACAATTCAAACCTAAGTTCGAAAGGGAGGGGATAATCTCCAACTAAGAAGGAGTTCTTACAATAAGAACAATTCACTAAAAGTGAACTCCTTCGAAATCTAAGCTATAAATACGCAATGAGCTTAGTCTAAGAAGAAAGGGATCTAAATACTCAGAGAGAAGAACTACAAACATTCTATGAAAGCAAGTTCTTCTGCGTATAATCTGTTGAGTTCGCTAGAGTGCTCTTGAGCTTGAGCTTTTTTCCCTTATGAGTCCCGTTACGTGGAGCTCGGATTTCTTCTCTATTTATAGTTGTGAGCGAGCATATGTCCGGTTGGAGAAGACGATGCCACGTGTCACAAGCTTCCAAAGAAAACGACCATAAATTCGAATTGTTGCGGCAAGGCGGTTAATACCGTACATGAGAGCAGCTTTAGTTGGTCGGAGAGCGAGGTCAAAAGCGTTGCTCGGCGTCTCATTGGTCGAGGTTTGTGGTAGGTGAGAATGTGTCGGAGATAGAGTTGACTATTCCACATACTCGTATGATCTTCTGGCGAACTTCGAAAAGATGTTTACGATTGGGTCGCTTTTACGTCGGATCTGATGAGACTCAAGACAGTCTCTGTCTTCTTCGGTGAGTTGGCCGACAAGGCGATAAGGCTACGGTGGGTCACTGATAAGCTGAAGATGCGAGCTTTGCATTATGTTCTTCTGGCGATATCTTATCACTGGGGGTCTGTCTCCCTGCGAGGTGAAGATCACCTTTGGGCTGAAGAACGCATAGCTCTTACATTGATGACGTGGGGTTACGGAGAGTAACTTCGTCGGAAGATCGATCCAACGGTTTTACCCCGTACATGACTTAGACAAAAAGATAATCAAAACAAAAAAAAGTCTAACTTATACATCGTCTAATCCTATCGACACACTATACCTACGATATCACTGGGTTTTGGGATCTTCAATTCCATAGTAATACTATGATTTCGCTCAATATTCTTTTAACCACTAGACAACTGAGTACCATCTACTGACTCATAACCCAACAGTTCTCAAATTATCATTCCTATATATATATATATATATATATATATATATATATATATATATATATATACACACACACACGTTTTTTCCTCCTAATTTTACTTTATACATAAACAATAAAATAAACTTATTTATACAAATCTCGTATTCTCTACCTCGCATCTCATAACAAATTTTCCCCCAAGTATGTTTCCTCCAGTGAAATTCACATGGAGAATTTTAAATTTCGCATTACAGTTTCTACTGATTTGGGGAAAAAATGAAGTATGGTTGCATCATTTTCGTGGTATTCGAGTTCTGTAATCGGAGATGACGTTTCGCGAGCTTCCCCAATGACGGATCATCAAACAAAGGCTAACAACTTGACCGGATCTCTTTGAAATTTACTTATGAATTGAGGGGCATAATTGCAACTACTTTATTTGCAATCAAGTCCTATGCTGATTCCACAGTAAAAAAACGATTATTGATCTTTTCTTGTGCAAAGGCAGCAAAAATTTGAGTTTTGCGGTTTTCTTTTGCGGTTTAGTTGGACCTATGTCTCAACTGCAAAACTCAAAATCCAGTCTCGTTGGAGTTGCTCTAATGTTGCAACATGTACATTTTTTGTCCAATAACGTCTTGTGTTTATTTTTAGTCCTATAGTTTTAAAATAATTTGTTTTTATTCCTCCGCCTCAATATTTTAATAAATAAATATGTTTTTTGAGTTTCACATTTTTTGTGTTTTCGACTTTAACATATACATACTTATAATTATGCAAATTATACTCTATTGCACTAACTTGTACAAGTAAGAATAATTATTTTAGAAGAATTCAGGAGGGATGCGTACCCGACACGGTTGCATTTGATACGCCACAACAAGTTTTAGTTTCAAAGATATTCACAATAATCAAGCCTCTCATATAATTTGTACAATTATGAGTAAATATATGTCAAAGTCGAAAACAAAGAAATGTAAAATATGAAAACACATTTATTTATGGCAAATTGGATTTTTTAGTCCCCAAAGTATGATCTTTTGGCCAATTTAGTCCCTTATTTATTTTTTTTAGTTATTTGGTCCTCAAACTATGAAATTTTGGCCAATTTGGTCCTTCCGTTTAATTTTCCGTTAGTTAACCGTTAAATTTTTATTTTTTTTAAATTAAATAAAATAAAAAGGGTATTTTCGGAATAATTTTTTCGAGGACTAAAACATCCAACTTATCGAACATTGAGGATCAATTTGGCCAAAAATTTTCGTTACTTAAATTTTTCTAATATTTTAGTAATTTTATTTTTTAAGAGCCAAATACAACAATTATAATACTTTTTCTCAAGCTAATAGTTAATCATGAAAATAAAAATATTATATTAATAAAAATCATAGGATACTTTTTCTTCAAATACAACATAAGTATTTATGATTAACTATTAGTTTTTCTTACATAACGAATTTTAAAATACTTTCATTAATATAATATTTTTTTAAGTAATAAGTCTTTATTACACTAAAGTTGTTTGGAATAGGTTTTATAAGAAATTTCTAGCTACTTATGCATAAATTTGCTTAAAAGTTCATTTTAACAAAAGTTGTTAGTGTTTGCCAAAAAAAAATATATATATATATATATATACATAGATTTTTATACACTAACGAAAAATTACTAAAATATTAAAAAAATTTAAGTAATGAAAAATTTTATATATATATATATATATATATATATATATATTTGGCAAACACTAACAACTTTTGTTAAAATGAACTTTTAAGCAAATTTATGCATAAGTAGCTAGAAATTTCTTATAAAACCTATTCCAAACAACTTTAGTGTAATAAAGACTATATATTTTTGAAAAACACTAACAACTTTTGTTAAAATGAACTTTTAAGCAAATTTATGCATAGGTAGCTATAAATTTCTTATAAAAACTATTCCAAACAACTTTAGTGTAATAAAGACTTATTACTTAAAAATATATATATATATTTCGGATCATATTTTATAGCCCAGTGACACAATTTATCGAACATATTACTACCCCAAAAAATATATAATTTTTTTTTGACAAACACTAACAACTTTTGTTAAAATGAACTTTAAACAAATTTATGCATAAGTAGCTAGAAATTTCCTATAAAACCTATTCCAAACAACTTTAGTGTAACAAAGACTTATTACTTAAAAAATATTATATTAATGAAAGTATTTTAAAATTCGTTATGTAGGAAAAACTAATAGTTAATCGTAAATACTTATGTTGTATTGAAGAAAAAGTATCCTTTGATTTTCATTAATATAATATTTTTATTTTTATTTTCATGATTAACTATTAGTTGGAGAAAAGTTTTATAATTGTTGTATTTGGCTCTTAAAAATAAAATTACTAAAATATTAAAAAAAAATTAAGTAACGAAATTTTTTGGCCAAATTGATCCTTAATGTTCGATAAGTTGGATGTTTTGGTCCTCGAAAAAATTATTCCGAAAATACCCTTTTTATTTTATTTAATTTAAAAAAAATAAAATTTTAACGGTTAACTAACGGAAAATTAAACGGAAAGACCAAATTGGCCAAAATTTCATAGTTTGGGGACCAAATAACTAAAAAAAAATAAATAAGGGACCAAATTGGCCAAAAGACCATACTTTGGGGACTAAAAAATCCAATTTGTCTTTATTTATTAACTTGTTATGACGGATGAACAAAAACAATTTTTTTTTTAAATTATAGGACAAAAAACGAATGCATGACACATTATAGGATCAACATGTTGCAAAATTAGAGGACCATAACTGATCATGTTGTCATGTTACATGACCAAAATCGATTTCATCTGAATTTAGCATGTAGCCAGAAAATGTCCGGTGGCGAGTGTAACACATCCTCCGATAATGGAAATCAGTTGTTTTACTAAGTTATGGGACCAAAATTGGAAGAAGCCACAATACGGGACAAAAAACGGAAAGTGACTATATTACGAGACCAAAAATATTTTTTTCTCTTTTTGTGAAGTAAGGGTAAGTCATCAAAGACCCTAAAGCTGGTGAATTGTGGCTGAGCAATTGAAGCAGCATTTCAAAAAAATGTGTGAAATAAGGATTTGAGTGAGTTGTCGGCGTTTGGAAGAAGGTAATCTATACTCCCTCCGTCCCAACGAACTGTGCTCGTTTCTTTTTTGCACGTACATTAAGGAGAGTTGTTATATGCGAGTGAAGTGGTGGGTCTCATAAAAAGAGAGTGGATAGTTGTGTGTAGAAAAGTTGTTTTTTTTGGAATAGGAACAGATGAGTGGGATAAACTAAAAAGGAAAACAAGCACAGTTCGTTGGGACAGATAGAGTACTTGAGTACAGTTAAACCTCGATAAAGTAATAATCTTTTAACGAGGTTATTATTTTATCGAATATTATTTTAGTGCATTGACTAATATCGGGATCGAAAGAAATTATTATCTTAGCGAAGTTATTACTAACTGTATAGTATTCCAATGATTATGGTGAAATGTGAATGAAGGTTTGATTAGTTGTCGGGACCTCAAAGATAGTGAATTATGCCTAAGTCTGGAAATCGTATTTTATATGATTTTTGTGAAATAAAGGTTCGAACGAGCAATCGAGACTCAAAAGATGAACATATTATGAACTATGTATGAAAGAGATATCATAGGCGTAACGATCTCGATCTATTATTCTAAACACTAAATGGATTGAACGGCTTCATTAAGCCGCAAAAACACAAAAATAATTGTGGACATTAATTGAAAATCTTTTTCTCTCGATTTTGCTCTCAAAAACACTAAATTCTGGATTTTCTGGAGTTTATTGAAGTTGTGGTTTTTGTTTGCTCTAAATTATTGTGGTATTTATAGATTACTTGAAACTAGAGGGAACATTTATAATTAATTCTCTTCTAAATTTTGAATGTCTCCAAAATGTTTAGGAGACAAATTAAATTTGAATTTGGCAATTAGATGATTTAATAACAACTGATTATTGATGTTTTTTTGGCGGCAGTGAATTCTGGTTCACAAATTTTATTTTAATCTCTTGGTGAACGCATGGACATATTTTGGATGTTTGGGAAAATTTAACATTTGTATGAATTGCAAATTTTATTTAAATTTCTGATTTAATGTATTCACATTATTCCTTCAAGCATGAATTGGAAATTCTGGCGTCAAACATTATTTGCTTTTAAAGTCATATGAATAACATAAATTTGTAGGACCTACTTATTGAAAAAAATATAAAGAATAAAATATTAATAATTCTTAATCATTTATCTAAATTTGTAGAACTCACAATTTTTACTATTAAAATCTATTTTCCCTTAACAATCGTGCCGAAAAAGCTAAGCTAAGTGGAATAGAGAGTACTATAGTTAGATAATTATTAAATAGTAGTAATAAAAAAAAAACATTTTCCAGAACCAAAATAGTTATTTAAATTTTTAATTGACTAATTTGCTACAAGTGAGTTTGAAATTTACATTGACTTTTTCCTTCTATCTCTCCACTACTCCTTTTCCGCCACTCGACGTTGACTTTCCGAAGGCTGTTTGCTGTTCTCCGGCTGCTTACCAAAACCAGCCGCATATCCCTCCGCCGAACTAACGGCGAACTCCGTCAGCGCACTAACGGCGACCGACATCCCGGCGCAGAGCACTTTAATCGCCACCTCACCCATTTTCTCCGCCGTCACCACCTCATCCTCAAAGTGCCCCGCCTCCACCATCTCCCCCGCCGCAAACCTCCTCGACTGCCGCCGCGAATCCTCCTTCAGCTGCTGCGCGTATAAGGATCCCACACCCGCCGCGAAGAAGTCCATCCCATCCAGCACCGGCGCTTCGCGGACGGCGTCCAAAAAGCTCGACCATTGTATGCAGGTGCTGAACACCGGTGGGGCCCCTATTGAGCGGCGCGGGGAGAAGGGGGATTTGGTGGGGTCGGAGTCGGAGCGGACGCAGCGGAGGAGCCAAGAGGTGAGTGATTGAACGTAGGATCGTTGAGAGACGATCCATGCTTCGAAGGAGGCTCGCCAGTTTCTGAGCTCTGCCTCGAGGTTGGCTGCTGACCGAGCCATCTTGTGTGGCTCGGAAGGCGACATGATTGTGTATTTATGCGAGCCAGATAGCTTTGAAGGCGTTCCGGCCAATAGAATCTTGGCTTCATCGAGAGTCCGTTTTTGGAACTGGTGGCAGTCTGCCATCACCTTCCACATCCTTGCTAACCTGCAAATAAGGCAATAGTAGAAGTTCAGTTCTCGACTTAAATGCATGTTCTTGAAGTAGGAAATCTTCTTACAAATGTAAAAATTGAGGATGTAGATGGAGATTAGAAGAAAAAATAAATGGATTTCAGATTTGATTATGAGTGGTGATTCATTTGATGGTAAACAAGATTCTTGATGGAATGTTTGCAAGTTCTTGAAGTAAAGAATTTTCTTAGAAATGCAAAAATTAAGATGTAGAGAGGTTGCTGCTTTACGGGACTTGTCGAACTACGGAGTAGAATAAAAAAGAAATGGATTTGAGATTTGATAGTGAATGGTATAAGTATTGGAGTGATTCATTTGATGGTAAACAAGATTCTTGATGGAATATATGCATGTTCTTGAAGTAGAGAATCTTCATGCAGATGCAAAAACTAAGGATGTAGATAGAATGCTGCTTAGGAGATTATGGGACTTATCAAACTAGAGATTAGAAGAAAGAAAAGTGGATTTCAGGTTTCATAAGGAGTGATTCATATGATAAACAAGATTCTTAATGGAATGTTTGAATGTTCTTGAAGTAGAGAATCTTCTTACACATGCAAAAACTAAGGATGTTGTGAGAATGCTGATTAGGAGATTGTGGTACTAATCAAACTAGAGATTAGAAGAAAAAAGGAGTGGAATTGAGATTTGATAATAAATCTATAAGTATTGCAGTGATTCATTTGATGGTAGAGAAGATTCTTGATGGAATGCTAGTTTTTGTAAGAGAATGAGATTTGAGACATACCCTTGTACCAACTCCAAGAGCTGAGGCTCCAGTTCTTCATCCCTCAAAGTTTCAATCCTCTTTGAGATAGCTACAACTGAGTGTATTGAAACTTTTATCTGAGTGTGCAGGCCTCTAATGGCCTCCCTTGTTTTGTCCACAAAAGAAGGGTCATCCCCTTTCACATCTTGATTCCTTAGTTGAGAGCACTTCTTTTCGTACGCTATTCGAACACGCTCACCCGCCTGTTAAGATACAAGTACACCCAATAATTTACTGATAGTTCATAGTTGTGTTACAAGTGAGAATCTTAGGTTCTTTTGGGTTTCAGATGCTTACCCTAACTTCATTGTAAAGCTTCTTTTCCCAAGCGTACAATCGATCCAAGGTCGATTGGTGGCTCCCAGAAAATAAGCATGAATCCTCAGATAAGTCACTGCTGCTTTCAGAGCCTTCATCTCTTGAAGTTGAAGCACTGACCAAAAATCTTGAGGATGATGATCGGGACGATGCTGATCTAAATAATGCTACCGGATTCAAAATCTTCATAGCTATATACAAGAAGAAATAAAGTAGTAGCAAATCAGACATCAATGGGAAAATCATGACATACATGCATGAAAAAATCACATATTTTTTGAACCTGTTATATCATTGAGTGATGAAGAGTACTGAGCTCTGCTGGCTTCTAAAATGGAGGAGACCTGACCTGCCGCGTTGCAGGCAGCCGTGAACTGATCTTCAAGGTCCTTTATAACTTCAGCCATACTTGTAGGCCTTTTATTTACATAAACAGTGAAGCCGGGTGTTTCCTCTTTCGATTCACCATCAGCTACACCAGTTGTTTCCTTTTTACTCAACTGTCGCGTGGTTTGAGCTTTAGCCACTTCTACAGTTTCATCCTCTTTGGAAGGCGATTCCTCCGTATTCTCCTCTGTTTCATCTTCCCCCTCCTCATTTTCAACATCACTCTCATTATCACTATCACTATCATCAACATCTTCCACAACAACATGCTCTCTATCAAAATTCATGTGATGATTATTATTATTACTATTACCATTCTCGTCTTTCCTAATAGGCCTCTCATTCCTCTCATCAATATCTTCATATTCAGTTTCTTCTTCTAACTCAGGTATACCTTCCTCCTCCCGGACTTGTTGCAGCCCAGCGTTGTCATCGTCCAGCATTGCCTGATCAAGGCTAGCCCTTGCGGGATATCCATAGTAATCCAATGAAGAGAAGGGATTCCAAAAGAAATCCCATTGAGACGTTTGAGGTGAAGGCGAAGGCGGAGGATAGTTAGGCCTATTGTTGGGAGAGTAATTGAAAAAGAAGATCTCATGGGAGAGGATTGCATCGCAAACATGCTATCCATTCCAAAGTCATGTATGGGAGAATAAGCTTCGACTCTATGAGTCTCCGGTGAGTAAGGAGGCCTCTCCTCAACCGAAACAGAATTATTCCCACCGGACTTGTAGTAATTCACTTTATAAGATGACTTCTTTTTTGCAGACTTAACCGGTGCAACTGAGAAGGAATTAGGCGACATGGAGATGAAACCAGGGTTTGCGTTTGCATTTGCATCCTTTATAGGCGTGTAAGCCGGTGTTGCAAATGAATCCAAGACAAACTCGCGAGGCTCATCTCCATCTATGTATTCTCTAAGTGCAGCTGAAACTCTCTTCATGGCTTGTATGTACGCAATGTGTGTGGAGGCGAATTTCATCCTATGCTCAACGGCTTGTTTGATGAACTTCTTCCGGTCTTTACAAAGCTGGACCACCTCCACATCATCCAGCTTCGATGTAGAACATCCCATTCTCTTGGTTTCAACTTTATCCCTCCTCCCTACTCTATGATCTCTAAGAGTTCTTTAGGCTTGAATCAAAATGGTGATCACAGAGAAGGAGATGTATTGCTATTCCAACCAGATTCATAAGGAATTCCTCTCACTGAGAAAAAGGAGAGCATAATCACTAGCCAGCAATGGAATAAAAGGACAATATACAGCTAACCAATAGGCAATAGCAAATGGCTTGAAAATTCTTTACCTAGATTTCAAGAAAAGGTGAAAGACTCATCTATAACTCATCATACATAAGAAGGAAATGCAATCCAGACAATTCAACACTACTAATTCCATGATTTCACTAGATGAAGCTGCAATTACAAAGACTAGAATAACCAAAAAAAAAAAATCCCAGATGAGTTTACATTGATAGAATGGAAAGCAAAGTGAAAAACAAGTGGTTCTGAAAAGCAAGAAGACTAATGGGATTGGGAAAGCAAAATGCAAACCAATATGGAGCAGACAGTCTTTATCAGAAAGGTAGCAACACCACACAGTAAACAAACTTAAAGGGCCTAAAAGCAATGCTTCTAACTCCCAAACTTCGATGCCTACTCGAACAAAGTGAAGTAGGAAATGAAATCTATTGGAGAAGATGATGGTTCAAGAAAATAAAAAAAGAAAGACAAGAAACAAGAAAATTGAAGTCAGTCAGTAAAGAAATTAAGGGCCATTGCTTCTCACTCCACAGCACATTGATGATTCCTACTCGAACGGCGTAAAGTTGAAAATGAAATTTACTTGAAGAAAAAAAAAATTGAAGAACACGAGACAATTAATCGAACCAGTTTTCACCAAAAACACAAGAAGAGGAGGCACCAATTAAGAAGGCAAAATTAAAGAATGAAGGCTTTGAAATAATGTGAAGAACGCATTAATTACCTTGGATAATTTAATTCATGCAAATCAACCCTCTTAAAAAAAATAGAATCTCGAGTTTAGGTCGGAGGCCACCAAGCAAAAATATTTACAGTAATAAACAAAGTAGAAGAGAACAAGAATGATAGCTCCCGAAATGAGAACACGTACCTCAATGCAGAAGTTGTTTTTAGCTTGATTGATCAAAGTGGAGAGAGAGAGAGAGAGAGACGTTGGTTGGGAGGAAAAAAGCAACGGTCAAAAAATTGTTTAAAGATAAGGAAAGGAAAGCCGAAAAATAAAGGCAAGTGAAATCAAGCCAAATAAAGGAAAAGCATAACATGACGTTCCATGATATTGCCCCCATTGTTCTCCTATATTTCGGATATGCCACTTTGTTTATTGGTCATGCAGCATTCATTCATGTAACTAACTATAAACATCTATTTATTGGGTCCAATTATTCTCCCATGATTTCACAATTCTCAATATGCAAATTGGGGCCATAAAGATTCTGTTTTAATCCTTAACATTATCATCTTAATTGTCATCAAACTAGATACAAAGAATGAGAAATCATTAGGCTAGATTGTACTGATACGAGACACCTAATACGATACGATACAAACATTTGAAATCAGAAGAACTTAGAGTACAATATAAACTAATATATATGTAAAAATATACAACCAAGTGTAAACTAAACCGAATTTTATATATATGTTATGTGTATTGAAATGTATTAAACACGATAATTGAAATATTATACCGAATCTTAATATCATACTTAATATCTTGAGGTTTTTCAAAGTATTCCTACAATATAATTATTAGGCTAATTAATAATTGTGAATGAAATGTCTCCTTAATAAATAAATCATGTTCCGATATCTTTTTTTTTTCCTTTTAGGCGAATTCGGTTTTCATTTCTTTTCCATTTTCTTTATTCTTAAAGTAATAATAAACAAACGTAATCGGCCATAAAGTAAAAAAGGATTAGGCCGGTCCCACATAAAAGCCTCCATTATGCCTCGGCCATGAGATTATACCTGAAACTGATTGAAACCACAGTAATGCCCTTTGGAATATTTATCTGATCATTTGGGCTCAAAATTGGGCCTCTTAGTCAGCCCACTAGGGAAGCCCATACTCTTACCCAGGCTGCTTTCCTCTTCAACTAAATGTCCCCTACCTAATCCTTAAATTATTTTACTAAGTGTGACGAGAAAAATCTACAATTGTCATTCAAAATGTATGCATTAGAAAACATCCGAAGTAATGTGGAAATATTGTACTACCTCTCTCCCAATGAACTTGTCATGTTTCTTTTTGACGCTTATTAAGAAAAATTATTAATTGCGTAAAGTTGAGGGTTTCTCCAAGTAAAGTGTTCGTAATAATTTTTCAAAATAGTGAACATGAAAAGTTCGGTGGAACACCAAAAAAAAAAATACTCCATTCGTCTCATTAGTAACGTCGTGTTTCTTTTGGGCACGGAGATTAAAACAATGATGTTTCTATGATGTATATTGTTTGACTTTTAGATAGTTATTTTTTGACCACGTGTTATTTGTCTTTTTTATAAACTAGATATTTCTAATTGAAAAACCCAATTAGAAATACACAACGTTACATGATAAGTTCGGTTTAATGGAGGTAGTATTTATCTGTCTTCCTTAGTTGGGCCTAGCCCTTGTTCACATATCATTACTTAGATGGGTCTAACCCTACTTGTATGATTACTTTGTAAAGCATTATGAAAAGTGATGAGAACATTAATTTCGCAAAAGTATAAAGTCTTCTACATTGTATTGACTAAATCTCCTTCGTGTGTAATAATCTAAAAACCAAATAGAAAATTTAAATTTCATTAGATTAATTATACGTGAGACTCACACCTAATAGCATTATGGTAAAACTAACATCAATTTTAGAAGAACCGAAGATCGAATCTTGATCACTGATAGTTGTAAACAGAGGCGGATCCAAAGAGAGGGGGGGTGCGATCGCCCCTCCGGACTTTCATGTATTGCTACAACTAACCCTTTATTCCACTTCGATTTTCTAGTTCGCCGCCCCCGAATTTTTTTTAATTTATCACCCTACTCTTAAATTAAAATTAAAAATTATTGTGAATATAACAACTAATTTTGAAAAATATTAAAAATTATATATTAAGTTAAATAACTTTAACGGAGGTATAGACGTTTGAACATCATCTATTTTGGTAGAGTTGCACATGTAATTTAACATGTATAACTTGATGCAATTCATATACTCCCTCCGTCCCGCCCGACTTGTCTTGTTTCTTTTTGGTACAGAGATTAAGATGAGTGGGTGATTGTATGATTGTGTGTAAAGAGGTAAGCCCCACAAAAAAAAAAAAAAAAGGAGTTTGTGTAATAATTATTTTCCATTTTAAGAAACAAGACAAGTCAAGCGGGACAATCCTAAAAGAAAAACAAGACAAATCAAGCGGGACGAATGGAGTATTATGTTTGTACTTTCTTTGTTCAGTACTTATTGATTATTAGAATAAAATCTTGAATCTCCTGATTCTCCTCCAATCACATGTAGGGTGTTGTCCAAATAGGTGTTGTATTATAATATTTTTCGAATAAATTACAAGGAATATAACAGATAAATAACATTATATCCCTAAATACGCACTAAATAATAATTTAATTAGACCCAAATAGAAACGAACGCTCCTAGAAAAATTTCTCAGAGGCTCCTCCGAAACCCCAGACAAGATCATTCATCCCCTTGTAAACTTGGCTCCCCTAACTCGAAATCTTGGATCCGCCCCTGTAGAAAATTGATTGTATGCTTGGAAAAAGAAGCTTCTTTTCCCAAACGTACAATCGATCCCTAGAACATACGAAAAAAGATATCGAACATACACGAATAAATTTTAATTGATGAGATCTTCCATGTGGTTCTGCTATTGCACACGAGATAGGAGGGAATTCAAGATTCAAGTTGAGAAAGTGCAATCTTCGATTCCAGAAAAAAGGGGGCAAAATAATACTATTCTTTTACAAACATATAAAGAAAAATCGAGTGAAGCATACACAATTTATGGAGTCATCTCCCTAACACGCCCCTTAGATCCGTCCAATGGTTGTTGACTCAGATTTTGTTGGAAATGGAAAGTGAATCAGCATATCATGTTTCAGTCCCCCAATCAATGGCCTCGTCGGAGCGCGCAGACGTCGAGTCATTGTCGGCGTTGATCAACCACCATAACTGCAAATGCAAATGCAAATGCAAATCCAACTTATTATGTAATGATTAGGGTTTCCACGAGAGACTGTCCGGATTCTTCATAATTTATTACATTTCCAAAATGTTTGTCTGATCACACCTTTCTATGGTGCTACTGTGGGATGACGACATCCAACTCCACTACAATGCTTGATTGTCTTTTGTGCCAAAGATTGTTCATCAGTGGTTTCTTGACCAACCCCTCTCTCTCTCTCTCCTATCTCTTTCTCTCTCTATGAAGGAACTTCCACTCAAAATGGAGATGGAGAAGGTAACTATACGAGGCATTTGTAATAGAAGCCAAATAGAGTAAATGAAAAACAACTTTAGCATATCACTAAACAAAAACATAAAACTAGTTATTTTGTCCTGAACTAATGATTGGATGATGTGATTTGTAGGAATTTGTATCATCAACAAGTTTTTTTCGTTTCAAACGCGTAGGGCCGATGGGTGGCCGAAAGGGGTGTCCATCGGCCCTCCATCGGCCGAGAAAAAAAAAAAGTTGAGCAACTCCATTGGCCGTCCCTCGGGCCTACATGGGCCGAGACCGAGTAATTTCATCGGCCGATGGAGGGCCTAAGGCGGGCCGAGGGACGGCCTATACAAATTTTCGGCCCTCTCGATCGGCCATCTTGTCCCAACAGCAAAAACAAGGTAAATGATTTGACTTAGCCGCAAAAATTGACTAAAATGGTTATAAATGTATTTTGTTATAGTAAATGGCTATAATTGTTTTTCAATATACATTATTTGGCTAGAAGTGTGTATTAACACTAACTATATCTATATCAGAAAGAGGGAATTGAATATTTCGTGGAGGAATATTCACTACCTTATAATCAGATCTTTTTATTAATTATTTATCAGTTAAATATAATAATAATATGGTGCATATATATGAATATTTGATGTGGAGAATATTTGTACATTCTAACTTATATATGTTCGAATATTATGCATGTATTCTTATTTCTTAGGACTCGATCAACTTTATTATACTTCGACAAATGCCTAACATCTTACGAATTATTCTAAAGTATAAATTCCACATGATATGAATATCGTAGACCAGACCGAATAACGAGTTAGGGGACCAATGTGATGACAGATAACCGCTATTCAACAATATGCACAAGATAAATATTTGATTCGTCTTTAAATTTGAAATAATGGAGGTTTTTCATCTTATTTCAAGTGTTTTTTTTAATATGTCTGTATATATATGGAGTAAATCATTTGCACCCTTCATTTACTTATTAAATGATTCAAATTAAAGATGTGTTTGCATCTGCTTATTATAAGTACTAGCTCCATCACAATGATCTTACAACATTGGCTTCCGGCATGTTTTTTAAGATAATGAGTGTAAATGTGAAAAATAATGGTGTAAAAAATATAAAATAGTGGAGTCCATTTGATTAGATGATTGCAGTTCACTCATTTATTTCTATTTTAAGCAACATTGCAAAATAAGTGAGATGGTCCGAAAATGAAATATAACAAGATCATTGGAACAATTGAGTACTTATTATTTGTTTTTTTACTTAAAGTTGGAAAGTAGGGGGTTTTGGAATTAACATAAAATATATACATATTTTTAATGGTTCGAAAATTATTGTGTTTAAAACACCAAAAACATCTCAATAGATGCTTAAAAGAAAGCTGCTTAATTTCGAGAGAAGTTAACACATAAAACGAGTTTTGCAATTATTAATTAAAAAATTATTTATGCGGTCAAAAAATAGATAAATTTTTAAAATAAGCTCTTGCAAACACACCTAAATATGCTTTCGACTTTTACTTATGCATAATCCTTATAGTTTTATATAGAAATGTAAAAATATAAAATTACTTGAATTTTATATATAAAAATATAAGAATTATACATAAATAAAACATAAAAAGTTATATATAATTAACAAATATAGAGAGATAATCTTATGACATGCCGCCCACTCTAGTTTCTATATGTATATAAGGTATGGATCCAGTGAGAAAGTATAGTTATATAGGAAGATAGGAAGTATGCATATTCCTTATATATTTTATATATATTTCTTAATTTTTTTATGCATAAATGCGGTAACTTTTACATTTTTGCCCTTATGCATAAAATATATAAGGAATATGCATAAAGAATATATAACATATTCAATCCAAACCATCAAATAATGAAATAAATGATACAAATTTCGTCCCCTTGGGATGGCATAGTGGTGAAGGTGGGTGGTCGGGACCAGATAGGCTATGTGTGAGTCTGTCACTCTGTCACCTTAAGGGTGGTTTAACTCTTACATGCGGTTAGCGGCTGAGGTTTCCCGTCATAAAAAAAATATACAAATACAAATACAAATTTCTTCTTATTTCTTATTTTAAGTAGGATTTTTTTATAATTCATTCCCTATATATAATAAAATTAAACGAATGCCACAATATCATGCAAATATTCCGGCCCATGACTATTATAAGACAAAGAAACTAACTACCAAATTATTTCTCATTTTTCAAATTCTTCCATCTTTAGTTCTATACTATATACAATATTGGAGTCCAAGTCAGCAAATCTGATTCATCCCATAATAAAGAAACATAACTTGGACCATAACATTAATCCCAATGCATCATAATTGAGTCCAAGGGTATAATCGTCAACACATTAAAGAATTATAATTAAGCTTTTAGTCGAAGAAAACAACTTTTTTCAATCACTTTTTGCTAAAATTAGAAATTATTTCTTTTTCAAGATAAAGTCTTATGGACGCCTTTACTGAAAATATTATTTCATCTACTATTTCATGAATTATTATGTATTTTTTAAATTCTCGTAATTCACCATGATAAAAATAGTAAAAAAAGATTTTAAAATACACACGTACAGTTAAATCTCAATAAAGCAATAATCTTGAAACTAAGAAAAAATATTCATTTAACGATGTTATTACTTTATCGAACATTATTTTAGTGCATTGACCCATATCGGGATCGAAAAAAATTATTATCTTAGTAAGATTATTATTTTATCGAATATTACTTTATCGAGGTTTAACTGTATGTACCACGAAAAAAAGTCCATCCATATACATCATAACATTAAACTTTTTTTTTTTTTTGTTTACAAATCATTATATGACCTTATACCATAAAAGACTAGATTTTAGCTAAGACTACTTCCATTTCCCACATAATATCACTTACTTGGCAAAATCTATTTTCTTTGTAAATTATTGCTAGAATTAGAGATCTCTTCTGCAGGGGTAAATACTATATATTTGATGACATAACGGTTGGGTTATGGCCGGTCGGCGTATTTCAATCCCACCTTCATCGTTATATGTCAGTCAGTCATCTATAATTAAATTAAGGTAATTTATATCTTATTAAATATGTGTGAAGTTTACCCAATAGCAATTACAAATAAATGAAGGCTAAATAGTCATGCTATGTAGCCTATATGTATAGTTTACCAAACCTTATATTATTCGTTACAAGCACGATTGATCTCACCATTGTCGTATACCCAATATTATATTCAATAAACGCATGAAGAAACCAAGAAGTGTAAATCCCATTAAGCCTAAAGCAAAAGGGAGTTGCTTTATGGGATGATATGTTGAAAGAGGGAGCACAAATCTCATGCCCACAGCGCAGCACAAACCAATGAATTGTGTGTGTTGTTACATTAATTTTACAAGTGGATTCCAAATAGGATTCCTCTCCAACTGATTCTTAACTATTTATGTCTCATTCTCACCGCAGAAGCGTAGACGGCAGTTCTTCCATCATCAAACAGTTTATCCTTCTTTCCTCTTTCTCTCTCCCCCATCCTACTTATTCAAGAACCCACTATTGCAAGGTTTGCTCTCTCTTGTGTGTTTCTTGCTTCTTACATGCATGTTTGAGTGAACTTTTTTAAGGGTTTGTTTTGTTTTGTAATGTATGTGTTGGTGCTTGAAAGGAAATAGAGTTTCAAGATTTTGGTTGGTTTTTGCAGTTTTTGAAGAGAGAGATTAGACATGGAAAGGAAGGCAGAGAAAAAGTTTCAGAAAAGCTACTTTGATGTGTTGGGGCTTTGCTGTTCATCTGAAGTACCAATGATTGAGAAAATTCTCAACTCTCTTGATGGGATCAAAGGGGTTTCAGTTGTTATCCCTACAAAGACTGTGATTGTTGTTCATGATTCTCTCCTCATTTCCCAGATTCAAATAGGTAAGCAAACAACAATCCATCTCTCTCTCTCTCTTTCTCTCTCTTGTTTGTTATTTTAAGTCTCTCAATATACAAGTAAAAGAATCATGTATAGAACAAACTGCTCCATATATAACAACAAAGAGTAGAAGGTAAATGCATAAGCCAAAGTAGATGACATTAAAAGAATAGTAGCAAAAAAGTAAGTAGTTTAATTGCACCATGCTGTTCTACTACTACTTGCTTTAGTCTCCTCCCCTGCATCTAAATGCAAGTAATCTGTAAAGAAAGCAATCTACCCTCGTCGTTTTAGTTACCTTGCGTGTTGTCCGTGCAGTTAAGGCATTGAACGATTCAAGGATGGAAGCAAGTGTTAGAGTATATGGCCACACCAACTACAAGAACAAATGGCCAAGCCCCTATGCTGTTGCCTGTGGAGCCCTCCTCGTTTTATCGTTTTTGAAGTATGTTTACGCCCCGTTTAGGTGGCTGGCAGTTGTAGCCGTTGTTGTTGGCATTCCACCAGTTATGCTGAAAGCCATTGCAGCAGTGAGAAATCTCAGACTAGACATCAACATCCTTGTTCTTATTACAGGTACTCCATTTTTATAAGCATTTCATGTCCAAGAACAAATTGGTTCAAATAGTAGAATGTGATTCAAATTGGGAACGCATAAACCTATGATAAATGCTGAAACTTTGAGATTCTTGAAAAGTTATGCATACCTTTTGTTTCAGCTTGTTCTGTTTTGTTTTGAAGCTTTCTGATGAACACTGCATCATGTTACAGTTGCTGGATCACTTGCTCTCCGCGATTATTGGGAAGCTGCCACGATCGTGTTTCTCTTCACAATATCCGAGTGGCTGGAATCAAGGGCAAGCCATAAGGTAACTTCTAATAGCATTATTTTCTTTCTTTCTACTATCAAGATTAGTGTAACCATTCATAGATAAACAGTTCTAAATTAACATCATAATATATCTGATGATGAGATTTTTCATAACCATGTAGGCAACTGCAGTTATGTCATCACTAATTAGTGTAGTACCCCAAAAGGCAGTCATAGCTGAGACCGGAGAAGAAATCAATGCAGATGAAGTTAAATTAGGCACAGTTTTAGCTGTAAAGGCCGGTCAAGTCATACCTATTGATGGAGTCGTCGTAGAAGGAAATTGTGAAGTAGACGAAAAGATCATGACCGGAGAATCCTTCCCTGTGGCCAAGCAAAAAGACTCCCCGGTCTGGGCCAGCACGATCAATCTAAACGGTAATGCTTTGCTCCCTGGTCTTGCTTTCCAAGATTCTCACTTGGTGGGCTTACTGCAGGCTATATAAGCATTAAAACAAGTAGTGTAGCAGAAGATTGTGTGGTGGCAAGAATGGCAAAGATTGTGGAAGAAGCTCAGAACAAGAAGTCTGGGACTCAGAGATTCTTGGACAAGTGTGCTAAGTACTACACTCCAGCCATAGTAGTGATATCTGCTTCATTAGCTGTAGTCCCTTTGGCCTTCCATGTCCACAACAAGAGAGAGTGGTACCACTTGGCTCTCGTCGTGTTGGTTAGTGGATGCCCGTGCGCGCTTCTCCTCTCCACCCCCGTCGCCATGTTTTGTGCTTTATCAAAAGCAGCCACACTTGGTGTTCTGTTCAAGGGAGCACAGCATCTTGAAACTCTTGCCAATATTAAGATCATGGCCTTTGATAAAACCGGGACGATAACACGGGGAGAGTTTCTCGTTGAAGATTTCAAGTCACTACAACCCAACCTCACCTCTGATCGGCTGCTATACTGGTAATAAATAATAAACATCTTCTGATGTCTGAATTCTTTAACACAAATCATTAGTCTTGTATATAACATTGTTATGTCAAAAGGGTATCAAGCACAGAGAGCAAATCAAGTCATCCAATGGCAGCTGCTTTAGTAGACTATGCAAGAACACATTCAATCGAGCCAAAGCCAGATAGAGTGGAGAATTTCCAAAACTTTCCCGGAGAAGGAATATCCGGGAAGATCCAAGATCAAGAAGTTTTCATAGGAAACTCGAAAATTGCTTCAAGAGCAGGATGCACTACTGCAGGTAATAAATATATAAAGAAAAGTTCAGAAAACATCCTTAAATTTGAAACATACTCTGCAAGAAGACTAACTGCGTCTCCTCCAATCTCCATCCAGTTCCAAGCTTAGAAGATTATGACATAGAAGGGAAGTCTGTTGGCTATGTATTCTTGGGCTCATCTCCAGCTGCCATCTTCTTCCTCTCTGACATGTGCCGAACGGGAGCAAAGGAAGCAATAGACGAGCTGAAGTCATTAGGCATCAAGACTGTGATGCTAACCGGAGACTGCCACGGAGCAGCCAAGCGTGCACAGCAGCAGCTAGGAGGAGCTCTGGAGGTCATCCGGGCCGGGCTTCTACCGGAGGACAAGGCAAGCATGATCAAGGAGTTTCAGAAGGAGAATCCAACGGCCATGATTGGAGACGGGCTCAACGACGCCCCTGCATTAGCCACAGCTGACATTGGGATATCGATGGGCGTGGCTGGCTCCGCTCTTGCTTCGGAAGCAGGGGATGTTGTCCTCATGACTAACGATATACAGCGCCTCCCGAAGGCGTTAAAGATTGCGAAGCAAGTGAGGCGTAAGATTGTGGAGAATGTGATTCTTTCGGTGGTGACTAAAGCGGCTATTGTTGGCTTGGCTGTTGCTGGGCATCCGCTCGTGTGGGCTGCGGTGTTGTCGGACGTCGGGACGTGCTTGCTAGTGATCGGAAACAGCATGCTGCTGCTCAGGGGGACGCATCAATCTGGGCAGAAGAAACACACACATCATCACAGTCATAAGCATAACCATAAACATGAACATAAACATGAACACAAGTCATCTTGCTGTGAAGATAAACCTCAGAAGAAGCTTCATTCGTGCTCGACGAACGAGCACGGCCATTGTCATTCACACGGTGATCACGAAGAGGCTCATCATGATTTGGAATCACACACCCACAGCCACAACTGTGAGAGCCAAGAGAGGCAGCATCATGACCATTGCGAGGGCCCTTCGGCATCATCAAACGAGCCGTCGGAGAATCACAACGACGGGGAGTGCTGCAGCAAGACAAGAACACACAGTACTTCTCAACATTGTAATGAGACGTTATGTAATGAGAAGAAGAAGACGCACCGCGAATGCTGCAGCAGAAAAGGCCAGTTGGAGAGTAATCCCAGAGTAGGCTTATCAGAAATTGTCATTAGCGCCTGATGGTTCTTATTGGGTGCAGACATCAGGAATAAGTATCAATCTAGGAGGATTGTATCAAAGCTTTAGTATTTCCAAACCCCCTTGTTTTCTTTCCAAGAAAGTAGAGGGATAGGCGAGAGCTGCATCTCAGAAAAGGTTTAAACCTTCTGGACTATTGTCCAGAAACTCTTGCCAATATTAAGATCATGGCCTTTGATAAAACCGGGACGATAACACGGGGAGAGTTTCTCGTTGAAGATTTCAAGTCACTACAACCCAACATCACCTCTGATCAGCTGCTATACTGGTAATAAATAATAAACATCTTCTGATGTCTGAATTTTTGAACACAAATCATTAGTCTTGTAAATAACATTGTTATGTCAAAAGGGTATCAAGCACAGAGAGCAAATCAAGTCATCCAATGGCAGCTGCTTTAGTAGACTATGCAAGAACACATTCAATCGAGCCAAAGCCAGATAGAGTGGAGAATTTCCCAAAACTTTCCCGGAGAAGGAATATCCGGGAAGATCCAAGATCAAGAAGTTTTCATAGGAAACTCGAAAATTGCTTCAAGAGCAGGATGCACTACTGCAGGTAATAAATATATAAAGAAAAGTTCAGAAAACATCCTTAAATTTGAAACATACTCTGCAAGAAGACTAACTGCGTCTCCTCCAATCTCCATCCAGATTGTGTTGTATTTATTTCAACATGCTAATTATGCATGACATTTAATTTAATTTTATTTTTTTTGTCAAAATTTAGATTTTTACAACTGGAACAAGGTTTGGGTGCACTATTGTGATGGATGGAAATATAAATAGATTTCCTATTCAATAAAACAAAATTACCGCTAACGTAAATATTATACAAAATGTAAAATTTGGGACATTTCATAGACAAAACGTGGACGGGTTCATAATTAACGAAGCATTGTGGAACTCTGATACTGCATCTAGGTTGGGCAATAAGGTAGCCAGTTGGAGAGTAATCCCAGAGTAGGCTTATCAGGAGGATGCTATTCTGTCATCTCTTCTACAAATATTAATTCGTCCAGAAATTGTATCAAAGCTTTAGTATTTCCAAACCCCCTTGTTCTTTTTCCAAGAAAGGAGAGGGATAGGCGAGAGCTGCATATCACGTAAGTGTAATACTCCTTCCGTCTCATTGAAGTTGTTCAACATATCTTTTCGTACCGTTCCATTAAAGTTATCCAATTCCCTCTTTTAACGAATTATTACAAAAACTTTATCTAAAGGACCTCAACATTACACCACTCTACTCAAAATTAACAACTCTACTTAAAAATAAAACCTCGGAGGGAGTAATATAGTAAAAAAACAGCCCACCCTTTATTTTTCTTAGTCAAACCAAATTAATAGCAACGGAAAGAAGAGGGGAAATAGCTCTTTTTTTCTATTCAATTGAATAAAATTCATATTGTCGAAACCTTTTCGTTGGCCCATATTTAACACATGACTAGAAGCCCTTTTTTAAAGGCCGGAATTCTACTTCTAGCAAACAAATTAGATAGTCGAGAAAGTTTAAAGCTTTTATATTAAATATTTAGTCCAATTACAACAAGAAAATATGCAAACCTATCAAATTCAGAATTAGTACAATCGAAAGATTTCAAACTAGAAGATAATCATGTCTAAGACCATAAGAATATGATTTGAAACGGTAAAGCCATGGATGGGAGAAAGATAGAATTTTGAGCAAAATCCAACAACTCAAAATTGAAACAAAATTTCATAGGAAACAGTCAATAAATCTTGAACCTTCACTCCTTAGTGATGAAGCCCTCCTTCCTGCCTTCGAAGCCAGGTCTCATCAGCTTCTTCTCACGTTTAGCAATCTTCCTCGCCTTCTTATCGTTGATTCTCCCAGCAATATTGTCTCTCCTCTTCTTCTGTCTCTCATCCTTCAGCTTCTCCCGAGTCCCCACCCTCTCCTTCCACTTCTCTGCATTCTTCTCCTTCCTCTTCTTCTCCTTCTTGATGCTCTCTTTGATCAACCGCGCGTCGTCGTGCACCTTCACCCCCATTGCCCTGCTCGCGGCAGCCTTCCACGACTCGCGCTCTGCAACAGTTGGATTCTCCCTCTTCACCTCCTGCTTCTTCTTCGCTATCTCGAGCTCCTTGGTCTTCGACAACTTCATCTTCTTCTTCTTCTTACTTTCATCTTCGCTTCCCAGCCTCACTTTACCGTACTCAATAATCTCTTCCCCATCATCATCATCATCCACGTTCTTTCCCTTCTCACTCTCCCCGCCTTCTCTCTCGCCGTCTCTCTTCCTCTTATTCCCCTCATTCCTCCACTTCTTCTCGTCACTCTTCGCCTCTCCACGATTCCCCCTCAAAGCTTCAATCTTCCTCCGTAGCTTCTGCCTCAACTCTTCATACGTAACCGATTTCTCCTTACTACCTTCCTCATCAACCGGCTTGGTCTGAGAGTCATCCTCCTCCAAATCGGCAGCGCCAGTTTGCCGCTGCTGGAGGAGTTTGGCGGTGGATGAGGCTTCCACGTCGGGGTCGAACCGTTGGCGCCGCGCGAGCTTGAGATTCTCCTTCGACTGATTCTTCCGAGACGCCTTCGCCGCCTTGGAGAGTCCTTGGTACCATGGTCTCGAATCTGCGTCGTCGGGAACGTAGAACCTCGGCGGAATTAGCTCGACTAAATGGTCGAAGAACTCACTATGCAAATGGATTATCGATTCTAGATCGCCGACGACATCAGCGGCGGGACTGATTTGCTTCGATTTCTTCTTTTTCATTATGGAAATTGCGGTGGTCGGATTAGGGTTTTTGGCAAAGGGGGCGGGTTTCTTTATTTATACCGTTCTTGGGTTGGAGAGCCGCGGCGTATTGTTTACAGTTAAATCTTGGAAAAATTTATTATGCATTACTCCCTCCTTTTCACTCCATTTAGTTTTTTTTCCTTTTTTGAGTCGTTCCACTTCATTATCAATTTTCCCTTTTTTAACTTAAAATAATACTCTAATATATTCAAGTGGACCCCATTATTTTATCTATTTTACACACAACAAACAACTTTCTTAATCTCGTCAGAAAGGAAAGTGGACTAATAGAGTAGAACGGAAGGAATACTTTATTACTTTCTCAAGATTTAATTATAATTTTTATATTTAATTTTAATTAAAAAAATTGATAAATTGATGGGTAAAATTAAGAAATTTTATGTTGATTGGGCCTAATTGGGCTTTGTTTGATGCAAATAATTGAGGATGAATTTGCTATTTGGGCTTAGGTTTGGGCTTGTTATCATGCAGTTATCTATATATAGTGTCTCTAAATCGTGCAGAATATATCGATTTTGTGTATTTTTCAAATTTTATTATTTTATCCTCGTTATTCTTTTGAAATTGTAAATTTTGACATAATTTTGTATCCAACTTTAGAGTTCAGACTCATACAATTAAATCTCGATAAAGTAATATTCGATAAAGTAATAATCTCGCTAAGATAATAATTTTTTTCAATCCCGATATGGGTCAATGCACTAAAATAATGTTCGATAAAATAATAACCTCGTTAAATGAATATTTTTCATCGATTTCAAAATTATTATTTTATCGAGATTTAACTGTATTTAGGAGGTGTTTATCATAAGCACTTCTTATTTGCTTTGTTAAAAGGTGAACAATAACGGGTTTTAAGCAAAAGCGAGGGTTTGGGTATCGATAATAAAAAAGGGATACATTTGTTAGTTTCGAAAGTTATGGTATTTTAAGCTTCAAAAGCATTTCAATAAAAAAAAAATTAAAATACTTAATTAAATAGTTTAATTACTTAATTTTAGATAAGTTAACGCATTAATCATATTTTTCAAACACTAAAAATCTGCATATAAAGTCAATAAGGAAATAAGTGTTTAAAATAAACATCCGCTAGTGAAATACTGGGAGAGAGAGATCCCTTGACTTTGATTTGTGATTAGCATTTCAATTTTTTTTTATTTTTTTTAATATTGGTTTGTGGGGGAAGATTAAATAATGATTAAGTTAATATGAGTATTAAATAATTGGGACATGGATTAAGCATGCGAGATTGCCGGCTCGGAACAAAGTCACGTTGTTATCATCTTCTGGACATATGTAGGAAGTTGTTTATGTTTGAATTAATGATAGGAATCTTGAATTGCAGCAAATAATAATTATTATTATCAACTTGCATCTATTGAATTGTAGGGTAAAATTCTTACTTGTATTTAGTATAAAATCATGGTTTATTGTAAAATCGAGAAATTCATATTTAAACAATGTTTAACAAATTTTCGTATTAATATATGTTTTATATATATTTAAAAGAGAAAATATAATCTAGAGTAGAGAACGTAGTATATATTAGAGTGTAAGGTGTGTGTAGTTTATCCTCCCACCAACTATAATGATTAAAGATGCATCCACGTCATTGCTTAAACAAGGAAGATTGGTTAATTGAGTGTGCCTTAGGTTACTTCAAAAGAATGCTTGCTCCATTCCATCACTTAAAAATTACTAAGACGTTATGTTATGTGTGAATCTGTCACTTAGAGTAACCCTTCTGTTTTATTTGCAGGCTAAAGCCGATGAGCAGGATTTACTCAGTGCGTACTTCGATAGCGGCTGCGAGTTACCCTCGTCATCTAAAAAAAATACGAAAACAATATCGGTTTGGTGATCAAATATCACGCATGGAATTTCAATTATAATCTAGTGTAGTAAAAAAATGTTAGTAATCCCTTGATAAAAAGAGATATCAGTTTTAGGAGCTTTGTAGTTACGATAATCTTACCTACATTTATTCGTACATGATTAGTTTGGTATGCTTTATCTTCTTCTTTTTTTGTTGACGAGGAACCCGCAGCCGCTACCTGCTACGCGCAGCGGGTAAACCTCGCTCTCCTGTGTAATAGCCGCAAATCACACAGAAGAGTTAAACCACCCTTAATGTGACAGGGTGACAGGCTCACACATAGCGTGTCCAGTGGGAATTGAACCCATGACCAATCGGTCCCGGGCTACCCACCTTCACCGCTATGTCATCCCAAGGGGACTTATGAATGTTATTACATGCGCGAGTTTCATAGTTTAAATTCACTCTGCAATTTGTTATCATAACATTCCGATATTTTTGTCTTAGTTTTCTTTTTTATTGTCATGTTATTTTTGTCTTCGTCCGAAAAATAAATAAATTATGGACCACATTCAATACAAACTATGGACCCCTCTGCTTTAATACAACTTATAGACTTTAATATACTTCTATCAACTTTCTAAAATTTCACGTCCAAGACAAGAATAATAAGACGGATGGAGTATTATTACTACTGATTTAATAAATAGTAGTACGATTGTGTGGTCAGTTAAACACACTTGCAAAAACCAATGAGTCAATGACCAAGTTGCAGCAAATGCAAGTTGAAAAACAGAGAGCGGGAATACCTAACACACTTGTACCACGCGGTCTAAAATGTGTACATTAAAGTCTTGACCATTGGGTCAACGTTTGAATAATTGAATTCGTAACCTGCGACGCCGGCAGCGTTAAGATCCACGCGCTCGGAGAATGGGGGTATTAAAGTCTTTTTCGCATCGGAGTAAAGGTCAATGATTAGTTTAGAAGTTGGAACGTTTCATTCCTTTTATTGCCAAATCACGAGCCTTTCATCTCCCGTGACACGCACGCGCTTAATAATAATGTGTACACATTTTAAAAAGAGCCATTTCTACTATTAACCATATTGGTTAATTGAAATAAATATAGTCTTCCATTATAACAAATTAAAATCATAGTCAAAATGATTTTTTTTGTCTTCAATCACATCACATCTCATCAAATTATGCTAGGAGTATTTATTTTTTCGTTTCAAACGAACAGGGCCGAATGAGGACCTATGGTAGCCGATGGGGGCCTATGGAAGAATAAAAAATGTTGCCGAAAATAGTAGTCTGCGGCCGTCCCTCGGCCCTACATGGGCCGAAGCCAAGTAATTCCATCGACCGATGAAGGGCCTAAGGCGGGCCAATGGGACGGCCTGTACAATTTTTCGGCCCCCGCCTTGTCACAGCAGTTAAAAGTCGGCCCCCATCTTGTCACATTAGCAAAAGTCAGAAAAAAGTATACTAAATAGCTATATATGTGTTTTGTTATAGTAAATGGCTACAATTGTCTTTACTATAACGAATTTGGCTAAAAGAGTATATTAACACTTTTTAAAATATATCTTAATTAAATTAAATAATAAGTAAATTATATATCAATTACTCACTATAGTAAAAGAATATCAAATATACATAACTTTATTATTATCACATAAAATTTAATTATTTATGTGTTGTTCAAGGGAGGACTGGAGCCGTCTCAAGCCATGCAAAATTTCGAATTTCTAACCTTTTTTATAGTGTATTATTTCGTCCATTTAAAATTAAGAAATCCCCCTCACGACATCACAAAAATCGATTTGTACTGCTTAGTCTAAATTCGTCTTTGAATATATTACTAGTGAATAATTATTTGAGATTCCAATATTCAGAATTGTACATTGTAGGTTTAAATGAACAATGATTTGAATTATTGGTATAATTACTAATTACTAGTATAATTTTCCAATAAATCAATGAATGCAACAAGGGGCAAACACAAATGACACTATCAAAGCCTAGCTAGCATCAAGTACTTGAATTTGCACCATTTAAACGAGAAGCACATAAATTAATTTGATATCATAAATATAATAAATATTGGCAACTCCATAAAATTTTAAGTACATAAAATGAAGTCCTTAAGGAGAAAGTTCACAAATTAAATCAAATACTCCCTCCGTCCCGCTATTTGTGGCTCACTTTCCCGAAAGGGGTGTCCCATTATTTGTGCCCACTTTCCTATTTTGGTAAAAAATTACTCCTACTCTATCATCTTCTCTCTCCTACTTTATTACATTCTCTCTCCTACTTTATCATCTTTCTCTCATACTCTCTCATACTCTCTCATTATCTTACTCATCTTCTCTCTCATACTTTATCATCTACTCTCTCTCTCATACTTTATCATCTACTCTCTTAATTCCCGTGCCGAAACCAATTGAGCCACAAATAACGGGACGGAGGGAGTATTATTTAAGTAGCCCTAAAAAGTCACATCAAGTATCATTTTAATCTTATTTTAGAACTTGTGGTTCTCCATATATATAAATAAAATATTAGTATAATATTAGATGATAAAATGATAACCTATTATGTACTACTCCCTTCGTCACATAATTCTTTGTTCCAAAAAATTTCAAGCACGATTTTTAAGAAGAATGTTGATTGTGTGTAAGAATAAAACCCTCAAATAAAGTGTTAATAATAATTTACTATTTTCAAAATGGTGCAACAATTATGAGATAGCCCTAAAAGGAAAATGGAGCAACAATTATGGAATAGATGAATATTAAATGTACAAGGTTTAAGCGAATTATGATTTCTCACAATGTTCACTTTAAATGCACGATTTTTCCAATTATTAAAATGTGTATACGAACTAAAAAATTATGGCAATTTAATTTAGAAAAACGATATCATTTTTATACAAAATAAACAATGTAATTTTTGTCTTCGATCGATTTTTAATAAAGAATATCACAACCTCCACATAAACTCAATGTTAGTTTTTTTATAAATATGTTTAAAAAAATTAAAAAATCGTATATTTACGCAAAAAATTTGAGTGCATCTTCAACAATACACTAGACGTGGCATTTTACGTTATTGTAGCGTGAATGTGTTCTCCAACCGTACGCTACTATTCTAGTGTATTTAAACAATATCCCACGAGTTATAATGTCACACTATTACACACTATACTGCTTTTATTTTTATTTTTTTCAGTTATAAAAATAACCGCAACTAAATTTCATAATTAAATTAATTTACACCATACTAATTTATTCAAAATATCTTTTTTTACGTGGATTTACAATATTGTTTAAATATAGCATATGAATATTTTAGTAAACAATTTTAATAATTTAAAGTATTATTCATAAATATTATTACTCCATCCGTCCCTCTATAAGTGGCTACCTTTCCCTATTAGAATGTCCCAATGGTCATTTTCAGAATTTAGCAAATAATTATCATCATATCTCCTATTTTATCATCTTCTCTCTCATACTCTCTCTTATCTTACTAATCTTCTCTCTCATACTTTATCATTTACCACTCTTTCTTATACTTCATATATTCTCTTAATTCTCATGCAAAAAAAGGAGGTTTGCTGAAATACCCATTCTCACTAAAAATAACACAATACTACCCATTTTTTAAAGTTATATTCACTAAATACCCAACATTACCAAATTACCCTCAGATTTTCGTCAGTTGGATTGATATTCAAAATTTCGTTCCAGTGCCTAATAGGAGCCTATGGATACCTATGGTGCTGATAGAAATTTTAGGCTCCCCGCAGCACCCATAAACACTCCATCGGCACTCAAGACAGTGCACATCTGACGAAAATCGGCTCACCATCGGCACTCGTCGGCACCCGTAGGCTCCCCTCGGCACTCGTTGGCACAATCATTGGGACATAACATGTTAGTCAAATCTCATATAAAACAAGTAAAAAAGTGAAGGTAAATTGGCAAACTTTGGTATTTTGTAACTGTAATTATAATAGATGACTAGTATTGTGTTTTTTTAAGGGGAATGGCTATACACATACATTTCCACAAAAAAATATAACTACTTATAACGAGACCAAAGGAAGTAATATATAAATATATCATAATTTAAAATTAATTCAATAATACATGTATTAAAATAGAACATTTTATTCTAATAGTGTAATTTTTGAAATAGCTTGTTAGTGATAAAAATTGGTTTACAGCATTACGTTACTATCACTATTAACAACCCTCTAAATAGCTGTTTCCCCACCGTAGGCCATGTCTTCCCGCGCGTGAACCCACCCCACAACCTCCCTACCTACCAAATATGAAAAATTAAAATAAAATTGAATTGAAATTTCTTTGATTTCGTAAAATAGCCGGCAGTAATGTTTTTTGTGCGTGGACGGAGCCATATAACGTTCAACTCCCTCTCTCTCTCTCTCTCTCACTACAATACACAGACCAGAATTCCAAAACCTCCAAATCCGTCTGCAAAATCCACTATATTTTATATGTGTGCCAATCTGTATTATTTCGCGTTAATATAGATACCATATCTGTGTGTATATATAACATATACTCATCGTTTCAGCATCTCTGATTGGTTCAATTATTCAACGTGCCCTAGATCCACTCGCACGTACTATAAATTATACATATACAGGCCTACGTATACATACATACAGATCTTCCGGCTTCCACCTCTACTCGCCGATCTTGTTTCCGAGCTTTCTAGCTGCGTTCGATCAGGTACTGTTCGTTGATTTGGCGAATTGCGGCAATGGAGATTGTTTTTGAACTTCTTTCTAGTTATCTGATTTCGTCGATTTTTGCTGAATGGGAGTGGAGATGGAGGGGTTCATTTAATGTGGGATGGGGGGTACCTTTTGTTTGAGTTTGTCCGTGCTTATAAATGCTTGCTTTTTCAATGATTTTCTATGCACGAGTAGTTTGTTGTGTGCGTATGTGTGTTGGGATTGAATGAGTAATTTTCGGATGTCTGGGGATTGTGGATTTGACTCAAAATAAGGTCTGTGTTGACTTCTTGCTTGCAAAGTTCATTTCCCTCATATTATTGAAATTGAATTTGGTGTTGGGCGGCTTAGGAAATTTGAATCTGATGAGATATTATCCTATGCATTATATCTATATCTGGCACAATTTTAATTATTCTCAATCTCAGTTCAGGATGGGATCTAACATATTGGGTACTGATGTGAAATACTGTTTGATTTTCAATTTATCGCCCTCATCTTTGATCTATTTCTTTTCATTGCTTAGTGATTCTTGATTTCTTGTCACATGTTTTGGACACTTTACCTGGCTGGAAATATATTCCTGTGTATTCTTCTGTAATGGATTCTACTGCTGGGTGACTTTAACTATATGATCACATTTTTCTTGTTTTCCCCTATCTTGATCTGAGTTGGGTATTTTGTATTGCACCATGTTTGATCTGCAATTTGGGTACATATTCTTTTTGCTAATTTTTGGGTGGCTCTGACATTCGTCAAAAGGAACTTCACTGGGAACTAAGATACTCTTTAAACTTGAATTCAAGTTGTCTTTCGTGATTCCTATGCAGCTCAAATGATTTATGGCATTTCTTTTCTGCAGGTTCAAGTTTAGTGGTTTATTATTTCGTGGTCTGCTTTAGGCAGATAGGACAGGGTTATCCCTGGTTATTCTGCTATTTGAGGAGAGGTGTGAAGGAATACCTAAACCATTTGTAAAAGCTGACCTGTTATGCATTACTTATAGATGAAGTCAGCTCAGGCATGGCGGCTAGGCATGAAAGACATGCAAATGTTGCCAGGGCCTCGCCAGCGTGGTCAATTAAGAAAGCCGACATGGATTATCGTGTTAGTGTCTCTAGTTAGTTTGTTCCTGGTCTGTGCTTATGTCTATCCGCCTCAGAATTCAGCTGCATGTTATGTTTTCTCATCTCGTGGTTGTAAGGGAATGCCCAGTTGGCTCCCGCCACCTGCTAGAGAACTAACCGATGAGGAAATAGCTGCTCGTGTTGTAATTAAAGATATTTTGAATATGCCTCCTGCTGTACCAACGACTCCAAAAATTGCTTTCATGTTTCTCACACCAGGTGCATTACCATTTGAGAAGCTGTGGGATAAATTCTTCCAGGTACCTAATCATTGTTTTATATGGAAATGGCTTTATTGCATTTCATCATTGCTGAATTACTGCCTTTTCAATTTTAATTTAATGAACTCTTGTTATGATTAATAATGCCACTTGTAGAAATTTTCTATTGTTAGAGCACTCAGAATCTTTTGTTTGTACTTTATACGCTTGGGTCTTTTTTTTTCTTTTTTTTTTGTTCCTAATATCTTGTTCTCTTACAACTTATGGTGGTTCTCTTTTCTGTCTAAACTGATGAATGAAGCATACCTTATTTTTTATTGATGAACCTAAATAATAATTTGCTCCTTATTCTGCTTGGTAAAAGTTAGCCACAGGTATATAATGTTAAGAAGAGACATTTTTAAAAGGAAAATGCATACATGACTGACTAGTCCATTAAAAATTCTAGATGCTATCTTTTGGATAATGAACTAATCATCGTGTCCCTGTCGTGCTCTGTTCAAGTACTTTAAAAAAAAAATATTGAGAAACTCTGCCATCTTTTCATTCAGCTGCTATACCGTTGGTGGCCCGCCTAGAACTGGTGTTTTTGATTAGGCATTTCACTGCAATTACAAGGAGTTCTCATGTGTAGGGACTGCCTAAGAGGTTAGACCTAAAAGGAAATAGAACAGGCGTGAGACACAGGACTGGTCTTGTTAGATATAACAAGGGAACTTAAGAATTTTCAAATGGGTTGCAAGAGCTTACAAAGTTAGCTTAAAGAAGATGGTAACATCAATTATTTTATTGTGGGCATGATATTAACATCCTTCAAATTTTTCTGCAAAACTACATTGCGTTATTTGGTATTTCTCAGTAATAGCTATCTTCTATAAGTTTGAATTAAATCTGTTAATGAAGTTTTGCCATACCTTGCAGGGTCATGAAGGTAGATTCTCTGTATACGTACATGCATCCAAGGATAAACCTTTACATTTTAGCCGTTACTTTATCGACCGGGAAATTCGTAGCAGCTCGGTGTGTTTCTCGTTTCTCACTTGGTCTTCTTCATATTGGTTGGGCCAATAACAAATATGACTTGTGCTTTATAAAATGTGTGTACTGAACACTATGTATGCAGACATGTGAGGGAGAAGTTAACTGGTTATGCTTTATATTCTCATGTCAATCTGCTTTCCGTTGAGTGCCTACTCAAAAAAAAAAAAAAACCTACATGTTGTTCAACATAATATATTTAATAAATTGTACATGTCTCCGTATATGGTTCCAACTCTCATTTTGCTTCATCCCTTGATTTACTATGGTGAATCAAAAATCATTACGATTTTCGCTAAATATGAGAATCAATTGATTTTCTTACAACCTATCACTATACTTTGCTTTCTTAAAGGAGTTGTGGCTCTTTCCAAGACTGGGAAATCCGAAACTCGTATTATCCTGTGCTAAAATTAGTGAACTTATTGTATTTATATCTTCAGGCCAAAATAAGAGTTAGAGAAAGGTTTCATTATGGACTATCTATTAATGGTTAGCTTTTGCAGGTAGCATGGGGAAAAATATCAATGGTTGATGCAGAAAGGAGGCTTTTAGCTCACGCGCTGAAAGATCCTGGCAACCAACATTTTGTACTGCTTTCAGACAGGTTGCCACTAAATATGCTTTTTGGGTTTTTGCCTCATCCTTGGAAACTTGTATTATTCATGTACTGATTAAGCAACTTTCCTCAAATGCAGCTGTGTACCACTTCGTGATTTTGATTTTGTGTACAACTATCTCATGTACACAAATGTTAGCTTTATAGATTGGTAAGTGCAACTTTGGCTCTTTCCACGTATTTTTGTGCTAACTTCTATGATGGGACAACTTCTCTAGTGGGTTTATTAGTTTAACCCTTTTGTTCTAAAAATACCATGTGCTAGGATATTTATGCGAAACGGATAAATCCATGCCGAATTTGCAATTTGGTGTAGAAGTTGTTATTTTTTCTGCAATTAACCCCTAAAATAATTTAACTGGCATGATTGTAATTATTACTTTTGATTGAAGGAAGTATGAGGAAGGACTAATCCTTTTTTGTGCAGCTTTGAGGATCCTGGCCCTCATGGAAGTGGCAGATACAGTGAAAATATGTTGCCTGAAGTTGAGAAGAAAGACTTCCGAAAGGGTGCTCAGGTGAATTACTGTTTTGAATGTATTGTAAAGGATTTTTGTTTCCCTCACTCGTTAATCCATAGTAAGATGTTCGCCACTCTCACAGTTAATACAAAATCTGGTATCCTGGATGAGTAGGGCGTAATAAAATTTAACCTTGTGGATTCACTTCGAAATGTTCTGAGTCAAGTTAT
Organism: Lavandula angustifolia; assembly: GCA_028984105.1. Classification (NCBI taxonomy): domain Eukaryota; kingdom Viridiplantae; phylum Streptophyta; class Magnoliopsida; order Lamiales; family Lamiaceae; genus Lavandula; species Lavandula angustifolia. Next base: position 32,496,912 of record CM054806.1, on the reverse strand, counting down.
TGAAACAGTAACAGACTGTAAATGCTTAACCTCCTATGTTCCATTTACATTTTCTGGTATCAGGTTTATCTTTTAGAGCTTGCTGTTGGTTGCATCCTTGATTTGCCATGCTTGATATATTTTCTGTTCTGAACAATGCAGTGGTTCACAATGAAGCGGCAACATGCTATTATAACCATGGTCGATAGTCTGTACTATTCCAAGTTCAGGGATTATTGCAGGGTAATCAGAGTTAATACTTGTTTTCCATTGAAGTTTTGATCTATATAATGTTTTGATAGATATTGATGGAATGACCTATGAAGTTCTTATAGATATATATTTCGTTTTATAAATGGCTTAGACCATCTACGACTTTGCTCAAAGTTGACGAAGTGTATCTGATATTCCTTGTTGAAATGTTTGATTTAAGATAAATGTGTTAACATGGGTGAATTCAGGAAATAAGAACTTATCTATCTTACATGTCATCATCGTATATCTAGTTGCATTTGAAGAACCCTTGATATCTTGCTTGAAGTCTTTCTCACTATAGGGAACACACTGCCTATTTCATTTGTTTCTACAAAAAGGGAATAAGTAACTGCTAACTGCCTTTGGTTTGCTTCACGGATATATTTTCTGCTTGCTACATTTGTTTTCCTCGTACTAATTGAAAATGAGCACATTTTATTGAGTGACTGCTGATTTCTGTACTTTGATTGAACAGCCAGGCATGGAAAAGAACCGCAACTGTTATTCTGACGAACACTATTTGCCGACTTTTTTCTATGTAAGAGGCGTTGTGCCTTTATGCTTGTGGTTATTAAAATGTAATCCATTTCTATGTTTTTGTGTTTGAGCGAGTTCCTGCATCATTTCAGATGCTGGATCCAACTGGAATAGCCAACTGGTCAGTAACGCATGTTGACTGGTCTGAAGGAAAGTGGCATCCAAAGTCGTACAGGGCACAGGATATCTCATATGAATTGATGAGAAATATCACAGTATGTCATGTTATTTTGAGATTTTACTCCTATTCCATTCATGAATTCATCTGCTTTTTCTCTAGCATTATTTTCTTGGATGAAACACGCAGATTGCGATCAGGTTTTGATAGTTTACTACATAAAATATATCTAGGAGTCCTTACTACATAAGCTCAAATGCTTGAATATTATTAAACTATTGTGTTTATGCTTCAACCCCATTTAATTAGTCTGATGCCTCGGCCTCCCACAGTATAGTTGTAGGAAGCAGCAAACATGGGTGTGGCTACTATTATGTGTTGCAATTGGCTAAAGACTATGCACTGATGCTCTTCATTTCTAACTCTGTGTTGCAGTCTATTACAGACAGTGTGCACGTTACAAGTAACATAAGGGTTAGTTTCTTATCTTCTGTAAGTTGTAATTAGCTAGGTTATGTTCACTATCATGATCAAGTCACTCTTATGCCTTGCAGAAAGAGGTCCAGATCAGACCGTGCCTGTGGAATGGAAACCCACGACCGTGCTACTTGTTCGGAAGGAAATTTTTGCCTGAAACCCTTGATAACTTGCTGCAAATCTTCCCCAATTATACATCAATTTGAGGAAATGAGATGACTATTGATTCTTTGTGGATTCATGTGCATCACATTCACACCCTTGGTCTCCATTTCAGTTTCAACTTTCTGCTTTCGTACACGAAGATGGGATTATTTTTTAGGGGCAGAAAGTGGAGTTGTGGGAAGAAACTGAAAGTGAAGAGATGGCCTCCTTGGGACAATGATTTGATGTTTAAATTTGTTTCCCTCCATTTGTGCTATTTTTGTTACATTTTGAATACACTGGGGACTTAGGGCAGCATCCTAGAGCTGACCTTCTGTAGAAGTTGGATTATGGAGTTGCAAATATGGCCTTGACAGATACAGTTTCTCTCTCTTCCTCTGCTTCTTATAATTGTTTCATTGAATTCTTGTCCATTAACATAGTTTCTTTAAAATGAAGAGACTTATTACACACTTGTGAGTTCTAGTCAGTCAATGGTGGTTAATATCTTTGATTTATTGCTGATCTGATGGTTTTGGAGTAGAAATAGTGATGGCTCTTCATATTTCTTGCAATTTAACTTACGAAATACGCAGTAAAGTTTAATACTCCCCCCATCCTACTATTCTTGTCTTGGCAGTGTTTGACGCGTGTTTAAGAAAATGAATGGAGGTGTGTTAAGGTGATCATTGTTTAAATTTATTTTTGGATGACGACAAGATTAACGAGACAATTGGAAACTAAGACAAGATTAGTGGGAGGAAGAGAGTATTATATTATTATGTTACGTTGTTATGCAGGGTTTGAAAGAGTCATTAGCCTTTTCTTCCAAGTCAAGGTCTTCCAAGTTGTCATTTTGTGCTTGCCGTAATCAAGAGTGTAGATATTCAACCAATTTTCTTTCTCCTAGTCTTCACGTCAACTTCCAACGTCTTATCGCTCTTTTTTAGATTGGATTGTTTCGGAGTTGTTCCTTATGGGGTGTTTGGAGTAGCTGAAACTTATTGATAAGTGCTGAAAGCTGCTTATTTGAAAATTATTTAGTGTTTGGAAATAAATATTAAAATCAACTGAAAGTGGGAAAAATAGTGTTTAGAATACTGCTGATAGAAGTAGCTTATTGTTATTTTTTAGAATAAATGTCTATTTTGTCATTAATGTTATTAAATAATTTTATAATAAATAAATAAAATTCAAAATTATTCTTATTCTATATTTATTTTTTGCTTTATAATTTTAATCTAATATTATAAAATATTAAATTAATATAAATATTGTATAATATTATAAATTGATAGAGAGAGGAAGAGACACGGTTAGTATATTGAAGAAAAAGAATTCTAACAAATATTAGGGATATAGATATTTTTGGAATTAAATAGAGTTTTTAAGGGTAATTTGGTCCGAAAAAATCATAAGCAATAAGTTGAAGCTGAAAGCTGGGGTGGAGTAGCTGGATATCCCAAACAATTCCACATCAACTTAAAGTTAAAAGCAACTTTCGATAAGTTGTTCCAAACATCCACTTATTACTAAAACAGATACTAATTAGTGGATCAAAAATAATTTAAAAAACAAATGGATACTAATCAGACTAAACATTTTCTCCATCTTTCTTAATCTATGACTCTATGTGTTCAAAAGTAACGAGACAACAACCGAACAGATGGAGTATTTTTTATTTTGAAAATATAAAAAATCTACTTTGTTATAATTTTTAAATTACAAAACCTTTTCTCATTTCATAATCAAGTAATTAGGGCAAACAAGTCTTTACTTAATTTAGTGAAAAAGGAGTGTCAACTTAGAGATGGACACAGAGCGAAAGCGAAAATGAAAAAAAGTACTAACTTTTTTTTTTTTGATTCATGGAACCCGCAGCCGCTACCTTCGGTGCGCACTGGGTAAACCACGCTCCTTGTGCAGTAGCCTGCAAACCACACAGGAGGGTTCAACCACCCTTAATGTGACAGGGTGACAGACAACACTTAGCGGTCTTGGTGGGAATTGAACCCGGGACCTATCGGTCTCAGGCCACCCACCTCAACCGCTAGGCCATCCCATGGGGACAAAAAAAAAGTACTAACTTTTTTTTTTTTTTTTTTTTTTTTTTTTTTTTTTTTTTTTTTTTGATTTGAGGAACCCGCAGCCGCTACCTTCGGTGCGCTGCAGTAAACCTTAACTCCTTGTGCAGTAGCCCGCAAACCACACGGGAGATTAAACCACCCCTCGGTGTGACAGCTCACTGAGAATGACTTCGGTGAGGATTGAACCCATGGACCTAACTTGTTCTCGAAGGGAGGAGCACTCGAATTCACTAGGTTTACAAAAAAATTCCCATTTCTATTAATCAATATCAATTTTTTTTAAAAAAATTAAGATTAATAAGCTCTATATTAAGAGCTAGAAAGCTAAAAATCCTAATTAAACCAAAAATTCTAATACTACCTAAACAAGAATTCCTATTTAAAACGAACTGAACACGGCGATTCTCTTCTCCTACATCATAGATGGTAACTTATAAGTATCAAGAAAACGAAAGAATTGTCGCGCCAAAATCGCTATATGCATAGGGGTGTACATTCCTCGTCATATAAAAAATATAAAGAAATATATAAATAAATAAATAAAGGCTTGACTGAGTCTTAGTGTTTTTCTTTCACCTTAACTTTCACGACTCCAACTCCATCCACTATTATCATTCTCTTCACTCACTATCTTAGATTCTTAATCATACTCTCTCTCTCCCTCTCTCTCTCTCTCTATATATATATTCATATAACCAATAGAGTATTAACATGCAGTGAAGAGAGAGCCAAAAATGGGTTGCTCTTTCTCTTGCAAGAAATTCATCTCAACCCCACCAAAATCCACAAACATTAGAATCGTGGGTCTAAACGGATTAGTCGAAGAAATCCACCACCCAATCACAGTCGCCGAAGTCACTGGAAAACCACCCAAACACCTCCTCTTCACCCAATCCGAGCTCCTCTCCGCCGCCGCCGCCCCTCTCAAACTCGACGCCCCGCTCGAGCCCGGCCGCCTCTACTTCCTCCTCCCCACCACCCTCTTCCAATCCAACGTCACGCCGCTCGACTTCGCCCCCATCGCCAGAAAGCTGACGTCACTCGCCTCCAAATCCAAACCAACCGCCACCCCACCGCCGCCGCCCGCTCGGAAATCAAGATCGTGGAAGCCCATCTTGTCCACCATCCGTGAAAAGTCGTTCAACCGGAGGAGCGAGTCGGATTTGCAGGCGGAGGAGGCCCAGATTGTGTCGAATTAGTTTTGTATTGATTGTATGTAAAGATTGTGTTTTTTTACAGAGTTTTGATTAATCTTTGACAATAATGGGAGCAGGGGGGAGTGTGCCGTGCTTGGGCAGACAATCCCATCCGCTTTCCTCGGTGTGGAACAAATTGAAATACTTGGGCAGCCATTCTTCTCCTCTTACCTCTCTCTCTCTTGCATTCTCTCTCTCCCTCTCCTCAATGCAGCTCTTGCCTTTCCTTGCATCGTCCCATCTCTTCTCGAGGATGGCTCGGCTCACTTCGCTCCACACGACGCTTGACTCACTCGGAGAAACCCCCTGCATCTCTCGACGTTAGTATGACGCCTAAGTAGAGGGGTGAAATAGTACATTTTTAAAAAGTATAAAGAAAAAGGTTATGTTACTACAATTTCATATAACTAAAAAATGAACATCGACCATATTACGAGACCAAAATTGAAAATCTCTCTAATTTTAAGGAAGACAGTAGCCCCACATGCCCCTACATCCGCCAATGTATGATATTATGATAAATTGATAGTACCTTAGGATCTCCGAGAATCGGTGTTTTCAACCCCGAAAGCGCTTCTTTTGCATTGTATATAGTTCTTGTTTTCCCGGTGGAAACGTCTTTTATCGTTACGTTTCTAGAAAATGACCAAAAGTGACAAATTGCGATGTATATTAAGGTTCTTTATAAAAACATATGTTGGATGAGAATTTACCTGTCCCAATGGCCACTAATCTCATAAATGGTTTGTGAAGTTGAAACCCTAACAATCTTCCCCTTTATCGACCTATGGATCGATGGTCGGGGCAAAAACGAGTTGCCCCGGTAACACAAGTCTGCTTCTAGGTCGGTTTCTTGACACCGGATTGTTACGTTCCCTAGCCAGTCTACGCTGGGGAGTGGAAAGAATCGTATCACGAGGTTGGGAGAGTTCATTGAGTATGTCTCATTTCTGTCGAGCAGCTTCAGCTCCCGCTTCCCTTGTACCTCTGTCTCAATGTGATTTCCTATTTCATAACATTATGAATTTCAAATGATTCTTGTCCTTTTGATAAGAGAAAGTATTATTACAAGATTGGGTTTTTACCATAAAATCTTGGTGTAGGAGATTGACACCATATGATTTGGATGTTGTCTTTCTCATCAGTGGCTTGAAGAGCAGCAACAGGTGGATGATGTGAAACCTGGTTCAAAATTGATCAAGAATCAAGATCCAACTTCAATTTAATAACACTATAAGTCATTTAAAACTAAGATTCAACATAGACCATTTTCTAATCTAGTGGGATCATACGTGTTCGATCATCTAACGGGTCAAGATCCATGCTCTGATTTTTGACCTATAGACTACCCATCTATATAAATAATAAAGAATTAGACCTCTACCATAATAATAACATTTCCAGTCACTTACAAATAAGATTCAACAAAAACCCTCTTCGGGTCAAGCGAAATTACACGTGTCGAATCGGGTCAAAATTCATGATCATAATGTTTCTATTGACTACCCTATTTTTACGAAGAATCAAGAATTATGCCTCTCTCTAAGTCCAACTTCATAACAATAACATTTTTAATCATTTACAAATAAGATTCAACATAAACCCTAGCGGGATCACACGTGATATTAGATCATCTAACGGGTCAAAATCTCGGTGTACCTGTTCTACGAGCACGTTAAGCGATCCTCGCGAAACATGGTGAGTCTCCCCGAGCACGGGATTGTACGGAGCGATGCCGAAAGGCAACGGACGCACCGTCGACACACTCCACGCCACGACCGATACGAAACGGTCGAGCGGAGTCTCCTCCTTGGCACACTTGCTCAGCAAATTGGAGCCAATGCAGTACAAAGACTCCCCATAGCACTGCAGCTGCGACTTCGGAAAGTTGAACTGCGGCGGCAACTGCATTTCGTTTCCAACAACATTAATGTGAGAATCTTGCATTAACATAAATATTGATCATGAGAGAGAGAGAGAGAGAAGTAATTGCCTGTAGGCGCGTGAGATCACTTCCCGGCCTAACACTACCGAGAAGGCTTAGGATGCGTCGGATAATGTTGGGAGTTGTGTAGCTCGACTGCGACTCGTCGCCGTCGAGCGAAAACGGCGCCGTTAGAACGGCCGACTTCTCCTCTTTCACCTGCATCATTGTAGTGATCACTACAAGAACAAAAATAAGCACAAAAGACTAAAGTTTGTTGGAGTTGGAGTTTAAAAATTGACGTAGTTTTGTGGTTTTGCTAAAGCGTGGTTGTTGGCAATGGGACCATTTTACGTGATCAATAATGTGTAACGTGGGATTAAGGAACAATGTTTATTGAATGAACCGTCAAATAGGTTGTTAACGGATAGACTTTGATGTCACACAATTATACTCCACTATATGTCACATCCACAAATCATTTGACGTGTAAAATACATTTTAATTAAATAATTAAATAAAAATCAATTATGGTGGGCCACATATGCCACATGTCAACACTTTATAAAGTGTGACATACAAGGGAGTATATTGTATGACACACAAGTCTTTGTGGGTTGTCATAAATCATAATGTAGGAAAATTATTAATTTTGTGGGTAAATCAAAGGGATATTAGCCTGTAAATACACCATCTTTGGTCCGAATTTGGTTTTGCACATGACATTAAAAACGCTCCACAAAATACACCACTTTTAAAATCTATTCAATTTGCACACGACAAATTATTTCGAGAACATCGAAGCCGACCCGTCGGACGACATGGGATATGGTTCTGTCGACGGGGAATAATAACTATGACACATATGAAATTATAAAGGATTGGTTAGCTAATTAATAAAGTTTGCTATCTTTTGGTTTTGCACATATGAAATTATAAAGAATGGTCAATTTGATCAAAATTTAATTATCAATTTAGCAAAAAAATTGAATCGAGGATTAATTTAATCAAAAATCTTAAATTTAGATATCATTTAATTATTATTTTGAAATACGTCTTGCGTCATTTTTCGTCAATATCTGATCAAATCAATGCAACTATAATCAACAAACTATACAAAATCAAAGTTGAAATTCTTCATATTGATTTACCAAACAGTGACCTTCAGATTTTATTTCAAAATAATAATTAAATGGTCTCTAAATTTAAGATTTTTGATTAAATTAATCCTCGATTCAATTTTTTTTGCTAAATTGATAATTAAATTTTGATCAAATTGACATTTCTTTATAATTTCATGTGCAAAACCAAAAGATAGCAAACTTCGTGTATTAATTAGCTAACCAATCCTTTATAATTTCATATGTGTCATAGTTATTCTTCCCCGTCAGCAACGATATGCCACGTTGTCCGACAGGTCACCTTCGACGTTGCCGGAAATTTCGCCGATGTGCAAATTGAACAGATTTTAAAAGTGGTGTATTTTGAGGAGCGTTTTTGATGTCATGTGCAAAACCAAATTCGGACCAAAGATGGTGTATTTACAGGCTAATATCCCTAAATCAAAATTGGCGTGAAGACATACTACACATTAAAAATAGTAGGGTACGGATCAGATAGAAAGGCAAAGCTATATAGAAAGTATGAGTATTTTTTAATGAATATTTTTTATTTTTTTAATGCATAAACTCTATATATAAGGAATATGCATAACGAATATTTTAGAGCATATATTCAATCCAAACTATATATTAATAAGACGAAGGGTGCATTCCTTCTTATTTCTTAATTTAAGCCACCTTCCTACATAATTTCATTTCCCTTAAAAAATAATAACATACATATAAGTTTATATAGGTCATTAGGTGGTCTATTATTTCTTAAAAATGACTACTTTAATTAAACCAAAAGTTGACTTTCAAACATATAGCCGGTACGGAATATTAAAGAATCATAAAAGCAAAGATTATTATAAATAAAAACTACTAAAAACGTCATTTAAAAAACAAATTAAAAAGTATACGCGCTAATAACGCGTAGTATTAATACCTTTTACTCAACAAATAGTCAAATTTTCAGACCGGCCTTAACACCATTATCGATTAATATAAATTAATTAGCAGCTAAGAAAGATAAGATTTAAACGAATATTTCAGTGAAAATTACGGAAAGTTTTTTATTCCCTTAAGACATTGACAAGCATATATTAAAAAAAAAATATATCTGTAATACGTCATAACATACAATAATAGATTAAAAAGAAATATTTTGTTGTCATCTCCGGCGTACTTAGTTGCCGGAAAACTGCCTTTCATTAGCCGGAAATATATATCTCAACATTAATTATCTGCCCCTTTTAATTCTTGCATGAATATCGTCTAATTACAAAATTATAAGGGAATATTACACGCACATGATCACATATACAAGAAATCCAGAGAGAGAGAGAGGGGGACGTACCACCATTTGAGGAGACTGCAATAATACAAAAGTGAACTTAGAGAGAGAGAGAGAGAGAGAGAGAGAGAGAGATGCTTTAAGTTTGATTGCGTGGGGAAGATTATATCATGGATTTTAAAGATTTTGCTTACGACTAATATCGTCATTAAAGACCAATTAATTTAATAATTAACATAAAACTAAATGAACTGGTATAATATACTTATATTATTACATGACAAATCCAGAAAAAAACACAGCACAGCTTTTTAAATCTTACATCAGTAACATGGTAATGGGGGAATGGCATAATAACATGGGATTCCCTCCTTAATATAGAAACTAATATCAAAACTTATACCAATCTCCCTCTCACTACTTTATATCTTTATATCATCCATATATATTATCAAATACCAAGAATATCATCGAATGTACGTACCATATACGAACAACGAACCTACCGATCGTAGCCCATAGCCACGACGGGTATCTTCAACTTGTGCCCTCGGCTCCCCTTCAGCCAAACCTCGCCGAAGCTGTAGGTCCCGGTGACTGAACGAACGGAGAGCGTTATGGAGATAGTCCTCGATGCACCGGGCCTCAGAGTCATGGCCGGAGGGCTGGTCTCGATTGCTACTGCTGGTGCCATTCTTGCTGAGATAACATATGTTTCTTCCTCTGCTACGTTCGTTACTGTTCTTGTAACTGTTCTGGTTCCCACAAGGTGTGAGACTGCAACTGAGGGTGTGTTGAGGTTTGAGGGATGGCCGAGTGTGTAGTTGCAGGGGGTGTGGCTGTAGTTCTTGATTTCGTTTGCATCGATCCCGGGAATCGTGCACAAGAACCCTAAGTAGTCTTCATATCCTACAAACAATTGAAAGATGAATTCTTGAAAAAGAAGACTCAAAGAAGTGGGATTCATATCCTACAGCCAATTCAAAAATGGATTCTTGAAAAAAAAAAAAAAAACTCAAAGAAGTGGGATTCATAACATACAACCAATTTGAAAATGGATTCTTGAAGAAACCCTCAAAGAAGTGGGATTCATAACCTAAAACCAATTCAAAAATGGATTCTTGAAAAAATCCTCAAAAGAAGTGGGATTCATAACCTACAACCAACTCAAATATGAATTCTTGAAAAACCCCTCAAAGAAGTGGGATTCATTACCAACAACCAATTCTAGAATGAATTCTTGAAAAAACCCTCAAAGAAAAGGGATTCATAACCAACAACCAATTCAAATTGAATTCTAGAAAAAACCCTCAAAGGAGATGGGATTTATGAATTCTACCTGCATTGAAAATGAGGCCAGGATCAAGAGCTGCTCTGGGATTGACATGTCCACTTCCATAATCGAACGGTGTAGCTGGGACGAGGGACATCGTTTGAGAGCCCGAAAATTGTTGGGCTTGGAGAGGTCGGTCTGCTCGGTCAAGGGTTGTCGATGTTGTCATAAGGGCCGATTTGATAGCAGCAGGGCTCCAATGAGGGTACTTCTGCTTCACAAGAGCAGCTATTCCTGCTATGTGAGGAGTAGCCATGCTAGTACCAGATATCATTGCAAAGCCTTCACCTGCTTCAAGCAATAAAGATCACTTTTTTTACGATCCATCAGGCGAAAGATGTGAAGTGAATCTTCTTGAAAACTTTACCTATGTAGTTTGCTTCATCTGTTCCATTTTGAGCCCAAGCAGCCCAGATTAGAGAGCCGGGAGCTAGAATATCCGGTTTTAAAAGATCTGCATCTTCGAAACTGTAGTCTTTTATATTAGGCCCTCTGGCAGAGTAAAGAGCTACTTGTGGAGCTGACTTGTATAGTATTGGCCTTAAACCGTCCGCAATGCTTCCGACCGCCTTAAAGCTCTTGACCCGCCCGGTCCAATCTCTAGGTGTAGAGGTATTATAGTAGTCTATAAGATCCTGCAAGATGAGACCAGTTTCGTAAGAGGATATCACATTTTGAACTAATAAGATTGACAAGAAAAGGGGAGAATTAGTTACCGCTGACTTGGTAACATCTGTGATTAAGATCCCGGGAATGGCAACTGGGACAGGATCGAACTTTGTCCCTGGAGAAGCATTTTCAACTGCTAGGACAAAGCCAACTGCACCGAGGCTCTTAGCAGTCTCGGAGACTTTCTTTACTGAAGCAGTTCCAACGACAAAGTTGAAAGAATAGCCACAGAGAAGAATGTTGCCCTGCACCAAGTTTTTGTTGAAAACTTCGGGGCGTTGGCAATCAGCAGGACTGTATTTGGCTGCGGAAGAGTCCAGTAGGACGTCATTTGCTGCAACCAAGGTGAACGTTCTATTTGCCGGTGTAGGAGCTGCAGGAAGAATCGATACAATGAACTTTTGACAAACCAAAGATGCAAAAAAATGTACTAGATATGAAATTCATGTACTTTTGATCATGGCATGGCAGAATTGAATTTGTATAACTTACGAGACAAACCGACTCCAGCTAAGATTTTCCCATTTCCTAAGGTGAGATGATTCTTGTATCTTCGGTCATCGACTGCAGCAGCTACGGTTGCTATCCACGGGCTGTAGGATAGCAAGGTCTTGGGAAAAGGACCACCATTTCCGCCTGCTTGTACGACAAAAACACCGGCTTTCACAGCTGAAAGAATGGTGGCGTCGAAAGGGTTTAGAAATGTGGTTTTAGTAGTAGCTGGAGGGCTGTTCGGGCCGACTGAGAGGTTCAAAATATCCACACCGTCATGAACAGCCTATCAAAACATAATGCTACTAGTCAATTTGTTGGAAGCAAAATATGAAAGATTTCTCAGACCAAGATATGGAGGCAAGAATAGCCATGAATAGCACAGCTCTTCTTGATATAAAGATAGAATTAAGAGTACCTGATCAATTGCAGCAACTACATCAGCAACAAATCCACCGAATAGCCTATATAGTGCTTTGTAGACGGCAATTCTACAAAAAGTATATACTGAGAATAAGTTTGTGTCACACAGCAACTCAGTAGTAAAGAACATTACCTAGCGCGGGGCGCCATTCCACTTGCTCTTCCAAATTCGAATCCATGCATCCGGACTGGAATCCCATTATTACCAGCTGCAATAGCTGCTGTGTGACTGATGGAAGATAATAAGAAATTAAGTTTGAAACTGTTCTTATACATATGCCAAAAAACTGCAAAAGAATAACTACATAGATTGTAAATGGAGTGCATGTTAAAAGATATAGTTGAAGTAAGTTCATGTTTACACAAGTGTCGTAAATTAAAGACCTTTGTTAGCCTCTACAGCTACAGATTCAGTTTAAAGGTTTGATAACGAAAACAAAGCTTTTTAGTGAAGTCCCTCCGTCATGATGAAATTTTTTATCATAATACTAAATTGTGTCATAATTGAAACACCTATGCATCTAAAGTACTTCTGAGCTCGATAACAAGAGCGGTATTTTTGAAAGCAATCCCCATCTCTTTCACAACAAGTTGATCCTCCCCAATATTGAGAACAAGGAATAAAAAGAAGATAAACACGGTCTTTTACGAAATGTAAAAAAATAATGGAAGTGATTGTTAGTTATTAAGTAATAATAATCATAGTACAGTAAAACAGACCTTCCATGGCCATCCCCATCAAGGGGAGAATCGAAATCAGTGTCAGGGTTAAATGCACCAGCAGTTTTAGCCGCCTCAGCGAAATGCTGAGCTCCAATAATCTTCCCATTACAGAAGTCCTTCTTTGTGTCCGGGTCCACCTCGCATTTACCGGTATACTTTGGAAGTGGTCCATAAGGATCAGTATTATGTGAAGCGAAGCTCGGATGATAAGGATATATTCCTGAGTCAACAAATCCAATTACAATATCCTCTCCAGCCCGGTCAAATCCACCTCCAGTAGGCCAAACTCCGGTTGGAAGTCCCAAGAATTGCGGAGTATGGGTGGTGAGTTTCCTCACTTTCCAATCCCTATCCACATACTTTACTCCATGCGCTCGTCTAAGTATTTCTGCCTACCAATACGCTCATGTATGAGAAATACATGTAAAGGAGCTCTGCTGCTGGTAGGCTCAATGAAAAAGAAAGAAGGAAAAAAGTATAACATAAAATCACCTGCTCAGGTGAAATATGAACTGCAAATCCATTAATAAGATGACGGTAGCTATATAGCTTTTTATAGGTTCCTTGATCAAACAGCATGCCGAGAAGCATATCATGCCTCTTTTCTAGATGGCGGGCGTATGATATGACCAATTCACTGAAAAACATAACAAAACAAGGAGGAATACAAGATTTTAGATTTTCAGATTCATAGACTTGTTTTACAAGAAGAGGATGAGTATGATCACACTTCCACAAGTTAATGATTCGTGCTCGTTGGTGTACTAATCAGAGTACAGCAGGGGAAACCTCAGATGAAGTTAATTAACCAACAACGTTATAGAGTTATAAACACATTAAATCCACATGAAGTCTAGAGAATAATGATTTAACTGTCGACCCAAGAAAATCGCCTACTAAACGTTATGATACAGCCCCCACGTGATTAAGCTAAACGAGTGGCAATTAAGACATTTTAACAGATAAGTAAGTTCTAGCTTAGCAACTACATATTGAGCTAAAGGATATGTTAGGAGTACCTGGTGGCATCAATCTTTTTATCGGAATCAGAATCGACTGCAGTGGCTTCATAGCCATTAATGCCACCTCTATAGCTTATCACAGGCTCCCCTTCAAGTGTCACTATGTATATTTCTGCTTTCCCCAAAATCACAACACCTAATAAAATAATGAACACAACACAGCCATTCATATCCACCCTCCTCATGCTAGCAAAAATTCCTCGAACTCCAGTTTGCAAATCAAATCTGATCACATACACCAAATTCAGTAAACATTTAAATCAATGACAAAATAACTCACTGGCCAAGATAAAATAATCAAGAAATAAACTGCTTAATTTATAAAGGTAAATAGCTTTATCCAAATAAAATTTTAAATCCATCCCACATAACTTACATCATGTCATCTTTCAAGAAAAACTTACAAAACCAACCATATATCTTCTATACACCATATATATATATATATATGTATACGTATATTATATATGTATAAAGAGTCAAAAAAAATTACCAGTGAGCCTAGTAAATAAACAATCAATGATCCAATATGCAACTCGAAAGTTCAGTAATAGTTAGCTTGCTCTTTACTCTGTTTTCTTGCTCACATTTTCTCCATGTGAATGATTACCTGCAACATGGGCTGATTTTATGAATACTATATACGTGTACATGTATAAAGAAAGCGGCAACATCAAGCAAAGAAGAAGCAGAAAATATATGAGAAACCAACTAAAAATCCCCTCAAAACAGAAAAAAAAAAGTATGAAAGCTTAGATTTTTAGTTAAATTGATCCAAGAAAAGAATAATACCCAGAAATGCAGCACGAAATAGTAGTGTCACTCCACTTTTTCACCAAGTATGGAAGAAGTAAACATCAAGAAAAATGCAGTCCATCAACCATCTACATCTATTTTCAGTTACGCGGAAGGGGAAGCAAGCTGAAACGAAGTGGAGTGAAACTGTTTTTCTTTTTTTTATGTTTCGTCAATTGATTGTTTTGGTGGGTGGTTGTGAAACTGTGAAATGTGAAAAAGTTTTTGAGTGAGTGGAGGTAGTTAGGGTTCTTCTGATTGAGTGAAATTTAATTATTGGAGAAATGGCGAACAAAGGACGAGTCTTGATGATTCCATTAAACTATTGCTACCAGCTCACTCTCTCTCTCTCTCTCTCTCTCTCTCTCTCCTTTATAGGTGTCACAGGAATAACAGTTCCCGTTGATCTTGTGACCGCAAAAGTAGAGGCCGCAATTCACCTTCCAATTTGGTGCATTTTAATTTATTTTTTAATACTATTAAACCTCTATAAAGTAGATGGATAAAAATATATATTTAACGAGATTATTATTTTTAATACATTAAATAATGAGGCAGTCAGAATTAATCTCTAAGAGAGAGTGCTTTATGTCCCAATATTTGTGGTTCAATTGATTTCGGTACGGGAATTTAGAAAGTAGTGTTATATGGTGCAGATTATTTGACTTTTTTATGGTTGTTTTAGACCACACATTTATTACCTTTTTAAAAGTGAACCACAAATAATGGGACATCTATTTCGAAAAAAGTGAGCCACAAATATTGGGACGTAGGGAGTATTACTCTCTCAAATATTATTTTATTAAAATTTAAATGTAGAATCATTATTTTTATGTTCTTGAATGAATAACACTATAAATAAAACATTTAATAACCATTTATTACATTTAAATAAGATACGAAATAGAGGAAATACAATAGAAGCAAACTCCAACATATATTGAAAATATAATAAATATCACACATGCACTACTATTCGAATATAACATTTCACCTAATAAATTGGGTCCAATAACGACACATCGTAGTGTCAAGCTAGCTGTGATCCGAAATTTATAATTCGGAATTGAAATATATAATTTCAATGATACAAAATACTGAAATAGTGATTTTTTATATAATAATAATAATAATAGATAAAATTTTAGATTTTAAGAGAATTGGATAGTGGTTGGCCCTACCGGAACCTCTTGTGTCGGCTCATGCTAATACTTTTCATAAATAAAAATATTATTTCCTCTATCCCAAAATTCTTGTCCACTTTATTTTATGCACGATTTTTAAAGAGAATTATTAATTGTGTATAGAGTGGTGTAAAATTGTGAATTTTACAAAAAAGTTACTCCCTCCGTCCCGTCCAACTTGTCTTGTTTCTTTTCGGCACGGAGATTAAGATGAATGAGTAGTTGTGTGTAGATAATTGGGTAATTGTATGTAAAGAGGTAGGTCCCATAAAGAAAAAGTGGTAGGTTGTGTATTTTCCTTTTTTTGGAAACAAGACAAGTCGGGTGGAACAGCCAGAAAAGAAAAACAAGACAAGTCAAGCGGAATTGAGGGAGTATGTATATTAATTTACTAAAAAGGAAAAATGGACAAGAATTTTGGGATAATTCGAAATGGAATAGTGGACAATAATTTTGAGACGGAGGGAGTACATATTTATGTAAAAATTATTTAAATGTAAATAACCAGGCACAATTTTGTCTCTAAAACATTTAAATCATACTAGATTAAAGTGTTCATATGATGTTATGCAATTATTATTATTTTATTTTTTGGATAGTTAGGTAACTCCAAGTTTTGGTGTTCACAGGTAAATTCTATCTAACGGCCTCTGTGATTCTAATGATTTTTGGTCATAAGCTAAATATCTTGACGATGTGCCATCTTATTGGGATATTATTATTATTATTATTATTATTATTATTATTATTATTATTATTATTATTTCCTATTATGAAGTATGAAGTAGAGTAGGCCAAACCAAAAGTTTCAAGTGATATTTTTCCATCATAAATATATTTCCAAAATTAAGTAATCATTTCAATGTGTACTGTTTTTTGCTCAAATATATTCCCAACAAATAAAAACTATAGTTACGTTAAAAGTTGATATTATTTTAATGCTAAATATTAATAAGTGTCAGGTACGCTGAGACAGCCCTGCAAAATTATTAAACTATTCCTTTCAAATGTTTGAACAACGAATGGCAACATAGCCGTGACCGTTGCATTTCATTTATTTCCCAATCTGATGCCACATTTTTTAAATAAAATAAAGGTGACAGTATCATAATTTTATAATAATAATTTCCCCCCTCGATAAATCGATCCAATTAATTAAATATTCATTAATACAATTAATATACATAGCCGTTATTGCATTAATAATAGTTTAAAATATATTGGGACAAAAATATTATCCCTCCGTCTCAGCCGACTTATCTTATTTGGTTTCAGCACGGATATTTTAATGAGTAGGTGATTGTGTAAAAAAATAAGTGATTGTATATAAAAAGTGAAAATTTATATAGTAATTATTTTCGTTTTCTGCTTTGTTATTCCCATCATCCTGTAACCACAGGATGATCCAGAAGAAAGGTGGCAGGATTCGAACCTATGGCCGGCCCGCCCCTAACCTGCTGGGTTGGGTGGCCGGGTCCCTCGTCGCCTCTGTACCCGAAACAGATGCGCTGCACTACCCAGCGTGTAACCTTGTCTCCCCTACTCCTCCTCTGGTTTGGTTGTGCCATTACCAATCGCGGCTCCGGTCCTCCGGCCGCCCCTGACCTAAGAAGAACGATTATCCTTATGACCAAATAGGGACCAGCTTACTTACTTCTCCAGCGATAGTTCCACGATCTCCACCCGCAACTTGTTGGGGGTAGAGGCATCAAGTTAGAATATAAGATAAGTCGGGATGAGGCTACGAAAAGCAATACACGACAAGTCGGTAATGTTCCTCCCAATCAAAAAAGGAAGGAAAAGGGGTTAGCTTCATTGATGCGATGCAAATTGAAAAGCATTAATTTCCGGACCCCTCTTAGCTTCTGACATCATAACTACTTTCATTAGTCCCTTCATTTAATTATTAATAATATAAAAAAAATTAGAATACCGAGTGTGAATTTCTCCCGACATTAAAATTATACTTAATAATTTGTCGTAATCGGTCACTTTTATCAACATGAGAGTTCCCACCACAGTTGTCGTATTCTTTTACATGACATGTGCTTGTAACACAAAGACTATATCACTTGCTGCTGTCTCAATTTACGGGGTCCCGTTGTGAAGTTATGATATAGTGATAATGTGAATTATCTTATTAAAAATTATTAACTTCAATCTCATTAATATTTATAAATCGAGCATATAAAAAAATCAATCTTGTAATATATCCCAATTATACTACAAGACAATCAAACCGAAAGTAAACCAATCAAATACAGTGGCAAATTGGGCCTTAACCAATCAGAAGCTTTGACTGTTAAAACAACTATACATCTGACGTCAGCGGAATTAATTTTGTCTAAACCAATCATCAAAGAGAGAAAATAGTGAGGGCTTTTCTCATAAAATATCGAGGTCCTAAAATAGATTACAATAAAACCTCCTTAATTTAATACTCGATAAATTAATAATATTTTTAAATTAATATTTTTCTCCGGTCCCGATTAGGGTCTGTGTAAAAAATCATCAAATTCAATAAGGTAATAAGATAATAATTTTCAGAAAACTTCAATATAAATATATGGTCTATCAAAATCATAAATTAATAATTATTTAAATTACTAGAATATTAAGACAATTTTATAAAATATAATTCTAGTGTTGACTGTTTTTTTCTAAAACATAAATCTAATTGTTTTTGCCATCATCTATAAATAGTAAATAATATTACCATTATACATTGAATATATTTTAATAAAAATACAATGAACTTAATTTTATTGTTCCTAAATAGTCAAACGTTTCATTATATTAAAACAATGAACTTAATTTATTGTTCCTAAATAATGTAGTCAAATAATTCATTGTATTTTTTACGGTTCACTATTTTTAGAGGTTAACTATACATTCTACTTCGTTCAGGTCGAAAACTCTCTTTAAATTAATAAATATTAATTTATAGATAAATTAATATCTCTCTAAAATAATAAAATCTCTCGATCCCAACTATATTAATTTAGAGAGGTTTTACTGTATATATTTTTCTCATAAAAATCGAGGTCTGAAAAATTGGAGAATATATTTTTCTCATAAAAATCGAGGTCTGAAAAATTGGAGAATTTGATGGGTGATGATCATGAATTCATGATAATACCATGTGCATGGAAAAAGAGACAAAATCATAAGTGTGGATAAAATGAGTGAAAATGACACCCATTATTCTGCAACTGGCCAAATAAAGTTGTTGTCACGCAGTAAATATGTTGGTGTCATTTCAATTAAACTTACACTCCTAAATCAATATTTACTACGTACAACATTGGATTAATTAGTTGCAATACCTTTTTGGTCGGTTAATGTTAGGTGGATCATTGGATTAATGGGCTCTAAATGAGAATTTAAACATCAAATTAAATGTAAGAAAAACTAATTTTATACATAGATGCCCAACTCTTTTCTTGAAATTTTAATTCTGTCAAATTCATGAAATTTTTTATGAGCACCAATTTTTTTTATATGACGAGATAAATCGGAGCTGCAAAACTGAATTTATAATTATATGTTTATTGAGGAATGTTTATAGGTTACTAGTTGGAGTTGGATACTCGATTTGGTGGTGTGAAGTGGGGCTTGAATTGGTGTAGCTTGGGTTTGTTTATTCTTGGGCTTGGTCTTGGGGATTTCTGCGTATGTTTTCTTCTGAAAAATCTAATCCTAAATTGAAATGATATAGAGTTGAGGCATGTCGAAATTCACTAGTTCGAAACACATGCAATATCTTTATGTGATCCTACGTACTCCTTCCGTTCTATTATTACTATTCTATTTCTTTGTCACTCTGGAGAATAAGAAATTTTATTTAGGTATTTATTTTATGAATTTTAATTGTACTGAGGAATAGATAGAGTTTTCTAGTACTCCCTCCGTCCCACTATTATTGTCCTTTTTAGTTTCGGCACGGAAATTAAGAAATTTTATTTAAGCGTGTATTTTATGAGTTTTAATTGTATTAAGAAACGATTACAATTTTCTAGGAGTGGTTGGGGGAAGAAATGATAATTTATCCAAATTTTTGCAGGGCATAATTGAGACAATAGATTTTTTTTTTGTAGTTTAAGAAATAATCTTAAATTTTCAAAAAGTTAAAAATCATAAATTTTCGAGTACGAAGTGGAACGAAAATCGTGTGAGAGATAGATTTTTGGAGATAGAGAGAGTATGATAATGTGGGGATGTGTATTAAGTAGGAGGGACCCACTTTATTTTTTATTTAATAGTCGTTTTTGCTATTTTAGGAAAGATGACAAAAATAATGAGACAACCGATTAGGAAAGTAGGATATTAATAACGGGATGGAGGGAGTAATTGTTGATGGGAATGATTGAGAATTCTCAAAAGGATTAGAAGTTAATTTTTTTTATTTTCGAAAATAGAACAATAATAACGGGACGGTCCGATTAAGAAAGCCGAATAGTAATAGCTAAACAAAGTGAGTACTTTTTTAAATAGCAATTACTCACTCTGTCCTAAAATTCTTATCTATTTTCTTTTCGCCGCGGTTTTAAAAGAGAGTTGTTAGTAGTGTGTAAAGTTATTTAAAGTTGTCGGTCACACAAAAAAGTAGTGTGTAATAATTTGCTAAAAATGAAAAATGAACAAGAATTTTGGGACAACTTTATATGGTATAATGGATAAGAATTTTGGGACGGAGGGATTATACTCATAAAAGAAAAAAAGTTCAGCAATGATTTTTATCCCAATCCGGATCTTCTGGCCCAATTTGTGAAGAACACTACATGGCCCACCAATCAAATGGTGTCACGTGTATTTTTAAAATTAAACAGGCACTATAATATTAACTAATGATCCACCAATACACGTGACACCGCGTGATTGGTGGGCCACTAAGTGGTACTTGCATTTTTGGGCCAGAAGATCCCCGGCGTTTTTATCCAAGTCGTGTGGGAAAAAGATGGATTTATGGAAGCGGCCAAACGCTCCCCATCCCACTTAGGGGTGTAAAGGTTCGTTTCGGTTCGGTTTTTAGTACAATTTAGGAACCGAACCGAACATATGAAAGTGGTTTGGTTCGGTTCGGTTTAAGGTGTACTTTACTTTTGGAACCGAACCGAACCGAACCGCTTAGAAATGGTTCGGTTCGGTTCGGTTCATCGGTTCTACCTTTTTAAATCCTAAATAGATTTTTTTGAACTATAATATTCCATACATGCTTAACGTGAATGAAATTCAAGCACGACAACTCCAAAATACTAACAAAATATAAATATACTAAACATAACTACAAAAGTTAATCTCCAACTAGGCTCCAAAATATTAACAAAGTATAAATATACTTAACATAACTACAATAGTTAATCTCCAACTAGGGGAAACAAATTCATGACTCCACAATCCACATAGGCATTAGCAAAATGAAACAACTTCATGACTCCACGTAAACGGATGAACTAAGAACTCCCAGAAAAAATTCCTACGGATGGAGGACTTGTTGTTCAGCTTTTACGTTTTGGTAGAAAAAGTGAAAATAGTATTGAGAATTAATTGAGAAATCAAAAAGATGGAAATGAGAATTGAGAAGACAAAAGAGTGGTGTAGCCAGGACTCAGTTGTGCACCGTGCCCTACTGCCCTAGTTTAATAGTAGTATTAACATCTCTTTTTTAATTTTTTAATTACATATTTACATATGTATCAATTACCTACTATACTCCTAGTAATCACATATTAATATACTACCTAGTAAGTAAGTAGTATGTAGTATTAACAAAAATCTTTATATTTCATTCGGTTCCATTGGTTCGGTTCGGTTTGAGCGGTTTCTAAACATTTGGAACCGTGAACCGAACCGATTGTAACCGATTTCAGAAAATATAAACCAAACCGAACCACGAAACCGAACCGCATTTTTCGGTTTGATTCGGTTCGGTTCCGTCGGTTTCGCGGTTCAGACCGGAACCACTTACACCCCTAATCCCACTTAACTTTTTATCGTATCATAAATTGACAACACATTTACTAATTATTACTCCCTCCATCCCATTATTCTTGTCCGATATACCAAATCGGGACATCCCGAAATTCTTGTCCACTTTCCATATTTGGCAAAAAGTAAAACAATTAATCTAACTTAATCATACTTAAAAATAATTAACTATCCTTTAATTAAACATATTACTCCCTCAATTATTACACCCCTCAATTACTCCCCTCACATTTCACTCTCACTACAAACCCTACTTTCATTCTAAATCAAAATCCGCCGCCCCCCAACCTAATCTTGAAACCATTTTCTTCCTCAGGAAGAACTTGTTCTTCGAAAACTCTTGCTTCCATGAAATCGGAGCCATGGGTCGGTCTCACAGCCGATGACTTCCCCCACTAGCTGACGGGAATTGGGTGTCGATGAAGAATCGAAGCAACTGGGAGAACGGTGAGGCCACAAACATACCGTGTTCGAATCCGACGCCCTCCGTCCTTAATAAGCCCAAGTCGCCTTCTTCACCGACAGATCCGCCGAGTTCTGGCGGCAAGACGTTGGCCATGGGCGACGCCACAGTCGCTGTGATGAAACCGGAAGAAAATTTCTCCTGCAGCCTTCCCCCCTCGCTGTCGAGAGGTAAATCGGGCCTATCCCCTACTTTATCACCACCGACCGCCCAGATTTGTCCCAACTGTGGGTCTTTGGTTTCCGAGGCTACCGATCTGAGCGGATCTGTAGGCGTCGCCAGCCACCAACAGATAGATATTACCACTGATTCGGAATTGTCGAAGATGCTGCAAATCTTGCTGCCATTGTACTTCAAGCCGGTGAGATCTTTCCCTTGCATTCTGTGTTTATTCTTTATGTGTTTGATGTGGATTGAGTTGAGCATGTGTGTTCTAAATGGGGTGGTAGGTTCTAAAATGATGCAAATATGCTCACACTTCGCTGAAAAATGGAACATATCGATGATATGATTGAAAATATGAGATATGTTCTGATGCATTGTGGTTGTAGTGTTATCCTTAGAATTACTACAATTTGTTGTGCTCTGTGGCTTATATTCTGTGGTTGGTTTAATACTTGTTGTGCTCTGTGGCTTATATTCTGTGGTTGGTTTAATACTTGTGCTCTGTGGTTGGTTGAATATGACACTAAATAAATAAAGTAAAACATTAAGGTTGTCATTTAAGTGATCAAAAAGAAGAGATTATCTTTACAAGCACATTGCTCCCATCTACATGTCATCCAAAAAGAAGATTTGTTTTACAAAAATTATATGGCAGAGAATATCTAAATACCTACAAACTATTAATAGTAGCAACTTGTAATTCAAAACACCATACCTTCATTATATACCTAGCCTTGCTTGAAGTTGTGTAGTCTCTTCAATCAAGCCATTCTCTAGCATGTAAGTGAAACAATCTCTTACCAAATTGACATCTACTTCCAAATCTATTGGAAGGTTGTCTGGAAAGAGAATCCTTCTTCAAATGAGGCACCTTGTAATTATTTTGGCCTCTCACCTTCATGATCTCTATCAAGCACCCTTGTAGACTTAAGAACACCTTGTTAAGTGTCTGCGGGTCAGTTCTTCAAAAGAATTTTTGACTGCATCAATCAATTCATCAACATTTGTGCAGTGAGATTCGGATTGAATGCTCTGAATTGCTCTGAACCATCCTAGATCATTCACGTTTGTGTCTGGAGAGTTGGGTGGTTGGTGCATAAGCCTAATGTCAAATCCGTCTTGGCAGGCTGCTGCTCTAAAATCACAGTCAGAATCCTTAATGTGCGGTTTAGCATTATCTTGCTGTATAAAAATACACTTTGATGCTAAAGCTGGCCATTTGCTTCTAATTGCTGGCATAATCTGTTAGGATAGAAAACCTTAGGATTAGTATATTGAACTAGTATGAATTAATAATAATGTACTGTATTGAAAAATTGGAAAGGTTAGATGTTCTTCTTTTGACTGTTTTTGGCAGAGCACAACAAGAATGCCAAATCAGAATCTGACTGTTTTTGACTTCTTTTTGAATGACTTGTATGTCTGATTACCAGAACATTACCTGACTAATTAGGCATTCCTTTGTCACCTCTTTGGTTATTGACTCTATTGGTTTTGTCTCCAAAGTGCCAGCTGGCCTGTTTTTGCTCTTCCTTTTAGCTGCAACCTTTCTTGTAAATGGAAAGATACCTATCTTTCCATCGAACAATACTTCACCATTCCCGTCCAAAAAATTGGGCGGCTAACAAAGACACATGAACATGATTTTCTCTATAAACTTCTTGCTCTTGCAAGTTCGATGGGGTTCGGCCTCATTTGGGGTGAGATACATTTTATGTGAAGCCCTAGTCATATAAAACCATTTCTCATCGATGTGAACTATGTTATGCATGCTTTTGAAGGTCAATCTTTGTATTATTCTATCGAATTGTAGTGCCTCTATTGAAAATCTTAGTCTTGAGAACTTGTTATCTAATGTGAGTGCAGGTTTTATGCTATTAGTGTGTGCTCTGATTAGACCTTCACTAAGCCTTCTAAACATCGTGCTCTTACTCATGCTAATCCCAGAAGCTAACCTTCGAATAGTCGATCTCTTCAAAACTGACAGATTCTCCATTAAGGCCAAATCGAGTGGAATTCTTGGCATGCCTGAATTTCCTTTTTTGGCTGAAACAATTTGCATGACTTCCCTTCTTCACTTTGTTTTTTTGCTGTAGCCCATGCCCTAGACACAGTTTTTTCACATCAGTCGAACTTGTGGGCAGCCTCGGTGATCTTGCAATGGATTGGTCTACCATTTTTGCTGTTGGAAAGAAGGAACTGGATGATGGCCAGTTTTTCCACTGTAGTAAGATCTTTTCTTCTTACCATGTTTTGGTTTTTGAATCTTCAAAAGTGAGTTTTTGGAATGTACTGTGGTATTTATAAGTAGTGGTTATGGAAGGAATCTGACTGTTTAATTTTTGATTTTGATTATGGAGGGAATTGTATGTTTAAGTAGTGGTTATGGAGGGAATTCTTGGTCTGCCTGAATTCGATGGTCTGCCGCATTCTGGATGGAAAATATTGGATGTAAACGTTTCATTTGGTTTACAACGAGAATATATTGGATGTAACATTTCACATTCTATAATTTTTTCACTTTTCATTTGGTTTCCTGCATTATTTTTGGAATATATTATTCAGAGTTGGTACAATTATTGAGTTATTTTAGTATCAATGTTCTAGAAAATTTTATTTCAAATATTTGGCAGTGACAACGAAAATCATGGGACGAGAATTATTCATGATAGAATTATTAACGAGAATTTTAATTAAAAGAAAGTAGAGAGGGAAGAGAGAGAAAAGATTTACAAAAATTATAAATTGAGGACCACAATAACTACACAATTAACAATCCTTCTAAAAAACCGCGCCGAAACCAAATTGGACAAGAATAATGGGACGGAGGAGTACCATTTACCATGTCTATGCAGCAAATAGCGACAGCAAATATAATAAATTCTTATTTTATAGAGAAAGAAACTTCATTGGTTGGTTAGATTAGATTAATATAGCAAAGCTCTAAATAATCCCTCTCTCTCTCCACCTTCAACTTCTCTCTCTAGATTTCTGCTTGCTGTTGTAAAAAAATTCTCCTTTTCTCCAGCCTAAACCTTTGCTTGGAGTTTCTCAAAATCTTTTCAATTCTGATCTTCCTCAATTTCATGCACTCACCTCTCGGTTGTGATTATCCACGTCCCTTCAATTTCATGCCAAACGGTTCAGCGGAGAATCCGATTATTTTGCAGAGACAAATGTCGATGTTCTAGGGCAACCGTTCGCCGCGGATTGCTGCATAAAATCCGAGAGAATCTTCATGTTCTGAGCGTGAATTGGGAAATGGTGTTTAAAAGTAGAATTGTTATCCTATGCAAATCATCGTGAAGGGCGGAACTTTTAGCTGGATTGAAGGAATAAAGAGGAAACGGAAAACAAACCGTTTTAGGGAGTAAAAAGGAAAAATTACAGGGCATTCATGGAGACTGCAATGCCTGAAATGGCATCATGTTCGCGTCGTTTTGGTGGCCTTAGAGGGGTCAAATGGCGCGCGGATTTGGGGATTTTACCACCTTCTGATTCTGCAACTATCGACGATCTTCGCCGCGTCACTGCCGATTCTAGGAGAAGGTAATGCTTCCGACGCTTTTTTTAGGGTGTGCATCTCGCATTGTACCTGGATCAACACTAAATAATTTATTTGATTTTGATGCTCGCTTTGTTCGTATGATGTTTTGGCAAGTTCGTTTGCTGATTTCATCCATGATTTCTTTTGGCATCTGGTTTTCATTTTTAGGGAGCATTAAATGTAGGCAGGAGGTGAAATTAATTATGTTTGTAGCATCTGGCTTTCTGGTTTTCATTTGCATTTGGCATCTGGTTTTCATTTGCATTTGGCTCGTATAAGTGTTCGAAGGGTATTTGATTTCTTTTTGAAACTATATCGATTGTAATGTATGAGAGGTGCCCTGCATTTTTTCCTATTTAGTGTACACACTTTTGCATCTTTTTATTGTATCTGCAGTTGTAATGTGTATGATTTTGACAGGTATGCTGCATTGAGGAGGCAGCTTTTGGTTGATCCACATTTACCAAAAGATGGAAGTAATTCTCCTGATCTCGTCATGGACAATCCTCTGTCCCAAAATCCTGGTAGGATTTTATTCTCTCTGGTTTTAAAGATGTCACAAAACAATCAGGATTCCAACCATTTCCTATGTTTCTGGCTGCTCTTGTCTAGGACTTGTGTAAGTACTAAGTTTTTCCTGTTATCATTTTTATGCTTGTAGACAGCATGTGGGGTCGCTTCTTCAGAAATGCCGAACTGGAGAGGATGGTTGATCAAGATTTGACGCGGTTGTACCCTGAAAGAGGCAGCTACTTTCAGACAACTGGATGCCAGGGTATCTTAAGAAGGATTTTATTGCTTTGGTGCCTAAGTCACCAAGAGTATGGCTATAGGCAAGGTATGAAATGTTTATTAATTTGTACGGCTGTAGACAAGGTAGAAAAGTTCCTATTAATATTTTGGTAGTACAACTTATATTTTCTCTTCAGCTTTTTTATTTTTATTTTATGCTCATGCTGTGTTCTGGTGATGCATTGGAGGTTAATTATTTTCTAAAGTATCCTTGAACTTATATGTGATACTATCTCTATGAGTTAAACTATATATTCTGAGGTCGTTGTAGTAATTGTTTTCTTTATTTCGTCAGGGATGCACGAACTCTTAGCTCCACTGTTGTATGTTCTTCATGTTGATATTGAATGCCTCTCAGAAGTGAGAAAAACTTATGAAGACCATTTTGTTGACAAATTTGATGGCTTTTCATTTCATGAAAATGACTCGACATATAAGTTTGATTTTAAGAAATTTCCGGAATCTATGGAAGATGGGAGCAAATGTAAAAAAAGTCCTAAAATAACCAGTAGTCTCACTGAACTTGATCCAGTGATACAAACCATTATCTTACTAAGTGATGCCTATGGGGTGGAAGGTGAACTTGGTATTGTCTTATCGGAGAAGTTTATGGAACACGATGCATACTCAATGTTTGATGCTTTGATGAGTGGTGCTGGTGGTGCTGTTGCAATGGCAGAGTTTTTCTCACTTTCTCCTTACCGTAGTTCACATTCTATGTTCACCCCGGTAATTGAAGCTTCTGCTGCAATGTATCATTTGCTTTCTTTAGTTGATTCATCTCTCTATACTCACTTTGTGGAGTTAGGGGTTGAACCCCAATACTTTTCTCTGCGCTGGTTAAGGGTATTATTCGGACGTGAATTTTCTCTAGAAGACCTTTTGTTAATATGGGATGAAATATTTGCTTGTGACAACGTAAGGTTTGTGAAAGCAGATGACAATGATGCCGAATCGAACTCTGGAGTCCTTAGCTCCCCCAGGGGGGCATTCATTTCGGCTTTTGCAGTTTCCATGATACTCATGATAAGGTCCTCTTTGCTTGCCACTGAGAATGCCACTGCTTGTCTTCAGAGATTGTTGAACTTTCCAGATGATGCAAGTCTTGTGAAGCTAGTGGAGAAGGCAAAATCCTTGCAGAATCTTGCAGTAGAAGTAAACAACTCCAGTTCTCTACATGTTCATCCTGGACTGTATGATGAAGGGAAGCCGGTGGGTACTAGGGGTTACAACCTTGGTCTAGATTCAACTTCTCCAAGAACTCCTCTAAGTGACACACCTCAGAGCTACTGGGAAGAAAAGTGGAGAGTGTTGCACAAGGAAGGAGAATACAAGCAAGCGGGTGGAGAAGAAAAAGTTCCGCGCATCAGAAAAGGCTGGTCAGCAGGGAAAGTTAAAAAACATCAGCGCTCTAGAACTGAGTCTGATATATCATCACCAACAAAAAGTGCCAATACTCATGATCCATCTGTTCGGAGAAGTTTGTTGAGTGATCTGGCACGGCAGCTTGAATTAGATAATAACGAAGAAAACGCTGTGGTTACTGAATCTGCAGAGCAACGGGATATGGTTGAGGCTAACGAGGGATCAAGTGGTATGTTGGCTGGGGCTGGGAGAGAAGAAAATGGTCCCACTATTTTCTATCCACCCAGTCCTAGTTCCAATGACAGGAACGTTGATCAGGATAATGCTTCAGAACGAAGTAGTGTTGCATCGAACTCATCCATTGATGGAAATGATGCTGGATCATATGTGACTAACCCGAGAATCTCTTCTATTCGCATCTCTTGCGCCTCACCTGATGTTTCTTCAAGATATACCCAAAATGGCGATTCTCCAATGAGATCACCAAAACTCATGCAATTCACAAGAACACTTTCAGGTAAATTTAATTGGTTGTTGAAGTTGGGACGAAATGCTAACGAGGGAACATCTGTGACACCCCATGCGTCTGAAGGAGCCAAAGACTCTAGTAGTGAAATTGATCAGAACAATGTTCCTGACTGTTCCGTGGCTGATGGGCGTGATGGGCCTGTTGGCCCTTCTGGAGACAGCAAAAGCGAAACAGTAGACCGGAATTCGATGGTTAACCCTGGAAATGCTAGTGAGGTAACATCTGAGAGACTCAGTGCATCTGAAGAGGCCAAAGAATCTGGTGGTGAAATTGATCAAAACAATGCCACTGGCTGTTCTGTGGCTGATGAGTGTGTTGGCTCTTCTGAAGTAGACCAGACGGTTAGCCTCAGGAACCTCGCCCAATCCATGCTCGAGAACATTCAGGTCCATGACTATAATCTGGTTCAAGAATTAACTAATTGGTCAGACTGGGTTACCAAAATTGCCTCATCATATTACTTCCTAGAATTTGAGTAAAGCTTAATCAATGACCCTGCACATAATTAAGCTGAATATGATTCAAATCAGGTATTATGAAATAAAGGTTGCTGAAGGAACCTTGTTTGCAACTGACTTTGCTAGATTATATGAAGTAACTGGTTTATCTATAGTAGCATGAAATTGAATTTATGCTCATCAGAAGTGTTTCTCTGATGTCATAACATAGTGATGAAAAATGCTGTGTCTTGAACTTGTGTATTTTGGTGTGGCAGGTGATTGAATCTGTCTTCCAGCAAGATCATGGTGAAATCAAAGCACCAGAAAGCTTATCTAAGAATGGCGACGTTACAGCGATATCCGCGCTTAAAGAGCTTCGGAAAATCAGCAGTATTCTATCTGAGATGTGATCTGCCTAATTGCCCAAGCATTTTGGCAAAAATTTGTTTGGCTGGTAGCTGTGACTTATCTATCAGTTTCTTTCTTGATTTTTGATATGTATAGCATTGGTTGCGTATAGTGTGTACAGATTCAATCAAATAAAGAGAAACGAAATCTAACATGTATGAGATGTTTTTTAGCTGCTTGTAGCCACTAGCAAATACTCCCTCCATCCTATTAAAGTGATGCGTTTATTTTCGACACAAAAATCAAGAAAGTAGTGTTCAGTAGTATAAATTGTTTGATCTTTTAGTAGTTAAATGTAGACCGCACAATCTTTGTCATTTTCAGAAACGTGTTGCTTTAAATAGGACGTTCTAATAAGGAAAACGCATCACTCTAAATAGTACATTTGAATGCTCAACCAAAAGAAGATTGTAAGAAGTCTTGGCAAATTAGGAAAAATATGTGACTTCATCACCTGCTGATAAATTGTATAAACACAAAAGCATACCTAAAAAACAAGAAGAAAAAGAAGTCTCTCCAGAGAACAATGTATAACAATGTGTCAACTAGTGAAAGTTCTCTGGAGTTCTCTCATACCTAAAAAAGAAGAAAAACAAGTCTCTCCAGAGAGAGCAAATTACATGATTTAGGGTTTATTTACACCCTAATCTACATTATGGAAGCCTGGGAGAAGTGAAGTAATGAAACCAAAGACGATCATTTGGATCTCCTTTACAATTACCCAGAAACGGTTGCCACCCTCGCCTTGCCCAGGTTCGCCTGCAGCAGCTGCATGATCGTTGTCGACGATGACCCTATTCCCATCATTCAGTGGCTGATTCTCATTCTCACCTATAAGTTGACCCTCTGCTACGTCAAGATTATATCATTGAATTATATGCTCAATTACTGCTGTTTAACACGCTAATAGACGACAGTTCAGAAAGTAAATGAGCTTGCAAGTATGCATATATACAGGCAAGCATACATATTATTCATGCATCCTCTTTTCAGTTCATATGTGAGGTAATACCAACCAATATATTTCAGTACCATATTGAAGGAGCATGTGATAAGAACTAATTTCTTAGTTTGAGGTAGAAACAAGGAAAAAAAAAAGCATAGTTTAAAAGATATGGACAAATTCGAGTACTGTTCTTTCCATTATCAGAATTCTTCTTTGTTCTATTTCTTCTGGAAGGTAAGGGGTGTTGCTAATTCTTGTACTAACAAGCAACAAACTTTAAGATCGAGGACACTACAGCACTACACTTATATTCTGGCCATATTAACCACTTAATACCCTGGCCTTGGGAATGAAGAATTCCATAGGAATGAATTTGTCTCTGGGAAAGGCAAAACTTGCAGTTACTTGGGAAAATTGGTAAGTACTATCTTAGAAAATACTCTGTGGTATCTACTCCTTCTGTCCCATTATAAGTGGTTCGTATTCCTTTTTGGACCGTCCCATTAAAAGTGACTCATGATTAATATTCTAATACAATCTAGTGTACTTTTACACTACTTTACATACATTCCCGCACCGAAAAGTTTTGAGCCACTAATAACAGGAAGGAGTAGTACTGTAGTAGTTCTTAAATATTTGGTATATTTTCAGCTCATTGAAATTAATCATAAAGCTCCTCAGAGGTGTTCACCATATACCAGTTCAAGCAATCAGTGCAGTGCTTACCTGCTAAGCCAGCGTTTTCATTTCCTTGTTCACCAGCGGCAGGTAAATTTTCTGGCCTAACAGGCCTTGCTGGTGGTGCAGCTGCCCTACGCATGCCTTGAGAAAGCCATTGAATTACTGGCGCAAGAGCTCCAGTTTGATATCTGCACCAGTCAACAGCAATAACCGGGAATATCAACACAAGCACATAACATTAAATGGCACATTAAGTATCAAAAAAAGGGTAAATAGCAGAATACTATAAGCTTATCTCAGCTACATACAAGTAAACAAGTGAAGCAAAAAACACCAGGAGAGTTAGCCTTTGTCTAGATCCATCTTGGTTAAACAAGAATATAACCGCTGCCAGCTTTAGAATGAGCAGTATATCAAGCTGGATAGCAATTTGAAATCTCCGAACAACAACTTGTCTCTGAGGTCCAGCTTGTTGTTGCTGTTGTGGTTGCTGCCCGGTTTGTCCCAGCTCGCCACCCACCTCTCTGTTCTCCGGAGAACTTTGTTCCCTGGTAACAGCACATGAATTAGTAATGAAAAAACATAGCTGAAACTGTGAGTTACTTCATAGTTTACTACCAGATACTTCAGTCAGTATTCAGTTATACTCCCTCCGTCCCATAAAAATAACTTAAATCAGTTAATGACGGTAAGCACAAAGATATCAAATTAAGGTCCACTCAAGAATCCTTTCTTTACGATAGACTTCAGGAATACTTACGTAGGTAAGTTGTAGGTAAAAGGGATAAGAGTGTTGGGTGGAAAACCAGCAATAGGTTGCATATATGGAAGAACTGGAACAACATATAGGCCTGGCCCACGATTTATCTGTTCCTGGTACTGATTAGGAGGTAATAAGCCAGGAACAAGCATAGGATACATAACCGGGAACACTGGCTTATCTGCATGTTGTGATTTTAACTCATCAGATTCAGTAACCTGCAAATGACTAAGGATTAGATAAGAATACAATTGCGGAGCATGTCCCATCATATATTAAATTTTCTTCATACAAAAACAGTTTCTTCATTTGACTTTCGGTAAGATTTCAAGTTGAAATTGTACGCATTTACATTCCGTGTCTCTCTGCTCATTCACTGGACACCCACATCAAAACTCGTATTGCCACTCAATTTCAACTTCTAAAATTAATTCCATTATCTGATTCTTATACCAAGAAAAAAGGTGAAATTCCAATAGCTGAGGATTTTTTTGTTACAAAAGACAATGCTAAAAGTGAAGCTTTAGTGTTTCCTTCAGCTGGAAACAATTGAATATTTACAAGATCAATAACAAATCATGATACACGCCCATAAACATAAACAAATACGCAAAAACCAAAACCTAAAAAGTTCGCGATGTAAATATATGCATTAGAACTTATTAGCAGTCACTACAAAAAAATAACCAAAATCATGTAGGCAAACAAATATCATATAGTGGCCTCGATCACCATAAACGTGGAGATACATAATAAAAGGCGTAAAATTTACAATCAATGAAATTCAGACCTGAGATTGCTTTTCGCGGGAGTCCTGAGAGTAAGATTGATCGGTGGATGATGTAGAAGTTTCGGCCATCGCAAATACTAGAATGGAGATCTCAAAGCTTCGGTTCTAAATCAATATGAATCTTCAATTCGATCCCTAAATCCTAATTATAATTCGCTTCCCCTATTTTTTCAGTTTTTATTTGAAGAAAAATGCGTGTCATGTATGTCCTAACCAATGAGTGTCTGCCACGTTGCAATGCTAGAATGGCAAATCCCCACTGACTAGGCACCAGCATGTACAACTGTTGGTGGGGAATGTACAATTCTCGTTGCAACTATAAACTTAAAATTTTAAAATACAATTTTATAAGACAATTAAATACCTCAAAATAATACTTCATCCGTCTCATTATTTCCAACTCGTAAAAATTCAAACACATGAATTTAGGAGCTACTATTTAATTGGTTTATTTGGTGAAATTCACTTTATTAAAGCAACAAAAAATTAATCTTGACAACTAATTCGTTGTAATTTTCGGTGTCGGTCAAGGGACATCCAATTAAAAAAGCAAGTCCGAAATAATGAGATAGATAGAGAATTTCTCAATTAACTTATATGTTTTGAATATTATTTTAATAATAATTTATATAATAATTATGTTATGTGAAAGAAATGCTAGAAGCCATTTCAAATAATTTTACTCATCATATCATATAAATGTATATTTCCTACTTCAGATTTTGCATTAGTAAATGCACATTAATATGCAGCTATCAAGATTCATAAAAATATTGAATATTCCCCCAACATGAAGATGGTTTTCCATTCACCAAAATAGATTTTGTCCAGAAATAAAACACTAATTTATTGCAATTTTCATTTAGGATCCAATCCGAAAAACGAGCTAGAAATAATGTAACCGATGAAATATTCCTTATTAATTTATATTATTTTAATAGTAATAGATAAATGTTTGTGAAAGGAATGCAAGAACCATTTCAGATAATTCTAATTAGGGTTGTTATCGAACCGGGTCGAGCCGAGCTTTGTAGAGGCTCGGCTCGATTAGCCCCTTATTGCTCGGGCTCGAGTTCGGGTTCGAGCTCGGTACGAGCTTTAAATTCGGGCTTGATTAAAATTTATGATATTCGAGCTCGATTCGAAATCTCGATAAAATGTAAGAAAATAATTTTTTTTTAATTTTTTAATTCAGGATCGAAAGCTCGAATTCGGTATCGAAGCTCGAATTCGGTACGGAGGCTCGACTCGGTCTCAAAGCTCAAGTTTCAGTTCATCTGTTTCTTACCGGATTTGCTTCATACATATACAATAAGAAAAACTTTAAACTGTCTCAATTCAATAAAATTGAGCATGCTTCTTCTGCGATTATGGTGGGAAGTCACGGCGGCGGTCGCGACGTGACTCAGCGAGGCGGCAACGGTCACCGGCTCACCGCGGGAAGATGAAGACGAAGAGCAGAGGGGGCTGCTAGATGAACCCTAAGACGAAGAGCAGAAGGGGTTGTGCCTGCGTGAGTTTGAAATGTTTAGATGTTGGATCTTTTAGGTTTTAATTGTTTTTTATTCAAACAATAGTTTTTTTAGCAAATAAACTTAAATCAAATAATGATTTAAGTTTTTGTAGTAATATTATTAGTATTAATTTATTTTAAGTCATATGTTATTAAATAATTAATTTAATCGAGCCGGCTCGCGAGCTTTCGAACCAAATAGTGCAATATTCGAATTCGGCTCGAATAATTATCGAATCTCAAATATGAGATTCGAGCTCGAGCTCGATATGATCGAATTCGAGCCGAACCTTATCGAGCTCGACCCCGAGCTATTTGATAAAAGCTCGATTCGGTAACAACCCTAATTCTAGTCATCATATAAATAATAAATGTATACTTCCTACTTGGGATTTTGCATCAGTAGATGCAAACTAAAATGCTATCGTTTGACGGGTCAAGATTCGTAGAAGTAGAAAAATATCGAGTATACCCTCAACATGAAGATGGTTTTTTCCATTCACCAAAATAGATTTTGCCCAGAAATAAATCACTAAAACACCAGATTTCTTGTAGCAAAAACCAGATTGCAGCAAACAATTTGTGGTGCTAAAGAAGAGCAAATTTTCACTAAATAATAATAATAAGCTAACCCTAAGAGAGCCTCCTCATAAACCTTTGGATGCATGCATATGTTTCTGAAAATTGCAGCCATACTCAACTGGAGACTAACAACTTTGTACCATTTCACTACTCTGCTCTGCCTCATCACCTCGACACATCTTGCGAACCGCTACCCTTCGAACTGTTCAGCTTACGCCTTTTTGGAGCAAGCCGGGGCCTCAACTGCAAAGCAAGTTTTGATAGTTTATACATCAAAGAGCAGATGATGTGAGAGGGTAATACTACCAAGTATATGTAGACTTGATTTACAAAGCTTGCCTCACAAGTAATTAGGTTTAAAGGTTCAAATTAACACGAAGGTCCAAATAATGATGATGGAAACGAGATCACTTAAAAAAGGGTACAAAATATTCAAGAAAACGAATAAACGACATAGAGAACATACCATCTCCATGTACTTTAGCTGCTTCATGACTTCTTCTGTCTCTATTTCCTGAATCAACAATGCATAAGCATCTTATTCTAAAATGAATGTCAAGAACAGGAAAATCGAATCGTATAATATAACCAACTATCAGAAAATGTAGTTTTAGTACGAATACTAATTTTGTAGTTTTACCATTTAGGCAGAAGAATATGTATGGCCGTTTGATAACAAAACACAACTCGAATAATAAATTGCAATAACAAAATAAGAATTAGAGAAGTGCCTGGGGTACGGCACAATCTGCATGAGCCGGATTCCAAAGAATACACCGGAAGCATTCCCAGTTATCTGTTTGAACTTCAAAAAGGGGGGCCCTGCAAATGTGAAGTTCAAAACCCGGAAACAGTTATTGAAAGAGAAGATCAAACATCGCCAAGTTCAGTTACGTCTCGACAATTATTTGACAAACAATACGGACACAAACGAAAGATAACCATACATTGGCTATATGTCTGAATCTATGGTAGACTCCTTAATATTTTCTCACTAGATTGATGAGAAGCTATAAGCAAATAACATCGAACAAGGAGGATTGGTCCCATATTTGCTTTACAATCAAGAGGAGCCATTTTGTACTCCAAGTTAACAGAGAATCCTTCATTATGAGATTAATTGCAGATTTTACTTGGAGTTACGTCTTTTTAGTTGCAATGCATAAACTACTTAGGACCCGAATTATGTTTTCATTCCAGCAGGTAGGCAGTGTCGTATCCAAGGAGTAAGAGGGTGCAAACTTGTGCCTGTACTTCATAACTTGTATGGTGTTGTGGTGTCACAACCGTGCCCAAAAGAAACAAGACTTTAATAATGGGACGGAGGGAGTATAAGTAAAAACTAGTTTGAAGTAGAGGAGAAAGGGACTTAAAAGCATATGATTTTCGCTTCAAGCACTCCCGTACAAAATGCATAAAAAGGAGTAGCTCTCACATGTGCCCTTTTACGCTCTCATAAATCTGAAAACGTCTTTCTTCCTCCACGGTAATCTAAAGAATGGCGACCCAAAAACTCAAGCTATGATGATTCTCACACACTTGAGCATCTATCCATGTGCTTATGAGTTCAAGCTCAGACTGATAATTATTGATGGCACCCCACAAACAAAATAGAGCCCCATAGTAAGGCCTCCCCCTTGGTTATCTTTTTTATTAGTTCTTACGCTGCAGTTAACGATCGTCTAGTTGATATTAAACGAGAATAAAAATAGTGTAGAAGTACAAAATACTTTATTACTTTCCTTGCTAAAAAATCGACCAGTATCCCAATCCCGAAATTTATGCATGAAATAAAAGCATAAAGATACCTGCGCCATTTTCCACATACGGTTCCATCAACGCCTTCTCCTGCTCCTCCAATGACCTCCCGACACTGAAGCCAATTACCAATAGGACTGCGCTTCAAAGATTCTATAGTATCCGTCTCCTGGAGAGACATGCTACATTTAGTACCTCACAAACATGCTATTAACTAGTACATAGAAATTGAATCATCAACCACATTACCTGCATGCTAATGTTACTAAAAGTAGCCGTTTCTAATGGATCGCCACTAAGATTGCATTCCCTGCAGCAATTACAAGCATCAATCACAAGAGCTGATGAACAGTTAATAAGGCAGAGAATTAGAGAGCAAGATGTAGCATCGAAACCTACAAATCATGACACCTATAAATCAACCAAATTCAAGGCATTAACAAAATACATAAAGCCAGAAGACTGCATCAAGACTTGGTTGCTACAAGGTTGTGCCCACTATTGAATGTCGTAGAAACAAGGTTCACAGCATATGATTCTAAGCTCAACGTAAGCTAAAAGCAGTTTGAAAAACCATCCAAAAGACTCTCTTAATGACAATTTACAAATGCAATGCCAGACAAGTAATCAGAGTCAGTTTCATTCTATCCCCTTATTCTCAAAATTCCTACAGCTACAGCTTCAGCATGTAAGCAAAAGTGTTTCGAGGAAATGATCATAAAAATAGCGCAACTAAAAGAAATATTATTGTAGGAATGATAACAGGTGCGGTCTGGTGAACGGTAGATAAGAAAATAAGATGATCGACATGAAACAAAGTACATGCACAAGCACAGAATAAAAAAAGGAATTCCATTCAGCTACTCTCCAAACAGTTCAAGAAAAAAAAGAACACTGGATCCCTGAAACTGTCAAATAGCTTGCATCCAATATACTTTACCAAATATCGACAATGAAACTGGATCTATCTCTGAAATATTATATATATGAGTTTCTAAAGTTTCCGTCAACAAAGACAAAATGACAAAATGGAACTGATAGAGTTTAATTTGGTTGGAGACAGCATACTAAAACTAACTACTAAATTAAAGATTATTGTTCACGCAGTCAAGCATGTCTCTCCAGACCAAAATGTTGCGGCACAACGTATTGGAGAGCAATGGAAGCTTGAGCTAATTCAACTGTAAGGAATGAAAAAGCAAATGAAACAACCTCAAGTTCAACTTTTTTAAGATAGGTTGCTTTATAAGAATCCGTTTAACAAAAGTAATAGGAAAGGCACAAAGTTTGAAGACATGGTGGTAGGTCAAATATAAGATAGCATCCAAACAGAACAACCTAAAAGCTACTGGACAAATAAAGTACGTAAACGTGATCAAGAAAAAAGAGCAGAACATACTCATTAGTGGGACCATGCCAATCAGGAACATCAGCTTGAAATTCATCACCAATGCGTGCATTGGACATATATGGTTCGGTATCTCTGAACAAGAACGCCAAGGACCCCAATTCCAATTCCGACGCAGAATATCGATTCCTGCCACTTTCAGTAATGTTTACCAAATTGCTGCTGGTGGCTTTATCCTTCAATATTTTATGCTTCTTTTTCAGGCATGAACTACAAAGCCACTCACCAACAGGCAATATTTTTATACGAGGATTACAGCAAGAAGTATGAAATGCATCATCACAATTATCGCATATTAGCATATTTCTGGTACTTTCCTTACGTGCACAGATTTTGCACGACTTTGAACAGTAGTTGTTACTACTAAGACCATTTTTTTCTTTAGAAGCTCTGTTTTGTCTAATCCGAACTTCATCAAGCAGTCCCTGGCTTCTAAAAATTGAAAGGAGAACGTCCCTTTCTGAAATCTCTTTTGGCGCCTCCTCAGCAATTAATGCACCAGACGAGGAGCACTCACCAGCATCATCTCTAGGATTTTTCAAGACAGCTGAACTAAGTTCCAGATTTGATTTTGATGATGAACAAATATCATTACCACTGCAGTCATTCAAAGTTCTGTCTACATCAGTTGTCAAGGCCTTTTCAACACCATCTTCTTCCGCAGCACAAATTCCATTAGCGGATGGTGTAGCCACTTTATTCTTTTCAACTGGATGCACCACTGGAGGTGTTACACCTTCTGTTGCACACTCTGAAACAGAAACTGCATGCTCTCCGGCACTCAACAGAGGAGCTTCACAGAAGATGGGAGATTTGCATGCATCGCTAGGTTTAGTACCTGCCGATGACTCGATGTTGAAGATAGCAGCGGGGTTGTTACGATGTCTCTTCCGTTGGTATGTGAAAGTGGGCATGACATTCTCAGACATTGTAATGGATGTCGATAGCTGGGCACGATTTCTTGTATAGTTTGAGAAGCATAGATAATCAATTTCCCTATCCAGTGAAAAAAGCTCTTCACAGCCATCAAGATGGCG
The DNA here is from genome assembly GCA_028984105.1 of Lavandula angustifolia. Taxonomy (NCBI): domain Eukaryota; kingdom Viridiplantae; phylum Streptophyta; class Magnoliopsida; order Lamiales; family Lamiaceae; genus Lavandula; species Lavandula angustifolia. The sequence goes on along the minus strand of CM054806.1, from coordinate 32,457,985 downwards.
CCCACAACAAACTGAACATGTTCTTGAGATCTCGGTACCTGGCATTAAGTGAAATGCAAGTTTCATGAATTCCGAAAGAACAACTTCCATTTAAAAAGATTAGAAATTCTTGTCAGCACTTTTAACTGCTAAAAACTCAATAAATAGACTACATATAAAGAAGACTTTATGCCTGATAATGCTGCCAGATGATACCTCGAAAGTAACTGAAAAGATGCTAGTATAAAAATTCTTTAATCGCCGGATTTCATATTACATAATCCATTTTTAGCAATTTTACCCATTAAAGATATGCACAGTTTGCAGATAGAATATTGATATTAAATCATATAAACTGTTTCCAGTCCATACAACAAACCGTGCATCTTCGTTTTTTTAAAGTGTCTGTGAAGCCACTGTTCAGGTTCTAAATCTCAGTCTCATCATGAAATAACTAAGAGCCGTTTAGACAGTATAAGGCGATATTTTGTATAACCATCTTTTTGCTAGTCAGCAGTGTCTTGTAACACCTTGAAATGTATACCTAGATTTCGAGATATCATAAAAGATGAACATCACAAAATATTGGACCTTTTTACATTGTTACGTTGCACATCCTGTGTTGTCAACATTTATACAGCACAAACTGCAATTGCTTTAAAAGCATCACACTAAGACTACCTACAGTTATCTTAGTTAGAGGTGAGATGTGTTGGGAATTTCTCCAAGATCAACATACAGTCTACTGTAGATCTTATTGTATAACTGCTGGTTCTTAGAATCAATAGAAAGTACGTAAAATATCCAACAGCACAACCAGGGTACTTTTAGCCTAACAAGTTGATGCTATTCTTGTCTGATTTATGTAAATGATTTTATTCCGCAGATATCCGCTTACAAAGATAAAACACAGTTAACCCAATGCAACCTGCTACTGTTATCTTGTTTAAGTAAATAAACCCAAACAGCTGAAAACAGGCATGTATATGATTTTCAAAGAAGGCAAAGTCATTGATGCTTAGAGAGATCAGATTCCAGGTAATCTTTCCTTAGTCAGAATTTAAGGATTTTGATTCATGTTTTGTTTTTTTATTTGGTTTAACTTTTACATATCAGCACATAAAGTCTGCCTGATAAAACCTATTCAGTCTATCTTGACGCTCAAGAACATTATAACTATTTGTCAGAAATGTCATGTAAGTTACGGCCTACCTTCATCGAGTTGAAAGGGTAGATTCAACTGAATAACAAATGTCAATGGCAATCAACATAAAAATTACAAAAAAATGAAATCTAAATGGTGATGAAAGATATAAACAAAATTCTCATCAAATACAATCTCGAACCCAAAAACATCAGCTTCAACAATTATGTGAAAACCCACAATATTACAGATACCCATCCTTGTAGATCAAACATTCTATTAACATGTGTATTGATTTCTTCAGAGGTAATTGATTTCCCATCCTCCCTATGTGGAATGTGGCCCTACTAGGTCCCCAATTTTCAACAATTTTCCTTACATCTCAAATCTTCATGTCCCAACAATCCAACTCTTCCATTCATAATTACTTTACCTATATCATTTCAAGAATCTCTATGCATAAAGCAATTCTCTCTTCATAAACTGACAGCCCATTACCAAGAAAGCCTAATTTCCAGAACTTTCTATATCTACCATTTGAGGGTTTCCTATACAGCATTCATATTTCCCAGACGAATTAACAATTCTCCACAACTGAATCAACGATTACAAACCCATTTGAACAGATAAAACAAACATTCACACGGATATACATCAACTCTACAGGCATGTGCTCCAAACTTGATTTCTTGTCATCATCAAAACTAATAAGTACATAGCAAAGAAAAAATAAAATTGCATCGGTATTATTCCCATCAGAGTTCATGAAAGAACAACATCAACAAACCAAGATTGAATCTTATTTATAAATTATACCTCTAGTCTGCCATTGCAACAGTTGCATCAGTAAAGTCTTGCACCAACGCTTGTCGCTGGGTTTCGGGGTTTTCTGGGTGAGGAGAGAAGGGGGAGGTGAGAGTTGTGTAGTTATGCACTATGCATTATATTTTTGTTTGGGCAACAGAAAGGAAGAGTTGAAGGCTACATATATATGCTTAGGTGAAAATCTATATTCTACAAAAAAAGCCTTTTTGCTCTATAATTTATTTAGGACTTTGGAGATTATATGAATTAAGCTATTGTTACTTAAACATGCATTGGGTTTTTGGCTTAAAAATAATATTTATTAATTTACAAGACGACAATTTTAATGTTCGATTAAGTTAACATCGAGTTGATAGAACAACACGTGTCCGTCGCAATTTTACTAAAAGGTAATTTTCATATCCGTAGGCAGTAGCTTCTATTTACAGAGACAACGTACGTCATAACGACAAAACTTCATACCGTTATTTTATTATTTACGGAAATAATGTACTTCGTAACGACAAAACTTCTAATCCGATTTAATCTACCCTTTTTTAAACATTTGGCAATGTTTACCAGCAAAGTGCCCATATAATAACTGCTGCAGATTAACAAGACTTTTGTGTTGATATCTTGTACTGGGAATTTCATTGTTCATTTCCATTACATGAATTCAAGAATCAAGAATTATGTAAATGCAACCAAAACCTTGTGCTATTCATTGGTTTACAGACTAATAACGACACACATAATTTCATATCTGTATAATATTCCAGCATTAAAGCATATACAAAATCTACAACCTACAGGATGATGTGAATTCATCATCTCATGCCTTTTGTCAATCTGTAAAATTATGGCCACAAAATTATATAGAAAGTAACCATTACAATGATCCCAGTCAAGAATTAAGTAGACTTGGCAGAGGCAATTTGCATTTAATGGGGAAAAAGGTTTTATAGATTATGTATAAATGTTACAGCAAAAGTTGGAAGAAGATTCCCAGAAGAAGCCTTTACAACATGTAAAAACAAAAGATATTAGTCAAGGCCAGCACAGCATTCAAATCTGCAAAACTGTAACTTTAAATGTCATCGAATCTGAAACTGGTTGGGTAGAACAAGGGAATGGTCATGCCTCAAGGAACAACAGTTTGGTCCTTCCTGATCCGGTCGGCTTTCTTCATCATAGAACCCTGCATAAGAAGAGGGCATCAAAATGTGGCCCAAGTACTTGACTAAGTTGAGAACATAGTGATAGCAGCAAAGACAATCTTGAAAACATTAAAATCCGAATACAGGAGAAAGAAAAAGAAAAAACAAATGTATATAAGGGTATAAGCTAGTAATGGAATATGATAGGTCGATATGAACCAAAATTCTTGATTGCCCTTACTGCAATTGGTATGGTACAAGTATCATTTGCATTATCATATCTCGAATGGGGCATGTTTAACAAAAAATGAGGAGGTTGAAACGGCTGGAAATATATGCCTAGCTTGAGAAAGTATACATCTGAATTACTAGAAAGCAAGTTATGTTCTGAAGCCAATGGCATTCACACTTTCGTAGTACAAGCAATGCAAACATTACCCGAGCTTGTAAGTTTGACAATTCGAGTATTAATTAACAGGATTACAAACCAAGTACTTTTTAATTTATTGAGTAGATATTACTTTTTTTTTCCTAACTAAACATACAAGTGTCAACAACCTGCAAAAGACTTCTACCATTGAGTTTAGAAATCAGGAACCTAGATTCTTGGCTTTATCGTTACTTGCAGGGCTTAAGGTTGTAGCATTAACAAACGACAAAAGGAAGTTGCAGATAATTTTGGAAAAGAGAAGAGAAACAAAAAAGAATAGGTGGTTCCTGTTATGAGAAATAGAACAGTGATAATTCAAAGAAACTGCAACGTACAATCGGAAAATTGCACCAGAAAACATACCTCTTGACATGGCAGAACAAGCAAAAGTTGACAAGGAATAAAATTATACCCGTGGTGCCACTGTTCTGTGAGGTTTTGGTGCTGAATACAATAAGATTTGTTAATTATACCAGTGAAAACATATAATTCAAATTATACAAAAAAAAACAATCACCTAGAAAGAAAGTATGCATCAAATAATGCAGATAGAGATTTATGGCCAAAGTCTCAAGGCTGGATAAAAGAAACACAGTTAAAGAAACCACATATTCAGAAAGATGTGCAATGGAGAGGTTTCAATAGCACTAAAAAGTGCTACATTAACAAAAAATGTTCAGGTCAATGGCACGCTTAGAGGAACTGTGTCAATATCTCAAGATGGAAGGATGAAAGAACTGGCACTAGAAATATGTATTTATGCCCAGCAGAAGAAGGATGGATAAAAGAAACACTATTAAAAACCACATATTCAGAAGGTGGACCTTCACTAGCATATCAAATTGTTAATTACAAATTGCAAAACTTTTTTGTCGACAACTACAGGATATATTAGTTAAAAACAAGCTTCGGGAATATGCTAACCGTTTGGATTTCCTTGCTCATAGAAGCATTTTAGAAGATCGATGGCTTCTGTTGCCATTATTCCTCCAGTGCACTTGAATCCCTTCCTTTTTGAAGTTCCACCACTGAAATCATTTTAAAACATTACAAGACAAAACAAACAAGTTTGAATTGTTCCATGCCAAGAAAAAAGAAAAAAATCCCTCAAAAAAATTTCCTCAATACAAGTTTGCCATTATGTCTTAAGGATATGCTGGACATTCAATTAAAATTCGTGCATTCAAGAAATTACCTATAAAAAGGCATCACAAATCAACATGCATTCCACCCACTCCATGTGCACGCAACAGAGAAAGTAAAAGGTCTAAAATGGCAAGATTTCTCAACGAACAATCAATTACAGCACCCAATGTCTCTCTATTTTACTAGCCCCAATTTCCATGAGTCCCGTTACTACTCTGTTTGAGAAATATTATCTCTATTTAAGTTTTTGAGGGTTTAATTTTCAAAGCACCAAGAGACTACTATTTCTCCATACATTGCAAATTTTCTGCAACTAAGCCAACTACATTTACTGAAAGTTGGAAGACAGAGAATTCCAGCTCCAACGGTTTTCTGTTTGTTAAGCATGGACTGTGCATAATGTGATCTTATAGTCCTACCAAAATCTCTTCAAATGGTTTTTAAACATGTTACAGGACTAAAAAAGACATGAAATTTTAGATTCTTATTATCAAAATATCACATAAAAAAAAGATTTTGAAGACAGCTTTGAGTATTCACCAAAAGTATTTGATAACCATGATCTTAGCTAGTTATTATTTCAAAGGACAGAAAAGAAAGTTCAGCAATCAGTATTAGTCATGAATTAGCACAAACCAAATGGGTTTTACTGTAGCTATTATTTTCAAGACAGGGCAGTTTTATAAAGTCAAACCTTGGAAGTTTCCCACAACTATTTGCATGCAAGGACAATATTGAACCACAACCTCCAAACTTATCATTTGCACAGCCATAATACACTTCTTCAATTCCTGATGGAGAAGCATGAAATGGAAAATCAAAGTTCACATATCAATTAAAACTTGCAAACAATGGCAAAATAATTGTTTTTGCCCATACCAATTATTGATAAGGCTGCTGCACACATAATGCATGGCTCACATGTAACATATAGTGTGCACTCTGAAAACCTTAATGAGATTTCTTCCTTTGTAAGTCCATCTTTCTGCCACTGCTCAAGCAGCATATCAACCGCTTCCATTTCAGCATGTCGAGTAGCCTGCACACCAGTTAAGGATTGAAATATATTTAGGAATGTCCAATAGAGAAGCATAAGAAACTGGAAGTAAGTTACAAGAAATTATGTAAAGGTTGGAACTACTTCAAGTAGATTATTTCAGAGAATTGAAATGAATATAACACAAGGAAAAAAATGTAGATTCTTAACAAAGAATTCTCTTTCATCGGTATATAAGACACATACAGTCCTTTTAGCAAATCTAAGCAAATCATACCAAGAACTATTCAAAGAATGAGTATCTAATTACTAAATATTTAAAGGTTGGTAGTTTCTTAAGATTTCCTCTGAAACTTTCATTATTCTGATCTCTAACCATTGTGTTTGTAGTTTACTGAGAAAAATAGTGAATTTGTGCTAAGAAATACCAAGAAAATCTAGCAAAAAACATCTCAAGTACTGGGTATCTAGTCACAAATGATTTAGAATGGCTTTGGTCAATCATAACGATTTGAGATAGCTGATGACACTTCCACTGCTGTGATACACGACAAATGGTCTTCCCTTAGCTATGATATTGGAGCAGGGGCAGAAAAAGAAACTAACATGTGATGTATTACCAGTTCCAACAGCAAGTAACTCATTAAAAAACTGGACATGAAAAGGAAGTTGGAAGAAACAAGAAAATAATTGAAAATATTGAGAGACAAGATAAAAAGTAAATTGAAAAACATACATTTCTAGTCTCGGTAGTTCGATTTCTCCCTGAGGAAATGACCTTCTGACCCTCAACAAGAACGCAGCTGCCCAAAATAAAAAGATAAAAAAGTGGAATTTGAGAGAAAAGAAGAAGAAAATTACTTCTCATAAGAATTCGAATGCTAATCTCATGAATTAATTCCAGCAATGTAGAACTAGCTGGATAATAAAACTAATTCAAGTACTACGTAACAAAGAATTACATCAAGCAGTTCTTCAAATCAACTTGCAACCACAGCCAACAACTTCAAGTTAGATTATGAATTTCAGTTAGTTTCTCCAGTCAACTATATAATGAAGAAAATTAAAGAAACATTACCCCACAGGCACTTCGAGGTTGTTTAATGCATCCTTTGCCTGGAAAAGAAAAGTCAGGTAAGAATTTCACATTTTAAAAGACTTACACCATAGAAATAAATTCATGATCATGAAGGTAAGTCAACTACTTACGATATCTACCAAGCACAAGATCGACATAATTATCGGCCACTGGCTAAATTTTATTTGCTAAGAAGTAACAAACTCTCTGTCAAACACACTGGTGTCTTATTTGTTTGTGGAGGATCGTATAAAACACTAAAGACAAGTGCACAATAAATTGAGAGTCTAATAGAGGTGGATTCAATAACTAAGAGCTTCTTTTTATCTATTATCAGTAAACAACTTAAGAAGCAGAAATCCTCGTCAACGAATAGTGCAGAAACCAAACACTTAAAAGCAGGAATTTGAATGATAATGGAATAACCTGTTCAAGAGCAAGCTTCATAAATGCAACACATTCGGCTTCTGGCACGGTCCCCTCAGCAGAAAACGCCATCTATATATTAAACAGAACCAAAATAGATTAAAATAAGAAAACTTAGGAAGCTAAACTCTTTCAGAGGCATTTTCACAAACACGTGAAAAGCTCTACCACGCTGTACCTGTACGAAGTCTATTGGCGGAACCCGTTTCTAATCAATGCTAAGATGATGAGACACGAATGCTTTACGACCTTGTTAGAGCAAACAAGCCTCTTTTTAAGTTGAAGAATCGTCCGATTCCACAGTTCCGGGACTCGATTTCACCGTTTCAGCCTTGTCGTCGCAATCGATACAGGTGGAGAGATAAATAATGTGGAAGAAAAGCAGAACGGAAGGGGGCAGCGGCTACTGGCGGCGGCGCATGAGAAGAAAAAGGGCAAAGGGCGGCGGCCGTTATTCGTCGAGCGGGAAGGAGAGTAGATGGTTCAGAGCCCAGACCGATGTTGTACGGTCTTAATTTGTATAAATAAATAATAGTAAAACATGGTGGAATTGTACAATCCTACCCAAAATCACTATAATAAGTTCAAAACTACCCATTTTGTTAAAAACTATGTAGGAAATACTCAACTTTACTAAACTACCCTCACTTTTTCAATTTTTTAACCTGAAACTTGTCAGATTCGAAAAATGCACTGATTTTAACACATCATGCCGATCGATCGGCACAAATCAAGAAAGGGCCGATCGATCGGACTTAAAAAAAAATTAAAAAAAAAATTTGTGCTGATCGATCGGCACTGCCCGATCGATCGGGCATAATACATATTTATAAGTGGTTTTTTATCTATCGACACACAATCGATCGGCACACTCAAATCGGACAGAAAATTTATCTATCGGCACGGAAGCTCGGCACACTCATCGGCACGCCCAGAACACTATATCTTCTTCCAAACCGGTCGGAAACAATGGAAGAGGTTAGTATTTATTTGAAATCTTAGTTTGTAAATTAGTTTGTAGATGTTGAAATTAATGTATGATTGCATGTTTAAAAGTGGTTTTTTATGAAATATATTTTGAGTTTAGTGAGTATAACATAGATGTGGTTGGATTGGGTGAAAATTGGTGAAAATGAGGTAGAAATCGTCGGAAAATGAGGTAGAAATCGCCATTGTTGCCGGCAATTGAGCTTCAGTGCCGACCGTTCGGGCCGGTCTGAACCGGTCCGACCGATCGGCACGTTTTTTTTTTAACGTGATTTTTTTTAATTAATGTTATTTATTAAATATTATAACTGTAATAATTATAATTTTATTAAATATTAATTGTAATATATAGGTCAATTTTAAACGGTTAGCACTACGAGACGTTTCCCCGAGGATCACAACATATTATAAGCATACTTTAGGGACATTGATTAGAGATAAATTATCTAGTCAGGGTGGTATGGATCTAGTCAGAGAGAAATTCATTACCAGATGGTTATTATGAAAGAGTGGCTCAAGTTTTGTAATGATCCACAAAGTAATAGACACGAGAATGATGAGGATTATAAATGGGTTCCTCAAGAGGACGATGTGCAGTGCGTGAAGGGGATTCGAGAACTTGGGATAAGCGATTGGTACTCCGCCAAATATGTGAGTACTATTCATATATTTTATATTTAATAATCTTAAGGTTCTAAATTATATATTTGTATCTATTGTAAATCATATTTCCAATCTTAGCAGCACACCATTGGTTCGTGTTGCGGTTATGTATTTCAGATTGGAGACTCGAGATGTATGACTCGAAAAATCAATTTAGAGATGCTGGTATATTCAATTGGCGCGTCAAATACCTTAGAGCTTTCCGGAAATTTATAGCGCGGTTCTTATGGCATGGGAATTATTGGGCGTGTAATGCATATGGTTATCCATTACCAGGAGGACAGAGGCCCTCAGTTGTGCTTATGGATGATGAAGAGCAGTACATGCAATTGAATTCGCATATTTATGGGGCATTTACATGCATGACTATAGAGCGTCTCCTCACCGGTTTTCCGACTCGGGTATGGGGTAATGATCAGGCAAACATTAGTAAGTATCGTAATTGGATAGCTGTAAAATGTTTTGAAATGTGTGATATAATTTGAATTTATGTATCAATGAAATAAGGCAAACATGCAAATGTATCGGTTGATTATTGTTATGAAATGAAATGTTTTTATTGGACTTGGTTCTCTGACCAAATAAGGCTATAATTTTTTTTTTTTTTCATTTGGTCCGATTGATCGGATTGTGCCGATCGGACCGAAAAAAAATTTATTTTTTAATTTCCTTTCGGACCGATCGGCACAGAAAAAAAAAATTATATTTGTTCCGATCGATCGGCACAAAGAATTTTTATTTTTTTTTATACCGATCGGAACAAATATAAAAAAAAATTATTTTTCAATTTCCTTTCGGACCGATCGGCACAGAAAAAAAAATTATTTATATTTGTTCCGATCGATCGGCACAGTCCGATCGATCGGCACAAGGAATTTTTGGTCCGATCGATCGGATCGGCAAATTTTTTTTTCTTTTTATTTTCATACCGATCGGACCAAATATTAAAAAAAAATATTTTTTAATTTCCTTTCGGACCGATCGGCACATATATAAAATATTTTTTTTTACTACTGGTCCGATCGATCGGACCATTAATTAATTTTATATTTTTTTGTAAAGTGTCTAAATTATAACCTTACATTTGTTTGAAATAATAATATGAAATGAGTTAATACTCAAAATTATACTATAATAATAAATTAGTAGTTATGTAATATCAAAATTATACTGTAATAATAATACTGTAATATTCAAAATTATAATATGAAATGGTCTAATAAGACTTATATTTGTCGGCTAATAAGACTTAAAATCAATATAATTCAAATAGACTCTATAAAAATTATAAACTTTAAAATAAAAATTTTATAATAAATATTTGAGGGTAATATTATGAAATGGTGTAATAAGGCTTTATATATAACTATACATTAGCAAAATTAAATATGAATCATTCTTAATCATCGAAGTACTTATCACTCTTTATGAAAAACGAACTCATTTTTCGAAATAGGTGAAGAGGTCGAAATGTTTTTTTTTAAAATTATGTCTTTATTATTATATTTCAAAGTTATTCATGATATTCTCGATATCCCCTTCGTATATCACTTTTTGTCGCTCTAATCCGAAGTTTTGTAGTTTAGATGAATAGTATTTGGGGTTTTGATTAAGGGTTTTCAGGGTTTAGATGAATAGTATTTGGGGATTTGATGAATAGTATTTGGGGTTTTGAATAACGGTCCTACCAGTCGGATCTCTGTATACAGCTGTTGGTACGGTCCGACCGGTTTTTTCTCTCACAGCTGTCATACACTTCATGTCATACAGCTGTAATATGAAAATAATAGATTATTTCTTTGTTTGGATAAGTCAAATCGGTCGAAAATAATACGAAAATAGATTTTTTAGTTTCATTCCTCGATTTTTCATGAGATTATATAGATTACCAAAATAATAGACTATATGATCTGAAATATTGCGTACATAATTATTAACACTAGAGCAGATTATTAATAATTTGACGGCGCCGGACACTTACGCCTTGTGTGACCTTGTTCCCCGCAAATACTACACTTCTTTGGCGCACGAGGTATGCTGCTAGATGTACCGGCCTCTACAGCGGATCTTTGTCGGCTATTCCTCGGCCGTCCTGCTTGACGCGTGATAATTGGCGGTAGTACCACCATCGCATCAATCTCTGCTGGGACACCCCACTCGCCCCGTGGAGGTAAAAGATTCACCACACCCGCTTATATTTCCCTCCATGTTTCCGTCCGATAGTAGTAATTAATGTGATCATATAAATTCTCACGGCGGTTGTATAAAACTGCAATTGTATGCTTACATGGGATCTCATCTAGTTGTCATACTCCACATTCACATGAATGACTGCTCAGATCAACTCTCCACTGTCTTTTTCCAGTGTCCACCTTAAATAAGTCAGCAGTCACGGATGTAACAACATACCTGAGTGCGGCATCTCTTTCATTTCTCATTCTCATATCTGCAGCTTCAGTCAAAATATCAGTCCTCGCATGAGTCTTTTGTCTACGAGCATCAAACCACTTTTCGAGCAGATGTCGGATTGCCTCGATCATAGCACATATTGGAAGACGTCTTGCAGCCAGAAGTCGAGAGTTAATAGATTCAGCCAGGTTGGATGTTAACATACTGTAACGTCGGGTAGGACATTGTGATCTGGCCCACTTCTCGAGACCGATATCCATCAACTTCTCGTACGCTGCGGGTTGTGCCTCTCGCATCGCGTTCAACGCGCGGTTGAAGACTGATGTTCGATATGCGTATGCTGCCTCGTGGAACATCTGCACGATCCACTTACCATATCGAGCAATGTTATTTGCGATGTGGTAGTAGCAAAGACCGTGGTGTGATTCCGGATAAACATCTCTTACCGCGTTGGCTATACTTTTGTGTTGATCTGATACAATTACTAGATCACTAGTGGAGGAGAGTGCTGCTCGGAGCCGAGTTAGAAACCACTTCCAAGAAATATCATTTTCAATCGGACCAACACCAAAAGCAAGTGTGAATATTTGTTCGTTAGCATCAATACCAACAGCGACAAATAGGATTCCCTTATTCCTCCCCTTCAGGTGTGTCCCGTCAACCGCAATCACATTTCTAAGCTGGAATAACCAAGGACTTCGGCAAACACCAAGCATAAAAAATAGATGTCGGAAATCACCATCAGGACCAACATCTAGATCGGTCAAAGAGCCTGGATTTTGCATACGGAGCAAATGCAAATACTTCCGAAGATTTTTAAATGACTCTGCATGGCCACCGTAAATCATTGATATCGCAGCATTACGTGCTCGCAGCGCCACACTGTAACTCGCTTGGATTCCAAACCTATCCAAAATATCAGCTTGAATATCGGCGGGTTTCAGTATCTTGCTCTGGCGGTGCATTCTCTGCGCAATATAGGCGGCTACGGCCTTTGCCCGCACATTTCTCGATCCTAAGCCAGATAGATCGCTGTTGCAGGTGTGCTCGGGGTTATATACGGTCACCTCCCAAATTTTCGTGGCCCTACAAGCAGCACGAAGAAAATAAGGACACGTATCATTACGCTTGCATATGTATTCGAGTCGTTTTGTGCACGAACGTCGGCACATGAAATCCACTCCATGTTCCATATGCCACAGTGCGACCATAGCATATAATTCATCTTTCTCCTAGAAAACAGCTCCTTGCCGCAAATCACAATCCAATATAAGAGGCAAGCTCGTTGTAAATGGTGGGTCAGATGTATCGAGAGGTATAATTGGAATGATCCAATTACTTGCTGCTTCCATGTTGCTGTATAATATTTCGTCATCGGTATTTGGACGAGTGATTGGAAGAAGCATTGACATGAGTTGGTTGACGCCGCCCTCTCGTCGGATCCATGTAGCAAAGTCACCAAGCGAACAATTGATCAATGCTTCAGGAATACCTTCATCTTCATCCTCAGATGAAGTGTCGAGATAAGCTTCTTCATCTTCATCTGTTTAGACATGGATCTCCTCTTCCTGACCACTTCCACCGAGGTTGCTTCGACTCTCACCTGGGTTGCTTCCACTGTTTGGCCCTTCATACTGGTTATCACCTCCGAATTGATAAGACTCAACGAATGTTGAGTTTCGAGCTTCACGATTTACTACGCCGGTATTATTGGGGTGCACTAAATATACTGCAGGCTCTACGTCTAGAAGACAAATACGTTGTAGATCAAGATCACTCCCGATAACGGCCTTGATCGTTCTATGACTTTTACGAGACTCTGCAGTATAATAGATGTGGTAGTCGGGCGGAACTGAATATGCATCCAGAGCGTATTGAATATATTATCGTAGTACTACAAGACAAATATTGTTTGCCGGAATCCAAACCAATGTCTCTTGGCCGCCAACATATTTCGATTCACTATCGAAAACTCCGTTAAAATTGACAACAAATTATTTCCAATCATTCTCCATATTTTTTCTTGCTTTGGTGGTAGTGGAAATGAAGAAGGATGGTAGGAATAGAGAAGAGAAGTGGTGAGAAATAAGTGAAGTGATGAGACGAATTGTAATGAATTTATTGACGATAAACTATGCCCTATCGGTCAAACTGTATAATTTATTCACGTGAAAGTGTGTAGTATCGATCGGACATGTCATAAGGCACACTGTCAAAAGGTGATAGGGCACACTGATGAATTTATTCACGAGTGCCCTATCGGTCGGACACATGATAGGGCATACTGTAAAAAGTGATAGGTACACTCTCATAGTGCCCTATCAATCGTACATATAGGTCCGACTTATTCGTAACACAGTGTGCCATATTGGTCGGACACGTGATAGGGCACCTGAAAAAGGTGATAGGGCACTGACACATTAGTATTTTAATAAACTGAGTCCGATCGATCGGACCTTACCGGATGTGTCCGACCGATCGGACAAATTATGCACACCGGCCGATCATGCGTGGCCGATCCGATCGGACACGTCCGATCTTGTCCGATCGGCCACGGCCGATCATGCTCATGTGTCCGATCATGCATGATCGGTCCAATCATGCTGTGGCCGATCGGTCGGACGTGATCGGAACCTTCTATCGGACATTGATCGGACCCTTGCTATTTTCGAGATATTTATTTTTTTTAACAAAAATCAATCATTATTTCACGGAAAATTATAAAAACAGTTGACAATCATTGAAAAGAGATTGTATTTATTGAAAAGTAGGGGTATTTTAGTAAACCTGGGTATGTAGTGTAGTTATATATAAGAGATGTGTATATTTGTGTTTGACTTTACCGTCTTGGGTAGAACACCAAACGCCTCTAAAACATGATAGTAAGGTAATTAATTTTAAAAGCAATCGAATTGATTTTAAACTTTAAAAAAAATGTAACATTAAAAAATTAAAAAATTATAAAGTGATCAAATCAGAACCTTCACTCTCGATGAACAATCTGTATATGTAAAAATGTAGAATTATTAATCAAGATAAAGGTGTCGAGAACGAGCCGATGGTAGTTCCTGAGGCGACTCCATGCCTTTGATTCATACATTCGACTATCATGGGCTCTCGTCCAAAAGTAAATATATTTGGCTATTATGTGTATATAGTTATAACAGATAACTAAATTTGTATTTTTTATACTGAGCTTGGCTACATTCATATATTACCACTATTGATTTTATATACTATAAATTTACATTCCTACTAGATCCACACTCTATCTTCAATATATTATGATTTCATTTGGGAAAACAACTTAAATAAGTGCTTATGACATAAGTATTTATGGTATAAGTGTTTATGTTATAAGTACTTAAACTGAATAAATTGTTGCTTTTGAATACATTTATATATAAATACTTAATTAGAAAAATAAAATAAAATATAATTTTAAAATTGTTGTCAGCAAATTTGATATGATAATTTATTTTTCATAAGCTATTCATATCAATTTATGAAAATATGTTAAAAACATATTTTTAGAATAAGTTGTTTTCATATGCTCTCCCAAACGCGTGTACAATCATTTATTTTTTAAAATAAGCTATTGAAAATGTCTTCCAAACGGGCCTATAGATATTCATCCCACTATTTTTATCTCATTTTTTTGGGCTATTTTAGGAAATGAGATGACAATAGTTAGACAAAAAAAAAAGGTAAAAATAGTGGGACGGAGGAATATTCACTAAAAAGACATAGCTCTCAAGTTGATTAACAATTTTTAATTTAGAATTTCTCTGAAAAAACTACAATCTTTTTTTTCCCCCTCTTTACTTTGTTAGTGGCCTACAGGTAAAATAAGGGCACAGAATCTTTTTACAAGTAAAATAAGGGCACAGAATCTTTTTACAAGTAGGAGTCCAAAATCTGAAAAGGATGGGATATGATCCTATCAAAGCCTAAAACTGTCGTTATATCCTCCGGTGCCGGAAGATCCGTATCCGCCGTAAGGCTGTCCGGCATACGATGAAGGCAAGTAGGAGCTCCTGTCGTTCCCCAGCTGAGAATATGATGGCTCGAGCTGTCCGTAGCTTCCGGGATGTGGTTCTCTGTGACCGCTGATGAATTCCTGTACAGAATTATGGGCTTTCGTTATATCTCCTCGTACAGATAGAATTTCCGATGAGGGTTGTTTCGGTTATCACTTTAAGGGGGTGTTTCGTAAAGAATTCGGGTCTGAAATAGTAAAGACTAAAGAGTATGACTTTATGGATTCTTAGTTACTAACATATTCTCTATCCTGATGTAAACCAGAAGCCAATTTATTTCAGTAATCACAGAATAAACACTAAGTTTCAAGGAGGAGCATTTCAAGATCTACCCATTAAGGAACATCACCAACTGTCTTAGCTATGAAGGAGTTTATCGCTAATTATTCAAAAAATATAAAGCAGGTAAAGTAATAGAAAAACATTAAGTATTTACCTGGATAAGTTGTTGGGCTGCTTGAACTTGTGCAGAGGATCCTTTTATTTCCACCGTGATTTTCTCGGGTAGTCCCGTAGTCTCTTGCACAGTCAGAATAGCACCACTACTGCGTCGAATGTAATCAATATTTCTCCCCTGGACACCAATAATATCCTCTGCATATTCAAGAGGTATTTGCATAGTCTGTGCAATCTGCATAAAACAATCTGACATATAAGAATTTTGCAGGTTATTGAGCACTACTCGTTTTCTTCAATAAATAAAGTGGAAAAGGTGGCAAGAAAATGTAAGTGGTAACAAACCTGAGTCACAAAAGGTCCCCCCGGACGCCCTATCATTGAAGAACGATTCCCAAGTCCATGCTCCTGCCCATACAATGGCATTCTAGAGGATTGAATATGAGATTCAACCTGGCTTTCACGTCCCAGAAAAAGTGAATCTCTCTTCAACATGGATGGATATTCAACCCCTAGTGAGGTTTGTGGTGTTTGATGCAAGGACGTTTTGTCAGACCATGTGTCTACTTGCCTTTCTTGAGTAGCTGGTGCATTATGCTGCATGTAGAGAAAAATTTCATTAAGCATAGTCTTGTGATCTCAGTCCATAATTAAACCAAGTAGAAATTAACTCACACTCTTCTCAAATAAGGGTAGAATACTCTGATCAACTAGGAATTTTCTCAGGTGACCGACGACAGCTTCCAACGCCTTAAGAACCTGGACAGCTTCCCCTTGTATCTCAACAACTCTTTCATCAGAACTGGCATAACTTGGTATCTCATCTGCAACCACATATATGGAGAATAATATCATTCCTATTAAGAGTATAAATTTTCTAATAGAGGGAAGGGCAAACAAAAGAAAGCAAAACAAAGCCGAAATGTGCCTAAGAGAGTTGCTACTTTCAGTTAACATCCTCTAAATAAGCATAACAGAAGAAAACTGTGATATGTGTTCTAGAGAAACTAAAAGAAAAATTAATACACATTTTGCTGAAAATGGAATGCAAATATGTTCCATTTCTAAGTTGTTAAGTCCCAAAGCGACAGATATGTATTAAGTTACTTCAGAAACAATGATTAGATAGACAATATCACGTAACCGTGATGCAGACAATAAGAACATGGCAATGGAAGATAATATGCTACCATTTGAAAGCACACGGACAGAAGCACCACTTGTCTCTTGAATAGATTTTATTAAGGAGCCTTGTTTTCCTATTAAACTAATGGCCTGAGTAGATGCCACCAGTAGTCTAACTGAACAATATGCAGCGCCAGTGGCTTCGTCACCATCATTCTCAGGAAGACCATTTACACGCTTGAAAACTCTTATTATTGCATCCATTGCCGGAGATAATGCTGCTTCTGGTTCTTCCTTGCCGGATATTAATACCTGAAACCATGCAAGTTCAAAGTCACTGGTTATTGAATTGACATGATCAAATGAAAGCCAACTGTAGGAAAACATCAGAATTTCTTCAAGTGCTTTGAACAAGTTATTAATACAACTGAATTTTATTAACTGGCCTCACAACATCAACAAAAAGGGACAATTTCAATTGCAAGGTTATGCTGCAAGCCTGCAACACACAAAGCAGTCTGATCATTCTTTTTTTGCCATTTAAATACTTCTTACTCTTTCCTCGCTCCATTTAAAGAATTACTACACTGACAGCACCAGCTGCCGGAATTGTTATTTGCTAGCTGGTCATAAGTATCAAGATAATAAAGTTTGGCAAGGTCTGACCATGTAAAGAAGGCAATTTCATTCTGATCAGACCATGTAAAGAAGGCAATTTCATTCTGATGAATATAAGTATCTCAATCTAATATAAACACCCAATTTGGTCTTGTTAACAGCTTTCCCAAAAACCGACCTTCTGAATGAACAAGGAGCTATTGAAGTTCTAATAATCCCCATTTATCTTTTACCTATAAAACTCCACAAATTTAATCATTCCACTAACCATAGCAAGGAGAGTCAATTGAAAAAAATTAAAAATTCATGAAAGGTCCAATAAACTCGGAAAATATCACATAAACGTCACAGAAAAAGCAATAAACTGAGATTGGCAGGCACCATATCAACCGGAGTGTAAAGGCAACCAAAAACAAACAATTAAACAATTCAGAGAATTACAATGCGATCAGGCGAAGTGATGGGGCCATCCAGCACGCGAACCCTAGCACGTGTCTCTTCAACGAGCTTCTTAATAATATCCCCCTTCCGGCCAATAATGCCGCCGACTTTGAGCACCGGCACCAGTAGCCGGAATACTGTATACCCTGGCCATCCAGGCCACTTGTCCTTAATTTCCTCCAAAGCTTCATCCTTATCGTCCACCGCAACTGCTTCCGTTTCTGGAGCTTCTCCCGTAGCTATTTCAGCATCTTCTCCTAAGGTTTTAGCGAGCTCTGCCGCAGCTTGCTGTTCTTCGACAATGACGGCGTTTTCCGGCGGCGTCTCCGACGTATCCATAAGTGAGACGGTCTGTTGAGGAGAGAAAGCGAGGGAGGAAATGGCGAGGGTTTTTTATCAGGGAAAATACTGCATACTACAGAAGATGAATAATGGACAATATAAATAAGTTCTCATAGTCTTTATTAATTATGTATTTCTCATATTAATTATTCAGTACTGCCCGAAAAGAAAGTGGACAAGCTCGTTGAGACGGAGGGAGTATTAATTTTATATTTTTTATATTCTCACCTCACGTTTCAATTCATATGGTTGTGTTAATTTATTAGGAGTGGACAAGCTCGTTGAGACGGAGGGAGTACTATATATTAGGAGTGACAAAATAAAAACACTAATATGGTTAAACAAATTTAAATTTAAATTGCATCATAAGTTCAAATCAAAAGTTCTAATTTTACCGGTAAATTGCCATATATAAATCAAAAGATCGTTGATTTCGACAGCGTATCGTAACAATTCAAATAACGAAAACTAAAACAAAAATAATGAAACAATTCGAATTCTCTGTCTCACTCATATTTTAACTGCAAACAAATACAGGTGTTTACGATAATCTTAAAATTCAAATCATAGACACCTGAATATTTACAGTTAAAAATAGTGAAACACGAGTGAGATATAAAAAAGTGGAACACAAGATCATGTATACGAAAAGTTACCAAAATAATATATCAAGCCGATAAACATTCAAGAACAAAATGTGTTTACCTCCAACAAGCCCAAGAGTTCAAAATTGACAAAAATAATTCTAAAACCTAAAAGAAGATGAAAAAATGATGGTGATGATCAAAACAAAGAATGAATCTTCAACTTAGATTCATTAACTTGCTGTTAAATGCTCCTCTGTACTAAAAACAATTCACACAAACGCCATACCAAAAAGAGACTCAAAAGCTCAGAAAACTATACATCTGGTCAGCACTGAAGAAGGGCTCTTACACCATTGCCTTCCACCCTTTTGATGAGAAGTGAGGGTGTTTTTGAACGTTTCTTCCTCACCGAATAACACGAATCGAGGAAGATACGTCAATTGCTAGACGGGTATGACGTCTACCTTTGAAGTGTCCTCGCATCTCAGCACGATCCCTTCAAGACTCGCGGGCAGGATGCATTTACTCCACTGGCATCCGGTTGAGAAGGGCTCCGTCGGGGGGACGATCATTATTACGTTTTCGTTCCGTTGCACGACTCCCATGACACTCACCGTGCTGCCTTCCTTGATGTGGCTGATCATCATAATCAAGAAGCATAAGATAAAGGCGTATATGAAATGCAATAAGGAAGTTGATTGAGAGTTTCTACCCTTCTTTGAGTCGCATTACGCGGTCATCCCTCGAGAGATTTCTTTCTCCTAACCATCTGATGAATTCGGGAGACATATCCCGGTTGGAAGGATTGATGTCGACAACAACAGATTCATCGACGTATGGAGTCACCCTTGCACCGTAGCCAGTCTTGACCAATGCCCGTAAACCAGATTGGAAATCGGAGATATAGAAATCGACTACGTGCCTCTGCAGTCACAAACAAAAAGGGCCATTTGAACATAACTCAAACAGAGGAAGGATGAGTCTCAAAATCTCAAGCAGCATAAGTTAAGGAAAAGTTGTTCCTCTTCACCTCCAATGTCCGAAGGCCCCAGGTGAAACGACGGTGTGTCCGGTTTGCTGCTTTTGAGTCCCATCCGCGGTACTCATACAAGCTTGTGGAAGTGTAAACACAACGAGGAACTTTCTGGAACGACGACTCAAGAGGAACATTTCCACAGGTGACAACCTTAAAAAAACAACACACCCTAATTCGTTAGGATAGCACTCGGGTTTGAAATTAAACAAAGCCAACAAAGCTGCACCATCAACGTCCTATTTCCAAACAAACACTTCTTAGAAGGTATATTTTGGAAAAAGCAACGCTACAAGAATCAAATCATCAAAGGGATAGACATGCTTTTCCTAAGAAGCTAAGAAATAATTGCATCCACTAATCAGAAGCTACATCAGAGCCATAGATCCTTAAATCCCCAGAAACGGAGCACCGAAGCATATACTCAAATTTTGGACTTGCAATCTCCTTTTAGATATTTATATGAATTTCAACATTTAGGGTATGAGGAAGTAGTATAATATAAATCCCTCATGAAAGACAATGTAGTGCAGCATAAATATGGATAATTTGGGATGATAGAAATCTTAGCTCAACCAACTTTCGATAACTATAATTTAAATGCAACTGCACACTTGTAATGTCTAGATTGACTTAAATTAGAGCATGATAACAAAACTCTGCCTGATAGAGAACACGTTTATAATTTCATGCATGTTATGGAGGCCGAAGGGGGGATTTCGCAGTTTGATATGTTAAAAATAAACCTTAGTAGTCAATACGGTATATATTCTAGATGAAAGCATTAACATACCCCAGAAACTTTGACAAATTGCCCGTCTTTTGCAGTTCGTAACTCAGCATCCGGATAACTCCCTATAAAACCAGTGATAGCCCTTCTTTCCCAACACGTATTCCACGTGAACACAGAGGCAACTGCAGCAAACAGAACAACAACGACAACAAGAAGAATAGGGTTGTGAACAGCTCCGAGGATAAAGCCACCAGCGATGAATCCCATCACAAAGAGAAGAATGATGGCCCAAAGAATAGGCTTGGGGAAGCTCTTGCGGAACGAATATTCATCGTCCTGGCTAAGGTGGGTAACAGCCTGGTTATTCACTAAAGAAGCATTGTGCATCTTCATCGAACCCATAGACTCCAATGGACCAGAAACTTTACGAGGAGCCCCGGATGAGTTAAGTGGACCCGATGTAATAGGCCCGGATGTAATTAGGCCGGTGGTTGGTAGAACCGGAGGCAAAGGACCCGAGTTATGGCGAGAGGCAGCAGTCCCACCTCCCTGAGGGCCGGACGACTTCTTTAATGGTTCACCGTGTTTATTAAGTGGGCCGGAGTTTGTCTTCTTCATTGAGACTGATCCGGAAACACCACCTGAAACAGAGCCACTTCTCACAGAATTCAACTGACCCGAGTGAGAAGCTGCACCACCAAAAGAAGTTGTCCTTGAAGGAGCACCATTTGTGGGACCGGATTTTCTTGACCTTGAGCCATCCGTAGGAATATCGAACATTTTGCCTAATTCTCCGGATTTTTTAATATCTCCTCCGGTATAAGGCATGGCAACTGAGCTCATTGTTGGACCTTTCTCTTTCGGCTGCTCAGGCCTGCCTGATACGTAAAGGCCATTGCTCAACTGATGAGAGGGAAACCGAGAACCCATATCTCGGGTTTAAGTTCTTCAAACGAGCCCAGAGATGCAATGCAAAACTCGAACAATACGAACCAATAGGCTAAAACAGTTACCAATGAGGTGAATCTGAAGTACGGGACTCAGACAATCAATCTAGCGCCCAGTTCTTGGATGAATACTAATTCCTAGAAACACAGAGTCAAAAATTAAAGACGTGAATACCATGCCACTTCACAAAATTCAATGTCAAAACTAGTATTTTTTTTTTTAAATTAATTTCCAGACTAGTTATAGCTCTGTTCTGAAAAGGTCTTAAGAGTGAAAATAAAAAACAGAATGAATGTCTACTATGCCAACTTAATGCATCACATGTAATCCTAATTAGCAGCCATTAATTTCTCACTCGAGCATAAACATAATCTCCTCCAACAACAATGCCACATACAAAAAAGGATCAAAGCGATTTCGTCATCTTCGAGAACAAAGCTCAAATTGAACTAGTACTTAGATTCTGAAAATTGAAAATCAACAAGAAAACTAAGAATGGGCGATCGATTTTCATCCGAAATGCTTGAAAATCGACGACTTCACCCAGACTAAACTTTGACTTGAATTCGGAAAAGACAAAATCTAGAACCTCAGAGGAACGCTACTCCCAGATCTGAGAGTCAATTAACTCACCCCAACGACAAAAATGGCGAACGAAAAAAGAGTTCCCCAGCTCTAACACTGATAACTACTGACAGAAATATCACATTCACGAAACATCATCCACACAAGAAAATCGAGCCCCACATTATCAAGCACAGACATAACTTCACAGATCCAACGAGAAAAGCCCAAACATTGAACTATTCACATCGATAAATCGAACTAATTACACATCAACGCTTTTCAGAAGAACCACAAAAAAGGAAAGATTCCTTCTTGGGACCAAGAGAATCCCGAAAAGAATTACTCCCCAATTGTAGAGAAATATGGAAGCCCGCAACGAATCAGGGAAATGGGAGAATCCGAATTTCCATTTTGACCAAGAGTCAAGAAAGCAAGAGAGATCACAAAACCCACAGAAACAGAATGGTATCAAAGGAATAATGAGAGGAAGAGAAAGCAAACCTGGAACTAAGACATTTTCGAGATCAAAGCTTGAGATTCTGCTGAAGAAATGGAGAAAAAGTAGGCGAAATCAACAGGTTTATTTGCGAGATATGAGTGAGAAACACAGACATGAAAAGAAAAAGTTTGAAACTCAAAACACACACATTTCACCTTCCTGCTTTTCTGCTCTTTTTTATGAGTTTTCTACTGCTATTTGTTAATTACCGGTTCTGACCTTACATTTGTTTCATATTCTCCACTTCTACCCTCATCTTTCTCTTTTTTGAGATTTTTAAAAAGGTAGAATTTATTCTTTTACTCTTATTTAATTTAATAATAAGATGCACATCAAAATGATTATTATGTATTACTTTTATGTCTAATTTGACTCGTCTCAATTTTCACCCGTAGAGACTAAGATGAGTGGTTGGTTGTGTGCAAATGGAGATATTGCATAAAAAAATAGAAATTTGTGTAGTAATTTTTATTTTATTTTTAAAAAATTGAACAAGTTAAGTGGGATAAACTGAAAAGGAAAAAAAAAAGATAAGTTAAGCCGAACGAAGGAGTAATTTAAACACTTCAAATAAACTACTCACACCAATTAAAGTTAAAAAATTACAAATGTGTCAATTAAGCATCATATTCCTAGATTATGAATTTGCTAACCTACGGAATGAATTATTTTAGGCAATTTTTAAAATTAGAACATATATCATGATTCAACAAAAATAACACACGAAAAATAGGACAACAGATTCCATTCCTTATAAACTGTATAACATAATTAAATTATTAAATGATTTACTAAGATTTGATTATTAATATACACTAATTACGAACATCCAATCAGATTCCAGTCAAATCCCATTAATTTCCAACATGTTGACCAAATTACATGACTAAACGTATGTTGATTTAGAAATTAGGCTAATTAATTGGATTATCATTGTTAGTGTTTACAAGTGACAATAATATGATAATTGCTTTAAACACCCTGTAACAGAGCAAAATGTTGCTGGCAATGACTAACACCTCAAACTTTATATAAACAAACATATTTCATGTTAGAGCACACGAGCGGAATTTATTCAATGCGCACTACGATAGCGGTTGCTCGTCATCCAAAAAAAAAACATATTTATAACATTACAATAACTTTGAATCGGAGAGAAAGCTTAATTAATGCCTATTTCGAGACGAAATATTTTATCTGATCACATAATAGGTACTATTTATTAGCAAATGTTTAAATTCAGATATATTAAATAACTTAAAATAAATCTACACCCCGAATACACAAGGTTGCATGGACACGGACACGGGACACGGTACGACACGGACACGGGACACGGGATAGGGTATTTTTTGAAAAATTTAGGACACGACACGGGCGCTAATATAAATAATATTAAATTATTAATATATATATATATATATATATATATATATAAATGATTAAGTCAAACTTTTCAATATCAAACTCATTGTTCACATTATTAACTCAAAACGCATAAATCATAACTCATAATTTATAATCATAGCATAAAAATGTGAAATACTAAGATAAGTAGATAACAACAATAAATATTAGTCTTAAAAGTCATAATAATATAAATAAAAAGTAAATTTTCAAGTTTTATGAATCGGTGTAGAATACTTCATCCAACAAATTATTTTCCACTTCCGGCTCATCAAAGGTGAGATTTGCAATCTCTAAAATCCCAACATCACTATTCAACTCAAAACCGTCGGTTTATTGATGCGTTAAGAGTCTAATTTTTTTTTCTTTGTGGTCATGTCCGGGAAGAGTCGGACACTTAAGTGGTTGATCTTGTGTAGTTAGTATTCTCACTTCTGCGTAAGTGGTTGATCTTGTGTAGGTCTTGGGTTCGATTCCCATTAGGAACGATTTGTAATAAAAATTAAAAAAAATCAGAAATTTAAATTCCCGTGTCCGGGAAGAGTCGGACACTTCAATTCCCGTGTCCGAGAAGAGTCGGACACTTCAATTCCCGTGTCCGGGAAGTGTCCAATTTTTTTTTTTTTTTAATTTCTTTGGACACGTTTTTTTATTTGTCCGACACTGTCGGGCGCGTGTCCGAGCGTGTCCGTGTCCGACACGTGTCCGACACAGTACGGCGACATTTTTCGAAGTGTCCGTGCAACATAGCGAATACATAATTGAAATATATTTATATTTTTAGAACTTAATTACCATGAGTGGGAAATGAATACTCAAAATTGATCACTTGAGAGAAACATATGTTTAATATAAGCTTCCATATTAATGATTTCACTTATTGAGTGTAGTAATTAGTATGCAAATATTAGTGAATAATTAAAGACGGCCACCAACGGTATATTTTAATATTCAAACAAAATGTCTACAAATACGATAATTTACCTAATTTACCTCTAACTCTAAATCTTGCATAGCGATATTTTTCCAAATAAAGTGAATATATCGTACAAATTTCACTACCAAACATTTTAATTTTTTTAAAGATATCTACGGCCACGATGCTCGCAAAATATCCGATATATTCGCGAGGATATTACAAAAAACAAACACACACCACCTGCGGAGCACTAATTCAGTCAACTCAACAAACATTCGACGGCCAATTTAAAGCTAAAACAAATGAAGAACCATTAATTATTCGTAGATCTTACACAAAACTCGTGAAAATGACAAAACTACCCCAAAACAGTACATTACTAACATGTTGAAGAACTGTAGTACGTACATTTGATACAGTTTTCATCATTTTGTCAGTCCCTCTCTCTCCCTCTCTCTCTCTCTCTCTCTCTTCCTTCATTAACCAATTATTACCAGTTAGTTACCTCCTGTCTTTGTCAATCCGACTGAGATACTTCACCACTCACACCTAACTCTCTAAATTAAAAAATATATATACATAGACTACATATAGTACGATGAATTTCGATTTTATTTTTGCTTCATATAGAGTCAGATATTTAATGCAGAAAAGCAGCGTTGACACATGTCGAACAAAACGGGCCTAAAATCGAGCCCGACTTGATACGAAACGCTAAGCCCAAACCCAACACTAGCTTTCACAAGTTTCACCCTATTAATCTACAAATTCAAGAAAATGTAAGATATATAAAAGAATAGAAAATTAGATTAATATCCAATATAAGTACATAATTGTAATAATATTTGTAAATATTTATTAAATTTTAATTATTTCTTAGATATATAATTTTGAATCAGTGTCGAATTAGAACTGAATACTTGCATATTCATAAAATACTAAACAAAGAAAAAATGAATCATATTTAATATTCCAATAACAATTGAATACGACTACTCAAATATAATACTATTTGGTTCGATGTATTTACAGTCTTATGTACCATTATACACAAGGAAATTCTACTAATTTAGAATTTAACATTAGTAAAAGAATGTAATGAATTTAAAAATTCGCGAGAACTATATTATACTCCCTCTGTCATGTAATTATTGCCTCATTTTCCTTTTTTAGTTGTATCACCATTCTTGTTCTATTTCTTAAAAAATAGAAAATTACTATAAATATTCTGTTAGTGAATCCTACACCTTTACACACAGTTATTAACTTATACTCCCTCCATCTTGAATGAAACGTCTTATATTCCATTTTGGGTTGTCCCACACAAGTGTCCTATTTCTTTAAAAGGAATTAAATTTATCTCATAAAAAATTACTCTCTCTGTCCCGTTTGACTTGACTTGTTTTCCTTTTTAGTTGTCTCACTTGTCTTGTCTTGTCTTGTTTCTTAAAAAGGAAAATAGTTACAACACAAACTTTCACTTTTTTCTTTGTGGGACATACTTTCTACACACAATCACCTACTCATATGCACACAACCACCCACTTGTCTTAATCTCCGTGCCAAAAAGAAACAAGATAAGTCGGGTGGAACGGATGTAGTACTTTTTTGTAGGCCCCCATTCACATCACTCTCTCTCTTAACACACAAAAGTTCATCGCATAAATTATTGCGCCGAAAAGAAATAAGACGTTTCATCCGGGACAGAAGAAGTACAAATTATCTTGCAAAAAAATTGAACAAGAATTATGGGACAAATGAAGTAAATAATATTAAGAATATCATGCGCATTATAGTATGCTCCCGAAGTTTACATGTATATTTGCTTCTAGAAAACTGCTGCAAATTAAAATAAACAAGAAAATAGAAGATACGATAGTAGATAATATCATCCTTCAAAATATAGGGACTGTGTTTACAGTTGGCCTTTAGGGTATTCTCAGAGCCAGACTCTGCTTACTAGTATCCAAGTATCATACTATTTCAAGAAATTTGCCCATTTACTCTTTGGACTCTTTTACTGCCTTTGCATGCCACTGAGACTGACCTCTCCTGCCGTACCAATTTTACATGCATTATATATATTAATTAATTATGATTCAAATAGCAACTGCAAATTTTAACCCGAGTACCGTAATTTCGCAAATTGTAGGGTAATTTAGTAATAATATGTAAGGGTTGAAGAGTTGCAAGTTTTGATGGTTGTGATACAAAGTTGGTATACATGATGTTAGTGATTGATTTTCCAAGTTTGAGTCCTATCCAAAATCAAGGGCTACAGATTTTCAGCCCCATATTGTTAAGAGATAAGGCGATTATATACACCAAGTTTTTGTGGCTAAGATTAGATCTCAACATGCATATACTTCCAATTTTTTCATTCTCCCCTCTTCATCCCAACCTCCATATTTTTTGCAATAACATTTTATTACATTTTAGTTTATTCCTTAAACTTTTGTTCAATTTAGACCCTGTTTGGTGAAACAACTTACATAAATCCTTGAATTATATTAAATAAATTATTTGCGTTTAAATGCATACACTGAGAATAGATTATACGTAGGGGTGAAAACGGATCGGATATTATCCGCTCGATCCGGAGCCGGATCCGATCGGGATCAAATTCGGGGAGCAAATATAGTATCCGGTCGGATACGGATTCAAATTCGGATAGCCTAAATCGGATACGGATTCGAATTCGGATTCCACATTATTCTCCCGTATTCGATATTTCCCATATTTAATCGGATATTTCCCGGATTATGAATTCGGATATTTCTCGGATTATTTAATAATTATTTTTTTAATATAATAATAAATTAAGATTAAAAAAAGATATTAAAAAAAAATATTAAGTGCATCTATGGTTATTGTTAGGTATTTTATGTTGAATTTTGGAATTTTTTCATACTTTTTTTATCCTAAAAAATATGTTATTCATAATGGGTAATATTTTAACTATAGTTTGCATTAAAACTTCTATTAAATATTGTATACGTGATTTTTTCATGTGTTACAATAACAAATAGATGATTATTTATGAATCATATTATCCGATTATTGTTATTCGAATTCGATTCGAATTCATTATATATCTGCCCTGTATTCATATCCCGAACATTCCGAATCCGTATTCATATCCGGCTTTCCCGTATTCGACTCCGAATTCGAAAAAAAAATATGGGACAAAATATGGGAAGAGCACTATCCGTTCGTATTCAACCCGTTTTCACCCCTAATTATACGGAATACAAGATATTGTGCCAAAAATTAGACTAATTAGGATTTTATGAGAGGTTAACTGTGTAATTTCTGAATAAACTATTATTATATTTTTTTAATATAAGCTCAAATAAATGGTTAATAAACTATTGTAAATTTATAAATAATATGAAAGTACATAGCTTATTGATATTATATTTATAATTTACAATTTGAATATCAATTTATGGGATTTCAATCTCAGATAGCCACTACATATAATACATACTGTCGTGTAAAAATTGGAGTCATTAACTTAAAGACATAATAGTTCTTCATAATATATTTTAAGGAAAGAACTAGAATTATAGATAAATTATATAAAATATTATCCTACATTTTGGGTTGAAATCTTGTAACTTGTCATAAAAATCCAAAAAGTAGGGAGATATTTTGTTAAGAAATATTAGTGAAAGTTGGGGATCTTTTATGCAATATCTGGAAACATTGATATGTAAATCCAAGTTATTACAATCAAAATCCATGAACACAAATTGGTTAACGTATGATTCCCATAAGCCACACACAATGATACGCAAAACACCAAAAGTAGACAATCATTGCCCCTCACCTTATTGCTTCCAAAAATCACCTCCTGAAAATCCAGCCACCAATGAATCGCGTTCCTCGTCACACCTACAAATCTCCACACCCAATGCGGTTCCGCCACGTCATCATGCAAGTCATCAACAACTTCTAATCATAAATAGGTCATACATTAACATGCACTCATGCACATGTAACTCATGTGACATAACTATAGTTTAATATTCCATGAGATGGCGTAGCGGTGAAAGTGTGTTGTTTGCATGCTATTGCACAGGAGTGAGGTTTATCCTGTACGCACTAAAGGTAGCGGCTGCGAGTGCCTCGTCATTAAAAAAAACTATAGTTTAATTTGGAAAACAACAACCACTATCCAAAATTTGTACAAATAAATTCCGCTAGTATGCTTAAAACATACTTCCTTCTTTCAATTCATATTGTCTTGTGTATTATATTGGGTTGTTCCATTAATATTGTTTTCTTTCTATAAAATGAAATAAATAACATTACAAATTAAAAAAATGTGGCAATCAATATTTACACACAAAAGTAAAGTTTTTTAAACTATGTTCATAAATACTACATAATAGTATGAAGGAGATAGAGAATATTTTTCTATGGACGTATAAGGAAAACAATTTACAATGTGTTACATATTCAATCTAATAATTGGCCTGGTTGGGAAATCGGAAATCAATGGTACCTACTAGATTAAAAATTAATTAAATAGCCCATGTATACAAGTGAAAAGTCAAACTAGGGGTGTTACGGTATACTGAAAAATCGATATACCGCAGATACCGTACTGAAAAAATATCGAAAATATCGAATTTTTGGTATATCGTAATTTTCGATACGGTATCATACCGTAACGAAATTTTTTCGGTACGGTAACAGTATGAGATTTTTTATACCGAGGTATAACGCATACCGAAGTTCATACCGTATATATCTTGTAGAAAGAGTGTAAAACTGTTGGTTCAAGTTTTGAACACGGGTTGTTACAAATATGTCACTCATATCAAACAATCTTAATGTTATATCATAAATTTACTTAAATGACATAACTTTATTTGACATAAAGTCACATTATTTATCTATTAAATCGTGAAATGTATAAAAAATTATATTTTTCAACTTTATAAACATTAACACGTAATATTAACAAATTCGTACAAAATAGATAGATTAATTAATTTTATTGGAAAATAATATTAATGACTTTCTTGACTTTTATAAAAAAATATAGATTAAATTTATGTTATACCGTTAAATATTCGGTAGACCTTGATTTTTCGGTATACCGAAGTGCGGTACGGTATACCGAAAGAGCGGTATGACAACGGTATGGATTTTCGCTATACCGAACTTTCGGTAATCGAACTACGATATACCAAAATAATCGGTATGATAATAATATGTTTTTTCCCATACCGATCCTTATCGATA
This sequence comes from Lavandula angustifolia, assembly GCA_028984105.1. Taxonomy (NCBI): domain Eukaryota; kingdom Viridiplantae; phylum Streptophyta; class Magnoliopsida; order Lamiales; family Lamiaceae; genus Lavandula; species Lavandula angustifolia. The sequence goes on along the minus strand of CM054806.1, from coordinate 32,427,854 downwards.
CAATATGTGATATAAAAAAAATAATACGGTATATCGTACGGAACACCCCTAAATTAAACGGCATATAGGGAAAGTATAGGGGAAAAGGAAGAAAAAGGTGGTAATAAAATAAAATTAATAAGCTCACATAATTTGTACTGCTAAAAGGAGTAATAGGACAGGTAGAGAGAGAAACTGTGGTCCACCTATAAACAACTGCAGAAGCCAAACGCTGCCATGTCTTTTCCTCTGTTTTCATCTCCCCTCTCCATCCTCTGCCTCTCCATACATCCATCCATCCATTTAGAGAGAGAAAATCACTCTACACTCAGTTAGAGAGAGAGAGTTTTATGGATGCATACATATGGCCAGCTGATCCTAAAACCTCTGCCCCCTCCCGTGACTTCCTCCCTCTCTCTCTCCTCTCTCTCTCTCTCTCTCTCTCTACATATATGTATTTCTGATGTTAGATATTTCATTCGAACTTCTCCCAATAATCAACTTCCAAGATTCAGAGTATATGCCTCTTTTCCCCCTTTCATCAAATCAGCAAACTGCGAGAATATTTCTCTTTCTCTGGGATTTGGCCTTCGGGGAAAACTATAACCTTTTTCTTATTGTTTCGATGAATTCAAGAAAACCCCTCGTACTGGCTTTAGGGTTTTAGAGGACTCTGTTTTTCTTGAATAATTTAGAGCCTATTTGGCTTTTACTTTTCTCCCTCCTCTGTTTTTTTATTGCTCCAAACTAATTGGGGTTTAGGGTTCTTCAACTTTTTCCTCCCTTTTTCTGAATCTTTCCATTCCCACTCCACCAATTCCTGATTTTCTGACACTTTCTTCAATTCAAGTACTACTGATTCAGTTTCTGCAATTGTCTTATTGTTCCGCTTCAATTTCGAATTCAAATCTGTGCTCTGTTCTAGAAAATGTCGTCTTGTTTAACTGGAGGTGGGAGAGCGTACAGTTTGAATCTGGATATAATCAAACCACCTGCAACTTTCTCCACCTCGAATTCATCGTCTCCATCGTCGACCCTCTCAGAATCAAGCAATTCCCCAGTCTCAATCTTCACGAGGAAACCTCGTACGCCGCGGAAGAGACCTAATCAGAACTACAATGAAGCTGCGACGATTCTCTCCACCGCCTACCCTAAATTATTCCCTCCCAAAAACCTCTCGAAGCCGTTCAAATTCACGAAATCACACGATAGCAGAACGCCGTTTCTACCCGAGCCTCCCGTTCTGCTTATCCCTTTCGATCGAGTAATTAGGTCGGGATGTGTTTTGAATTGCCCGCCGATGATTGAGAATTCCGCCTTCGCGGCGGAGGCGAAGGTCGAGAAGCCGTGCCGGAGTCCCGGGGAGGTTACGTCGGAAGGCAATTTCTCGGAGATTTGCGATGGTCGAGAAGAGGATTTCGATGCGGAGTCGATTTTGGATGAGGAGATTGAGGAGGGGATTGATAGCATAATGGGGAATCTGAGGATGGACGGCGGAGAAAGCAGCGATTCGGTGCAGAAGGAGAGCTACTGCTACGGTTTTCCGGTGGGGATGAGATTCGATTTTGGGTGTGGGATGAGGAGAGAATTGAGGGCGATGAGGAACGTCGATGAGGGGGATTGGTGGAGCTTTCCGACCGTTAATGTCGCGAATATCTCCCCGAAAATCGCGAAAACGCCGCCGGAGAAGAAGAAGATCAACGATTCTGAATTGGGGAAGAAGAATTCGTCTTCGTCTGCACCTTCACAAAAACAAAAGAAAGAGATTTTAGCTACTGCAGATTGCAGTGAGGAATTTGTTCCTCAACCTAATGCAGGACTGAATCTAAAGCTGAACTACGACGACGTTTTGAAATCCTGGTCCGATAAAGACTCGCCGTTCTCCGGCGACTGTCCGGTTGCTTCCTCCGCCGGAAATGATGTTCAGGTGTGTAATTACATTTGCCCTAAGAAAAAAAAGTAAATTTTTTTAGTTCGGTTAATACAGTTATTGCCTTACTGCCTGGTCTTTGAGGGCTTGCCTCGTGGCAGTTATTGTTAACCTTTTGGCAAGAAATATGAATTATAAAGTGAAAATACACATTTTAAATGACACGTTTCTTTAAAAGAAAAAATTTAAAAAAAATATTATTAAATTTTCTTTTATTTTTTTATCTCTCTTTTGATTTTTTTTTTTAATTTTATTATTTTTCTCTTATACTTTATCTTTATCATTTACTATTACAAGCTCATTTATCTTTTATTTCTTACTTTATCATTTATTCATCTCTCATATTTTATTATCAGCTTTCTTAATTCCCACATCTAAAAGAAATGTATCATGTTATATGGGATGGAGAAATATTATTTAACATCAATCTGGCGGCCAGAATCTTCTATTTGTATATTTTAAAGAGGGATTTTGTTTTTATATGTTTAATTTTTTCATAAAGTTATACGAACCCCTTAAAATAATACTATTTCTTTTGTTTTATTAATAATACACTCTATTTGATACAAATAATTGTAATAAATTTTTCCGGCTGTAGATATAAATTAATGAAGCCGGTCTTGTCTACATTTTCTGTATAAACAAATGTTTGTAATTGGCGGGTTTGGAATGTAATTCATGCCAGAGAAATCAAATAACGCGTGCTGATGACTGATTGGTTGGGTGCAGGCGCGGCTGGCGCAGATAGACTTATTCCCGGCGGCTGAGAGCGGAGCGGCGAGGGGCGCCGTCGTGCTCCGATATAAGGAAAAGAGGCACACGCGCCTCTTCTCCAAGAAAATCAGATACCAAGTTAGAAAACTCAACGCTGATCAACGGCCTAGAATCAAGGTACTATTCATCCTATTTTCTCTTAAAATGTTCAAAATTAGAAGTTTTATTTTTTGTTTAATTTGGAAAGTTTTCTAAAATTAAACAGCATAAATTTATAGTGGTGTTTAAAGCAGAATAATTTTTAAATTTACCAAATATAACTGATTTTTTATATTTATTCCAAAATCTCTTAATTTTACTTTAAAGTAATTGTTTTCAATTTTAAGCAAAAGTAATAGGAATGGCTTACAATACGCATTTGCAATCACACCCTAAATGTGTTAATTCTCGAGGTATTTATAAATATAGATAAATGTATTAATCATCACAGTTAATGTATTTTTAAAAGTGATGGAAGAATACTTTTTTAAAAAAATATGAAAAATGGTAGTTTTATGCATGCTATTTATTTATTTATTTTTCCTTAAATCAACTTACTAATTAGTTTGTTTTAACATATGATGTTGCAGGGAAGATTTGTGAGAACGCCAAATTCAACCAGCGATGATTAGGAAGGGCGTGACACTCTGTTTTTGTAGTCTTAAGAGACCTTCTCTTTTTTCTTCATAATTTTCCTCTCGTATACACTGGATATGGATTTCTAAGAGATGCAGACTAGTTGAGTAGGAAGGACAGAAGTTGAAACAGCTATATTTTTTAAACTTAGTCATAATATTAATCCCGTATTTAATTTTTTCTCAATGCATATTCACAGTAAAACGATAACATCACTATTCAATAAGTCCCTTCTACAATAGTCACTTACCTTACCTATATATACCTTTATCTTTTTAAATATTCTACAGTATCATATATAACAGTAGGTTCTGATGAGAACAACCGTTATGGTGTAAACGTGTTAATACTATACTTTTAAGACATATATCTATATTTTCAAGACAAATGTATTTCATTTGTATATGTCTGATTTACAAAAAGTCTCTTAAGTGATGTCCGATCATTTGAAAATACAATATATTTATCTTTGAAGTGCATGTTCACACTTTCACATAATAAGAAAATTTTCACATTTGAACATGTCACATTTTGGGATTATAAAGAATTTCTTTATTGTAATTTTTTTCTGAGATATTAGTCTTTAGGGTGTGGATCTTTTAAGAATTATATTTAACGTGAGACTGCGAACTATGTATAATCATTATATATTTTATGAAAAAAAAAAATGTAATTTTACACTTTTGTCATTCTACAAAAAAATATATAAGAATTATGTATAATGTAAAATTATATATTTTTTTTGCATAAAATATATAACGATTATGCATCCTTCGCAGTTCTTATGTTAAATGTAGGTTCCTACGTGATCTACTTTCCTTAGTCTTTTATGCCTATGTTTGGTTGGAGACAAATAGTGAAGAAAGAAATAAGGGGAAGAGAAATATGAGAGAAAAATAAATTTTGGGTGAAAAGAGAAATAGGGAAGAGAGAATGAAAAGTGGTGGGACCCATCTACTTTTCATTTCTCTTGAAAAATCAAACTGGATCTTCTGATCCATTTTCGGTGGACCACTCGGTGGCCAACCAATCACGCGGTGCCACGCGTGCATTGGTGGGCCACCGAGTGGTCCACCGGGAATGGGACAGATGATCCCACGTGTTGAAAAATGAGGAGAAATAGGGGAGAAGAGTGGATTTGTAAGAAAAATTACACATATAATCTTAATTATATTTGTTTCTTCTTTTTAGTTAACGGTATTTTCGTCATTTCGAATATAACACAATTTCTCTTCTCTCTTATTTCTTCTCTATTTCTTTCATACCAAACAATATATAAAATCCATTCTATTTCTCTCATTTTTCTTTCTCCATTTTCTTTCTCCCTTATTTCTCTTCTCTGATTTTCTCTCTTCTACCAAACAAAGTATATTATTTATTTTAGTTTATGGGTTTTTGGAAATCAAAAAAGGAAAAATGAAGTGTTTTATTAGCTGGGCCTTGTATCTTTTAACGGGCTTATTCTCTTATGAAATTAGGCCTAGATAAGTTAATTGGACTGGACTAGGCTTTCTATTGATAATAGTTTAGTTTTTGGGCTTCATATAAGCTTGTTGGACTAATGGGCTTTGGATGTTATTCTGGCTTTATCCAAAATTTAAGCAACATTCAAAATGGAATCCCTCTTTTCTAGGGCAAAATTTAAGATCACGCTAAATATCGAATTGACACATAGAGTATAAATAAATTATGAGATATTGAGCCTTGTCTTATTTTTTTTTGGATGACGAGGGTAACCCGCAGCGCTCCTGTGCTCTAGTCGGCAAACAACACAAGATGGTTCAATCACCCTAGGCTTATCATAGATAACAGACTCACACTGAAACAATTTTAGCGGGTTTTGAACCCATGACCTTCCGGCAGAGACTTCTTATTAGTTAGTAAGATAAGACAAGAGTCTTGTCTTATTAACTAATAATAAAAGAGGTTTGTTGGAGGAGTAAAAAATAATTCGGTTCACAATTTAATTTGAAAATAATAAAGCGGTTGCAGATTTCACTTGTAAAATATAATTCTCTGACCATAATAAAATGGCAAGGTGAAATTGATCCAAACATAGTAACACTACTAGAATGATTACATCAATTGAAGCAAAAAGGCAGTCCAAAAGCAGTGGAGCCACAAGAAAAGGATAGAAGAAAAAAAAAGTGTAGAAGTGGAAGAAAAGAATATTAAATTAACACTGTGATTAACAACAAACATTCTTTTTATACCCCCAACTCGGGCCAACCACCTCACCTATAATCATGGCAGTTAAAGTGGGCCCCACCTTCCATTTTATTCTTGTAATAAAATCCCAGCAAAGATTATGATTCTCATGCAAAAAATTAAATTAGATTAATAACCTATTAATATACGAATTTTGAGCAAATTCTGATATCACTCACAACTTTCAAAACTCACACATGAATACATGATATTTTAATTTATTAAAATTTGCATGAAAACTTCGGCGATTTAATTATCAAAGAAACGATTTAGTTTCAACACAAAATTGTCGTCTAGTAAATAAAGTAGGATTAGTATATATAGCCTCCAGGTAGGTTACTTTGGCTTCACAAATGTTCGCTGATGTACAAATTTTAACAAATTGAAAATTTATTTATTTAGATGAGTGTTTTAAAAGCCATATACAAAATCAGAATCCGCCCAAAATCGTGAATTTACATGCTAATTAAGTATAGAAATTTTGAGAATTTAAAAGCGTGTTTTTAATTAAGAAAAAGGTTGATGGAGAATCTAATACTATCTCTTGAATGAAGCGATGCAACAAATCCATAGCTTGAAAAGTCGTGCCAAGGTTTGTCAGGCATGATAGGCATGCGTTTCTTGAATCTCTTGGTACATTTCATCTCAGCATGCATTTTGTTGTGATGGAAAATATCAGAATTTCAGTGATGTAGGGAATTTTTAATATATATTCATTTATTTTCTGTTTTTTTGCTTTTGGCATTACCCAACATTCTCTTCTGTTGTCTCCTAGTTTCATAGATAATTCATTTATTTTGTGCCTATGCATAAATTCATATGATTGAGTTGGGAGGGAGAATAAACAGTCAAATCAAGAAACATAGAGTAAATAGTAATACGTCCCCTTTAAAGGATATATATTTTTTCTTTCGATACAGAGGGATTAAAAAATAAATAACCTAGGTGTGTAGTTTATGAGTTTTAATTATATTAAAAAATGAACACAGTTTTCAAATAATAGTTGTTCTGAATGAATGATAATTCATTCAAATTCTATTAACGCATAGTTGAGACAATTATTTTTTTTTATTATTGTAATTGCAGAAATAAATTAATTTTTTTTAAAAGTTAAGAATCATAAATTTATGAGTTTCCAGAATCATGAGAGAAAAATATTTTGGAGAGAGTGTAAACTGTGAAGTGTGTAGTGAGTAAGGAGAGACACTTGATATTAGGAAGGAGTTTAATTTTTCCACCAACGAAAACATGACAGATTAATGGGTTGGAGTCAGTAGTAATTATATATATATATATATATATATATATATATATATATATATATTTAATGTATGATACATAAATAGTTGTGAAGAATGAATATATAATGAGTGTATAATTAAATAAAGTTGATGAAAACTTTTTGACTAGAATAGTGGGTGGATTGATCAACATTCCCTTTTTTGTGTCTTTCACTCCAATAGATGGGAATGTGTCTTCCAAAGCTTTATGCATCGAAGTTATACAGCCTCAGTGGGCAATGGCATGTCACTCATTCTTCTTTCACATTTCCTCATGCAATTTTTTAATACAATTTTCTCTTATAAATTACTTGAAAATTAAGTCATTAATTAGTATAAATTTCAAGAAATTCACGATTGAAACAAATTCTCTTAAACCTACCTCCCAAAATTCACATGAGAAACAAACCCGCGCACAATTTAGTTTGTAAGCTAGGAATTTCTTTGGGAAGGCGAAAACTTGTCGTGATGAGATTTTCTCCTCGTGTTTTTGTTTTGATTATAACAAATGTACTGAATTATATATACCCATCATACTTTTGGTATACCATATTATAATGATTTCTATTGTGAAAATAATCATTATTTGAAGGAAGAAGAGGAATGTGAGTATTTTGGAAATGTATATACTCCCTCCGTCCCAATTATAATGTCCAGTTTCCTTTTTGACAAATTATTACACACAATTTTTTTTGTAGGATCCATATATTTATACATCTCTACTCACAACTAACAACTCTCCTTAAAAATCGTACAAAAATCAAAATGGACATTATAATTAGGACAGAAGGAGTATATATATATGAAAATGTCCTTACTCCACCACAAAAATGATGACTTAATAATTTTAGGACAATGATAATGCTGTAAACAATTAAGGTAGTCTTTCTCTGCTTTTTAGATGCTGTATTCGTACTTTATTCGTTCAACTATCACTACAAGCCTTTTCGTATAATCATAATCTTTATACGAGAGAATGATGAATTATACCCTCTTAACTTTATAATAATTTGCAACGTACTCTTACCATAACAAAAGTATTTGTACTACATTCCTTTATGCGGTAATATGTATAGTAATATTTTAAAATATACAAATTTTGATTTTATTATCCCATAATATGCATGATGAAACATTTTAAATGCATAATTTGTAGACTCACAACACAAAAGTGAAGTAGCGAGAGAAATAATTCAAAAAGTATGATGGGCATTGGGCAAGAATTTAATTCGTAAAGCTGCTGATTTGTAGAGAGAGAGAGAGATGTCGATATATATATGAATATACATATATTATTGCATTGGGATCTGAGCAGAAAGAGAGGTGACAGTAATGATGGAAGGCTTAAAAGATGTCATCTTTTTTCATGCAAAATGTGAAAATGGAGAAATAAAGGAAAAAAAAGAAGCAATTAACTACTCGTTTTTTCCTTTTCCTTTTCCATTTTCCTTTCACTTTCTTTGCTTTCCGGTCACCCCTTCCCCTCCATCTTTAATCAACCATCACACTTCCATTCTCGCTTTGATTTCAGTACCAGAAAAGCCTCTCTCTCTGTCTCTCTCTCAGTCTCTCTCTCTCTCTCTAGATGATTAGATTAACCAGAGTATGTAATGCTAGGCCATGCCCCTTAATGCTAGGAATAGGAAATTCATCCAAGACAAATTAAATTCAATGCAATAAGCAAACACACGTTGAACATATGAATAAATAATTTACATAACACTTTATTGTCATCCTATTATATATACTGTCCTCAATTACATTTAGTCTTCTAACGTCTAGAAATTCAAATACTTTAATTAGAGCATGCGGTGAGAGTTTAAAGTCAACACGATCGAATGTATTTGATTTGACAAGGAAAATATTAATTTAAACCAAATGATAAGTACTAATAAATTGACGGAATGAAATAATAAATAAAACAACTTGGTATTATTGAGCAAAACAAATGTATTTCTTTTATTAATTATCGGTTATTACACAAATTTATGCAGCGAACAGTAAAGTTGGAGAATTGAAGTGGAAAGGGAAGATGATGGGATGGAGGAATAATTCGATTTATTTTGGAGTATATGGATTCCGAAGTCCGAGGAATTTAAGAGAATGTAATAAAATGAGAGTACAAAAAAGTTAGAATAAAAGGGGAGGAAAAGAAAAGCAAGGAATGATTGCCCAAAAACAAAAGATTTTGAGATGGGCAATGCCCGCTCTCTTTGTTTGAATCTTGTTCCCACTTACCCCATTATTCCTAATTCAATACACATACAATTAGTTTTGTACATACATATGTTACCATACTATAAAAAGTATCGATGCGTTTAGGTCGAGTCAGACACATATAGGACGGATAAAGGTGGGTGCGACTGTCCCACCCCCGATTCATGTAACGAACGTCTAATTCCTATACAGATTTCTAAAAATTTGTATTCTCGCCCCCTTCAAATTCGTATTAATTTGTTGTTATACCTCAGTTTTTAATTATATTTATTTTTTGAACTAAACTTAAAGAAGAAAATAAAAAAGGCCAACGACAATATCCGGAGGCTTTGGCGAGGTAGGATTTTGCTGATACAATTACAAAGAAAACAAGAAATATTTTTAAAACAAGAATATAATATCATAAACAAACTCTAAGTACAATTAGGCCGAAACAGAAACTCACGGTTTTTTGAGTTGGACTCCTGTACATCCGGTTGCAGGTGCAACCGGACGTTTACAGTTAACTAGGCACGATTTGCACAACATGTTAACAATGCTGTGGTAGTGTAGTTGGCTAAGTTGCTGGGCTCAAATCCAATGTACCCGGGTTCGAGTCCCAGTAGCGTAAATTTGAGTTTTTTATATTTTAATTGATATATTAATTTAAAAAATGATACATTTGTTCATAATAATTAATATTTTTATTTCAATTATTTTTTCAAATTAAGTTTGTCCTTTTTTTTGGTAATTTTTTTTATTTTAAATGATATATTAATTTAAAAAATGATACATTTGTTCATAATAATTAATATTTTTATTTCAATTATTTTTTCAGATTAAGTTTGTCCTTTTTTTGATAATATTTTTTTTATTTTAATTGATATATTAATTTAAAAAAAGTGATAATTTTTTTTAATAAGTAATATTTTTTTTCCAACCAATTCATATTTTTTCAAATCAAGTTTGTCCATTTTTTCATTTTAATTGATATATTAATTTAACAAAAGTGATAAATTTGTTTATCATAAGTAATTTTTTTATTCCAATCAACTGAAAAGTATCATTCTTCCTTAAGAAAAGTATCGTTCTACCTTAAGAAAAGTATCATTCTTCTTTAAGAAAAGTATCATTTTTATTGAGCAATAATATCACGTGTTGTTAACAAAAGTATCATTCTTCCTTAAGAAAAGTATCATTCTGTCTTAAGAAAAGTATCATTCTTCATTAAGAAAAGTATCATTCTTATTGAGCAATAGTATCACATGTTGTTAACAAAAGTATCATTCTTTCTTAAGAAAAATATCATTCTTATTGAGTAATAGTATCACATGTTGTAAAGAAAAGTATCATTCCTATTGAGCAATAATATTTTTTTATTTTTTTACTGTACCCTAGAGGGGAAGTCTAAAAAATGATACATTTAAAAGTGATAATTTTTTTTTAATAAGTAATATTTTTATTCCAACCAATTCATATTTTTTCAAATCAAGTTTGTCTATTTTTTCATTTTAATTGATATATTAATTTAAAAAAAGTGATAAATTTGTTTATCATAAGTAATTTTTTTATTCCAATCAATTGAAAAGTATCATTCTTCCTTAAGAAAAGTATCGTTCTACCTTAAGAAAAATATCATTCTTCTTTAAGAAAAGTATCATTTTTATTGAGCAATAATATCACGTGTTGATAACAAAAGTATCATTCTTCCTTAAGAAAAGTATCATTCTGCCTTAAGAAAAGTATCATTATTCCTTAAGAAAAGTATCATTCTTATTGAGCAATAGTATCACATGTTGTTAACAAAAATATCATTCTTCCTTAAGAAAAGTATCATTCTTCCTTAAGAAAGTATCATTCTTATTGAGCAATAGTATCACATGTTGTTAACAAAAGTACCATTCTTCCTTAAGAAAAGTATCATTCTTCCTAAAGAAAAGTATCATTCTTCCTTAAGAAAAGTATCATTCTTATTGAGCAATAGTATCACATGTTGTTAACAAAAGTATCATTCTTCCTAAAGAAAAGTATCATTCTTCCTTAAGAAAAGTATCATTCTTATTGAGCAATAGTATTACATGTTGTTAACAAAAGTATCATTCTTTCTTAAGAAAAATATCATTCTTATTGAGTAATAGTATCACATGTTGTAAAGAAAAGTATCATTCCTATTGAGCAATAATATTTTTCTGTTTTTTTACTGTACCCTAGAGGGGAAGTCTAAACCATACTTTTTTCTCCGGTTAAAAATGCTCGCGTTCCTTCGAAACACTCGCATTTTTAAAGGGTTTGGAAAAAGCTAGCGTTCCTTGGAACGCTAGCATTTCCAAACCCTTTTAGTCGTGGAACTGCTACGGTATTTTTCCTTATTTTTCTTGTACCCTAGAGGGAAGTCTAAACCCCACTTTTTTCTCTGGTTAAAAATGCTCGCGTTCCTTCGGAACACTCGCATTTTTAAAGGGTTTGGAAAAAGCTAGCGTTCCTTCGGAACGCTAGCATTTCCAAACCCTTTTAGTCGTGGAACTGCTACGGTATTTTTCCTTATTTTTACTGTACCCTAGAGGGGAAGTCTAAACCCTACGGTATACTTTTGTTAAGAATAATTGATATTTTTATTCATAATAAGTGATATTTTTGTTCATAGCAAGTGATACTTTGATTCATGACAAGTGATACTTTTATTCATAATAAGTGATACTTATATTCATAGCAAGTGATACTTTGATTCATGAAAAGTCATACATTACTAGTAAGAAGTGATAATTTTATTCAGAACAAGTGATATATTCAGAATAATGAATACTTTTTCATATAATGTGATACTTTGATAAGGACAAATACTTTTATTATCTCATACATATTCCTCATTATGTTATATCTCTTCTATGACTATTATATATACAATTAGATTTTTTTAAAATTCTATGACTATTATATATACAAGAATAAATTTTAATATATATATTAATATTCTTTGTGTCATATTATTTTTTAAAAAATAAGAAATTAAATTTATTATTTTCCGTGTCATTTGTAGTTGTTTATACAATTATAATTTTTTTTAAATATTACTATATTTTTTAACAAGAATAAATTTTAATATACATATTAATATTTTTTGTGTCATATATTAATTTCTTTTAAAATAAGAAATTAAATTTATTATTTTTCGTGTCATATTGTAGTTGTTTATACAATTATAATTTAAAATAAAATATCATATTTTTAACAAGATTTTTTTTAATATACATATTAATATTCTTCGTGTCATATTATTTTTTAAAAAATAAGAAATTAAATTTATTATTTTTCGTGTCATTTGTAGTTGTTTATACAATTATAATTTTTTTATAATTTTTTTCTTAAAAAAAAATTGCTATATTTTTTTAACAAGAATAAATTTTAATATACATATTAATATTATTTGTGTCATATCTTAATTTCTTTTAAAATAATAAATTAAATTTATTATTTTTCGTGTCATATTGTAGTTGTTTATACAATTATAATTTTTAAAAAAAATATTATATTTTTTAACAAGAATTTTTTTTAATATACATATTAATATTCTTTGTGTCATATATTATTTTTTTTAAATAAGAAGTTAAATTTATAAATGTCAAAATTAAAAAAAATAGAAATGCTGTCAGTGGGTATCGAAACCGGGCCTCTTGAAAGGGAGCCCCAACAATCTGCCAACTGCGCTACATGTGCAGTTATGTTAATGTCCTTATTAATATTGTAATTACGTGGGTGCAGCCGGTTGCACCTGCAACTGGTTGTACAGAAGTTTTTGCGCGGTTTTTTTTGTTCGGGGGACAAATTATCATTTTGCCCCCAAAAACTCAAATTTTTTAATCCGCCCCTAGACACATATATTTAGTCTAGTGCTAAGCTAATTTTCTATATGATTAATTTGGAGATTTGTTACATTTAGGTAATTTAAAAGTTGTTCTATTACATACAAATTATTCAATAATTGGCAAATAATAACTCACATGAAATGAGCATAATGCACCCCCTAATCATGATCACTTTTCATTAATTCATCATCATAAAAAATATGTATTTAATACATATGTGATTATATTGAGAAATTAGTAATTGAATATATCTGTTAATTTTCCTTCACGTATCTCAACCCTAATTATGGGCAATCAAGTGCAACTCCAATTTTCTCATGATACTAAGTTAATAACACATAAATTGTAAAAACAATAATACTCCCCCATCCCATAGAAAATGTTCTCTTTCTAAGTGGCACACGAAGATTAAGAAACTCATATTGTGTAGTGTGTGTTGTTTGACTTGTGAATTGTTAATTTTGGTCCAAACATTGTTTGCTTTTTTTAAATACAAGAAACTTTCAATTGAACATCACAAAAATGAAAATAAGACACTTTCTATGGGACGGAGGATTGCAATTTCGCAACATAATTCTCTGTCCACCATCCAATGACTGTGGATGAAATTTTACTGTTATGCTTTGTTGAATATTTGTCCGGGAACAGCAAAACCAAATGATTAGAGAACCCTAAAAGATTACAACATTCGAAAGACAAGAATTATGAGATTTAATTAAAAGGAGATACTTTTCTTGTAATAAGAGCAAACTCATTTATTCTTCTTCATCTTTATTTAAACTTTTTTATCAACTCATCAAAGATAATTTCCCAATGATTTGAACGCATTTATTTAATTAATTCCATTTTCACACTTCTAAATTTCGTCTAAAACAAAGATTCAAATTGCCCCCACATTGATTAATTTTCCAAGTCACTAATGATGGTGAAATTCCACTTTTAGCTTTCCGATCAAATCTCTCGTTGTGTTAATTAAAATCATAAACAGTCATTAAAAGGGGATTAATTATCCGATCTCAAGTACTCCACTTTTTAGCTCGAGATAATCTAGACGCTATTTATGACTTTGACCCAAAAGTTTGTCTAATTGTGTAATTCGACTAAGTTTAACTATACACTCCAAAACCAAAGGCTTTTCTAGAGAGAGAGAGAGAGGAGAGAGAAAGGTACGAAATGTTAAGAAGAGTAGAGCAGACAGAGAGTTACTTTTTGGGGTTTGGGGGAATAAAACACACTGTCTGTCTACGAGGATTGGCGTGATCGCAAATCTTTTCCCCCTCTCTCTCATTGTTAAGTGATGAGAGAGAAAGGAAAATGAATATAATTAATTAATAAATAAATAAAAGGAAAATCAAAAGAGAGAGATGCACACATTTATATGCAAAGAACAAATGACAAACATGAAAAAGGCAAAAATACCAACTTTCTTTTTCTCTCTCTTGTTATACCTGCTTTCTTTACCACCTTTTTTTCTCTTTTACCAACTTTATTTCAATTTCTGCTGCCTTCTGTCGCTCTGTCTTTTATCTCTCTCCTTCAAACCTTATTTTTTTTCAAAATTATTATTTTTATTTTCTGAATAAATCAAAAGAAAAAAAAAGTGGAGCCCTTTGCTTCACTAGAAGAACAAAGAATGTAACTTGATTTTTCCTTTTCCTATAAATTTCGTTTGACGAGAATAATTATATATATATATATATATAGTCGTAATATTAAAAAACAACCCCTTTAGACAAAAAAATATTACAAAATAACCACATCGATAACATTCATATTGCAATTTGTTTTGAATTTCTAGATAAGTCTCATTCCAATCATTTTCCGCCGATGCTTTCCAAATTTTGATAATGTTGAGACATGCATATTATTATACAAAAATTTTTAGAAAACTATACTCCCTCAGTCCCATTATTTATGTTCTATTGGGACTAGACACGTAATTAAAATAATGGAGGTAAATGTGTAAAATTGTGGTTTAAAAATATAAATAGGTGGGGTCCACTTGCTTAGATTGATTGTGATATACTCATTTATTTCCTTATTTGGTATGTGACATAAATAATGAGACAATAAAAAAAAAGTAAAACATTAATAATGGGACGGAAGGAGTATTATGTAAAAATAGTTCGGATGAAAAATCGGAAACCCGATTTTTGATTCAAGAAATATTTAAAAATCGTGCGAGAAGTTGTTTTACTTTTGTAAATATAGTTATGAACTTGTAGTAAATAAAATTATTTTAGTAAATTTATTATGAAAGTGGTTTTTTTTTAATATCAAAATTATGAACCAAGTGTGAAAACCCGAAAAAGTCCTCGTGCTAAATTCAAAATTCCAACGATAACCTTGGAGAGGCAGGTTTGTAGCTATTTATTCCCTTTTGAGGAGGGATATGATTCTCTACTGATACCATTTCACAAACCCCAGTTTTCTCGCTCATTATTTCAAACCACCAAAAACACAGAGAGAGAGAGAGAGAGATCGGGTGTGGTCGGAAGCGGGTGATACATAAAGTATCGTGTACGTATAACCGTCGCCACGATAGGAATTCAATCCGTACCACCGGGGGGGTGCAGGGGGGTGGGTGTTTCAGCCAAGTTATGCGTGCCGGCGTTTGCGCAGCGCAGCAGACACTCTCCGCGGAGGCCGCCGCCGTCCTCAAGCACTCCCTTAGCCTGGCCCGCCGCCGCGGCCACGGTCAGGTCACCCCCCTCCATGTCGCCGCCACCCTCCTGACCTCCCGGGCCAGCCTCCTCCGCCGCGCCTGCCTCAAGTCGCAGCCCCACCACCACCACCCCCTCCACTGCCGCGCCCTCGAGCTCTGCTTCAACGTCGCCCTCAACCGCCTCCCCGCCTCCCCCGCTCCCCTCCTCCACGCCCAGCCCTCACTCTCCAACGCCTTAATCGCCGCCTTAAAACGCGCGCAGGCGCACCAGCGCCGCGGATGCATCGAGCAGCACCAGAACCAGCAGCCGCCGTTGATCGCCATTAAAGTCGAGCTCGAGCAGCTGATCCTCTCCATCCTCGACGACCCCAGCGTCAGCCGAGTTATGCGGGAGGCGGGATTCTCGAGCACCGCAGTTAAGAACAATCTAGATGACTGCACGAGCTCCGTCTCCTCCGTCTTCCAGTGCTACAACACCTCCGGCGGAATCTACTCCACCCCAAGCTCGCCGCCGACCGAAACACAAAGAGTACCACTCATAAACCCTAATTCCTTCTGGCAACCACATCTCTTTTCCCACTCCTCCGACCAAAACCCCAACTACATCTTCTCCCCCCCAAAGAAACCTAATCTCATCTGCATGAACGATGTCAAGCTAGTGATAGATGTTCTCGTCGGAAAAAGGCGGAGAAACGCCGTCATCGTCGGCGACTCCCCATCCACGGCGGAAGCCCTAATTTCACACCTCATGACTCGCGTAGAAACCGGAGATATCCCCGACGAGCTCAAATCCGCTCACCTCGTGAAATTTCAATTCGCCTCCGTTCCGGTGGCGTTGATGAACAAGGAAGAAGTCGACATGAACGTCGCCGACCTCAAAAGGAAGGTGGACTCGTTCGCGTCGGTGGGGAGAGTGATTATCTACATCGGCGACCTCAAATGGACGGTGGATCAGAGGGAAGACTCCGGCGAGTACTGTGGCGGCGTGGATCATCTGATATCCGAGATTGGGAAGCTGGTGGCGTGGTACAACAACTCGAACACAAAAGTGTGGTTGATAGCGACGGCGAATTACCAGACGTATGTGAAATGCCAGATGAAACAATCGCCGTTGGATTCTCAGTGGGCCCTTCAAGCAGTTTCTGTTCCTTCCGGCGGCCTTGGATTAAGCCTCAATGCTGCTACAAGGTCAGTCAAATTTTGCTTTTCATCATTTGAGCTGTAAATTCAACTGGTTTTGGTCAGTTTTGCCGCTTTATACGGAGTTCTGTAAATTAGTCTGTGTTTTGACTCCAATTGTCTGAAAAGATTGCATTTTTATTTTTAATTTTCTCTTTCTCTATTTGTGTTGTTTAATTTCTTAATGGGTTTGTTTTTTAATGTCAAATCTTGCATGCTAATTTGTTTGCATTGAAATCTTGTGCAGTGGGAAGGATTCAAGAATTGCATTCTCAGAAAACTCATCTCCAGTTTCAGAGAAAAGACTGTTGTCTCTCAAGGAGGAAGGAGATGTTATCACATGTTGTCAAGAATGCACATCAAATTATGAGAGAGAAGCAGCCTTGAGACCAGTCCAGCAGAAATCTTTTTCAGACAAAGAAACTGCTTCTGCCCAGTTGCCTTATTGGCTCAAACCACTTGCCAATCAAACAAGTGAAAAGGTACTAATTAATTTACCTTTTGTTCTCTGTCCTTTTCTTGCATAATTAGTGTCTTAAACTCCCTCTGATTAAGATTTGATCTCACTGTGTTTAGGATGAACTGAATCAGCTAAGGAGGAAGTATAACAAACTTTGCCAAAGCTTGCATCAAGGGATCCAGAATCCACATAATCAAGGCAATCTTGGGAGGAATTACTACCACACTTCATCTTATCCATCTTGGGCTAATAAGAGCACTGTTTTAGCAGACTACGAAACGATTTCATTTGGCATTCCTGCTGCTAAGCCTAACCAAGGTGCTAGCACTCTGCCTCGGTTCCGAAGGCAGCAGTCCTGCCACATTGAGTTCAGCTTCAGCAATGGAAACAACTCCAAGAATGGATCAGAGGAGCCTAATTTGGATCCCCTTAAGCGGATTGGGGATAATGAAGTGATGATCACTCTTGCTTTGGGGAATTCAACTTATAGTGATGAAGTGAAGCATAAGAAAGTTATGATGTCTGACTTGCTTATGGACAACTTGCCATGGCAAAGGGAAGCCATTCCTTCAATTGTTGAAGCATTGATGGATTATGGGGATGTAAATCAAGATCAGTTTATACTGATTCAAGGGAATGACAATGTGGGTAAAAGGAGATTAGCCCTTGTGGTAGCAGAGTGTATGTTTGGTTCTTCAGAGCTGGTCTTTTGCATGAACATGAGAAACAATGAGAAAAGTGGTGCAGAGAATAAGCAACTACTAGAGACTGCATTGAGGAATCAGGAAAAGCTAGTTGTACTAATTGAGGATGCAGAGTTTGCTGATCCTGAGATGGGCAAGTTTCTTGGTGATGGATTTGAATCGGGGAAGGTGGTGGCGCGTAGGAAAGATTCCGGGCGTGCAATCTTCATCCTAACAACAGATGGTGATGCAAGCTGCAACACAAACTCTGTTATCCAGATGAAGGTAGTAGTCAATGAATCCGGACTTGCTCCGGAAATGCCTACAAATCTTGATCACAAGAGGAGGGCAGATTGGGAGCAAATCTCATCAAAGAAGAGCAGAAGGAGTAGTGATATGGAAGAAGTCTCTTCAAATGGTAGCTCAAATGGCCTAGACCTCAACATAAGAGTTGATGAGGATGAGTCTAAAGAAGGCAAGCTAGGAGAGTTAACCCCCATTTCAAGTGACTTAACTCGAGAGATCACAATGGAGCCACCCCATAACTCACTATTCCTCAAGAAGATCAAGAATCGGTTCTTTCTCAACCGGGGTTCGGAGCAGGAGAAGCAAGCCAGAGAGATGTTCATATCCAAGTTCAAGAGTGTAAGCAATTTGGAAGTGGAGGAGAAGGTGTTAGAGAAAGTTTTGGGTGGGGCAGGGTTGTTTCTTAACAGCTCTTTTGGAAGATGGCTAAAAGACATTCTCCAAACGAGCTTAGGATCAGTTAGTGGGGAGGGGGAGAGAGAGAAGGTTAGTTTTAGGCTGTGTTTAGTAGGAGAGGGAGAGAGGTGTGAAAAGGATGGATTCATGGGTACTTGTCTTCCCAAAAGAATCCCACTTTCTTACATAGGTTGAATCACCCTTGTAATATATTTCTCCTTCAGTTGTTACTGCTTCAGTCTACTATCTTCTCAATCCATGGTTTATGTTATGATCAACTCCACACTCTCTCACTAATTTAAGCATCAAAATGTAAGCATAGCATTACAAGTATATATTTGCATGTAGTAAAGATTCATTCTTGCATACATTGTCTAAAAGCATTAGCTAACAATGGTGAATAACTTTTTTTTTCCTACTATTAGTCAAGTCCAACTATAGGCTCATTATGACACCAATTACTTTTCTTATCTATGATTTGTTTTAATTGCACAATCTCCATTAGCACCCTGAAACTGGGATCAAAGTAGGTATTTCATGATGATGAATACACACACATATATATGAGTATATTTATAGTGAAAATGTTCTAATGGTGTAAACGTGCGAATATGTTTTTTAAAGGTAAATGTATTACGTTTTAACCACTATACTTTTAAATGATCACAATCATGAGACTTTTTGTAATCTGAGCGTTACAAATACAATATCTTTGTCTTAAAAGTACAATATTGACATATTCATATAAGAGTTGTTCTCGCCAAAACCTAACCTATATATGAATATAAATGATGAGTGATATAAGATGGAAAAGATTGTACCCAAAAGGTTTCTTGAAGACCTTTTTCATAAACTATATTATCCAATCAAATATATGAATGATGAAAAATGGGAACTTTTGACCTATTCATATTTTGATGATTACATAAGAAATGGGCATGTTTAAATTTAGCCTTAAGATATACTCCTTTCGTCCCAAAATTCTTGTCTACTTTATTTTTGCACGGGTTTTATGAAATGTTGGTAGTTGTATAAAGAGTGGTGTAAAGGTCACAAAAAAATTGTATGTAATATTAAACTAAAAAAAAGGAAAATGAACAAGAACAACGCAAAATAAAATAGTGAATAAAAATTTTGAGACGGAGAGGGAGTACTAATAATGGACTTGTCCACTACATGACAAGGCCACTTTATTACATATTTTTATTTTTATTTATTTATAAATGTTGGTAGTGTTGCATCATTGCTTTGACTGATCAACAAAACACAAAGATATGATTGCATGAAGCGGCGGAGGTGGGAGAATGTCTACCTATGATGGAGAAATGTCATGATGAAGAATTTTGAAAAAATAACAAAATGATGCACCTTCTGCAATAAAGGGAGTACTTGATTGCATGTAATTGAAATTTTTGTTTTTTTAATTTGATGGAAATTTATGATAGGGAAATGATTGTCGCACTTTCATTGTCTACCTGCTCTCCCTAACTAATTACACACCCACCTCGGCCCCTGATAATTTATTTTTATTTATTTAACCTATTCAACATAATTTGTTTAAAAAGTATATTTTTATACACATTATTTCTATATTTGTGCTATTGTTTGTCAAGTACTAATAGATCGAAATAGGTGTGTAACTGCATGCACGCTACTATTACTCTTTCTCTTATTATAAATTCCTTCGTTATAAAGAAAAAGAAAAGGAATGTAAATTATGTTTTTGTTGCTTTGTTTGGGATTTGTGAATAATGGGCTTTGGGTTAGAATTAAGAGGTTGGATTTGGGCTTGGGATGGGCTTAACATGTATTTACACTATGAAGGATTTTCGCTATATATTAATGCTCATGGGCCTAAATTTAAACTTTCTATTATGGGGCCCATTACGGCCCATGAGTTGATTTAAAAAGGTTAAGATCTGGCCCATGATTAGCTTTCCTTCTTCCCCCCTAGTTATATTGCTTTATTTTTATCCGGCAATATATAAGGTGTGTTTCCAAGAGTTTACATTAAGTAATATGTTTTATTGACTCCATAAATAATTTTTTAATGTTGGTAAAACCTGTTTTCTGCTTTTGCTTTTCTAAAATTAAGTAGCTAAATTGCTTAAATAAGCAGATTCTTTTAATCACCTATTAAGATGCTTTTGGTACTTAAAACACCATAATTCTCAAATTTACCAAAAATATGTCTTTTAAAATCAATTCCAAAAACTCTCTGATTTTGCTTAAAAGCAATTATTTTCAACTTTAAGTAAAAATCAAATAAGAAAATACACTCATAATATAATTGATATTTTCACTTATGCGAAAGTGGTTGATTTAGAGTTGATCTAGTGTTCAATCTGTTATGGTCGATTTAAGTTAATACTCCCTCCGTCCCAATTATAATGTCCACTTTGCATTTTGCACTTTTTTAAAAGAAAATCGTTAGTTGTGAGTAGAGATGTGTAAAAGTGTGGGTCCTATAAAAAAAAGTTGTATTTAATAATTTGCTAAAAATGAAAATTGGATATTATATTTGAGACAACCCAAAATAGAAAATTGGACATTATAATTGAGATGGAGGGAATAATATATATATCTTTATTTTAGTTTCTTTGCAATATTTTATTGTTAAATAATCATTGTGATTTTTTTTTTTTTTTTTTTCGCTCCTTCCGCGCAAACCCCTCCCTCTCGTCCAAACCCCGCGCTGGGGTACTCCCTGTTGACATTGTATTATCATTGGATTTTTATTTTTACAACACGTAGTTCAATGAGAAAAACCGGTAACCGACACTTGAGATGTACGTTAAATAAGTAGGAATACGTTGGTAGTGTGGTCCGTCAAAACCATAGCATTTAATTTGTGGTCTTAGTATTTAGCAATCGAAATTGACATTATTGAATACCAAATTCATCCGAGCCGTCGAAGACTCAGAAGTGTCAATTCAACTAAAATGTTGTTAAATCAGAAAGCGTTTTGTTGGTATAGTGTTTAGTCAAAATTAGGATGTTAACTTTGGACCATCTTACTTGGTTGGGACAATTTTTTTAATATGCAACTCTATAACGTAGTGTCTCAAAATTGATACCGCTACTACTCCCTCCGTCCCAAATATATATATCTATTTCCTTTTTCATACATATTGAGAAATATTTAATAGTTTATTTGGGACAGAGGGAGGATAACATTATACTGTATGGAAATTTAAGGTCTAATGATCTATCTTATATATATAAAAATCGAATGATTTCAATTCCAAATTAATTTCAATTTCAATTCAATTGAACTCAATTGAAGTTTCATTAAATTGAGGGGTAAATATATAAGATATATATAATATTATGTCCCTCAATTTTTGCTCAGTCATGGAATAATTTTATAATGTTTCTCAAATTACGCCAATTAATTGTTAATATTAATATTTTAAAAATATCCCTCAATTTACGCCCAATCATGATAAAGCTAATATTTTATTAAATATAAAATCTATTAATTAAAAGTTTTATGTTGAATAATTGCTCCTCAATTTATGCATAATGATGTTAAAAATGGTTAATTATATATTAAAATTACTCCCTCCGTCCTTATTGTGGCCCTTTTTTTTTTAAGGGAATTGTAATAAAGTATAGAGATTAGTTAGATAATAAAGTAGGAGGAGATGAGTGTGATAAGAGAGAGTAGGAGGGAGAGTAAAGAGGGAAATGATATAATAATGAAAGTAGATGATAAAGAGGGATAAGGATAAAGAGGAAAGAGTGATAACTTTTTTGCTTAATTGCCATCCGAGGGGGAAAGGGCGAGTATATGTTAATAATTTTAAGGAACAAATTAGACTAGATTATATCGTCCAATCATGCTAAATATAACATTTTATAAAATATAATTAAAGAAATTCAAATCACAACTTTATAAGATTAATCAACTTTATAAGATTCATCAATTTTAAAAGGAAAATATTTGTGATTATGATATATTGTACATTTAAATTTTATTACACAAAAAAAAGATGGTTAAGGAGTATATTATACATTTTTCACTCAATCTTTGAGAAACATGATTCAAAATCTTGAATATTACTACGTACTTCATTTAGTAGTTTGTGTTTTTATAATATATACGACTTGAATATTACTGCGTATTCCATTTAGTAGTTTGTGTTTTAATAATATATATGACTTGAATATTACTTCGTATCCCACTTAGTAGCTTGTGTTTTAATAATATGATATATGATATTATTATTTAAAGTAGTATTAACTTTTGTATCATAAAATTGTAATATTTTTCCGTACGGAGTATGGGTGATGTCCTAGTTTTTATAACGATATAATAATAATTTTTATATTTTCGATATTTTTCGATACGATAAATGTGCTGTACAAATTGATAGATTTTTTTACATCCCTTATTTTTGTGCCTAACAATGACTTATCAATGATCATGCACAAAAGCTTATTTGTACTATTTTCGTATACCCTTATATGTATCTCACTACAAGAATATTGATATTTGTTAAATATGATCCATTTAATTTAATGTAGAAATGCCATATATTATTACTCTTGTAGTGTGATACAGTGGAACATACAAATGGCTTCGAGATATGATTGCGATTTATATGTAACATGTCGGGGTAAAAAATAAATTAAAAACCAACACTATCTACTCTTCTTCAATTTCCACGTGTACGCCAAAGCTAGAAGGAGTTCTCTGATTTAATCGTACGCCCCGCGCGCATGTTAGCCAGAAAGGAGACCGTTCACACTGGGTGGAATCTTCTAGAGATCCGCATTCCATCAACGCTTATACATACCCCTCCAAAGCCCAAGCAGAAACAGAGAATTCTGAGAGTTCGAAGAGTGAGAAGCATCGTAATTTACACGCACTCGGAGGTGAGACTATGTGCTTTCTAGGCTGCGACGAGGAGGAGACGGAGGTAGGGCAGCAGCAGGCGCCGGGGTCCTGCTCCTACTGCGGCGGCAAGGTGCAGGCGATCGACGTCACCAGCCGGTGGAGGCTCTGTTTTATCCCGATCTGCTTCAGATTCAAGCGGAAATACTTGTGCTCGCTCTGCTCCAGGCGACTCGTTTTGTACGATTTGTAGTGGCGAAGTTTGATTTCTGAGATTCTGACGGATTATTCGCTGATTATTTTGCTTTCTTCTTGTGGATTTGCCGCCGTTGGTGGCGGCGATGGGCCTGGTTTTGAGGTTTTCCGGTTGTGTGGCTGTAGTTCGCTCGTTGGAGTTTTGTCTGCTGGTTGTATTGTGTATGTACTTTGTGTGTATTGTGTATGCATACTTTTGCATGCACTGATTCATCAAATTTAACCAAGAAAATCTAAATTTAATCATTTCTTCGTAGTTTTCTCATATGTATGATTAGTTTCTTGTCCACAATAA
This sequence comes from Lavandula angustifolia, assembly GCA_028984105.1. NCBI lineage: Eukaryota > Viridiplantae > Streptophyta > Magnoliopsida > Lamiales > Lamiaceae > Lavandula > Lavandula angustifolia. The sequence goes on along the minus strand of CM054806.1, from coordinate 32,403,930 downwards.
TTAATAATACTTGTCTAAAGTCTTTCTTTATTTATAATAGTTAGTGGCGGAACTAGAGCTATGAAGTTAGGAAGTCGAAATAGAGGAACAACGGTGGTCGAAGGCAGAGAAAAAAATCAAGAGTTGTTAACTATAGTTTTAAATAGTTCGAACACAAACACAATATGAAAAATATAATATATTATTTTTTGTATTTGTTATAACATGTGAGAGAGTTATAAAGTCTATAAATAGAAATTACATTGAGTTTCAAACATGAACCCTCTCTTAAAAGAGATAGAGTCATTAACCAACTGCACTACAAACAAATAGTTAATGATGTTTTTCATTAAAATTATCTATAAGCAATATGAATCTTATACCCTATTTAGTCGAAGTTCCGTCGGCCGGAGGGTCGGTCGACCCTCCCGACCCCCTCCAATTCCGCCAATGATAATAGTGATAGTGATATTTGCCTATTAGATGGTGGTATCGATATAAATATTTGAATTAGATTTATTAAATTTAAGAATTTAGTATCACGTCTAAACAATTTGTGATTCTCAAAACCCTAATACCTGACGGTTTTTGTTCAAATTTCACAATTGGATCTTGCTAAAATGATCAATGATAAATTCGGTTTTAACCTACGAACCAAATGTATTTATGGCTCTAAACAATTATAGTTAAAAATAATAATTTGAACCAGAATAATAAACATAATTACGTAAGCGATGATGGACATTATTTTGTTTTATGTCGAATCATTAAAACATACAATTCTTAGGTGGATTAGGAGTAGATTTAGATGGCTCTCAAAATAATTTCTCTTTGCTAACTATTAAAAGTGAAACGACGAAGCATTTAGTCTAATTTAAATACTCCCTCCGTCTCATTTAACATGATACGTTTTAATTTTCGGGACGTCCCACTTAAAATGACATGTTTCCTTAAAAGGAAATAGCTTTTAAAAATATTATTAAATTATCTATTACTTTTTTATTTTTCTCTCATATTTTTGTCATTTTTCTCTTCTATTTTATCATTTACTCTCTCACAAACTCATTTATATTCTCTCTCTTACTTTAATATTTATCCATCTCTCATATTTTATCATCCACTTTTTTAATTACCGCGCCGAAACATGCCATGTTAAATGGGACGGAGGGAGTATTAATAAACATGGCCATAGGCCAAGAAAACTAAAGGAAAGTTGCAAATATTAATTTTTCCAGTCATGGAATTTATTTGTTGGCAAATTAATTCAAAATTCGGAATTGCACATTTTAGAACAACTTGTTGGTTGATGAGCAAGGAAGGGCGCGCAGGACCAGATTAATTAACGAGTGAAAGTCAGAAAACGAGTATTTAGATTAATACATGTAAAAGATGAATCATATCCATGAGAATCTAAAGAATAATAATTTAGTGCAAATATGTATTATCTCCGTCTCATAGATAGTGTTCACTTTCTGTACTCTATCCGTCTCATAAATATAGTTCATTTTCTGTACTCTCTCCGTTTCATAGATATAGTCCAATTTCTTTTGAGCACGGTATTAAGGAGAACAGTTGATGTGTATAGAATATTTAAAGTTGTGGATCCCTTAAAAAAAATATTTGTAATAAATTATCAAAAAAAGAAATTAACTATTTCAATAAGACAGTCTAAAAATGAATATTGGATTAAATTTATGAGACGGAGGAAACTGTTGGCTACTTTTTTCTGGCTCCCACTATAATAGAAAAAGATTCAAAGAATTTCAAAGTCCAAATGCCACAATTTACACGTTTCTTTAAAACGGTAGTAAATAATTCTGCTGTGTCAAAGTGGTACCAACTAAAGCAAAAGTTAGAGAGAGAAGTCGATATTGAATTGTGGGAGCAAAGTTCGTATCTTGTAACACCGTCTATGAAGTTTCGCAAGTCAATAAATTTTAGTGCTTTTTTTTTCAGATGATTTTTTTTCCATTCAAATTATTAATATTAATAATAAATAGGGTCTCAGATGGAATGGACCTTGGAGATTGGGCTCGGACCAACTTGCTGGCCCACTGCAGGAATTTTTTGTGTTTAACTGCATAAGTAATTTTACTTGCTATAATAACTATCTTCAACATATTAGGATATTCAAATTATTATTTTAGATTTTAGATTTATTTTTTAATCATCTACGCTTAATGTTATTGGTAATTCTAAGTGAACATTTGACTCATAGCTTGAAATTAATTGTGGGTTCGATACGGAGCGGTTTGTATGCACCACTTTCGTATACCCTTGTGTGTATCACAACACAAGAGTATTAACATGTGACATTTCTCATTAAATTAAGAGGGCCATATTTAACACATATCAATACCCTTGCGGTGTTGTACACACATGGGTATACGAAAGTGAGTACACACAAGCTTTTGTGGGTTCGATATCATATATTCATAATTTAAAATAAAAATCAAATATAGATTTCAACCAAACCCACAAAAAATTAGGGGCTTGAGAACTACCAACTACGTAAATATTTCATCCGTTTCATAACTAATGTCATTTTTTTTACATGATTATTAGTGTGTAAGTAATATTGGCCCACTTAATATTAATTTCTTTCCATTTCGGACAACAAGATACTTTTAGTGAAACGGTCCAACCGAAAATGCAGGAATGTTACTAATATAATGAAGGGAAGTATAGGAGAGAATATGATTCAAAATATTGGTTCCTATAAATCTAATCCAAACATTTTATACAAAAAACTCTCTCATCAAAACCCCCTTAGATTTCTTATCATGTCAGATTCTACAGGGTTGATTGAAAAGTTGTTCAAAAATATTTACCGAACCTAAATACAAAAAATAACAAAATGTCTACCGAAAGAAATGACATGAGAACGTAAAAAAGAAAAAAAATAAATAAAAAAGAAAATGGTCACATTTAAAAAAAGACTTGGACTTGCTCCTATCAAGGGAGGGTCCATAGCAAAAACTAGCAATTCTTGAAAAAAGTTCATTTTCTCATGTAACTACCAAACATAGAAATTATACATCCAATCAAACTGACATCCACAATGGAGAATGGCTACTAATTTCTATGATCTAAGAGCATTTACAACCCACACTATAATGGTGTTTGAAGTAGAAAAATCATCACCAACTCAACTTTATTTTTAACATTAAAATAACAATTTACCAATTTTCTCTCTCCTAGTACTCCATAAATGGTGACTACTATTCACAACATCATTTCACTTTTTCAAGTATAATCATGGTTTTTATATAATACAATTATACCAACAATAATAGAAAATAATGAAATACTTATGAAATACAATAATATATTAAACTCATTAAAAATAATAGAAAAATATTAGGAAATGCACAAATAATTTATTTATTTTTCATTTATATAAATAAAAAATATTTCATATATAATTGTTGATTAAAATATTTGAGAGTCTGATGTGTAATATTGAGAAATATATAAGTATTGTTGTAAAAGTAGAAATAGAATATATGAGTTACGAGTCCAATATTGAGAATATTTTTTTTGAGGATGAATTTAAAGTTATGGGTTGGAGTGAGATTATTGTTTGATGTAACAGAAACTGTAAAATGGTATTAAAAATAAATATCTCGGCTGGAGATGCTCTAAGACCTTCAAATCCCCCCCCCCCCCCCCCGCCTCAATCGGTATCTAATCTGGTATTTCGATTTATCGACAGTCATATTTACTAAACATGGTCCCCTCACTAGCATCAAATTTTTCCGAAATATGGTAGTTAGCAATACGTACTTATATGAGATGCCCTAATAGACTATACTATAGAGTCTTTTCCTTAAATTCATTTATCACATAGCTTTCAAATCACATCAAAAAGGGAAAACGGCCAATTCCTTTCGTTGAAACAAAGATAGTTTAACTAACAAAATGCAAATCTGGTAAATGCGTAACCTATCATGATTTTCTGAAGGTTTTCTAATTTAGATATGATGAAAAGGCAATCCAATCATCTGTAATTTCAAGTATTCTAATTTCGTCATTGATGAAAATTTGTTGATCTAATTTGTCTGCCCTTTTGTTATAGCTATGTGCAATCCAACTTTAGATTACTCGAAATAGCAGAAGAGAAAACTGGCAATGCGAAATCGATTCACCCTCACTCTAACACCTGTTAACTACCAATTGCGATTGAGATTGATTCGTATGAATTATCACGAGTAATTTATCCAAAAATAAGATCATAAATGTTAAATTCAAGAGTGAACCCTAAATCTCCAATCCTATCAAATCATTACGTCAGCTACGCAAGCACAATTCCAAGTGAGGCATTTGAAATAGTAGCCAAATAGAGTAAATGAAAAACAACTTTAGTCAATCACTAAACAAAAACACAAAACTAGTCATTTTGTCATGAACCAATGATTGGATGATGTGAGTTGTAGGAATTTGTGGCATCAACAAATTTTTTTCGTTTCAAACGCGTAGGGCCGATGGGGGACCGAAGGGGGTGTCCATCGGCTGAGGAAAAAAAAAGAAAAAAAAAGCTGAGCAACTCCATCGGTCGTCCCTCGGGCCTACATGGGCCGAGGCCGAGTAATATCATCGGCCGATGGAGGGCCTAAAGTGGGCCGAGGGGCGGCCTAAAGTGGGCCGAGGGACGGCCTATATAAATTTTCGGCCCTCCCAGTTGGCCATCTTGTCCCAGCAGCAAAAACAATGTAAATGATTGGACTTAACCGCAAAAATTTGACTAAAATGGTATAAATGTATTTTGTTATAGTAAATGACTATAATTGTTTTTCAAATATATACTAGTATTTGGCTAGAAGTGTATATTAACACATTCCAAGTTTTCTAACTGTGAAACGCAGTAAAGATTGAAAATAACACGTACGCGAATTTTGGATCTATATATAGGTCCTTCGAATCGCTCAGACTGCGAAGCAGAAAGCCGCAAAAGAGAAATAAATTCAGAGAGGGAGAGGAATGATTACCAATGAGAAAGAGCTAGGGCGGCGAGAAGCGAGCGGCGCCTGTCCGCATTGCGGCGGAAAGGTGGCGGCGGTTGACGTGGAGCAGCGGTGGAGGCTCTGCTTTCTGCCGGTGGGGTTTGTCGTCAAAAGGAAATACGTCTGCACTAAGTGCTCGAGGCGATTAGTCTTGTCTTCGTAGACGTACTAATTTGCTGGAAATTGTAAGCGGAACATAATTTGGCGGCGGTTGACGTGGAGCCGCCGTGGAAGCTCTGCTTTCTGCCGGTGGTGTTTCTCGTCAATGCTGGAAATTGTCGGCGCGAACATAAGGCTTTCTGCCTTTTAATAATAATTTATTTAATCAAGGCTCTCTGCCGGGTGGTCGTCAATGCTGGAAATTGTAGGCGGGAAAAATAATTTTCTTTTAATAACAATTTATTTAATCAAATTTGAACTAATGATATATTTTGTATTAAGATATAATAGTTCTTTCATAACAATTAACAAGAATATGGTTCAATTAATCTTCTATAGTCACATTTCTCGTAACTAAAAGGAAGCTAGAAAAACTCAATTATAGAATTGATGAAGATCTACCAAAAACTGTTCAAACTAATTGAAGTAGAAACAAGGGAGAAATAGGAGCGGAACAAAAACTTTCAAGTTCATTCTCCTAATGATCTCATTGAAGTACTTTTCACGGTTACCGGGATCACCACCCCTATGAGTCGCCGGCTCATTCTTCCACAGGCACGCGGTCAGAGCCCTGGCCCCTCCCACTGCTTGGGAGCTTACGGTTTCATGTTCTGTTTCACTTCCCGATGGGAGTTCTTTTCACCCTTCCCTCACGGTACTACTTCACCAACATAGTGGTTCCTCTTCTTCTTCAACCCACCCAAGGGTGCCTTCAGTTGGAATGGCCATAAGAAGTTGTTGGCCTCTTTGAAATGGGGTCCCACAGTCAAGATTTCATGGATAAGATCTTCCATGCAGATTATCCCATGCTTGCCCAGCACCTGCAAATCCATCACATTTTGTTAGAAAGGGACAATCAAGACAAGCAAAGAGATATTACAGATTGGTTCAAATGTAAACTGTTCGATAATGGAATTGTCGGTGAAGGCAATCCTCTGCTTGTTTAAGGTTGGGATATCTGAGAGAGATTGAGAGATCGAGTTGTTAGTTATTATTAAACCCCAACAAGAAAAGTGTGGATTCGGAGAATAGATTACCCGTACGGTGGAGCATGTTCGTTGTAGCTGTGTTAACTTTCAGAAAGACTCCGTTGAAGATCTGCAAGAGAATTAATTGAATCCAAATTAGAACGAAATAAGAGTTTAAGAAGCAGATGATATCATACAGAAGATCTTAAAATAAACACTTCAATTAACCATTGAAAGGCTTGGAACATCAACTAACTGACAGAGAAATCAGATGGTGATAAAGAAGGGACATAATGAATTTTCGAAAATGGAATAATCAATTTATATACGGAATAACACCATCACACAATGTATACCATACAACTATATAGCTCTTAAGAATAAGAGGACATAGCCGAATAAGCAAATTACCTGACGTAATCTCAGAGGCCCGAGGATTTTCTTAGTCGTAGGGTGCATGGCGTTAATTCTGCAAGTATTATACACCAAAAGAGTGAGACTGATACAGATTTATGCATTGAACTCCAATCTTTCTTCACTCACAAGTAACTCCCTTACCCCCGAATTCTAACAATGAACAAAAGTTTTGCTTCTGGGTCGACATAAAATCCCCCCTACAACCTTGCTTCACGTTTCAACCTAATCAACTCATTCTCCTAAATAAACAAAGTAACACGGACTTTCAATATAAGTTGATACACACCTGGTCTTCATGCTCCTTAGAGTATTGCTTTGCTTTTTGGCAAATCAACTTTCGGGTCTCAGCCATCTTCTTCTTGGCATCTTCTTGCTCTTTGTTGTTTGCCAAGGCCCATTCCTCGGCCCTCTTCTGCTTCTTCAAAACAGATTCGGGGACTACCCACCGCTTTTAGCTTCCTCTCCCATCTCTTTACAAACATAGCAGAATAACATAATTAGAAGTTCCTCCATTGTGCATGCCCAAACCAAAGTTCATTAAACAAAGATTACAACACACAGAAATCACCAAACAATCTCAATTCAATACTAAACGTAACGTTCGTTCGACCGTTGATACTTGATAGTTTAAGAGATCAGCAAAATACTAATTGATCAGCAATCTACTTCACCACCTAAAAAATGTTATGTACAATGCTGAATCATGTCAAAACCATCCTACTCCACAAAGACCACACCCAAAAACAAAATGCTCGCCAAACTATTTCGGTTGTCGACGAAAAAGACTCAATTGCCGATTAATCCTTGCAATAAACCAGCAAATTTATACTAGCAATAACTCAACAAGCGAAAAAAGCTCAATGCACTTGATTCCAAGCAGCAACCGAAATGCAATATCTGATCGACCAGAAATATTTCATTAACCTAGAAACCTACATTCCGCCGAACGATTCTCCAGCTATTGAAAAAGTACGAACTGCGAAATTCCGATGGTATTCAATCTGATCGATCGATTAAACGAAACCATAAATTAAGCATACAATTGTACAAGATGGAATCTGTAGTAGATGAAATACAATAACCAGCAGAAATTAGTAAATGTACCTGATTAGAATCGAGTTCGCCGGAAACTAGGGTTTCCCCAGATTGGGACAGCAAAATTGAACAGCGAAACACAAACCCTACTACAATCCGAAAAAAGTGAGATTTGTGGGCCTCCTGGGCTTATCATGAATCCATTAATTCACAAAATCCAAAAAAGTGAGATTTGTGGGCCTTATGGCCCGCTCCCAATGTTGGTAGTTTCTGTTTTTCACCTTTACCAGAACTACTATAATCTTCAAGAATTAGAAGATTGTTGATAAATTTAGTATCTGATTTGAATCCACTCAATTAAATTTCACAAAATCTACGAATCAAACAGAAATATCAGATTCTAATTAAATAGCAAAACTTTACATAAACGGAAGGAATTACAAGCGAAAAACAAAATAGCGAATTATTCGAGCGAGGAATCGGTGTGATGAACAGTTCTGGAATAAGCCAAAACATCTTCTGGTTTTTCCGCCCTCTTGTCAGTCGAAGAAGATGAATCCTTTTCGCGAGTGTCGTCGTCAGCTTTGGTGATTATAGCTTCTCGAATCACCTCTCTAGCTTTACTCATCTCGTCGTGCTCCTGTTTCTGCTTCTCCATCTGCTCTTTTCTCGCCTCCATAGCTTCTGAGATGATCGATTTGGTTGCCTAGGTTGAAGATGATTGCAGATTTTTATGGTATCTCGGCGTGTCTCCACCAGAGCAAAAACTGCGTGTAAATCCTTCCCTGCCCTACACGTAGCAAATGGGGGCAATATTAGGAATTGGTTTTTAATTCATACCAATAATAAATATTTTATTCTTGAATTTGTGATAAAACCTAATTTGTACGGATAAAAATGACTTCTAGTATATTCCACAATAAATAGATACAAGTACGACATAAGTAACGCTATAAATATATAGCAGTTTGTGTTTATTATAATTGTATATTTTTATGTGTACCATATCATAACAGTGTCGATATATGATACTTTTCATTTAAAATAGTGGGTCACATATACCATATATCTATATTCTTATATTGTGGTACATACAAAAGTACACAATTATACTCTCTCCGTCCCACTCATCTTGACGCATTTCTTTTCGGCACGAGAATTAAGAAAGTGGATGATATGAAAAAGTAGGAACGCGTCAAGATGAGTGAGACGTCCCGAAAAGGAATACGCGTCAAGATGGGTGAAACGGAGGGAGTAGTACACAATAAACCTTTGTGCTATCAATACTACAAAAATCTTAGAATATCTACATCGTATCCCCTGTTCTGATCATGAAATAGATGAAATAAATCAAATGAATTTTTGTTCAAAAATAAAATTTTATTGGAATTGTCCGATTCATCCTTCACATAACCCTATAGTTTTGGGCCTAAGCAAGTGAAGCCCTTGCTTTAGGCCCCAAACCAAGGTACAATCTTTTAACATCCTACTTTTTAAATATTTGTTGACTCATTCTTATAAATTATTGAAGGTCGAATGATAACTCGGGACTTTTCTTATTATTTATGTATTATAATAAAGTATCTTAAATAATAAGTAGACATTTCCTCTCCAGTCCAAGCTGACGTGAACAGGCGCCTGTTTATTAGATTGTCTATTCTCTTACAAACTGTTCTATTAGTAAGATGTCCTTTATATATTACTAATTTATTATTAATAAAATTATCTTATCAAAATTTAGTCAATTTTTTAATTACCTACGAATAAGAGCTTAAATAAATAAAACGCATCATTAGTCACAACACCCGTTTGAGGAGATGAACGCCATTTCTCTAACTCATAATAACTAAGATATATTTTCATTCTCAATTTAATTCTAATAATTTTCTTGTGTAAATTTTAGATTGCTATAATATATTTTTTTTTTCATAAGACAAAAAGTAAATAGGATGGTGAAGTTTAAAACTCATAAAACTAAACTCAAAACTAACAAAAAAAGAGCAAAATGACAATACTATTTACAGAAGAGAAGACAAACGTGTCACGTAGAATACTAGCAACTACAAATGAGAGAGTTGTACAAAAGCTAATTGGCTTAGTATTGAATTTTTCGTGAATGAAGGCTTCATTTAGTTATCGCTTTAGGCCTCGAAAATATTTGAGCCGCCCCTGGTTACAAACAACTCTCAATATTAATCCCAAAATAAATGTTGTATATTCATGCATATCCGAGAAAATTCGTGTGTCAATATTATAAAGATTTTCTTCACTCCCTCTCAAGATGGCGTGTGAAGATCACGAACACCCGTCTTGCCAAGAAGGAATTCAAATTGATCACCACCGAGGGCCTTGGTAAGAACATCAACAATTTGGAGACGAGTGGATACCGGTAAAACTGCTATATCCTTGGACTCAACTCGCTTACGGACAAAGTAACAATCCATCTCAACATGCTTAGTTCGGTCGTGGAAAATGGGATTGGCGACAATATGATGAGCTGCCTGATTGTTTCAAAACAAAGGCGTGGGTTGTGAACAAACCCCACGTAGATCACATAATAACCAACAAAGCCAAACAATTTCACTCACAGTAGCAGCCATAGCACGATATTCGGCTTCAGCAGACGATCTTGGTACTATAGTTTGTTTCTTGGTATGCCAAGAAATGGGTGCGTCTCCAAGAGAGACGAAATAACCATTTCGTGATCGTCGTGTCATAGGACAATCACCCAAATCGGCATCACAATAAGCTTCCAAAGACAAATCGCCTCTAGAGGGTAGAAAAATACCCCGCCCAGGAGAACCTTTTAACACACGATAAGCAGCATCTAGATAACTTTGTCGTGAGCTGTAGACAAATTGACTTAACACGTTTACGGCATACGAGATGTCGGGTCGAGTGACTGTCAAATATTGAAGTCGCCCCAGCAATCTTCTATACTGCCCAGCATCAATCATTGGACCATCTTTATCATCATGAAATCGTGCGTTTTGTTCCATAGGAAAGGAAGAAGCACGACACCCTTACATGCCACTTTCTTCAAGGATATCCAACATATATTTCCTTTGAGATAGGACAAAGCTGTCAGAGGAACGAGCAACCTCAATACCCAAAAAAAATATTTCAAAGACCCAAGGTCCTTGATGCTAAATTTGTTATGGCAAGAATCACATCATCCACATAAATCAATACAAGTACAAATGAAGAACCTTGATCAAAAATGAAAAGGGAATGATCGACCCGAGATTGTCGAAAAGTTGAAAACCAATATCAAGTAGAGCAGCGGTAAACTTTTGATTCCAGTTTCGAGAAACTTGTTGAAGACCATTGAGAGATTTCTTGAGAGAAGAGAGACAAAACATATGAATGTTAGATTAGGGTTTCTAGATTTTTCCAAATGTATTTTGTTTAGGAGTAGTATTTGATGATGTAGGAGTATTTTGTTTAGGGAATATACGGTTAATTAGTGTAGGTAGATGTAATTAGTTGTGTTAATGTATTGAGTTAATGAGTAATACATTTCTATTTTTAGAAACAAGACAAGTCGGGTGGGACACCCTAAAAGGAATACTAGACAAGTCGAGCGAGATGGAACAGTATAAAACAATAATATTATTTCTCAACAAATAAATTAACTATTACAAAATTATAAAATTTTACATACTAATTATTTTGGATAAACTCATTAAACAATAAATAGTAAGAAAGTAAAAAAACAACTTAGAAACTTGCAAAAACATTAAAAATTAAATAATACAACACTTAAAATAAAAATATGATCTATTACATGAAAATGTTAATCGATCAATTGTTGTTGTAGCGAGTCCATATATGCTCAACCAAGTCGTGTCGAAGTTGGTGATGCACATCACTGTTACGTAACTCGGAGTTGGTTCGGATCATATTTCAAAATTCTAGTTTTGGAACTTGAACGAATTGTGCAGGTTCATCATCTTCATCGTTGGGAAATGATGCAACCATAACCCCCTCCCCCTCAACAATCACGTTGTATAAAATTACGCGAGTTAACGTGACAAATTTTATTCTTTTCCTGTACCAAGATTGAGATGACTCTTTAACGAGTTTGGAGCATCCCGAATGCTTGTTCAACATTTTTCCTAACAAGCTCTTGCCTTTCTTTAAACGGCTACACATGAAATTTATTCTAATGGATAAAACAAATGAGTTAATGGAAAGTTATCTTCAATACATAGGAGACCCACTAGAAACACGACACACTCTCCCACTTACATTTACTGCACAAGGGCCCCACCACAAACACTCTCTCCCTCCATTTGAGTTCTTAAATACTCAACATCATCACTCTATTTAAAAATACATCCCCACATTGCATCATTCAACAATCAACTTATTTAGTGGGTGTTTGAAACAGCTTTTTGTAAGCTGATTCAGCTTTAAGCTGGTGTAGAGGTGTTTGGGACTCCCAGTTTAAAGCTGAGATTCTCTAAAATTGGGTTAAAAATAGAGAATCTGCTGAAGCTGCTCCACCCCAGCTTCTAGCTTTAAGCTTATAGCTTATGCGTTTTTCGGATCAAACTACCCTTAATAATTTTATCTAATTCCAGAACTATCCCCAACCCTAATACTTTGTGAGGATACATTTTTATCACATCCGCTGCATCTCTTCTCTTCTCTCTCTCAATTCTTCATAAAATTTATGGAGGAATTTTTATGTATTTTGTTTGTATGATTAATTTATACAAATAAATAATATTTAAAATATAATTATATACTATATTTATTATGAAACAATTTTATAATATATATGATATTTAGATTAATTTAGTATTTTATAGTATTAGATTGAAATTGTAAGCAAAAAATAAATATTGAATAACAATTATTTCTTAATTTTATTATTTATTATAAATAATAATTAGTAATACTAAGAGCAAAAAAAACATTTTTTAAAAAAGTAATAATAAGCTACTTCTATCAGCAGTATTCTCAAACACTATTTTCCCCACTTTCAGCACTTATTTCCAAACACTAACTGATTTTCAAATAAGCTGCTTTCAGCAGCTTTCAACACTTATCAATAAGCTTCAGCTACTCCAAACACCCCCTTAAACTCCTCCTTACTCCCCCGTTGCGGATGCTCTTAAAACAATATGATAGTTTGTATGAGAGCATTGCAATCTGTCGTTCATTAAAATTCTGGACTTATATTTGAGTTTGGTATTGTAAGGCAGATGCTCCCAATTTTAAACTTCAAATTTATGTGATTCAAGAACATGAACTAACTGTGTTGGGCCGTAAATCAGATACTTGGGTCTGAAACCGAGCATGCAATTCTTGATTTTTTTAAAAGGCTTCGGGTTCAGAGACGGTTAGGCCCATACATATGATTTTATGGTCCGACCCGCTTCATAAATAAGCGCATCTTTCCCTCCTTTTACAGCAACTCAAAAGGCTTTTCGGTTATATTTTTCAAATTATGAGATAAAGGAAGATAATTAATTAACAATCTAATCTATTAGCCTAACTACTTAATGTATGAAGCGGATATATAAAGTAAAAGTTTCCTAATTAATAGGTTGGATTCAGTTAGTTTAGATACTTCCATATGATTCACTAAAATTCAGCGTGACAAGAAAATATCATCATATTATATATTATATTAATATTAGTATATATAGAAAGCTATGAAATATATATATCTTGGTAAGATCCGGATAATTAATGTTTAATAACACGTTTATATCTTAATGAACCGCCCGTCTAGACATACGTATTCATACCAAAACCTTTCAATTCTCTATCTCACAAATATGAAGAACTCTCTCATCAATAAAATCACCATCAAACGCAACCTTCGCACCATCAAAACTATGAAGAAGAACCCTACTACTTTCAAGAAGAAAATCACCCATCAAACGTAGCTCCAATTCACAACCCTACTTTTAATTGTAGCATTCCAATTCTCAAACCATTCAAGAATATTAAGAAAATCACCATCAAACGCACCACCTACTATCATTGTGCTTCACCAAGTTTCTCCACTACCGAGCCGGAGATTGTTGATGCCGACTTTTTGGATGATGTCGATATTCCTACGGAGGTGGCCAAGGCCTTGTTGGAGGCGGCGCTAGGCCGGAGTTGGACTCTTGAGGATACCAAAGGAATACTTGTTTATCGGAAGTAGCGGCGATTATCATCAAATCTTGGAGGAGCAAGTCCGCGAGGCGATTGAAGATCTGATCGGAGAAGACAACTTCAACGAGGATTATTTTGTTCATCTCGTTCTTTTCTTGTGCGTGGAAGATTCTTACAAGTGTCAACCGACCAAACTCTTTATGATTCAGACGACGAATACGAAGAAGTCCGCTAGAGCAAGAAGCTTACATCTACTCGGTACAAGACTCAGCAACAACAGTACATGAACACAATCTTAACCCTCCTAAAAAGCCTTCCATAGCTCGTTCCAATCCGAGACATGTAAGCGCCGTTTTAACCTAACTCTTCTTCTAGCTTTTAACACCAACACACACTCCCGAGATTCCATGCACACTGTAACGTGCACGGAATTTTACGTGCAGCACTAGCAACTTTGACGTCGCCTCGAAGCTTGTTAGTCAGCCTACCTCGAACAAACACACTTAGAGAGAAAAAGTATAGAGAGAAGTTTCTTGGAGAATGTTTTGTATTACTTGAATTTTTGGAGATTACAAATGAATGAAAGTGGGGCATTTATAGCCCTCCTCCTCTACAATGAATGACTTAGATCAATTCGATCTAACGACTCCTATCTACCTTCTAGAACCTACCATATACCTAAATCTTTCCATATTCGTCTAGGATTTAAAATATTCTATAAGTATTCTAGAATCCTCCAAATATGGGCTAAACTCATGGATAGCCCAATGTGATGTAAGTCTCCTTGAGTCATGCGGCCTGTTACAACACGTAGCAACTTAGATGAGGGTAGAGCTCTAAACAGTTTATCTGATTGTCTCTCGATACAAAATAATTACACGGCTGAAAGAGGTCGGGCTTGAGAGGAATCGGGCCGGGTTTTTCCTGGAAAGAGCTGCCTTTTATAAAGGTGTGAAGCCGCCGGCGATGTTCAAAACGGAAGGAAAAGGGCTACCTTGTATCATGTGCGAAAGCTACTCCATTGGCTTGCATTAATACTTCCAAAATCAATATAGATTGATATGCCTTTAAGAGAAAGAGCTCTCTAAATGCCGGTGTGAAAGGCGTCAGGACGAATAAGTTCATCGTTGGAAAAGGCTACCCTAGTTTAAGTGCGAAAGCTACCGGCTTAACTCAGAGCTCGCCCCGAGTTCGGAATCTGATGCTCGTGTTGCACTTAGAGTAGGTTGAAGGAGACTTGATTCATAGGCTATGGAGCTCTGCTTTCATCTTGTGCTGCTGAGTGTGCATGGAGTTTTCGGAGGGTTTTGGTGGAATTGGCTTTTTGTATAAGTTGGGGAGAAATGGTGTGCATGTTTAGGATATTTTTTTGGAGCTGTGTTGGTTTTGGTGTAGTCTAGTTGGCAAAGAAATTGTTCATGTATTCTTTATTATGGCAATAAAATTTTCCCTTTACTTGCTTCCAAGAATCCCTCTTATCTAGTCGGATGCTTATCGATCATCTTTGCTTCATATTGACTCTGTTCATTAACTGTCCTTCCAATGTCTTCTATCTAGTAGGGGTGTAAGTGGTTCCGCTCCGAACCGCGAAACCGATCAAACCGAACCGAACCAAACCGAAAAATGTGGTTCGGTTAGGTTCGGTTTCGCGGTTTGGTTCGGTTTATTTTTGTAGGAACCGTTTACATTCGGTTCGGTTCGCGATTTCAAGAATTTTTGAACGGTTCGAACCGAACCGAACCAATATTCTATTTTTTAATTTTTTTATTTAATATTTATCTTTCTTATATGAAAATATTGTTGGATTTAGATATTAGATTTAAGTTAAGATCAATTCTAATCTATACAAAGGAAGAGAAATGAGTAACAACTCTATACTTATGAGTTCGGAACGAATGACATCTTATAAACTATTATTCTTGCATTATTTAGTATTTAAAAAATAAATAAAAAAAAAAAAGATGAACCGATGAACCGAATCGAATCAAACCATTTATAAGCGGTTCGGTTCGGTTCGGTTCGGTTTCGATATTTAAAAACACATCGAACCGAACCAAACCGAACCGTTTCTATGTGTTTGGTTCGATTCCTAAAATACGTAAAAAATCGAACCGAACCGAACCGTTACACCCCTACTTCTATCTCTGGTCGACAAACTTCTCCTCCAAAAACCTTCTCAGGAAGTAGACTCCAGCTTCCATTACTATTATGTACTGCAGAAGTTTCTTAACAATGGACTGTAATGAGAGTAAGACGGCGGAGATTGATGAGGCCAAGGCGGAGTTGGAGTCGGCGCTCGGCCAGAGTTGGACTGCAGAAGATTCAAAGAGAATATTGATACGAACCCAACTGCTCTTCATCCATACCCAACGAAGCGGCAACTATCATCAAATTTTGAAGGAACAAGTTTGTGAGGATCTCAACGATTTGATCAGAGAAAATTGCAAGGATTCAATAGTTCAAAACGTTATTCTCTTGTGCAAATCCTCTACACCAACGGCAATGGATGAAGGAAGATTGTTGCGAATCTCGACCAAACGGAGTAGTTTTTCTTATTCGGAGGAGGACGACGATGAAGATGAAGAGGATAATTTGTCCGCCTTAGCAAGAATTCTCAATCAACTGCATACAAGAGTTTGTGATGGCGAAAGTCGAGACGGAGAAGATGAGTTGTGTAGTATATGTCTGGACCATCTACACCAGCAACATGAGATTATTGCAACGCTCCATTGTTGTCATGAATTTTACGAGGAGTGTATTGTTTTTTAGATGACGAGGTAATCTACAGCCGTTAATACAGTACGTTTTGTTTGTAGTAGTAATAAACTTTCTAGTTTCTACTGTTTATTCTCAGTATATCTTAAAAATTTTAATGTAAACAAACAAACTGCATAGCCATGGGATTATCCTTCCCGCAAATTTTCCCTCAAATCTCACTCAACCAACCAAAACTCCCCCCTCCGTCCGCTTCCGCCGCCGCCACCACCCGCTTAGTTTCCGTCAGCCAGACCGGCTTCTTACCCCTTAAATGCCAACAATCTCAATCCCAATCAGCCATCCGCGGAGGACCAGATACCAATCCCGACGACGACGGAATCCCAATCGAACACGTTAAAACCCTAGTGAAATTCAAATCGAGGCACAATTACATACGAGTTATCCAAGTGTCTAGAGCGGCGGACCACCCGCTCGCCGGCTCCCGCCTCCTCCTCCTCGACGCCCCCGGCAACATCCACAGCATCTCCTATCTGTTTAAATCGCTCACCAACGCTTACTACGACGTTTTCGCTACGCTGCCTCCGATCATCCCGCCCGGACCTATCGGGATCCTCGGGTTCGGAGCCGGATCCGCGGCGAAAATCCTCCTCGAACTCTACCCGGAAGTTGTGATACACGGATGGGAGATCGACCCCTCCGTGATTTCAGTCGCTAGAGAGTATTTCGGACTCGAGAAAATCGAGAAGAAATACTCGAATCGACTGACGATCTACACGGGGAACGCGTTGAATGCGGTGGTGAAGGAGAAATTCGCCGGGATTTTGGTCGATCTGTTCAGCAAAGGCTGCGTGATTCCGGAGCTGCAGGATGCGGCGACGTGGGAGAAGTTGCGGCAGAACTTGAGGAAAGGGGGGAGGATGATGGTGAACGTCGGCGGGAGCTGCGTGGAGCCGGATGATATACGGAAAGATGGGAGTGTGATAATGGAGGAGACGTTGAGAGCGATGCAGAGGGTGTTTCCCGGCGAGGTCTTCGTGCTGAGCCTCGATAACCGGAAGGACGACAGCTCAGTTGCACTCACCGGCGGGTTTCCGGACGCCGCCGCTTGGAAGAAGGCGCTGCCGCGGCCATTGAAGTTCTACGTTGATTTGTGGAAACCTTATTGAGATTGCATATTAAGTGTTTGATAAAATGCTTTAGAGGCAGATCGCTATTCATTCTTGTGGAGAAAAAGATAATTACAAAAGAACACCTCGGTTTTGAACTATTTCCCAAATAGCCCCAATTTTTTAATCAACGATTGTTTATAGCCCACACCAAAATGTTGGGCTTATGCACAGCCCATTCTAAATGTTGGGCCTTATTGGGCCTTTGTACAGCCCATTATAAATGTTGGGCCTTATTGGGCCATGCGCATCCCATTCTAAAATTATTCATCAATTGTTGAACGGGAAAATGGCGTTTTGGTCCCATATCCTTCCTGTATTTGTGATTTTGGTCCTACATCTTTTAAAGGGCCTTTTTGGTCTCGTATTGTTTAATTACTTACAATTTTGATCTCGTAACTTTTAATTTGGCATTTTTGGTCCCCGTATCTTTTAATTATTTGTAATTTTGATGCCTAAATTTTAATGTGCGGTTTTTTGGAGCGATTTTGGTCTCGTATCTTTCCCTTACTTGTAATTTTGGTTCCATATCTTTTAAAGCAGCATTTTTAGTCTCGTATCTTTTAATTATTTGCGATTTTGGTTTCGTATCTTTAAAGTAGCGTTTTTGGTCCGGTATATTTTAAATACTTGCAATTTTAGTCCCGTGACTTTTAATTATTTACGATTTTGATCTCGTAACTTTTAATGTGGTATTTTTTATCCCCGTATCTTTTAATTACTTGCAATTTTGATCCCGTAACTTTTAATGTAACATTTTTGGTCTCGTATCTTTTAATTACTTGCAATTTTGGTCTTGTATCTTTTAATTATTTACGATTTTAGTCTCGTAACTTTTAGTGTGATATTTTTTGATTTTGTATCTTTTAATTACTTACGATTTTACTCCGCATTAAATGTTACTGGACCAAAACCGCAAGTAATTAAAAGATACGGGACCAAAAAGACCGCTTTAAAAGATATGAGACTAAAATCACAAGTAGTTGAAAGATACGGGACTAAAAACGCCGCTTTAAAAAATACGGAATCAAAATCGCAAATAAATGAAAGATAGAAGACCAAAATCGTCATTTTTCCGCCGTTTTTGCTCCATTATTGTTTAGTGTGGATACAGAATGGCCATATTCCTTACTCTTAGCTGCTGCGTCGTCACAATTAGCTTGGCAGATATTCACAGTTGACCTTTGAAGTCAAATACACTATGCATTCCAGATTTTTATAGACTTCTTGAAGATCGTTTGGATACATAAAATATTATATAATGGAAATTAGATGCATACACTGCTTTTCTGCAATAACTTTCTTTTTGTGGAATGACTAATTCTTTCTCCTTTATTTTCTCAACATCAGATTTGTATCCAATTAGTGGTTTGGAGATGTTGTCTGCAGTTGGATTATTTTTGGAAGACTCTTATCTTTGACAGTATCCACCAAACTGATGCCAAAATCTTGTATGAAATCCCAGTCGCAGTATATCAGTAGGCGCCCGTGTCTCAACGGTCTCCTGTTGTAGCATGGAGAATGTATATGTTGAGTTGATTTAGTACTCAGTTTCAAGTATATATGAGTAAGAAAAGAAAATGATAATATATCAAGGCAAATTCGACAGTTTAGTTCAAATTATGATTTTTTGGCCAATTTAGTCACTTATTTTTTCTTTTAGTTAATTAATCCCGAACTATAGAATTTTGGATGGACTGTTCCTTTAGTTAAATTTTTTGTTAGTTAACGATTTTTAAATGGCATTTTCGATATAATTTTATTAAGGACCAAAACATCCAATATTGAAAGATTGGGGGCCAATTTGGCCAAATTTTTTTCCTATTTTTTTTTAATTTGTCAAAAATCAAAAGATATTTAAGTCATTTAAATTTTTTCAAGGACCAAATACGCCCATTTTAAAGAGGTTGAAGACCAATCCCGCCAATTACAATATATTTTGGGATCATAATTGTCAAATTTTATAGCTCGTGATCAATTTTTTCGAATATATTACTATGATAACGATGGATTAAAATGTAGAATATTTGAAACTCAATGAATAGAACTATACTAGATTTTCATTCAAAACATGTTTTCATTCTAATATGATTTTTTCCTTATTTTTCAGATATTATATATTTTAATCTCTCGTTTTCATAGTAGTATACGAAAAAAATTGGTCACGTAGTATTAAAATTTGGCGATTATGAACCCCAAATATATTATAATTGGCGATTATGATTCTCAAATATATTATAATTGACGATTATGATCCTCAAATATATTATAATTGACGTAGTTGGTCCTTTAAAAAATCAAAATGACTAAAATATATTTTTATTTTTCAAATTGAAATTCTTAAAAAAAATTTGGCAAAATTGATCCTCAATCTTTTAGTATTAGATGTTTTGGTCCTTAATAAAATTATACCGAAAATGCCTTTAAAAATTATTGACTAACAAAAAAATTTAACAGAATGACCAATTCATCCAAAATTATATAACTTGATGACCAATTAATTAAAAAAAATAAATAAGGAACTAAATTGACTAAACAGTTACTCCCTCTGTCCCGCTATTTGTGGCTCACTTTTCCGAAAGGGGTGTCCCGTTATTTGTGGTCACTTTCCTAATTTGGTAAAAAATATTATCATATTTTCTACTCTATCAGATTGTCTTTCCTACTTTATTACATTCTCTCTCATACTTTATCATCATTTCTCTCATATTCTCTCATTATCTTACTCATCTTCTCTCTCATACTTTATCATCTTTATCATCTACTATCTCTCATACTTTATCATCTACTCTCTTAATTTTCCGTACCGAAAAAAACGTGACCACAAATAACGGGACAGAGGGAGTATAATTTGAGGATTAAACTATCCAGTTTGCCATATATCAATTATAAATATTAAAATTAAAAAGGCTTCTACTTACGCGACTTTAGTTTTAAACCTAGCAAGTAATTGATAATCCGAATATACCCTCCTCTCCCGCGTTAGCAGGTTTTTACTTCCTCCGCTCGGCGCCTCCTCTCCGGAACATATACTAGTCTACGTACAAATCTCGCTATCTATTGTTATTGACGGAGTAATGGATTCGAAGCCCTCGGTTCCTCCTTCAAGCCTTGATATTGATCAACAAGTGGTAGTCTCGATCAATTCTTCGCTCTTTTTTTCTGTTCTGCTGTATTTTTCTGTAAATATGTGAAATTATGTTTCTGACGAAATATTCTTGGGGATTGGTTTTGCAGTTTCCAGGAGATGTGGTGCTAGACATCTCCAAAATGACTAATCAGACTATCAAGCTTGGTGGCGGCCTCCGACAGGTTTCCTACTTCTGCTAGGGTTTAATCCGTTATTTGTTTCTTTATCTTTGCATTGGATCTTGTTCTCAAAATTTAATCAACTGGCTGCTGGTAGTTGCGACACTGAGTTAGATTATTGAACCTAATATTTTAGTTTGAGTGAGTTTGTTATTAGGTTGTAAACTCGAAAGGTGTGTCAGTGTGTGTGGTTGGGGCTATTGTCTTCACTACTTGGCATCTTGTTGGTAATTATTCGAGAAATAGATGTTGCCCTGATCTTTTTATGCTTTTCTTCTTTGTGATGCTTTTCCAAATATGGCCTAAAGATTAGTGCTTTTCTACTTATTGTTTCTAGAATAATATAAGTAACCACTGATGCTGCCAATTTCTCGAAGTGAATGCCAACAGTGATTTTTGAGAAGTTTATTATTTCCTTCTCTGTTTTGGAGAACATGATTTTCTCAATACCAACTCTTGTATATGAAAAGATAGTCTGTTTGGGTATGTGAGCTTCTTGAATTCCTTTTTCTTCACCCCTACAAAATTTCTCCTTAGACTTATGAATTAACTTTGAAGAATGATTCACTGTGATTTTCTTGTGTTTGGTGTAAGAAGAAGTCAGTAGTTTGTGAACCATGCATAACAGAAGTTGAAAGGGTATAGCTGCTTATGAGGAAGCAGATTTAGGTTACATTTCCCATTTTAGAGTAAACTAATGTTGGTCCTGTTTTTGCAGGACGGTGATCTCATATCTGCTATGAAAGCCGGAGTTCTGAGGTTCTCAAAACCGAACAAGTATTGGGTTGAAAGCTCACATAAACGAGTTAGTTAATTATTACCTGCTTGAAACTTAACTTCAAACTTTTGACCAAGTTATATATCTGATGTTTCTTTGTTGAGGGCCTTTAGGCATGTAAAGGGTTTTATGATTCTAACTCAGTTAATAATTTCTACAGTATGTTCCTAGTGCTGGGGATAATGTACTTGGAATAGTGGTCGATGCAAGGTCAGATGTAAGTACACTTGATTTGTTTCTCTTCACTACTTTGGGATATAGCGTTCAGTATTTAGTGTTCGGTATTATTCTTGATTTGCAATTATCTACAATGGAACGTAACTATACATGTCCCCCAATTATATTGTTTTTGGTATTTCTTTTGTATGGTGTTAATTGTTTCTTCCACCTCACTGGATCCTTGTAATGAATTTGAATTGGTTCAACTAGTAGGATGCGGGTTTTCCTATTGTTTACTTTCTTTTTGTGGTGCTCGTTGTGGCAATGATACATTTTTGAACTAGGTCTTAGTTATTGTTATTTAAATATAGCTAGCTTGTATGTGCTAAATGACTCTTGTTTTTGTATTTAGATGTTCATAAGATAATTTACGTGTTTGCAACAGAATTTTTTTGTGGATGTAAAAGGTCCAGCATTAGCCTTTTTGCCGGTGCTTGCATTTGAAGGTGGAACCAGAAGAAATATTCCTAAGTTTGAGGTAAATATGTTTACTACAGACAACTGAGACAAGTGTCCTTCAACCTTGTGAATAGGGAAATATTGTGCCTTTGATAATTTATATCCCATCTTCATCTGCAGATAGGCACTCTGTTGTATGTCCGAGTTGTCAAGGCAGAGACCGGCATGAACCCTGAACTATCCTGCATGGATGGTTGGTTTATGGACTTTCCTTCTTCTTTGTCTCCTTAAAAAACTATATTGTGCTACCTTGTATGTGATTTGTAATCTGTTATAAAATTGCTTCTGTTTATAGCCACTGGGAAAGCGGCAGAGTATGGTCCCCTTAAAGATGGGTTCATGTTTGAGACATCAACTGGATTATCTAGAACGTACGTTACAACTCCATGTTAGCGAGAAATAACACTTATTTTCTATCCAATGACTTTCCATGGTTCTCAACTACGCCGTGTTTACTTGTGTTATAGGTTGCTGAGCTCTCCAACATGTCCTGTTCTTGAGACTCTTGGGAAAAAGCTTGCTTTTGAGATTGCAGTTGGTATGAATGGCCGGGTTTGGGTACGGTTTCGATCTCAATCTCTATTTATGTCGCTCTTAGAAAGTTTTGTACTCTTTTAAATGCAATTATAAAGATTAGCACTTCATTCCCTCATCCGCTTTTCATGTATCTCTGATTCGCTTAGGTGAATGCCACCAGTCCATCGATTATCGTACTTGTTGCAAACACCATCAAACAAACGGAGTCGATGACTCCTACACAACAAAAGATTAGAGTTGAAAGCTTGCTCCAGAAACTGCAGTGAACACATTCACATCTCAAGTTTTTCTCAGTAAGTTTTCTCCTGATCACCTCCAATCCCAATTCTCTTAAAAACATCTCTCTAGTTTCTTGTTTAACTTTCTCTCTCTCCTATCTACTGTTTTTATCGTTGTGATAACAGCCACAGATGTTTTCAGGATGAGCATTATGATTGAAGAAGACAGAGGAACAGGACAGTGCTATCATATCCTCAATTTTATCTTCAAGACCATCTCTTTCGTCAAACAGGGGGAGCAATTCTGACTCCTGCAACAACTTTAGTCTTTAGGCACAAATTGCTTCTTTATCTATCTTTTCAGGGTTGAATGGAAACACTTTTCTTGTTGTGATGAAATCAGAGGTGGTTTTATTGTTTATGACAACATTCCATGTACAAAACACAGGAAGTTGTGCTCCCTCTGTCTCCATTATTTATGTCTCATTTGCTACATTTACTTGTCTCATTATTTATGTCATATTCCAAAAGTCAACATAAATGAGTGGCCCACAATCATTTAAATAGGTAGATTCCGTCACTTTATACCTTTCCACCACTATTTTATATTTTTCCACAATCCGTCTTAATCTTCGTATCGAGTTTCTATGGGACATAAATAATGGAGACGGAAGGAGTATGATTTTGCCCTCAAATTTGTTAAAGTGGTGCTTTTGTGCTGTCTTGAAATTTATTTGGAGTATCCAAGTCAACCCTTGTTGTGTTCTATTTTATTCTATGATGTAAACTTTAGTTTTTTCTGCTGCACTTGCAATGCAGTTTCAAGTACTGAGTAAGAAAAGAAAATGATAATATATCAAATCAAAGGTCCCATTTTTAAAGAGACTAGTTTATCCTTTCAATTACAACATTTTTGTAAAATCACAATAATCAAAACACTACTTTTAATTTTATTTTTAATTGAAATATGTTATTTTTGTAAGTTGTGAACATACAACAAACTCCTTTAGAAAAATTGGAATCTTGTTATTTCGATAATTGATGCATATAAAATTAGGGGATGTTTTTTAGAATAATAAATTGATATAAACCTATATAAAAAAAATTAGATTTAGTCGAAATCAAAATTTTAATATTATATACTTCTTCTCTTCCACTATTCTTGTCTTAGTATTGTTCGACGTGGAGTTTAAGAAAGTGGTAGACGTATATTAAAGTAATAAGGTTCACTAATTAATTGTGGTTCACAAGTTATGTTCAATTTTTTGAATAAAGACAAGAATAGTAGACAACTAAAAAAGAAAACTAAGTCAGCATTAACTGAGAATGGATTACAATTTTTTCAAAAATATATTAATTTTCAATTTTAAAATTTGAAATATTCCAAACTCGATTTTAATTTCGGGGTACGAATTTCTTAAGTAAGATTTTGATGATTAATCAAATTTATCAAAATAAATTAAAAATAGATGAGGCTACAACGAGGACAGTAGGTGTATTGGGATGAGCGAAAACCAGACAGCAATATCCAAATTCCAAAACCAACCAGCCGAGCCTTTTCTCCTCTCAAAATCACATTTTTTTATAATCCCCATTTCCCATCTCTCCTATCCAGTAGCATGTGAAGGCCCCGTATCATTGAGTCTTGTCCATTATTGACAAACTTCCTTTCCTTGTGTGCTTTTGATCTGTTATGGCGACTCCGGCCGACGGTCCGCCGAGTTCCGCGGACGAAAAACCTCAAAACCCAGGTTTTCATTTGTGCTATGAAACTCAATTTGTTTGATGGAGAGTTGAAGTATCGAAATTCTAATCGATCAGTTAATTTTGTCAACTTACTGTTTTATTTAGTTCTGGCGAAGTGAATATTGGGGTTTATCCGAGTTTAGGGGATGTTTGGTAATCTATTCGCTTCTATTTCTTGCTCTTGCTATCGGCGATATCTTCTTTATTGCTTAATTCTGTGAATTCTTTATCTAATTGAGGTTTTTTCTTGTTTTGATTCTTAAAAACCATGGGAAAATGATGTTTATCAGTCTGTGTAGCACAATACTGGTTGAACTTTTAGTTGAGAAATGGAAATCTAGGTTGAATTAGTTGCAATTATACCCCAGAAGCAAATCCGGTTGCTATGAATTCATGAATCTAAGTAATTTATTGCCCTTGTTGCCTGATTGTTTTTGAACTCATAGTAGCCAATTCATGTTGCAATTGAGAATCTAAGTAATTCATTATCCTGATCGCCAACAATAGCTGGCTTGTGTGTTTGTAGTGGAGCTTTACCTGGGGTTTGAAACTTGGCTGATGGGAATTTTACCACTTCAATGCTATTTTCTGACGCCCGTAATCGGGATGATTAGACCGCCTTTAAGATCTATTAGCTCAGATTGCAGACTGGTAGTTGCCATTAAACCATTATATGATAATAGGGAAGATACAACTTGGCCAAGTTTTTTGTTGTTTTACACTCCAAGACCCTAATATTTCTGATATTTCCGAATTTCGACTACAGTTCCACAGGCTGTAGGCCCAGCAAATGATGGTCGCCCAGATGCTAAGGTTGAGGCTATGAAGGAGAGTTCTCCCACTTCAGTATTTGTGAACTCGGAACCTATTCGGGAAGAACAAGTGCAGAATGCCATGAAGTTTCTCTCACATCCAAAAGTTATGGGGTCACCTGTCATCTATAGAAGGTCCTTTCTTGAGAGGAAGGGTCTGACCAAAGAGGAGATAGATGAAGCCTTTCGGCGTGTTCCGGTAAGTTTATCACTTACATCTCCATCTCCAGCTTGAAATTGGTTTGTGGAAGAAAATGCTAACTGTTAAAACCTTGTAGGATCAAATGCCAGCTGCTTCAACACAGCCGGTTGCCTCTAGCGGAGGTAATTCTTAATAAATATATTTTTACTAATATCTTCATGTCATAACAGTTCGAACATGGCACACCACTTAATTTAATGCTTATTCTCTACCTTATATGAAGATGGGCAGATAAAACCTTCATCAAATGTTCAACAGCAACTGCCAACACAAGCTCTGCAGCCTGCACTTGTTGTGCCTGTGGGCAGCACGTCAAAAATAGGCATGCTCTCTCAATTCCACTGGTATCATGCTGTACTTGCCGTGGGATTTCTGGCTGCATCTGGTGCTGGAACAACAGTACTTATCAAGGTTCGATCTAAATTTTTGGCACTTGTTACTCTATAAATTTCTGTGTTTGAACACTTGAAAATTCAAGCGCCTTTGGCAGTATGTTATCAGAATGTTCAAATCTTGCAATTATATATCGCATTACCTGCGTCCATTTGATATCTCGAACTTGACTTCATGTGTTTTTGTGGTGTTCTTCTGTTAGAAATCTTTTGTTCCCAGGCTGAAGTCTTGGATTCGTAAGGTTGTATCGGAAGAAGACGACGAGGGCCTGGTGAGGAAAGACAATGCAAAACCAAGTGCAGCGGAAGAAGCTGCAGCTGCTGCAAAATCAGCAGCTGTGGCAGCAGCTAATGTAGCTCGAGCAAGTCAGGAGATATTGATCACTAAAAGAGAAGGTAGGCTTTTAAATGGGTTCTAGTCCTTCCGCAGCTTAGCATGATCGTCGTGCTTTTTGTTTACTTCTAAATTTGTCAGATATTTACTGTTTTATGAGGTTTCATTTTGTGTTGACATTGTATTTGTTGTTTTCTAGAGAAGAGATACTTTGAGGAGCTTATCAATATGTTAAATGCTCAAGTAAATGAACTGAAATCAATGAGTAATGCCATACAGAAGCTGGAAAGTGGTAAGGAGTAGCTTCCTGATGATCCTCTTTTTAGATTTTTCTTCTCTCTTTTTCGCTCAGAAATTCTGTTATTTTCAACATCAGGACAAAATGTAAACGGAAGAAGTTTTTCGGAGGAACAATACAACCCAAGGTTATCTGGGACCAGTTCAAAGGTGAGCTAATTAATATTACCTCTAACAATATGCAAAGCTCGCATTGATCAGTTTTGGAATTTCATTTTGAGTTATTTACATGCTTATTGGCTTCCCAGCAACCTTATACCAATGGCAAGGCAGATAGCGATTCGCGCTCAGGTTTATTAATTGATCAAGTGATAGTTTTTTTTTATCAATTAAGTATATAATTCCTTGATATCTTGATTTGTTGGAACTTTGCAGTGAGATCTTCATCACCACCTGCATCTGTGGAGCCTTCTGCTGCCCCCCACCCTAAGTCATACATGGAGGTACTTATTTCTCTCCTAGTTCTATATAATTTCGTGAAAAATATTGTATTCGTTTAGTGTCAATCGTATTGCAATGCCTTGTCGCCCACGAAGCACTGAGACTTCAGATTATTTCTCTGCACATGATGTCTTTGCAAATTGTTT